>NOXB01000008.1:0-664134 GCA_002901145.1 Cladosporium cladosporioides | reverse complement strand
ACTTGAGCCGCGATCAAAGGACTTCTTCCAACAATGTACCAGTAAAACAACTTCTCTTCTGCGATCGTGGCGTTATATCGGTCTCTCACGAGAGCGTGCATTTATCCTCCCGCAGAGGCCTTGCACAATGGCACATCAGCCTGCCAGATATGGAGAATCTCCGCTGTATGAGTTTCACTGGCAAAGGAACCGATGAGATCGTGGTTGCCGGATGCCAGAAGCAGCTCTACCGGATTGATGTCGAGAAAGGCACCGTAACAGAAACGCTCACACCAGTCACGCCTGTCCCGTACACCATGATGAAACGTGCTGGCAACTGTATTTGTGCAGCAGCACACGACGGCTCTATATATCTCCTTGATCTGCGAACTCTGGCAGTGTTACATAGCTGGAAAGCGTATGCCGGCTCCATCAACGACATGGATGCACGAGGAGACTATCTACTCACCTGCGGCTGGGCACCTAGGCACTACCAAGGTCTGGCGCTCGAGCAACTTGTCCGAGTATACGATCTGAAGATACAAAAGCCCGCGCCACCGATTTCCTTTCCTCCCGGGGCTGCCTTTGTTCGCATGCATCCCAAACTTTCTACAACATGCACAGTCCTCTCACAAGCAGGTGCTATCTATTCGATAGACATTCTCAATCCTGATGTGCCCATCATGCGATTTGCACAAACTTTTGATGCGCAGCTTCGTGGCCTAGACGTTATGCCTTCCGGAAAAGGATTCGCAATGGCAGACAGCCACTGTCAGCTTGTCCTGTGGGGATCGACGTCCAAAATGCAATTCCTCGAATATGGTCGGCCAACAGAATTCGCTGATCACCAGCTTCCACCCAGACAGCTTGACTGGTCGCCTGATACTGCGTTGAATCTGATTGGTATGCCTTACTATCGGGACATGCTATTGTCAGTTTGGTCCAGCAGTATGGTGCACGAAGTCGGCGCCCCTCCTCCCAAGATTGATCCAGCTTTGCTCGCCACGATGCAGAAGTTCCAGACTGGCATGATGGCTGGCGAAGTCGGTCCAAATCCAAAGAAGACGAGACGCTACCAGAAGGAAGACACCCGCTCACTACAGAAGTCTCGGCGACCTTTGGCGCCGCCCAAGTTCCTCAGCGAGAAGCCTCGTGATGAGGCGCCGGAACAAGATACGAAACGCCGTATGAGCGAAGATATTGCAAAGACCTTTGCAGAACTTGCTGTGGGAAGCGGTACTTCCTCAAGCGTGCCAGTATGGTATCAAGCTGTCGAAATCAAGTACAGCAAATTCGGTATCGAGGACTTCGATTTCGGGTACTACAACTACACAAAATACTCGGGACTCGAAACGCATATCGTCAATTCGTATGCGAATGCCCTTCTGCAGCTTTACCGCTTCACACCGGTGATCAGAAATCTGGCCTTACATCACACTGCCAGAGATTGTGGCTACGAGAACTGCATGTTATGCGAACTTGGATTCTTGATTGATATGTTAGAAAAAGCGAAGGGAAAGAGCTGCCAGGCGTCTAATTACCTGAAGTCTTTGAGTAAGCTGTCGAGTGCATCTGCTCTCGGAGTTCTGGAAGAGCACACAGTCAATACGCCTCTTACGGTCATGATTCAGAATCTCAACCGCTTCCTCCTCAACACGATGGAGGAAAACAATCGCTTGATATCTGGCAGCTCTGAACAAATGCAGTACGCCTTTGGCACCACCGGGTACGCTCTTAGTCAATGCGGTCACTGTAATTACGAAGCATCACAGCCGAAGGTGTCGTACTGCCATGACCTTGTTTACCCGCCCAAGCTTCCAAAGCAATCCCCGCGGCCGATGAGACAATACTTCTCTCAGGTGCTGAAAGCATCGATCGAAAGATGTGACATACAACGTGGTTGGTGCTCGAGGTGCCAGGGCTATAAGCCAATCACATCACGAAGAGTCGTGCACTCTGTACCGGCGGTGTTGACGCTCAACACTGCCATCCACACAAACGAGGCGAGACAGCTTTGGGCCGCACCGGGCTTCCTTCCGAAAGAGGTGGGCATTATCGTTAAGGACGGATTGCTCTACCTGTTACGAGGGCCAGGACTTACGCACACATGTGCAGCGTAGGGCGTTCGATATAACGGTGTACGAGCTCGTCGGTACCGTTGCAGATATCACGCTGGGCGATTCGAAGAAGTCACATATTGTTTCGACCATCGACACCGGCATTTCGGAGCCAGACGTTCAGCATCCGAGGACTGGCACTTGTTCAACGATTTCATGGTGCGCAAAGTGGGAGCTGAAGATGGACTTGGATTCGATGCGCGCTGGAAACTCCCTGCCGTCATAACCTACCAAGTCAAGTCTATGTCTCACGCCATCGACAACAGCTGGAAGTCACAGATCGACACACGTGTACTGTACCGTAGTGTCGCCCAGCCAGACCTTACGATACCGACGGAATTCCGTGCTTTCAACGCCACCGATGCTCTTCCAGGCGCAGGAACACACTGTGCAATTGACGCAGAGTTTGTCCGCCTATTGCGCGAAGAAATCGACGTTGGCGCTGACGGCGCACGAACGATCACTCGTCCTCACAGATCAGGCCTGGCTCGTGTATCAGTTCTTCGTGGCGACGAACCAGAACGTGGAGTACCATTCATCGACGATTACATCTCGATTGACGATCCCATCGAAGACTACCTGACAGAATACTCGGGCTTAAGGCCTGGCGATCTCACTCTCGGCTCGAGTCGCTATGTCCTCGTCAATCTCAAGGCGGTCTACAAGAAATTGTGGGTTCTGCTGAATCTGGGCTGCAAATTCATAGGACATGGCTTGAAGAGCGACTTCCGCACGATCAACATCCACGTGCCAGAGTCGCAAGTCATCGACACCCAGGAATTGTTCTCTCTCGGCACACGTGCTCGACGCAAACTCTCCTTGCGCTTCCTCGCATGGCTTTTGCTGCGCGAAGACATTCAATCCTCAGGTCCGGAGGCTGGTCACAATTCGATTGAGGATGCGGCCACCGCGCTGAAGCTGTGGCGGAAGTACCTCGAATTTGTTGACGCAGGCATATTGGAAAGCATGATTGACGAGATCTGGGTCAAGGGTAAGGCATGTGATTTCCGCGTACCTGCGGAGAGGTTTGGCAAGGCAGGGCCTGGTACCGAGAGCTCACCTGGCACGCCAAGAAGGAAGCTGAGTGGAGGATCACGAGTTGGAACACCCGGCGGCGGTGGAGGTGCAGGAATTAATGGTGGGAGAGAGCTTTTTGGGAGTCCGCTGAAATGATGAGATGACATGGGTCTCGATCGCGTCGCACAGTTAAGTAACACAGACAAACATAATTCTTGATAAAGAGGTTACATACAGCTCAACGATAGCCTTTTCACATGCACGTGGACTCAAAGCTTCTGCCATGTGCTTGCTCCACGACAGGTCGTTGGTTGTGATACCGTCTACGCTGTTCGTGTATCTTGCCATCGAGTGCGCAAGTATCTCCAGACAAATTGACCACATAACACGTTCCCATCATTGGCATCACGTCGACCCCGGCCTTACACAAGGATTCTGGCTTTGATCACGGTGACACTGCCAGCTGTAAGTGGCACATACAGCTGTGCTCGCCATTGGCTGGTCTCATTATTCAAGAATAGCAGACGTGCATACGACATGGTAGGACTTCTGCCAATCGCCAGGCCTTGCCCTGCAGTGGCTTGCTTCCTGAGCTTCCGTCCTTGATTAATTGTCTCGGCTCTTGCATGCCTGGTGACGAAACGCTCCCAACCCCGCGGTATCGTCGCTGCTAGCTCCACCTCTGGCGTTGTTTAGCGCGAGACTTGGAGAGATCGCTGTCTGATCTCCAGCCAGGTTAATTCCATTGGCGTGTTTCCCTTTCTCAGTAGTCAACAACCAGTATCCTCTCCTCCGTCCCATTCGATCACATGCACCGCGCCGCAGCGACATGGACAGCGCCCGCAAGCAGCAGCAGCAGGCTGCGCTAGTCGACCGCCTCAGTGCACCACGCCGCCCTTCGTCTCGTCCCTCCCTATCGCCGACTCCAAGCTCAACGACGAGTCCGAGCACCGCAAGGACGGTGAGCTCCACCAGCGCAAAACCCAGCACTCCCGCCAGGGCACCGAGCACCACCACCGCCAGGCCCGGTAGCGTTCTTGGGAAAACTTCTACGGCTACCTCTGGCAGACGGACGAGCACCATCCCAGCACGACCCAGCACACCTGCAAAGCAAACGAGCTCGACAACCGGCAAACGAAACAGCATTCTGCCTTCTGCAGCTGCTCCTACCTCGCCCGCCAAACTGGCGACCAAATCTCCCAAGAAGCCCGTCCTGGCGCAGACACCCGCGAGACCAACGAGCTCCGGCAACGTTGCTGTCGCCTCCAAAACGCCGTCGCCGGCAAAGACTCCCAAATCATCTGCTTCCGTGAAATCGCTTGAGAGCCCGGTCTCTCTCAAGGACTCGCACGCGGCAGAGATCAGCAGGCTACGCGCAGCACACGAGGCTGAGCTGCAAAGAGTCCGCGGAGAAGTTGGAGGACACCACCGACGGTCATCGCAACTGGATTCTGTCGAAGAAAAGATTGCGACAGTACAAGCAGCTTTGGAAGCCAGTCGCGTTGAGTATTCGACCAGCGAAGAGCAGATGAGAGCGGGCTTGAGGAGAAGGAAGCCGATAGGCTCGAGCTGAGCCGCGTTGTGCAAGATTTACAAGAGGAGATCGATAGGTGTCAGCTCAAACTAGACAAGGAAGCGAAGGCTCAAGAAGAGGAGAAGAAAGTTGCGCAAGCAGCGGTGAAGCGCCTAGAGGGAGAGCTTGAGCGGGTCAAAGCCGAAGCTGCAGCGAGAGACGAGGAATTGGTCAGCTTGAGGGACAGCAGCACTGTCGACACGGCCTCGGCTGCGGAGAAGGCAGCACAATTGCAAGAGGAGATCGAGGTCTTGCGCTCCGAGGCTTCAGCCAAGGAGGAAAAGATCGAAGAACTCACGGCCGCTAGCACTGCTGAAACGGATCGACTGCAACAAGAGCTCGACGAATTGAAGGCAAAAGCTTTGAAGCAGGATGAGGAAATCCAGGATCTCAAGGCAGCCAGCGACGAGAGCGCGAAAACGACAACAGAGCAACTGGAACTGCAAAAGGATCTGGACAAGCAGAAGCGTGTCGCTCAGACAAGATATGATGAGCTGCGAGTTATCAAAGACGCCAACCATGTGCTCCAGAATGAGCTTAAAGAGCTCCGAGCCGCCAATGGCATTCCTGAAATCGAGACGCCGATGACAGAGACCTCTGAGCGGATGCTTGGAAACGGAGAACAAGTCATCGAGCCGCAGAATGACGCAGTGAAGCTGCTTGGTCTTCAACTCGAGCACCAGAAGCGGGAAGCGGACGGTCTACGTGATGTTGTGGCTGAGCTGCAGGATCTTGGAAAGACTTATGAGCACAAGCTTCGTGACGAACAGGAGCGCGCTACCGAACTGTCCAATGAGCTTGAGCAACTAAAGACGACCCACGAGCAACAGCAAAGGGCAAGCGAGCGTGCTGAGAACGATCGTGATGACATGCAGAAGAAGATCGAGGACCTGCAACAAGAGCTACAGCAAATGACTGAGTGGCGTGATGACAGGTCACAACAATCAGATGAGCACAACACTCGCATCGAGGCGTTAACACGAGAAAACTCGAAGCTCAGCTCAAAGGTCGACGAGATTGAGTCTGCTTTGCAAGACGCAAAGGACGAGAAATCAACATTGGAAGACGATCTCAAATCCCAGCTCGACTCTCTCAAGCACGAACATCACCTTGCTCTAATGGCCAAAGATAGCGAGGCTACACAAAAGGCGACAGAATCTACTCGCGAATATGCCGAGAAGATCAACAGCACGAACAAGGAGCACCACGAAGCGCTCGAGGAGCTCAACAAGGCGCACGCTGAGAAGCTGCAAGAGCTCAGCCAAGGTCAGGAAGATGTTGAGAAGGTCAAAGAAGAGCACTCTCGCGTCATTGGTGAGATCAAGGCAGAGCACGAGACCACTCTGGAAGGCTTGAAGAATGAGCTTAGCAAGGCCAACGAATTCTGCCGATTCCGTCAAAGAAAACTCACGGCCCAGGTTGATGAATTGAAGAGTCTTGAAACCTTGGAGACCGAACGCGCAACGGAGACCGAGGACCTTACCAAAGCCCGCGAACAGATCCAGACGCTTGAGCACGAACACACCCTAAAGGTTGGTGACCTCGAGGATAAACACCTGCAGGCGCAAGAGGAGTTGAAGTCCGATCACGCCAAGAGGATTAGCGAACTTGCGAGTGAGCATGAGAGCAATGATATGCTACAAGAGGAGCACGTCGAAGCTTGAAAACGCTCAAGCAAGAGCATGAAAAGGCCCTTGACTTAGCGAAGAAGCAGCATGGTGACGAGCTGGAAAGCCTCAAGACGGAGTACGACCAGAACATCAGCGAGATCACCGAAGAGCGTGCGCAGGCAGATAAGCTTAGGCAAGACACCGCGGAAAAGCTCGAGAAGCTCACAAGCGAGCACGATGATGCTAAGAAGCAAGTCAGCGAGCATGAACTCAAGATTGCGGAGCTTACTGAAAGTCTGAAGGAGCTCGACACGCTCAAGGAGAAACATGCCCACGAGATTGAGGATCTCAACAACAAGCATGCTGCTGCTTTGACCGACCTCACATCCGAACACTCTAGCAAGGCCGACACGCTTGCCAGAGACCTCGAAGAAGCGAACTCGTTGAAGGAGACACATGACAAGAATTAGAAGATCTGAACCAAAAGCATGCCACTGCTTTGACGAACATCGCCACCGAGCACTCCAGCAAGGTCGACTCGCTCACTACCAAAGAGAACGAGGAGCTCAAGCAAGAGCACGAGAAGCAACTTGATGAACTCAAGAAGCAACATGCTGCTGCGATCGAGGATCTGAACTCTGACAAGGCTGGCAAGATCAACGAGTCACAGGAAGAGATCGAATCGCTCAAGTTGCAACATGCTCAGGAACTCGAGAAGGTGAAGGGCGACCATGAACGTGCGCTTGACGGGCTCAAGAGTCAGCATGCTACTACTCTTGATAGTCTCAACAGCGAACAGACCAACGCCAGCCAAAAGCAGATCGAGGAGAAGGGTGAGCACAACGACAAGCTTGACGAGCTCAAGATTGAGCACGAAAAGGCTCTTGGCGCGATGCGAAGAAGGAGCAAGATGCTGCTCTCGAGAAGCTAGAAAGCGACAAAGCAGATGAGCTCGAGAAGGTAAAGAGTGATCATGAGCGTGCGCTGGGCGAACTCCAGGCTCAGCACGCTGCCACCCTTGAGAGTCTTGGCAGCGAGAGTGCCGATGTCAGTCAAAAGGCAGATTGAGGCGCTCAAGGACGAGCACAATAACCAGCTTGAAAAGCTCAAGAGCAAGCACGAAAAGTCACTTGGTGATGCTAATAAAGAGCGCGATGCTGCTCTCGAGAAGCACGAGAGCGACAAGGCAGACGAGCTTAAGAAGAGTCAGGAGGAGATCGACACGCTGAAGCAGCAACACAGTCAAGCTGTTCAAGGCTTGGAACGCGAGCACACTGCCACTATTGAGAGTCTCAGAAAGGATCTCGCCGAGAAGGATAGCGAGCTTACCAAGCAGCAAGAGAATGGTGAGGCTGTCTCACAGAAGCACGATCAGAAGACCGACGAGCTTGTCAAGGAGCACGAAGCAGCTCTGCAATCATTGAAGGAGCAGCATGAGAGCCAAATCGCCGATCTCGGCAAGGGCAATGCGGAAGTCGAGGACATCAAGAAGGCTCACGAGGCGGCGCTTGATGGCCTTAAGCAAGAGCATGGAGAAGTCATAGCGAATCTGGAGAAAGATCTCAGCGGAAAGGCAGACGAGCTCAGCCAGGCACAGCAGGCGGTCGAAGACGATCGCCAGATGCACGAAAAGGATGTCAGCGAGCTCGTCAAGGCGCATGAGAATGCTCTTGAGCAGTTCAAGGAAAAGCATGCAAATGAGACTAGCGGTGCCTCTGGCGCAACAGAGCAGGCGACCGCTGAGCTGCGGAAAGAACATGAGCTCGCCATAACCGGGTTGAGAGACCAGCACGCCGAAGATCTCAAGCAACTCGAGGCTCAACACGCTGAGACGCTTGCTGATTCAGATTCCAAGCACGCTCAAGCTCTGGAACAGGCCAAGGAAATGCATGCTGATGAGTTGAAGCACGTTGGGGACAGCACAATACGACGCTGTCCGAGTTGGTAATGAAGCACTATCAGGCTCTTGAACAACTCAAGAATGAGCACACAGAGCAGGCTGGTCAGCTAGCTCAAGATCATAGCCGCGCTCTCGACGCCCTGAAGTCTTCGCATGCCGAGGTACTGGCTAAGCTCGACCAAAGCAACAAGGAACTCGACGACCTCAAGCATGAACATGATGACGCGTTGGCCAAGCGTGATCGCGACAGCACGGAAGCTCTGGAGAAATCCCAGCAAGACCTTCCAGAGCAAATTGGAGGAGCTTGCGAATACACACAAGGCTGCCGGCTTGGAGTTTGAGCAACAGCACTCCAAGACTGTTGAGAGTCACAGGTCTGAAGCCGCAAAACTTCAAGAACAACACAGTAGTGAGCTCGCCGAGCTCCAAACTCTGGTCAACTCTACACGCGAAGAAACAGAGTATCTGAAGGAAAAGCATCGCAATGAAGTAGCTGAGCTCCGAAGCATGATCGACGTTGCTCATGGCGACATCACAGCCGAGCTGCAAGTGCAACATAATCGCGAGCTCGAAGAACAGGCTCGCCACCACGATGTTGCTATGAAGGAAGCGCAAGCTTTGTACATTCAGCGATACGAGACCTTCGACAAGCAGATCAAGGCAGCCCTCTCGGACCAGCTACAAGAGCTGCAGGCAAAGCATGCAAGGCAGCTCAGAGAACAGGAGGGCCGTCATCGCGAGATTCTTCATGAAGAGATTGGAGAGCTTTCACAGCAACTAGCAGTGGCTAACGACCACGAGTCTTCGCTTTACAAGCAGATCGAGGATTTGCGCAATGGCCAAGAGACACAATTGCAAGCTGCTACTGAAAGTCAACACGAGGAGCACAGATTGACAGTGCAGCGTCTCGAAGAGGAAATCTCTACACTCAAGAGTGGCCAAGAAGAGCTGATGAAGATTGCAAGGGACGAAGCGGTAGAGAGCCACATCGCGGAGAAGAAGCTCTTGGAGGATGCTCTTACGCAGCAGACCGCCGAACAGAACACTATCTTGCAAAGAGCAGTCGAAGAGCTTGCTGGCCAACACACGACCGAAAAGCAAGCCTTGGAAAGTGCTCTTTCACAATTGAAGGAGTCGCATGACAAGCAATTGCAGACCAGCTTGGACGAGGCCTCGCAGAGACATGCCGCGGAGCGACAATTCCTTGAACAAGCACTCTCAGAACGCGAGGCTGAACACGCTGAGGCACTAAAGGAGGCGTTGGAACGTCAACGTCTTGAAATGGCCGAGAAACACCGTAGCGAGTCCTCGCGAAGCATACACACTATCACCGAGGACAGGCCATCGACTTCAGATGCTCAGACGGCGTCTCCGAGCGCCTCTGTGCGTCAGCCACTTAGCCCTTCGGCTACTTTCCGCCGCCCGAAACGTCTCTCCGTTAGCCGCAGCTCTTCTTCAAGCGGTTTGACATTGGAGGGAACGCTCGAGAGCATCCGCCTGCAGACTGAGCAATTGCTAGAGCTCAACGACGACTTTATCGCAGAGCGCAGGCGTTGGTCCAGCAAAATGAGTGGCTCGAGAAGCGTCAGTGCAGCTACACAAGGCCAGCAGACCGGTCATACGACGAACGGTATCAACACTCCTTCTAGCCCAAGCGCCGTCAAAGCAGCGACCTAGGCGGGCGCTGTCGCGAAACGGCTGGGCAGGCTAATTTCTGGTGTTCGACATGCGAGTTGAGATCGAAAAGGAAAAAGTGAGCCATTGTATACCCTTTTTGCATGCGTTCGAGCGAGCGCCTGGTGTACTTGTACTGTGTCTCGTACTGTTTATTGATAACAAAGAGTTGGATTGTTGAGATTCAAATTGGATTGAATTGATGGTGGTGTTCCAAAGTGCGCATCGCATCGCATTGCTCTAGATATATCTGTATTGCTACATAATCTGTATTATTCTTTTGCTTGATTTTGAATCCACGTTCGTGCACCTAAAGACCAAGACCACTATGTGACTACTGCCGGATATGACTACTGCCGGTGCGTCCCAGTCGATGAAGCATGAAAAGGGCAGTGCCATGCGGACTGGGGTACTCGTTTATCACACTTCTCTACCTTATCTACAACCTAGACGCATCCGTGCAGATTTGCTTATCTGTGCCCTCCGCCAATAACGCGCATTGGATTGGCAGCTGCCGATCAGCGAGCCTGTTACAATAGGCGAGATACCAATCGCTGATCGGCCACTGGCAATATTGCATCTCAGCAACAGTGTTGGTGATCGCGCTCAATGTTGGACGAAGGAGGAGATGCGCGAACGATGAATAGCTCGAACAGCCAAGTCACCTTATCTTCACGCGAACAATACGGCATGAATAGGACCGATCTAGTATATGCGCCTTCTTAGCCTAATGCCGGTTTCTCTTGCCATGCACATGCCGCGTGCATATAGTGATTAGTGGTACGTCGTTGATAAGACAAACTGATTGGGAAGGTACTGCCCGAGGTAGCTTTAGTTCCAGTGCATATACAATAGAGCAGAGCTCAAGTATTCTCACATCGGACTTGGATCTTCCATCTCTTGTCATACAGAACTTATCCCACAGCAATGGCAGAAGAATACTTGGACCCGGCCTGGCCGCCCGGCACCGTCAAATTGCAGCAATTCCTCAGCGGCAGCGATGCTCAGAAAGATGCTAGAATCATTCTTCAGCCACGGCCTACGGATGACCCGAATGATCCTTTGAATTGGTCGAAAAAGCAGAAAATAGTCAATTATACTTTGGCTTGCTACTATGCGATGATGGTGTACGCTTTCGTCAATGCGACGTCGCCTACGTGGGGACCTATGGGCGATGAGCTCGGGTTCAGCAGCGCGACACTGACCAACACATATGCCATTGGATGCGCCACGCTGGCTCTCGGAGCTCCCATGTTGATTCCGTTTGCATTGAAGTACGGCTCGCGACCAGTCTACATCTTCAGCAGTGTTGCCCAGTTTGCCATATCTATCTGGGCAGCCAAAACTCAAACCGCAGGAGACTGGTGGGGAGTGAATGCATTGCAGTGTTGGCTTGGAGCTCTGGCGGAAGTGCTGATCCAGATGACTATCGCGGATCTATTCTTCGTTCACCAGCGTGGCCTGATGAACTCGATCTATATCTGGGTGTACAACATCGGCTCTAACCTGGCAGTCGTAGCTTCAGGCTTCATTACTGATGGCCAAGGCTGGCGATGGGTTTGGTGGTGGTGCGCAATCTTCTTCGGAGCGCAGTTCCTTATGTTTTTCTTCGGGTTCGAGGAGACCAAGTTCACCGCTGCACCGGTGATCGCAGGCCGTCAAAGCAGTGTTCAAGAGCCAGCTCAAGTCCAGACCATGAACAAAGATGAGAAGGAGGCATTGGCTACTCCTGCCACACCAGCCTATGATCTTGAGACAGCTCCAAGCACAGACGAAGATCCTGCTCGAAACCCAAGCATTGTCCATATCAATGCCAACAAAGCGAGGAAGACCTACTGGCAAAAGCTCGCAATCCTCAAAACCACACCCGGGCCATGGTCCGAATCCCTTCGCCATTCTTATCAGCCTTTCCTGATCCTCGTCTCAATCCCGGGAGTCGCCTTCAGCTCCCTGACATACGCTATCTTGGTTGCTTATGGCACAGTGATGACAACAGCTCTCAGCACATACATGCTCGACCCACCATACGAGTTCTCGGCTTCGCAGATTGGCCTGATGAGTCTTGCTCCATTCATTGGTAGCACGCTTGGCTCGATCGTTGTCGGACCGTTGAGCGACTATGTCGCTCTTCGCTTGTCCAAGCGCAACAACGGCATCTACGAGCCAGAATTCCGATTCTACTGCTTTTTGCCCTTTGTACCCTTCCAATGCGCCGGTGCTTGGTACTTTGCGTATGCTTTGGCCGACGGCAGGCATTGGTCCCATGTGGCCGTTGCATACGGAATCTGCAATTTTGGAACCGCGCCGCTGGAGAGCTTGGCTTTGACGTACATGTTAGATGCCTACAACGGTAAGTCCTTTCGTCTCTTGCTAAGCAGTGTAGCTAATGCTAATTCGGCCTAGACATCGTGGGCGACTCACTCACTGCACTTACCTTCGTGAGAAATCTATTCAGCACGATCTTTGTGTTTGGAATGCCGGCTTGGGTTGCTGCCGTGGGTATCCCAAATGTTTTCAACACTATTGGAGCGATCGCGCTTTTCATCTTGTCATGGGCTGGTGTATTCATCTGGAAAGGAAAGATGTTCAGACATCGCACGGCCAAGGTGTACCGCTACTACGCTGCGAAGCAGTTTGAAGGACGACCTTTGAATTAGTAAGCTTTGGCGACCGTTGCGCCCGAGTGAAGAGAAATAGTCATAGCAAATCCTTCACGAACTGCTCAGATACCGTTCGAGACACGCATCGATGTTGCGTCGCATATGGCAGGGTTCTCCTCTCGTAGAAATAGAGCAGCCATGTGAACTCATTGGCAGAAAACTCACGAGCCATCCTCAGCCATCGGCTTGGCGTAGATACTCGCGACATGCTCCACATCCTCCCAATCGGCTTGCCAGATGCTCAAGATCTCAAGTCTCCACTTCGTTCCATCGCGTTTCATCTTGGCTATCATACGACATATCATACCATCGGCTCCAGCCTCCAGGAATGGCTTGCTGTCTTGATCCCACAAAGCGCTTTGGTCCCATAGCTCGAAGGTCCCATTGATGAAAGGAGGTCTCTCATGGTATAAATCGTGGATGATGAAATGCTGCTTTCGGCTCGGCTTGGGCTCTCGCCACGAGCTTGTGATACGTGCATACAGCTCGAGGACCAGGTTTCGGTTGTTGCGGACAGCTTGGCACCCAGCATTCAGAGCTTCGCCGACACGGAAGCAAGTGCGTAATGCGCTCGTGTTAGAGACTCCGAACAGGGATGTGCGGTCAAGGATTGGCAGAGGAAATTTAGTGCGTACGATCGGTCTGCGGGTGTGTTGCGGTATCTTTATGGCGTCTGTCACATGTCAGCCTCCGTGAGTGTCAAGGACTGAGAAACGTACCAAGTAGCTTTCGCTCTTCCTCTGTGAGCAACGCTCCCCCGTAGTCATCGTGGGCGTGTAGTGTCTCTGATGTTCAACTTGCGTGCACGCGACGGAGGCGACTTCCAGGGAGTTTCTGGGTTGGCATGGTCCTCCACACGTCTAGCCAGCTCGATCAGCTCGTCGTCATTCTCATCGATTGGAGACCCAAAATCATCGGAAGTGGTTCGCAGCCCACGCCCCATCCCTTTCGCTGGGGCTTGCGAAGCTACAGGGGTTTGAAGTTGCCGAGAAACATGTGTGGTCCGATGACTCGGCGGACTGAAAGCAAGTGTAGGCGTCAAACCTGTGACTTGTCGAGTATGATGTGCGCCGGTAACAACCGGCGAGCTAGGGGCGAGTGTAGGTGTTGAGTGTAAGACTGGCCGAGCATGATCGATAGCTTGTGAAGTAGTTGGTAGGACCGCAGAGCTCGAGTAAAGGAGCGAGCTGCCTCTTGATGAGTTACGGACGGCTTGCATTGTAGTTTGAGGCAATGACTGTTATAGTTGTGCAAGTCAGTGGTTCTGATCTCCCCTCACATTGGTCGAGACTCGGTGCAATTATGACAAGGATATCATAGTTTAAGTAGTGCATATCACAGCTCAGAAACTTACACTGGTCATGGATGTCTCCGCTGTGCAAAAGACAGATGAGGCTTGACTTGATAGGGGGTCAATTTTGCTTTGCACTGCTGCTTGTTGTCTCTGGTAACGAAAGCCATCAAGTTTGGCTTTTGAGGTCAGTGATACCAGCCCAGCTTCTGTTGAAGAATCGCTTGGAACATTGGTACTGGTGGATTTCTCGGGTGCACCGTTGTGGTTGCACTAACGGTTTTTGTTGTAGGCATACTTGACTTGATGCCATTGCTCTTACGACGCTTCGGCTCTGATTCCTCATCAGGACGACTCGAGCGCTTTTTGCCTTTGCCACTGATACGTTTGCTCGTGGTACTGACGGACCCTACTTGACCAGCGTCGCGTTCTGATGTCTGCTTGCGAACTGCCTGTCGACGTCGAGGCGCTTTGCGTCGGCCAGGAACCGATTCTTTGACTGTTGCATCCAGACTGGGAGAGGACAGCGCTGGCGTTGGCGCGTTGATAGCTGTGAAGCCTGGCATGATGATGGCGCCAACCTTGTCGATATCAACTCTCTGTCCGATAGTCACGCGACTGCTTGACGTGGTCTAATTTCGGCTCCAACGTGGATTGTGTCATGTTATGGTTCAAGACGAAGTCGATGGACAGGTGAGGTTAAAACACGCTTCGACCCAATCACGTGCCAATGCTGGACCCATTGCGCAGGAAGGAACGACTTCAGCGTCTTGCCGTCAACGATGAGGCACAAACGCCACAGCCAACACCTTACCGTGTTCATATGAAGCGTCCGATGGCGGAGACACGTGCTCCCTTATCGCGAACAACATCCGTGAAATGCCAAGGCGCCAGACAACTGCCAGCTTGAGAAGGCTGTGCCGAAGTCACCGCGGTGCAAGGTCCTCCACCTCAAGCTCCCACCAACCTTGAACGCTGCCCCGCCACGTCATCGCCTCACGCGTGACAGAGCAAAACAACACCATAGCCTGCTGCCCAGTGAGACAAGCTGATCATCTTCGATTCGCCGTGCCGGTCACAACAAAGCATTTCTTCTATTGCGTAAATATTTGCCTTGTGAGGAGTCCTATTGCTAGTGCTTCAGCTGTCTCCGTCAGCATCTCGCCAGCGGTCCGAGCCAGGGTGCATATACGCCATTGCATACCTGTAGGGCCAGCATAACCAACACCGCTGAGATCTGTCAGTGTTTGGTCCACCATCTGTGAATACCGCTTTGCAGTCTTCCAAGATAGCTATCAAACCTCATCGTTCAAGATGTTCAGTGGCTCGGTAAGTGCAAGTCATCGTCCATATCAGCTTGAAGCCATGATGTTTCCTCGTTCCATGAAAGTATGACAATTGCTAATGACACCATTCAGAGGAAGCCTTACTCGGCTGTTACAGTCCAGATTGATCGCATGACAAGCGAGCAATTTGAGGAAGACGATCTGAGTGGTATCATTGACCTCGTAGAAGTTATCCGCATACAAGCTTCAGGTCCTACTGAGGCCGCAAGAGCTATTCGAAAGAAGCTGTATATTTTCAAAGCTATTTCGCGAAGGGATACTAACAGATGGATAGCAAGTACGGCAATGCCCATCGTCAAATCCGTGCACTGGTCATTTTGGATGGTCTGATTCAAAATGCTGGATCTCGCTTTCAACGTGCTTTTGCAGACGAACCACTTTTGGAGCGACTTCGAATCCTTGCTCGCGACGACGTTGCTGATGCACAGGTCCGGCAGAAGTGTAAAGTGCTGTTCGTCCAGTGGGCGAATGCTTACAAGAATACTGCTGGCCTTGAGCGTATCGCCGCGTTGTACAAAGAATTACCCAAGTCCTCGCGTCCCGTAGCCGCAAGGAAAAAGGTCTTGCAAGATGACGCTGCACACTATTCCGACGGAGACGCCACTCCTTCCCCCACACATGGTCGATCTCGTGCTTCCTCGAGTGTCAATCCAGCGAGCCAAGCACCATACCGTCCGGTCACTCTCACACCAACGACTTCCAGCAGCTTTGCTTCCAAGCTCTCCAAGAGCAGGCATAAGGACAAGAACAACACGCCATTCAATCTACAAAGGAGAAGGACAACATGACGAAGGCAATCGCTAACTCATCTATGGCTTCAACCACCTTCTCAACGGCCTACAACTTGTCAACCGCGAGCGGGAGCGTGTTTCTGAGAATGAGGAAGTTGTGCGTCGTTTCCAAGCCTGCAAGAAGCTGCGCAAGGAAATTCTGCGCTACATTCAACACGTCGAGTCAGACGAATGGATTGGCAGTTTGGTCAATGCCAACGATGAGCTTGTGAAAGCCCTGACCGCATATGAGATCATGGACCGCAGCGTTGATGATGACAGTGATAGCGACGCCTGGGAGCATGCGCCAGCCGAAAGCCATGCGACCGCAACCTCAATCTGATGCAGCCGAAGACTTGAGAGGATTGTCATTGAACGATGCACCTCCGAAGCCACCCCGCCCCTCAGGCATCGCTATGCCTCCGCCGCCAGCATTCCACAATAAACAGGCGGCTGATTCTCCAGCTGAGGAGGAAGATGAAGACGATCCTTTCGGAGACAGCAATGCGGCACCGACTCCTGGCCATGAGCGGCCAGGAATGACATGGAGAGAGGTGTGAAGGGGCGGTGTGCAAGTTTGCTATCGTAGTTACACGATGGCGTTCATACGAATTTTCCATTTTCGTGTGCCCACAAGTGGACATTTCTAGCGAATATATTTACAAATCTGTTCATACTCATATTCTGCCAAATAGCACACTATGCTACCAATACGCTGGCACAAAGCCAAGGTCATCGCCTTTGTGACCAGGTGCCGTAGCTGGTCGTCGCCTGTGTATATGATTCGGTCGACCACCCAGGAATTTAGCTTCCATCGGCGAATTAGGATTAGCGATGACGAGAGCATCGCCGTCCCACTCATCGTCGTCATGCTGCCCCGGTATCAACCAAGTGTCGTCTTCTGCAGGTAGGTCCGGTATCTCGAGTGGACCACAGACTTCCACGTTCGTTATCTCAACTCCGTTAAGGTGAAGTTCTGTAGCCATCAAAGCTCCAAATTGGCTCAGGCCTTTGTCAATGGCATCTCCATCACTGACAAAGTAGATATTGATCAAGTGCAGGGTGCGCAATGTTGATGCGTGGGAGAGGAGGAATTCTTTGAGGGTGGATAGTTGTATACACCATCCTTCGAGCTCGAGTGTCTTCAGTCGCGGGAAGTGAAGGCCGGATACTAGATGCTTGAATGGCCGCAGAACCTGAGAGTTTGCTTGTTGCAGTGCCTCGTACCCTTCGACTGGACCTTTCGCTCCAAGGGCCAAGTGTTCTACCGTGTCCGGAATTGCTTTCATAAGTTCTTCAGCATGCTGTTCTGGAAATGTAGCTTCTACGAACAGTAGAGGAAGGCGCAACGACCGTAAGCCTTTGAACAGAGAATTCCAGTCGGGAGACAGCTCTGAATCTCCATAGTCCAAATCGTCGATCGACAAGAAATGTGGTTCCTTGTAAGTCACTAGCGGTTCTTGGGGAAATGAAACCATCTCGAAAGAATGCGGACCAAAAGACACCGATTGAAGACCTGCCTTGGACTTGGAAATTACTTCTAGCACTGCGATGGCTTCCGTCGTACATGAACCGTTGTCAAGTGACCAATGCCACCGCTCCGGCTCGAGCATGTTGCCAAACAACCTTATGCAGAGCTCCATGTAAGTCTCACCTCGCCGGGCGAGCCCTCGATAATCTGTAAAAGTGAGTGCCCGCAGTTTGGGAAGTTTCTTCACAACGCGGTCCAAAGTCATTAGGTATTCTCCTTTCTCGGATAGACCTTCATGTATTTGTGCGTGGCGTTTGTATTTCGGGAAACTCTGGTAACACCCCATGCGAAATGAATCTCCGCCAACATCATTTAAATTCTCCAGCGCAGTATTTTGGCTTTCCACTTGCGCATGAGACATGTCAGGCTTGTATTGATCGAGGAAAGCCTTCGCATCACCTGCTGATGGCTCGCCTTGGTTCTTGATCACATTGGAGTAAAACTCGCTCTCTGCCTGCACTCGTCGGGCCCATTCCTCGTCCAGAAAATGTCGTATATCGAGTTCTTCGGCCTCTTCGCAAGCGGCAATGTACTCCATCATCTCTGTAGGATCGTTCATTTCGACTTCGTTGAATTTCCAGTAACTGAGATCGTAGACTAGCGTTGTCACATAGCGGCTGAAATATGGATGGCAAGCAACCTCATGCAGCTTTGCGATCTCTGGTAATCGTTTGGCGAAGACGACTTCTGTAATTAGATATGGCGAACTTGTGTCCTTGAAGGCCTTGTTCACCAGCCTACAAGAAGAAATGTCATGGCGGTCTTCGCCCAGATATTCGAAAATTCTTGCGAGCAGTTCTGGTGGTAGGGAAAAGATCGATTCTGACATAACTACAGTGGCCGAAGTATGTGATGGATCTCTCTTCCTAGTTCTTTTCGATGTCCAGCGAATTGCGATTGGTCGAATGCCTCGTTATTTTGACAATCGTTCTGCTGATCCGAGGTCGCTATAATTGGTCCAAGCTAGTGGCGTACGTTTCAAATGTCGACGCCGAATCAGCTAGTGAGGCGTGAAAACAGTCGCAACTCTGTGGCGCAGATCGCGGTATGTTAGAGGCTGAGCAGGAGTTGATCAATGCAAAGGATCTGAAAGCACGCTCATTGGTGCATTTGTTGCCCTTAGTCCTGTCAATTCCATGCTTCAGCGCCCGTGACGTAAGCGCCGACATGAAGCAGCCGCCGCACATGTCCGCGTAGTATATATTAACGAAACAACATACCCTGCGTAAAAGGACGGTCGTCAGGAAATACAAGAAGACACGCATCTCTAAGCCCTAGGTGAGTATTGCCACTCGCCCTACATTTATCAGCTTGCTGACCACGTCTCCAAAGCACAATCCCAGCCGACCCTCCTAGCCTACTACTCCCTACAACCACAATGCCGCCATCCACTTCCTCGACCTCTTCTTCCAAGGGCCCTAAGGTTCCTATCAAGCAGGCATGCTGGTGCGGCGATGACTGCAGCTGCTGCATCATTCCTTGCACCGTCATGTAAACCGGCCAACACATCATCACCACAATATTGCGACACGCGCCTGGCTGTCATCGTCACTCAGATGAAGGGGCGGGGTTGAAAGCAGCGCAATACACACATGCGCGAGAGCGCGAGAGCGAGTTTGTTTGAGGGTATATGGCGTTACGGCGGCTCATGAGCGTTTGCTACGATGATACTCCACACACAGCACGAGTGCATCTCTACGGCGTTGGCTGAACTCGGGTCTGGAGTACATAGTTCCCGATACTGGACAAACTGGAACATTATCAAGAATCAATTTTTCTGCATCATGCCCCGATCCTCGTGCCTGGGATCCGATACGCATAGCACAACCCGACTTTCAACACCAGCTTTGACACATATAGCTGGGTCGTCTGCTCTCAGAATGGCGTACATGTAGCGCGGCGACAGCCAGCAGAAATCGTGCAATCGAATCTCCAAGACAGCTGAAGCATTTACTATTGCGTTGGCGACAAAGTCTGACTTGGCGTGCTAATGTCATTGAAGTCTTCCTGATAGTCGCAGTCAATTTAGCTGAAGTATTCCTCGGTGATGCGGCGTTTCTATCAACCAGTACGACGAATTGTTGGGTTTCCATGTATCTAGTTGCCATACGAAACCAAAGCACCAAACAAGAGACTTTGTGACATGCGTACAATGCAGAAATGTTGAAATGGTACCAGTAATTCAATGTCAGCTACATGAATCTGAGGACAGATGATAGTCTTGTGTGCTCTCGTGTTGGCTAATATTGACCTGTCGGATACATCGATTACATGCGAACATGGGCTCATAGTCGAACTATCAGCCAGTGTCGCGCTCGAAGCGCTTTGTCTCGAGTCAAGCGTACGACAGCTCGGCCAGCATTGTTTGTAGACGACGTAGTGCAGTTTCCGTTCATTTGTGGTGTCGTTCAACACGCATGTATGTAATCAATACTTCGATTGGCGTCACATAAATTCTAGATATCATGTTTCCACATGTGGACGGGGTGTGATGAGTCCTGTGCAGGACTTGGGGTGGCGGAATGCAGAGCTCCATTGTTGCCTGTGGCCGATTTGCGGTCTGACCAGCGAGTAACACATTTTGAACACGCAGAGCACCCACAAGCAATAGATGCTAGGCTTTTTCGTCCATGCCTCGCCAGCATCATTCTGATCAAGCCGTGGTAGATCGTATAGCATTGAAATATTCAAGTTATCAATACATGTAGACGTATGTATGGTTCGGGTTGGGGCAAAGAGCTCGAAGCAAGTTCCGCTTGATGCGTGCAACAAGCATCCGAGGTCGTGCACTTCCATTCATCCCTTTCTCTCTCTATACATGTCACAATGTACTGTTGCTGTTCCCTCTTCACTTGTCCATGATCCACGATAATATATGTGCATCAACTAACGCCGAAAGCCATCGCAAGTTGGCTGCTTCAGATTGCTCAATCTAGCGAAGAGGACGAGACGCGGGATTGACCTCATGTCGAGAATCAAAATACTATCAAATGTGCATGGTATGCGGCTCGTGCTTTCGGGCATCTGCGAATGCCACGATGGCAGGCCACTTTCAGACTGGCCCGGCCGCATTAGCTCTTTTGACTCCTGCAGCTCCAGCTCCTCTCAAGAGGGGAGTTTTTCCGTGTCGGCTATAGCTGTGATCTAGCGAGCGGTAAGGTAGATGTTAATACCATGTCCTGCCACTTTTTCTTTTCAACTCACCATGCCGCTCTCTTGGTGAATGCATTGGACTCCATTTGAATTGTTCCGATTCTTGTAAGAAGCGAGTAGTCTTCCTATCAAAAGCAAAGATGAAGTTCAGAGATGGTCAGTCCTCCAAGTGTCACGCCATAATAACCTGCTAATTGTACGCGAAGGCATGTGGCTGGCCGGAGAAGGCAAAAGACTGGAATATGCCGAAGACATCTACTCGATCAAGGCATCCGATGACAACAAGAAGCTTAGTCTGCTCTGTCCGACAGCGCAAATTCGCTCTCGAGGAGACACTCTCAATCGGCCGACAGTCACTCTTGTATGTAAGCATCCAGTTGCAGACAAGGTCGCATGAGGTTGATTTGGTCGCAGGACATTGAAGCAGTGGCCGATGGTATACTCTCCGTGGAAGCTACCCACTGGCAAGGCGCACTCAATAAAGGACCCCATTTCGACTTGTTCCCAGCTGGACAGCCCGATTTTGAAGCTTCTATAGAGAGATCCGAGTCTGGAACAACTCTCACAGCGGGAAGTATCGGTGTGACCGTCACAGCGAAACCTCACACGTTCGATATTCGTTTTCACAATTCCGATGGCTCACAGAAACTTACATCGCTCCTCAACCGCAGTGTTGGCTTCGCGTACACTCCAGCTACGAGCTCTCCGATGCAGACAGCTGATATGCGAGACATACAGCACTACATGCTCACCCAGACTACTCTCGGTGTCGGTGAGCAAGTCTACGGCTTGGGCGAGCGTTTCGGCGCATTGAACAAAGTTGGCCAGCAAATCGATCTCTGGAATGCGGACGGCGGACCTCTAGCGAACAAGCTTACAAGAACATTTCCTTCTGGCTTAGCAACAAAGGCTATGGCATCTTCATTGATGCAGCTGAAAGAGTTGAGCTCGAGGTAGGAAGTGAGCGTAGCTGCAGAGTGCAAACCAGTGTCCAGGGCCAGCGGCTGAAGTGGTACATTATCCACGGCCCGACGCCGAAAGAAATCATCAGTCGCTATACTCTACTCACCGGAAGGTCCAACAAGGTACCAGCATGGAGTTTTGGCCTCTGGCTCAGCACCTCGTTTACGACAGAGTACGACGAAGCGACCGTCGGTAGCTTTCTCGATGGCATGCGCGAGCGCGACATCCCGTTGCAAGTGTTCCACTACGATTGCTTCTGGATGCGCGGGTTCCAGTGGTGCGACTTTGAATTTTCAAGCTCACACTTCCCTGATCCTCAAGCGCAGATAGCACGTATGAAGGAAAGCGGTGCGATCAGCAAAGTCTGCGTCTGGATAAACTCTTACCTCGGACAGGCGTCACCTGTCTTTGCAGAAGCAGCAGAAAAGGGCTACCTACTCAAGCGTAAGAACGGAGACATCTGGCAATGGGACCTCTGGCAAGCCGGCATGGGTATCATCGACTTTACAAATCCTGATGCTTGCGAGTGGTTTGCTGGTAAACTGAACAAGCTTTTCGACACTGGCGTCGACTCTATCAAGACAGACTTTGGCGAGCGTATCCCAAGCAAGGATGTTGCTTGGTATGATGCATCCGTCGACCCGACCAAGATGCACAACTACTACACCTTTCTTTTCAACAAGCTGGTTTTCGAAGCCTTGCAAGCCCGCTATGGCAACGACGAAGCAGTTCTGTTTGCTCGCTCTGCATGCGCAGGTGGCCAACGCTTCCCTGTGCACTGGGGCGGTGATTGCGAGAGTACCTTCGAGGCAATGGCCGAGTCTCTCCGCGGTGGCCTTTCGCTAGGAATGTGCGGCTTCTCCTTCTGGAGTGTTGATATCGGCGGCTTCGAAGGATACCCTGATCCAACGATCTACAAGCGTTGGGTGCAATTTGGGCTTCTCTGCTCGCACTCGCGCTTGCATGGTAGCAACTCGTACCGCGTACCATGGCTGATCGACGATGACGACCAGTCCGAACAAGGCTGCAGCGCAGTGCTTCGCAAGTTCACACAGTTGAAGTGCAGACTGATGCCCTACCTTTACAGCGAAGCCATGCGAGCGATCGAGCACGGATGGCCGACGAGTGTCCGCGCAATGGCGCTCGAGTTCCCCGAAGACCGGACTGCGTGGACTTGTGATGCACAGTTCATGCTAGGCTCTTCAATCCTTGTCGCGCCTGTCTTCTCCGAATGTGGCGAGGTAGAGTTTTACCTTCCGGAAGGAGAGTGGACGAGCTTCTGGGATGATGAGAATATCATCCGAGGACCAAGATGGGTAAAACAGACGCATGATTTTACGACGCTGCCGATGTATGTCCGTGAGGGTACGGTGCTGGTGTTAGGCAAGGACGAGGAGAAGAGGACTGTCTATGACTGGTCTGATCCAGAGAATCGAGTGGTGAAACACTATGGTAACACGGAGGATGTGAGTTTCGAGCTCTATGATGCTGAGGGAGTCGTGTCAGGGGCGATTGTGTCTTGATGCCCATACTTGATAGTCCAGTCATCATGTAATAGCGTGCCATTAAAAAAGAGCAAAAGAACGAGGTCGTACTGGGGTTCGAACCCAGGTTCCCGGTAGACGAGTAACGAGTAGTCTCAAAAACCAATGTGCTCACCACTACACTATACAACCGTTTATAGTTGGTCGTCCAAAACAATTAAATTATATGTAGTCTCATGTCAATCAAGACAAAAAATTGAGCCATCTGATGTCTGTCGAAACCACGATTTTTGTCTCATTCCAGTTGAGACGGAATAGAGGTCGTCTTAAAATGGTCGAGATGAGGCGGGGAATTGCCCTGCGATAGCTGGGATAGGTATTGGCAGTAGGAACTGTCTTTCGACATTTAAGACGGCGGCTGAGAGACACATTAGACTAGGCAGGACGAAGACCGTAATTTCTCTCGGCACAGTAAGGGTTTAAGCCATCGGTCTGAGGTGTACGTATGAGATTAGGTGATTATAAAGCTTGTTCAACGGCTGTCCTGACGCGAACCTGGGGCGGGATTGGTGTACATGTCTCAGAAATTGGAGTAGGCTCTCACTCTTAGCTCTGGGACCGTCGATATTGGCCACATTCGTTTGTCTAAAATTCTATCACCTCAACTTGATTCAGACGAAGGCCCCAAACCATCTCATACTATTCAAGACGACCAAAGTTATCAAATTTGTCGTCTCATCTTAGTTGAGACGAAGCCTGTGAGCTGTTTTGCGTTGAGTCCTCTTGATTGTTTCCAGATCCAAAGTCATCCGATTTCACTGCTATAAGCTGGAACGAGCAAGAAACTATCGATAAATCACTAGCCTATCGACCTGGTTAGGATAGAAGATGCAAATCGTCTTGAGATCGGCAAACCCCTATGACTAGACTACAGTCGTGCGTATCTAATAACATTACTGCAGATATCACTCGGGACCTCTTGCAATTGATCACTGTGGTAGGTTGGAGTGTCGAGACCAAATAGATATTATGTAGACTGATGAAAACTCTGGACTGCAGTGGGTATATGTTTTGTCCTGTGGATCCTCTGATAGAAGTAATTTGTTGGTCAGAATCATTGATAGTCTGGGTATATTCAGTCATCATCGTCGTCACTGTCGCTGCCGTAGCCAACAAGCGGTCCAGCCGGTTTTGCTGTTACGACTGCCGGTGCAGGTTTTACAGGCACTGGCGCATTCCCATTCTTGATCCCAAGTGCAGCTGCGAAGTCCTTCTTCTTTTTGGCCTGCCGTTGGAACGTTGGGAGTGGAGGCGGCGCCATAGAAGCCTTGTCTGCCGCCGCTGAAGGATCCACCCTCGTCACAGCATCGTCCTCGTCGTCCACCAATAAATCATCACCCAACCTCCTCACTCTCTCGCCTGTCCCGCCCAAGAACGCAAGCCGAGCTTGTTCTTCAATCTCTCGCTCTACTCTTTCTCTCTCTCATCCTTGTTGTCTTCCTTCCCTAACACAGGCCCAGCACCTCCCTCTCGATCCTTCCGCTCTCGCGCTGCATTTCGCATCCTGACATCGTCCAAAGCGTCTGCGACAGCCATCTCCGTCTTCGCATCGACAGTCTTCTTCTCCAGATCCTTCATAGCATCTCTCTCCGCTTCCTCCCTTTCCATGCGATCTAGCATCTCCTCCTCAGTTTCCTCTGCTAATTTCGCCTCTCTCCACACCTCGAAATTCCTCTTCGCACCCTTTTCACATTCGTAGTCCATGTGCTTCGGGTCCGTCTTGAAGGTAATCTCGGCAGAGCAGCGCGTGCAGCGAATGTAGAAGCGAAAGATTGTGATCGCATAGTATTTCTCTTCTGTCGTCTCTTTGCGCGCGTTGAATTTGCGACCTTTGTAGATGAATTCACCACATGAAGTGCATCGCATGCTGAAGGGTGCCATCAGACGGACGGTCTGTACTTTTGGTCCAGTCTGCTTAGGACCACGGCGGCGCTCAAGTTTCGACGGGTCGAAGTCGGGAGGGTAGTATTTCGTCAAAACCTTGCGTTCCGACATTTTCTTGGTGTCTTCTGAGAGGTCGCTCTGGTGTTGTTGGTATGCGCGTTGCGCTGAGTGAGGTAGATGTTGCACCAGGAAGAAAGATCGCGATCAATAAGGCATAAGGTTGGCGGGAAGTGACGCCAAGGTTAAAGTTCCCCGCGCGCTGACATGTGACACTGCGCGCAAGCAAGCAAGTAAACACAGCAGCAGCAGCGGACTACACCAGCTCTTCTTCTCTGCAGGTACGTCTCAACGGTCAAGACATTCGCTACAACTTGAGCTAACAACAAACAGATCATTCAAGCGACACACTCCCTGACCCTTTTGTCAGCCTCTTGGATAGTTAATCACTTGTCGATCTTGAAGCACCTTACTGCACTGGCTACGACATCTTGGATATGGAGACCTTCCTGCGTCGCTGGCGAGACGACGCAGTCTCACGACACCAGTACGACAGTGCGATCTATGTCGGTGACAAGCTGGTAGCATTGACTGGCTCAGACGACGATCGGCTGGTACTGGCGCAAACGCATTTCGCGGCTGGCAACTACACACGCGCATTCGCTTTTGTCTCGAGGTCAGACCTGCTGCAGCGATCATCTGCTTGCAAGTATCTAGCTGCACATTGCTACATAAAACAGGACAGACACGACGACGCCCTTGGTGTACTAGGCGACAAGAATCCCACGCATTTAATTTCCACAACAGACTCAGCGCGACGGAAGCTGCAAGGGCTAGGCAATGGCGGTTCAACCAAACACGGCAAGACCAGAATGCCAAATCGGATAGAGCGAGCCGATCGCAGTGAAGAAAGGGATGCTGGAGATGCGGCAAGCTTCAAGTATGAGGCAGGCATGTGTTATTTACGTGGGTTGTGCTTCGCAAAGTCGAACGCGTTCGATAGAGCAAAGGAGTGCTATAAGGACGCGGTCCGAATAGATGTTCAATGCTTCGAGGCCTTCGACCAGCTGATGAAGAACTCCCTCATGAGGTCCTACCGAAGAGTGGGAATTCCTCGACAGCCTCAATTTCGAGACCTTACAACCTGATCCTATGGACCCAAACGCTGCACCAGAAGCTGCCGACTTCGTTCGTAACCTCTACATTACCCGCCTCTCCAAATATCACCGACCTGACGACTTCACAACTGCCATCGACACTCTATCTTCACATTACAGGCTTAGCCAGAATGCCGATGTTCTTCTCGCAAGAGCGGAGATTTACTCTACTAGCGCTCGCTACCAACCAGCTTTGGCTCTTACTTCGGAGATCCTCTCTACGGACCCATATAACTTTGCCGCCATGCCTTTGCATCTCTCTCTGTTGTATCAATTGAAGCACACTCATGCTCTTTGGCCTTAGCCATGACCTTGCTGACACTCACCCAAACGAGCCAACTTCATGGCTGGCCGTTGGAACATACTACCTTTCCACCGCCCGGATACCCGAAGCCCGCTCGTACTTCTCCAAAGCCTCACTAATGGACCCTCACTTCGGCCCGGCCTGGATCGGCTTCGCACACTCTTTCGCTGCAGAAGGCGAGTCAGACCAAGCAATCGCCGCTTACAGTACTGCAGCGCGCCTCTTCCAAGGCACACATCTGCCACAAATGTTCCTCGGCATGCAAGAGACTGCTTTGGGAAACTTGACCATCGCGCGAGAGTATCTCACCGCAGCGTACGACCTCTGCGACAAAGACCCCGCGCTGCTAAACGAGATCGGCGTCGTCGCATATATGGAAGAAGATCACGACGCTGCGTGTCGCCACTTTGAACTCGCTCTAAGCATTACTGCGCAGAACGAGACTCCACCCTCTCAGACCTCAGCGACACGACTCAACCTTGCTCATGCGCATAGAAGGGCCGGCAGATTGCAAGAGGCTTTAGAAGAATTTGAAGAAGTGATCCGTCTTGGGTTGCGGGAAGCTGGCGTCTTCGCCGCAAAGGGACTTGTACTGTTGGAATTGGAACAGGCCTTTGAAGCTACGGTTGCATTCCACGAAGCTTTAGCGATCAGTCCGCAGGATCCGATCGCCGGAGAGTTGTTGTCAAAGGCCCTCTTAGAGCTGGAAGGGCAGAGTGTGATGGGCGCACGGGACGAGGAGTCTGTCAACCAAGGACTGATGGACAGAGTGAGAGAAATCAAACAGGCTAATGCGTCGGGTGCGGGCAGGAAAGGTAGAAGGCGAAGGCTTATACATGAAGATCAAGATGGGATGGACCTGGATGGTGCGGCGGCTTAGAGATAGCACTTGATGATGGATGGTGTCTTCATTGGATGCTACGGCACCAGCATGTAAGACATGCTGCTTAAGAAAAATGGCCATTAGGGCTCCAAAACTGCGACTCGTTCGCGATCTCCTTAGTGAATACCTGCTTCGTTCTGGTTCATGCATGCAGTCCAGCCTCCTCTGGCGACAAAACTCACCGTCAGACTGGCAAACTGCTTGCTAAAAAGTCACTCATGCCATCTGGCGTTGCATCGAGCAATTGCAGCTCAGCCTTGAAGTTAAGCATAAGCATCACCTGCAGATCCCTTTTCACGCCCTCGTCTCCTTTCACTACCGACCACCCTAGCATTTTGCGAGCCTTGTTCCTGTCTCGTGCTGTCAGTGTCAAGAGACATTGATCAGCATGCGTCACCTTGCCGCTCAGCACATGTTCACTGCGAAGACCCAAGCATTGGATCTGCGGCAGCTGCGTATGGGAAGGTTCATGAGCCAGGTTCTTCGAGCCGTGCTTGTACGTTAAGAAAATGGCGATACCATCAGGGTCGTAATCCATCATCCCGTAGACTGCTGGTGCTGAGAAGCCATTCTGTGGGGTGGGTGCGCTGATAACTTGTAACATGTCTCGCGTGGATATGTCTGGGTAACCTTTCGCTGTTACCATGATTCCGCTGGTAGACAGTGGCTTCCAAAACTCGGAAGCGGCGATGGATCTGAAAGTGGCTTCTTTCTCGATCACGAGAATCCACTTGACTGACGACATGCTGGCTGCTAGAACATCTCTCTGACTCGGCATGAGCAAGCCTTCTCTGTCGTATGAAGCATCGACACTTGTGCCATCTCGACGACAAAAGGTCACTGCGCCAGCAATGAGGCCTTTCGCGGCTGCGGTCACATGCAAAGCAGACCGCGTGACGCCAAAGGTGTAGGCGATGTTGTCGACATATCTGTCGACATGTGACTGTTGCCCAAACAGTGCTGGATCGCGATAGTAGATATCTCTGCTCTTCAGTTAGCCAGGTCCAGTCTAAACACAAATTGTTCGACGCTACCGTTTCGACAACACAACGTCTTTGCTCAAGGCTTCGTGGATCAGCTCCAATATACGAGTCACGACAGCTGCTTACCATTAGCAGCGAGGCCGCAATCTCGACGCATCGTCACGCTCACCAAAGCGCCAGGCCTCTTTCTCGGTCTTCCCAGGAAAACACAGGTGCTGGACTGATTCGCCATGCGTCTGCAGGGCCTCGCTAGAATTTGTTCGTGGAGACGGTCGGGTCTTGATGGCAATGCTCAGCTGACCTCTTTCATTCAAAAGTACATCCACCATTGCTTCAAATACACCTTCAATCTTGGCCAAGACGTTCGATTTGCTTCCGACGTCATTCTTCGACATATTTGTAGGCAATTCGTCCATATTTTGCGGAAGTGATACTGCGTGTGCCGATACATCGTCACCAAGATTCTAGCCTGGAGCAGATGACTGCGAACACGCATCGTGGTCGATAGCAGACGCGACAGGCGCGAGCAGATGGCTCTCATCTGATGACATGTATGTATCGACTATGCGACCTTCACTGGGCAGCGAATGCACGGCAGCAAAACATGTTTGCTCTGCCGCATCGTCCAGCATCTCGGAGTCCGTATCGCATTTGTACTGGTCAATGTCGTCCATATTGACCGAGCAGAATCGGATCTGGTCTATGGAGCGAAGGAAAGGCCAAGGAAGTGGATGCGTGAAGTTGATGGCTGCATGGCCCTCCTCCTCCACAGCGCCGACCCTTGGACGCGCTAGAGGCGCGCTTGCCTCGTCCACGCGCGTCGCTCTCTAAAGTGAACGACCGCAAGCAGTAACGACCAATTCACTGCACACTGGACGACACTGCTACTTATATTCCTGGACGCCTACACACTCCTCATATGGACGACATCGTATCCTCTCCGGTTTCACCACATCACCGGAAACGACCAGCACCCGACGAGACATCACCAGCGAAGAAACCCCTCAACCTCAAAGGCACACAGTTCGTCATGCCTACACCACCGGATACCGACAACTCGAGCAACACTAGCCCAGACAATGAATGTGCCAGGGCTGCGTCACCAGCTCCCAGCAGCTCTGCCCTGAGTAGCATTCAGGACGTTGAGAGCATCCCGGAATCCAGCACCAACCCCAATGCCGATGGCGCCTCGAACACAGCAAAAACTGCAAGCGCAGGTCCTCCACCTGCCAAGCGGAGGAAACTGACGCCATCCGAGAAGCTTGAGCAGCAGCGCGCCAAAGAGATCAAGGCGGCGGAGAAGGCTGAGCAAAGAGCACGTAGGGAAGAAGAGAAACGACTCAAGACGAAGAGAAGCGTCTCAAGGCAGAGGAGAAAGAAGCTAAGAAGCGAGAGAAAGATCTCGAAGAGGAACGCAAAAACCAGGACAAACTCAAGAAGGAACGTTCACAAATGAGACTTGGTGCTTTCTTCCAGAAGCCTGCTACACCTGCAAAGGCCACACGCGCGACAGACGATCTCGAGGACTCCGCAAACCGTGCTAGGCGCCGGTCGCTATCACTAGAGACGTACGACGACATTGCGGATCAGATTCGCCGGTCGCAATCTCCCGCAAAGGTCGGAAGAGGAACACCCAAAGCGACTCAGCCTGCAAAACCCTCACAACTTGCGGCCACACAGACTCCCTCTAAGCCTACACTGTCGGATTACCGCAAATACTTTCTTCCTTTCGACCTTCAATCACACACCATCCTCGCTCCGCTTCGGCATACCGACCAAACCGCAGACGACAACGAAAAGGCACATGCAGTGTTCGATGCGGAAATCAACGATCCGACCCTCCAGGAGAAGTACGATCTTGGCCTAGTGCCGTCATACGCCAACATCGAGAACATCTTTCCGTCTGAGCAACGTGCATATGAGAATGCGAGTTCCCTCACAACTCGTCAGATCGTGGAGCGAATCCATGGAAGCTCGTCACAGCAGCCAATTGACTTGACCCAAGACAAATTCATGCAAAACCCCGTCGATCTACTTCAAACGCTTCCACTCCGGTATCTGCACTTCGCTGAGGATGTACGTCCGCCTTACTTCGGTACATACACCAGAATCCAATCGAAGACGATATCTCGCCACCTAAGTCGCAATCCATTCGCTCGCAAGCGTGAAGACACAAATTACGACTATGACTCGGAGGCTGAGTGGGAAGAGCCAGAAGAAGGTGAAGATATCTTGAACGACGAGGACGACGAAGCTGAAAGCAACGGCGACCCTGACGAAATGGACGAATTCTTGGACGATGAGCATGATGAAATGAAGAACAAGCGCAAGCTCATCACAGGGGATCTCCTGCCTGTGAGCACGGGCTTATGTTGGGAAGACGAGAAACGGAAAGTGGTCCTGAGTACCGAGCACAACGAAGGAGCGAGCGATCTGTCCGAAATGCGCATGGATTTCTTAATTCCTGGCTTCACAGGTAGATCGATCGATCCGTTCAGCACGGCTTACTGGGAACCTGCGGTTATGCCTCCACCAGGAATTCCAGTCAAAGACACATTCGGTCTGTCACAGCAGCCCTGCAAGACAGCCTCTGAAGGAACGTCACAACAGCAATAGTGCTACTCCGGACCTTGTTGGTGCTGCAGAGGGCCAGAAGGGTCCTATCAATGCCGTCTCAGCAACGCAGAATGAGAAGCGTGGTCGAAAACCTGCACCGAGAGTTCTCAGCAAAGAGGACATGGAGGAATTCAAAGATGCTGTCGTTGGGAGCGCCCTCAAGAAGGCGGATTTGACAAAGGGTCTCAAGTCACGGTAATTTCCACTTTAGATCAACCGTCATGCATATGTGCTAACGCTGAACGTAGATTCCCCAAGATCCCGAACGATGTCATCAAAGACACCCTCGGCTCCCACTTTGCTCAGGTGGGCACTAAGCGAGACGACAAGAAGTGGGTGTTCGTCGGCACTGCATGAGATGGCGTTTTCGCTACGTTTCACATTCCCCTTTAACATTCTATGATACATGACAGCGCACTTTTTCCCACTGCATTGGGTTGCAGGCCCACATTCTATTCACAGGGAATCGGGGCGTTCATGACGGGCAGTCATCTTCTGCTACGGCAGGAAACGGTTTCCATTTATGACGAACGCTAATTGGTGTTGCAATTAAACCGATAACCGATGGTACTTTTAGCATACATCTCAGGTAGATACTCATTCAAAGCACAAATGCTTGGTTCCAAAGACAAAGCAGATGCAAGACCCCCGTCGATCGCGTTTGTCAGATTCATGATCCTCTTTCATGTGCACGAGTCACAAAAGTCTTCACCTTCCGAATACATTGTCGTTTCTGCCAACACCGAACCGGAGAGCCAAAAGCGCCTACTCAAGCATTGATAAAAGCGCTCAGTAGCAACAATTACATAATCAGTGGCGAACTCAAATCCCCTTTCTTGAAATGGTATCCACAAGGTGAAACCCAGCTGCGACAGGCCAGGAAGAGATGTGTGCTTGCTCAAATATCGTCGCAAGATTGGTCAGCGTACTCTAGTTAACCGTTCCTGATCGGCTGATATGAGGTGCTGCAGACTCAGTACTGCCCCATTGCACGGAACGGGCAGAATCCTGTTGGGCGGACCTTCGTTAGATGTTTCAGCGCAAGATAAGCCGTCATCATCCTCAGCACCGGTAGATATCGCCGTGGTTCCGCAACGGAGATCGTCCTGCCAGTGCTGCTGATGCGGATGTTGCGCATTGGAGATCTTTTGACTTCTTGCTTCAGCCGGAATCCCAAGATACTCCTACGTCTTTCTTTTACACTGCCGTCACTACTACCCGAGCTTACTTCCGGGACACTCGTCAGCGCTCTGCGCATGGTGAATTTGCCATACTGCTGTCGCACGGGTGTGGGCTCAGCAGCCACGGCAGTGATTTCGCCTACAGGAGGCAAATGCGAGCCATATTCTTCCGCCAGGCTCATGCGATTCTTCGCGCATATCTCGGCAATGCCATCGATCGCGGACTGTAGCTCAGCGCTGTCGGCTGCTCGTAGGATGTCTGCAAACGCGAAGGCGGCTATAGGTGGGAGCACATGGCTGCGACCACTTGGAGATCCAGATGGAGTTGGTTTGGGGGACGTGTAAGCGTGGACGAGCACGGGTTGCGCCATGACCAGCTTTCATGCTCTCATGAGGGCGTCATTCGCTCGTGCAGAGTTGTCAGACCATAGCGAAGACCGGAGTAGCTGTCGTAAGCGATTACAGTGTAGTTATCTGAGTGGCGTTTTGAAAATTGCTCCGCGCAATGATCGTGTAGATGTTCTTGATAACGAAGGTCTTGTCGATCTCCACCTCGATCGCTGGCCATGACGCCGTTCTTGGCGGCGCATCTAGACTTCGCCTGCGTTAAGTTAGCAGTGAGCATGCCGCAGGATACGACACAATACCATCACACAATGGCGGAAGCATCAGATAATCAAGCATCAACAGACTCGCAGGATGCCCAGCCGCAGACCGAGCAGCAAGTAGCTGGCTCCGGAGAGGTATGTCCAGCACCGTTGGCGGTGTAGGAGGAGAAAATCTACGACCTTTTGCTGCGACCACCATCGAACGTCAATGGATCACATCCAATAACTTCAGAATCATGACACTTGCTATTTCGTGAGTTCAAAAGTAGTCCTTTCGATCATGCTGACATGCGCACGTAGGCATCAAATCATGATCAGGTAGTAAGTATACTCCATCTCAGTGGCAAAGCTCGTCTTCTGTTGGCTACGGAGATCTATATCTGCGTAGTCAAGTGAGGGCGTGGCGCTGTTCCTCTTTCACATGCATCCTTCGTTCACATGCAAGGATGCAAGTGCGCACTGCGCAGCACATATATGCCAAATCGCATTCTGACGGGCTGTGTCGCTGGTGCTACGCCATCAAGTGCTTTGCTCAATTCTTTCTGTTTACACCACTGAGATCATCGCTGCCAAAGATACTGTCGCTGCGTCTACCATCCTTGAAGAAATCGCATCATTGACGCTAACATGGGCATGAACAGAGTGACCGACATCGCCGAGACTCGTGAGTCTGGCATACCACTAACGCCGCCACAGCAGGCAAAGTGGTGCAAGGTTTTCTGTCCAAAGACCGAATCTGGGCAAGAGTACTACTTCACCAACTCTGAGACTGGAGAGTCCGTCTGGGATGAGCCGAACGAGGGTTACTGGCTCTGGGACTATGCAACTGGCGCTTACCACGTTTCTGGTGTGCAGAAGCCTACGTCCAAGGAGAAACGTAAGGCTCCCAAACCTCTCGTATACACGAAACCTCACTGACCAAACCTAGTTCAGGAAGAGAAACTCACTCGCGAGCACGAAAACGGCCTGCAGTATGATGAGAACGACACGAAAGACCCGGCAAATGGGTGGCAAGGCTACAACCCAAAGTTCCACGGCCCATACGACCGCAATGCTCCGTACACTGCTTATCACAACTGGCTCGCGTACAAACAGAAAATGGACGAGAACCCACAAGCCGCCGCCGCGCAGCAGGCACAAGCGATGGCTTACCAGAATTATGACTCCGCCGCCCAGTTCAATGCCCACACTGGTCGTTTCCAGACAGGCGAGCAGTCTGCCGAGCGCCATGATGCCGCAAACAAGGCCAATCGCCAAATGAACGCCTTCTTTGACGTCGATTCCGCTGCCAACTCGCACGATGGCCGCAGTCTCAAGGAAGAGCGCCGCAACAAGAAGCTCTCCAAGAAGGAAATTGCCGAGATGAACCAGAAGCGTAAAGATAAGAAAGAAGCCAAGCGCTTGGCATTCTTAAAGTCATAAAGGTCAGGCTTACATGTACTCATTTGTTTCTCGTGTTCGAGCTGACCAAAGAGTCTAGTCACTGCAAAAAGTATGCAGCGCATTTCAGCCCCAGGCATGGAAGTGCTTGAGGCAAGGAAACCATACTGCAAGCGATATCATCGTCTAATTTGACAAGCTCGTCTGTAGACCAAATGAAACAGCACACACACCAGGAAGATGCTAAAAGATGCGTGGACAGTCAGCACTTTGAAGCACTGTGTCGCGGTTGGCGACTTTTGGGCATATAAGGTCGGCTTCAGCAGTACTGCACCTTAGATGTTGCATCTTTGCGATCACGGGCGATAGCTCATTTATGCCGACTTGGTGAACCTCGCAGTAGCTTCTTGACATATAATGTACGATGCCAACCCAAGCTTTTATCGTTATCTTGTTTCGGCTCAACATCTTGACACTGACAGCATACTCGCGAGTTGAAATGCTCTCGTTGACATTGCAACAGGCATGACTTCGCCATGAGAAGATGCACATCTGATCGATGTGTGGCTACAATTCACAGCTGTTGAATCACCGCATGTTTCAACGCGTGTCAAGAGCCACTGGTGTGTGTGTCAATAGCAGCAAACAATGTTTCCAGTCGCAGTGCTAACATTCGATGACCTCACCCATCACGCCTTCAACAACATTCACATGCGAATCCAGAGCGCCCGCCCACGTGGCACCCATCCTCAGGCCGCTGCTTTGAAACACCACAACAACCTGTCATGCAAGCGCCCATGCCACAGACGTATCACACGTACGACCACGACCACAAACAAACCTGCAGCACACGCCGCCACCCGTGCCATCCAAGCCTTGCGGCTCTATCATGTCGTGTGACAACAAACCTGTCGTTAAGAACGACTCGCCTACCCTCTGGGAGCATTTTGTCATGCACAAAGCTTCGGAGAAAAAACTCATGCTCTTCGACCTCGAGATCGACGACGAGAAAACCATCAACGCCAACCGCAAGAAACGCAAAATGTCCGCTCTCGATGCCGCCACAGCCGTTGCCATGAAGGAACGCAATCGCTCCTTTTCCGCTCCCGCAAACATCACAATGACAACAACAAATGTTGCAGACTCGGCAAGCTCGAGTCCTCACTCGAAACCAAAAGCAAAAGCAAAAGCAAAAGCAGACCTCTCACCAACAACTATCCACGCAAACCTCGAGCCAGTTTCTTCCCTCTCGAACTCGCACAACTCTCAACAAGCCACAAGCTTCGACTCGGTCACACTCGACTCACCGCACGAAATCAACTTCGGCCCAGCACAACTGCACGCTCTGGCTCCAGAGATTCTACGTAAAGAAGCCGAGCGGCAAGCTGCCTTGATCAAACCTTGTCCGACAAAAGGCTTGACTATGAAGCGGAGACTCGAACTGGACCAACAGGACGAGTTGTTGATGATGAGCGGTGCATTGGACGTCGACGATGGACGGTGTGAAGTTTGTGCTGCGAGGGAAAGAGCGATGAGCGGTCTGGAGGAGGCGGGCATTGTGGCTTTGTGAGCTTTTTTATGTCGGTCGAGTCGAGTTATTGACCAGATTGCTGCACGTCTCTGTCGGTTTGGCATCGGAGAGGAGGATCGGCCGAGGTCTAGGTTACTGTGAAGTGGTGAGCAAAGGATATTATACGACCCGAGACTGAAACGGGAAAGGATCAATCCAAAAAAAAAAAAGCCCTTGGCAATAAGACAGCGCTGTAACTTGTTAGCATTTTTTGGTAGAAGCGAAAGAACCCCACTAAGCCACTCCTGCAGTGCATATTGAGATTGAGGAACAATTAATAATAGTCTCAGAATTTGCCTCACGGCTCTCATGCTCAGATGCAACATATGCATAAATCTACTGGTATCCTTTTTGTTTATATCCACTTCGCAACGCACAATCTATTTGCTCCTCTTGTAGATCTTCCTGAGGAACTCGGAGTAAACCTCCTGCTTCATGCCAGACGACTCGTCGACAGCAGCGATCTTCTCCCTCAGCTCGGCAACGCGGGCCTCCTCGTACTCCTTGTAAATCTTCTCAAGCTCAAGCTCGTCGAAGAGCTGCTTGACCTTGGCCTCACAGTCCTTATTCTTCTGGCCGTAGTTCTGCTCGAGCACCTTGCGCTGTTCGGGAGTGACCTTCTTGAGGGCCTGGTTCACCAGCCACGAGCACTTGTTGTCCTGGATGTCTGTGCCGATCTTGCCCAGGGTCTCAGGGTCGGCGAAGTTGTCCAGGTAGTCGTCCTGGACCTGGAAGTACTCGCCCATGGGGATGAGGATGTCCTCGGCCTGCTTGAGGTTGGCGGGCGAGGCCTTGCCAGTGTAGAGCATGGCGAGCGCAACGGGGAGGTAGAAGCTGTAGTATGCGGTCTTGTAGATGACGATGAAGGAGTACTTCTCGAGGCTGAAGTTGTCAAGGTCGACATGGTCTTCGGGCGCGGTGAGCAGATCGCAGGTCTGGCCGAGCTCGGTCTGGAAGGCAACTTCCTGGAAAAGCTCGACGATGTCGATGTAGGCGGCGTGGCTGCGGAAGTACTTCTTGAGGAGAATGAAGATAGAGGACTCGAGCATGAAGGCATCGTTGATGGCGATCATGCCGACGTTGGGCTTGAGGTACCAGCAGGGCTGGCCACGGCGGGTCTTGGACGAGTCCATGATATCGTCAGAGACCAGGAAGAAGGCCTGGAGGAGCTCGATCATCCAGCCGAGGGTGGCAGAGTGGAAGTACTCCTCCTCAGTGAGCTCGCGTCCGAGGAGCAATTGGGTGGTGTCGACGACGGACAGGCCGCGGTTGCACTTGCCGCCGACGACATTGTAGTACAGGGACTAATCGTAGGTGTGAGTTGAAGACTGTATTGACAGGGTTGAACACCGCTACGGCGCATAGCATACCTCCTCGAACCATTTGAGAGCCTGGGTGGGGAGCTTGTACTGCTCGCAGTGCTGCTTGAGGTCGGCAACCAGCTTGGGGAAGACCGTCTCGAACTGCTTGAGGGTGGTGGGCATGTTGACGGTAGCGCGGGGCAGGTCGGTGCGGGAGATCGATATACGTTGGCTGTATGCGGCGACCCGGGGTGGTTTGTATGTATGCAGAGGCTGTTTGAGGGGTCTAGAGAGCCTGTGGAGGCTTTGGAGTCGTCTAAACAGCGCAATGGCGGGCAGAATGGGTATCTTTGTATATCGTACGAGCAACTTATTCCTCCCCCCAAGGAAACATTGCCCGCTGTTGGCGGGCGGTCAGGGTCTAGCGAGAGACTTGCGGCGCGGCTCGTTCAGGGCGCCCGCCTGTCGATCATCGCGTTTGCTTTCTTGATGAGATGCGGCTTAGTGGGATAGCAATGGATTGGAATGTCATGAGCTTTCGTTATCTATCTGTATGATATATGCAATGCAGTGCTGAATCTCCTCAGACGCGCTTTTTCGAATTCACATTCCTTCCTGCGCCGATCTTGATGCGACCGCCGGTCTTTGAACGCTCACCAGTCAAAATGCAGGAAGGTAGTCCTCGTCCATGAGGTTCCTTTCCTTGGTTCGCTTCTCTGTGACGACTGCGCGTTCGTACTCCTTCTGATCCTCTGCAAGGATGAGATCGTTGCCCCAGCTGCCCTTTCCACCACCCTTAACACGACCATGGGCAGCGCCGTGAACAGCTTTAGGAATGCTGTATCGGTCACCTCGTGAGTTATACTGGAAGTTCTTCTTCAAGTGAATCTTGAACTCTCCACTGTTGGTGGTGGAGCAGGTGACTCTGGTGAGAGTTGGCTTGCCGCAACGCGGGCAGAACTGCTTGTTCATCTCCCTGCAGATGAGGAAGCAGGCCTGGCAGCGCAGCACGACGGAGCGGACGTGCCTGATCCTCATCAAAGATGATGAGAGCAAATTGAGGTTGATTTGCATGATAACATTTTGCATGGCGAAATCGGTGGTCAACACAGCGACCTCCATTTTCTTTTGAGGGTAAGCATCCGCAGCGGCGGGCGCGGCATTCTTCAGCCTGCTTCTGCTTGAGGTTTGCGGGTGTGATCCAGCCTTCTCCGTCTGATTCAGAATCACTCTGTTCTTGTGCAGTTTCTTGAGGAGCTTCGGTTGTGGGAGCTGAGGCATCCTGGCTTGGAGCAGGAGTGGCTTCACTGATTGATGTCTGAGCGAATTTCTTGGTGAGGTTCTTTCGTCCTTTGCCGCCACGCTTCGTCTTGACGGGAATCGATTCCCAGGGGCCATCGTCTTCCTCCGCGGGCTGCTCTGCGACATCAGCATTTTGTGAGGCATCCGCAGTGGGCTCTGCGATCGCAGCATCTTGTGCAACTTCCGCAGTGGGCTCCGCAGTCGTAGCATCCTGTGCAACCTCTGCAGTGGGCTCCGCCTGGTTCGACGCCTCCTGCACGGGCTGCTGCTCTGGCGCGAAACCTCTGCCGCAGGTTCCTCAGCAATCTCAGCAGCGACCTGGCCCTCTTCACCCAAAAGCACCTCCTGCGGCTGCTCCTCAACCTTCTCGACAGCCTCCGTCTTGGAGCTTCTGCGCCTCACCCTCCTTGACAGGGAACGGACCATTCAGACCCTTCTGCCCAGGAACCTTCCTCAGCCTCCAATCACCCTGGTTTCGCTCACACTCAAGCTCGTAAGTAAGAGCAATGATCTGCAAATCGGTTGCTCAAAACGGCAAATCACCTGTGCGTCTCGCGAATCCGTGACGAATTGCATGCTAGCCGCAGAAGGTGGCGAATTGTGAGGAAAGGCATGAGCATGGTCTCGACGCGAGATCTGGTGACTTCATCTTTGATTTCGGAGATGAGGCCGGGACGGTGACGAGCGATTCGGCTTTGCTGATCAGAGTTGAGACTGAAGGTGTTTGATGATGGCACCCGTGTCGAGCACGAGGGTGTGCGCGAGTTTTGGTAATCCCATATCTGCAGATCTCGATCTGGATCTTCAATATTCTCGGCCCAGACTCTCTTTCAAGCGTAAATGTGTTATTTTGTTGCAAAGTCGTTGCGCCACGCTAGAATTTCGTGAAGTTCGACTCTGATGTGAGAGTCAAATTATTGTCAGATTGGGAATTTTGTGGGCTTGCGACGCTCTGATTGGCCACGCAAGCGTAATGTTGGATCTTAAACATATAATTCATACAATCTCACCGAGGAGACGTGACATTTGACGTGTTTTGCTAAGTAAGAGAAGAATAATGTCCTTTGTTTGGTAGACCTTTCCGTTAAGCTGAATTGCATTCTGGTATTATTTATTACCAGATCTTGCCTCGAAACGAGATCTTCCGCCTCTGCCAAATCTCCCAGCCCATCCTCGCTGGAGTTCCGTCGCTCTCGCTCAACATGATGGCGCGGTCCCCTAGTTGTTGACGTCCTGTATCGTCGTCACTATCACTACTGACATCATCGTCATCGTCGTCATCGTCTTTTACAGCATCGGTAGCAGCGTTCTCGTTATCAGGCTTGCGCTTCCGCTCGTAGTCCTTTGCATGTGCAGACCGCATCGTATTGCCGGCTTGTCGAAGGGCACGGGCGATGGGTGAGTTCGTAAGACTGGGATGCCTGGCTGAAGGATGCTGCGCTCTCGCAGAGTAGCCGTGTTCAATGTCGGTGGCTGTGGTTGTTCCATCTTCGTCCAGATGCTCAGGTGGCATAGTTTGTGATGCTCTCGGGCGGCGGGTACAGGCGACTGTTGCGACGTCTGTGCGATGCCCGGAACCTGGCCAATATCCTCTGGAGTCTTATTCAGCATCTGCTGGGTGTCCTCATCCTCAACGTCATACGGCAGTGGGACATCTCGCGAGGCTCTGAAGCGACCGACATGTTACAATGTTCGTTCTCGACACGGAACAATGTCCAGAACCTCGACGAGGACTTCCGACAACGCGATAAGGAAGGCGACCAAGGACGATGTTTGTAGCTCGTGAGCGTGGATCATGTAGAAAATCCAGTTGAAACGAAGGATTGGATCAATGACCATGGCCGTGTAGTACCCACCAGACTTCTTGTACGCCAGCTTGTGACGCAAGAACTTGTGCTTTGCTGAAGGTACACCCAGACCTGCAGATTGTCAGTATTGCGGCATGACAACGAAAGTAATCGACTTACTCCAGTCCATGATGACATCCCAGATGCACAATATATACTGTGATCGTTGCAAACACGATACACAGCCATAAGCTCCGTTGTCTTATTAATGCGAAACAAGCTCAAGGCCATGCAGAGAGTATGGTGAAGCCATACTTGCCACAATTGACCAGGTGAGGGAAGACATCGCGAGTATCGTAGTAACGCCTGATGCATTGGAGTGCACGCCAAATGCCAGGAATAGTCGTAAAGAAGCCGAGAAGCCGAGAGTGAGAGCTGTTGCACATCGCCGGTTCGTTCCAGTGGCGTGCATACAAGCAGAAGAAAAGCTCAAGGTGGCCCATAGCGTAGGTTAAAGAGCAAAACATATCGCCCAGGAAGAAGTCGCGGAACTCGACCGGATAGATTCCCGCAAGCAGTAGTCTCCAATTGCTGTACAGGAACCAGCCACGAGACCTTGAGTAAAAGTATGGTGCGGGGAGGAAAAGAGTGCCAACGGCTATTCCGATCAAGATTACTGGCCAGTAGACGTACATCGTTTCGCCACCGAAGCGACAAAAATTGAGCCACATGACTACTCCAAGGTAGAGCATGAACAGCGCGGGTATCTGTGAACACGTAAGCAATAGCAAAGACTTGTGGGGTGCATAGAGATCTCACCTCACTCAATTGTCGCCAGTCGAGCATATGTCTGTTGTCGAACTCGAAGACGAACTGATAGTTGACCTTTGCATGAGTGAATGTCCGTGCGTCTAGAACGAACAGACCAGTAAGAAGCAGCATCAGTAGCCACCATAGATCTGCAGCAGGTACCCTGCTTGGGTACTTATGACCGGGTCGGGGTCGTAGACCTGTTCTGTGCCGTACACCACACCTTGTATGGCGAAGACGATGCCAGCAGTCGCTAGAACACCTTGCCTCCAAATGCTGCCAGTGAAGTCTCCAGCTTTGGCAATCTTGGCGCGGCGTTTGCCAACGGCAACCTTGTGGCTGCCGCGTTCGAAGTATCGTGCGTACAGGTCTTCTACATCGTGAATGTATGTGTCCAAGACTTCAGAGTTGACGAAATAAGCTTTGTTCACCTTCTCGGACATATACGACTGGAGAGCGCGCGTCGACCGTTTTGTCGTACTTCTTGGTAATCTTACGGAAGGCGGTGCGGTTGAGTAAAGCATAGCTTTTGAGGAGCTCGGACCGCGATAGTATTCTGCAAAGCGACCTTCAGCTTCCGTTTCGCAACTCTGTAGGGTACGTCTTTGGACGGCGCACGACGCGAGTAGTCGGCTGGCGGAGCTCTATCCGCAGGAAATTGAGGCGTTCCGAGTGTACCCATCGTGCGACTCGTCTTGCCAATGCGACCAGGTCGGACTTTGTCAATGGCATGGTCGATTGTGTCTACTGTGTTGTTGACAGGAGCCATCCATGCCAAACTGCTTCGATGTCCGTGCCCTGCATGAGCATCTGCCTGCGTCTGGTCTTTCGAATCTCCATCGGCCGAAGACTCGTTTGATTATTCTTCTGCTTGGCCAGATCTGCCTGCACCACTTCTTCCAAGCGGCGGTTGCGCATAATATGCAGCTGCTCTCGGATGACTTTCATACGATCAGTCGCTTCTTCCTCTTTCGACTTGTAGAAGTCTTCTATTTTGCTAGCTGCTTGTCGAGGAACTTGAAGAATTCTTCCTTTCTGAAGTCGACCTCGCGATACGCCTCCAGAGCAACATCCTCATGTACGTGGCGTGTCAGATTTGGAGAGCCTGCAGAGAACATACGCTGCACCAAAGGTCTAGCGCCAGAGAGCGTATTTCTACGCTGACGGTGAAGAAGTTCCTACCACTAGGTGCTCTCGCGAATTCGCCAGTGCCGTCCTTAGGCCTAGAAATTTCATAGGCATTACCGGGTGGTTCATCTGGCCGGATGGTGGCTGGAGCATACGGGACTCCCCAGGCGAGTTTGACACACCATGCTGAGCTCCATCTTCGCTGGGCCTCTTACTCTGTTCTCCTTTCGGTGCTGAAGGGTCCAATGCTGGGTCGGGCAGTTCAAGTAGCGATGCCTGCTTCTGCAGCTCTTCCATTGTCGGACTCGCATCCTCAGGTGGGCTTCCAATGATGCTTCCATATCTTGTCAAACCTGGACCGTCGTTGTGTGTATTGTTCGGTTTGGGATATAGTGGGCTGCGCTCGTTGATTGGCCGCGGCTGGGTGCTTTGCGGTGGTGCTAGACCAAGTCCTCGGGGTTCTTGTAAATCATTCGTCCCTTGACGCGGTCATAGAAAGGGTCGGCCGCATTGTTAGGTGCACTGCGCCTTAAAACGACTGTACTGGCCCGTCTCTAAGGGATCCGCTGGGAGGCACAGGTGTGCTTGATCGTGGCCAGGCATGTGATGCAGGTTTGTCCGCATTTCGCACAGCTCTTGCGACAGCCTTCAGCTTCTTCTTTCCGCCCTTGTAGTCCAGGTACTTCTCCTTCCATTCTGCGACCAAATTCTCCTCAAGCTCTTTTGCGAATTTCATGGTGACGCGACACCTCTTGCTTTTCCAATCGTCTTATTGAAGCATTATTTTTCTCTCGATTCCAGACTCACTGCTGACCCGATTGCAATGTCGGAGAGCATGATTGGTATTATCGACGAAACGTCTCAAGCTATCGTCTCCTCTCCCTCCTAGCTCGGCCATTGGACATGCGCGCGACACGTGCAAACGGGCTGGACTTTTGACTTTACGTCAGGATGACAAGGGCCGCGCCGCGCCTTCTGCGCCAGTGCCTGCTGCGCCTCCGCCCCAGCTCTTCTAGCGCCTGGTATCTGGAACGCGCTTCTTCATGAAACCGGAGATTTGGCCTTGGTAAATCTTGTCTCACGTCACATAGCACGTGGGATCTGAGACACCTTGAACATGTCCGACCGACACACAAACAAGATGTGATCCTGTGTAAGCGAGATAGATTCAATACAGCTGCTGCAACAAGTATTTCTTGCTGAAAACACAATCAACGGAAATGCATCAGCTATTCTCTAACTTGCAAATATGGCAGGATGTAACGAGACGTTCTGACACTGGTTGATGATGTGCACTCCGTCGACCACAGAGTATCCCTACCACCCAAAACTGTCAAGCCATGCTCTTCTTGAGCTCTTTCAAGCATGACAACGACCAACAAAGAAAGGAGATCAAGAGTCGCCAGCAAGTGGCTTAATAGGTGCCTGACCCGGGAAGAAGCTGGTCGGCATAGCAGGAACAGGGATGCTGACAGTGAAACCAAAGTCCTTCGTCAAATCATCAGCCATCTTCGGCGCCTCGTACAGAGGAGTAGACATTGGTTGTGGCCGGGTATTGGGTTCCAGATCCTCCTTTCAAGCAGTATAAGAGTCCGCGCCACTCAGATCAGTGTAAGCGCTTCTGCAGATGTAGTTCTGGGAGTCACCCTTCTCCGTCCACATGTTGAAGTCAGTGACATCCACACCGGTACACGGCGCACCGTCCGCACACTTGATCTGGAGCGGTCCACGCTGCACGCCATTGGCTGCGTACCGGTCCAGTTGTTGATCTTGATGTTCGAGAGCTGCACACCGTCACCAGGGAGCGTTTTCATGCTCTCCCAATACTGCTCGATGTCGAGGCTGTAGGCATTGGAATGGCCGATGAAGTTCTCCAACACAACATTCGAGACAGAGCCGCTTCCGCCATTCGATTTTATCATGTACTATAGCAAGTCACAGTCAGTGTCCACCCATAGTTCGAGGCCTGAATATCGCATACCATTTGGTTCGACTGCACGGTGTAGATGTTGCGGTAGGTAATGTTCGAGACATCGACATCTTGTCCGAGCGAACCCATTGCACAGCCACCAGACCAGTTGCAGTACACGTTCTCGACCAAGATATTCTTCGCCGGCGACTTCACCGTCACACACTCATCCTGCACATCCAATGTCAGCATTAATTGCGGGTTGTCACTCGTATATCATAGATCCTACCTTGTTGGTGACCATAACATCATGAATCCAAATATTCTCCGACCAAACGTCAACGCCATCAAGCCCACCATGAGCACCGCCACGGATAGCCATGTTGTAGATCTCGCCGTTCTTGCAAGTATCGATCGACAGATGGAAGGCCGGAGCATCAACCAAGGCGATGTCATGGACAGAAAAGTCGGTCACGTCGTACAATCGGAGCAGGCGAGGACCACTAAGTGAGCCATCTTTGTGGAACTGGTAGCCGTGGCCTTGGATGGCGCCCTTTGAGGTTATCGAGAAGAGCTCGAAGTCTGATGTATGTTCAATAAAGATCATGTTTCCTCCAGCTGTACCGATCCTGGTGATGATCCCATCGAGCTGGAGAGCCCATGCTTTACCGCCATTCAATAGCACCCAGTCCTCAAGGTTATAGTTGCCGGCGGGGATCACGACTACACCGCCTGACTTGCACGCTGCGAAGGCATCATTGATGGCGGTAGAGATGTCGCTGTCAACTTTGCCGCCGTAGTCGGTGATGTCGCACGTTTTAACGGCTTTCTTGGCTTCAATGCTTGTCAAAGGACCGACCTTGCCCTGCAGGTCGATTGATTGCGCTGATACCAGAGAGGAAAGTGCTGCGATGGTCGCAATGTAGGAAAAGCCAATCATGTTTATTCGAGATCCAGCTCAGTTTAGAAGGTTAATGATCAAAGAGTGACTATGGTGAAGATGAAGTTGATGACAGGCTAGAAAACGGCGAGGTATCGAAGTATTTGAGCCATCTTGCACCTCAATTATTCCGTGTGGGAGCCCTAGATGGCGGTCCAGGTCTTCTGAGACGCGACGCCTCCATTTTACTTTGATAGGGATATTGAGTAGGGCTGAACACAACTCCGATACCTGGGTACTTTTACCAGTGGTGTTTCTGGATACAACTGCTTTGATTGAATCACGAGTTTGCGCCGTCTGGTAAACCGTTTTTCGAGCAACAAACCGTTCGCCTGGATAGCCTGCTTGTGACTTGTTTGACCAGGACTGTCCGAAATCTGAAACTGACGCTGCTAGGGCAATCAAGTTGAAACGGTCTAATGATCCGCTCATTCCATGTGGGTGTACGGCATGATCCCTAGTCCTTACCATACGCTCATGTAAACCAGGCCCTGTAACGCGAGCAAAAGCAATTTCACACAGAAATGGTTTCGTTGAGGAAGCGTTCACATAGGCGGTTTTGAGTATCGAGGTAGGCAACGACGCGGCGCCAAGACGCTGCGTCACAGAGAGTTCAGCTGTGCTTCAGCGCTTGTGCCTGATCCGTGCAGCCAGATAACAGAGCATCTGAGACGCAACATACACATCTCCTTCGAACCCGTACACACTCCGGCAAGTTACTCACCATGAGCACGCCGGAGCGTGGCAAGCGCCAGAAGCAGCGCAAGGTACTGCTGATGGGTCGCTCGGGCGCTGGCAAGTCGTCTATGCGAGCAATCATCTTCAGCATTATGTGGCGAAGGATGTCCGCAGACTCGGTGCTACGATTGATGTAGAGCATAGCAACATCAAATTCATGGGTAACCTTCTACTCAACCTGTGGGACTGTGGAGGGTAAGTCGCCTGTTCATCAGAGAAATATTCATTTCCAGCTGACCCGTTCCACTACAGTCAAGACTCGTTTGTCGAATCATACCTCAACAACCAGCGATCTCATGTGTTCTCCTCAGTGGCAGTCATGATTTTCGTCATCGACATATCCTCCCGTGAGCCAGCGGCTGACATGATCAATTTTGCCGCCACGCTACGCGCCTTGCATGAACATAGTCCAGGTAGCAAGCTGTTCATCCTGATCCACAAATGGATCTTGTGCCGACAGAGCAGAAGGTCAAATCTTCCAACAAAGACCGAAGAGGGTACGCATCCGATGCGCGGACGAGGGCTTCACCGACCAGCAGGTCGAGTTCTGGGCAACGTCCATATGGGACCAGAGCCTGTACCGCGCCTGGACCCAAGTTCTTTACTTCCGGTGGCCTAACGCAGCCGTAATCGAGGGCATGCTTCGCAAACTCGCCGATCTATTGGACGCTCGTGAATTGATATTATAGCGAGCGGACCACCTGTCTCGCTGTCACACACATCACGCGGGAGAAAGCGAACAATCCTACACCGACCGCTTCGAGCGGATCAGCAGCATCCGAAGACGCACAAGCACTCAATGGCGAAGCACACGGGTATGCTCGCATCCGAAACGAGCTTCGCGGAGCTGCAGATCAAGACGGGCGCCTTCATGTTCTTCATCACACGCTTGACGGAGAACACCAACCTGGCAGTCGTGATGCCGAGCGACGAAGCCACGTTCAATGCCGCGAGGGTCAACGTGCAGCTGCAAGACGGGAGTTCGCTCAATTCGACATCGTAGAGAAGAAGTCTCGGGATTTGCCGCGCCAGGATGGCTCTGCGGACAGGGCTATGGCCTTGATGTTGACAGCCCTCGTGGCATCGACGATGCGGACGCACCAATACGAGGGTACGATGATTGAAGATGCGACGGACGGATGTCGTGTACGGAGGCGGTCTGTTATCTGAGCCGCCTAGGAGGAGGTCTGCACTGTGCAGGCGTCTCTGGCGCGGCTATCCTGCCTGGCCAAGGATCGAGCTTCATATGACTTGGCTCGCATGTTACCTGCTCACGAGCACCTTTTGCGCCGAGTGTTTTCTTCATGCGACGGCATATCTCCCCACGATATAATCCTTGCCGCGTCTAAATGGCTGATGCTTCGTCGTGCGCGTGGCATGATGCACAAGCTGCAGTTCGTTTCGCCTGTCTGCACATGGCGCGCACGCATGGGCGGCATGGGTCCACGGCACATTGTGGTCACGGGCAGTCTGTGCCGAATCAGACATGCGATTTTGGGAGTCTTACCATGCCGTCTTATCGCAGGCGCGGGAAGTGGCATTTTGCGGAGAGAGGTTTTGAGGGTTTCCAAAGACGTCGCGAATCGTCATCCACAAGCAGGCATCAATCGCTTCGAGATGCATGCACATGTAGCCTCTGCGGGTTTCAAGGACCCACGGGCGTCGGGCGCTGTCGACACAGGCAGCTGCTATACCCTTGGCCATCTAGCCTTGATCGAACAACTTGCTGTAATTGCCCATCACACATGAAACACCATGCATTGCCTTTATCTATCCATTGTTGTGGCACATAGCTACCTAGTCAGAGAGAATCAACGATCAGTGGACACTAAAAGTACAGGGTCACTGTCATCAGAACCGCCAACCACTAGCGACCGGCAAAGCTCACACCAGTCGATAGATTGGTTTGCAGGGATCTCGGAATGGCTCGGCTAAGTGCTGCCGTGAGATCAACACTGCCGGGACTGACACGGAAGCCTACATTGGCTGCCACAACAAGGCGTATCTCGCTTGCCTGAAGTCGTCGTTAGCGAATTGTTGGAGATGTCTGCTTGGTCAGAACGTGTGGCGTTTTTCCTCAGCCGTGCATACATGTGGGGAGGTTCCATCTCGTCACATTAATATTGTCGCTCGCTTGACTGCATGTACTCGGGAAAGGTCACTCTACCGGCACACCAGGAATGGCCGATGCGTGTGATCACGCCGCCCGATGGCTTTGTGTACTCGATCCTCGACTATACCAGAGAATGCTCAACGACAGACGCCCTGTGGCTGACCGTAGACGTTGAGAGGTTCCAGAACCTGGCTCGAGCGCGGGGACTGATGAATTGCGGCTGAAGGAATATGCCAATCGTGCGTAGTGCCCATGAGTAACGTATTCCCGTGGGCCTCTAGCGGCCGCTGTCGTGCTGCTGGGGCGCAAAAAACAACCACGCCCAGAAAGCCTAGCGCCTCCGGGCGCCGGCCAGGGAACGATGCTCAGGGATGATGATGAGGGCCAAGGGCTCGCACGGCACTTGCAGCAAGACAGCTGGTTAGCGCTGACGGGATGCCGCAGGACGAGCGACGAGGATACCGAAAGTCTGGCTAAAGATACAGCGCTGCACGCCTGGGCCCTCGGCACAGCGCAGCCTGACCCTCTCCCGTGCCGAGCATGCGTGACCGCCGCTCGCTGCGGAGGGGATGGGCAGCCTTCACGCCTGCATCTGGCGGCTGGCCCGTTGCTCGACGACTCCTGTGGCCTGCAGGCGGACTCCAGCACAGCACCGCACCGCCGCCCGCGGGGCGGATTGCAAGCGAATTTGTGTAACATGGCCGTGCTTGCAGGTCGCTTTTGCTGCTCCAAGCCGTTTAGCTTGCATAGGGCTGCTTCGGATGTCGTCTGCCAGCGGAACGACACCGCCGTCTGCTGAGACAAGCCGGCGTTCCTTTGGGGAACGGCGGGCCTGTCGTGGCACGCACGGCGCCGTCGAAACTCTCGCGGACGTCCCTCCGAAATGCAACCCGAAGAGAGTCGAACCAGAAGAACCTTAGGGCACGCGGGCAGGCACATGCAATAGCAGTAATAATAACACATCTCCCCACCGATCAAGATCCTCGTGTGGAGATGCGCAGGCGCAGCCCTCGTGTACGGGCTTAGGGCCAAGAAAGCAGCCGAACAGCTCTTCTCTGAGCCCTGCTGCGGAGAATCGATCGCCGGCTCTTCGCACCAGCCAGCTCTCGGGTGTAATATATGTACACAGGCGATATCTCTGCCTGCGCATGAACGCCGTGCCACCTCGGGCGCAGATTGACACGCATCACACACGCACTCAGCTTGGAACACGAGTGTTGATCTCGCGTACGCACACCTCGGCATGCGCAGGCAGCAGACATACGCCTTGCCGTCTCCTCCCTTCTGCGTGTGTGCATTAGGCGTGCAGCTGAAGGGCCGTGCTGGCTGTCCGGCTGTCGTTGCTGGATTCGAATAATCTGCAGTGTTGGGTGGCGTTGCGACTAGCAGCAGCCGGCGATTGACAGGAGGCAGCGCCTCGGATGATGGATCTCGGATGATGAATAGACATTATTACTGATAGTCCATGCTGGTGTGTTTCAATCGATGACGGAACCGACGATCCTGCAAAGGCAAACCGCAAGAGCCCAGACGCAGCGATCTACACCGACGAGAGGATGTTACGTTCGACCTCATCAGATTCGATCGTCGGCATCTGATGAACACGGGAAAGGGCCGACTCTCTGTTTTCTTTCGAATAGGAAGGCAGGGAGAAAATGTCGAAAAGGGTCGGCGCCGATGGCACAGCATGTACAACCGTAGTTGGTGGTACATAGGTTTCGGCTATTGACGGTGCATGTCGCATACATGTGGCCTTCGTCACACGTACTGCTGTTGTCGCAGCGCAGGAATCTCTCTCAACGCGCTTGTGTAACGCCAGGCTGGTTGTTCCCACATGCAAATGCCGAGCATAACGGGCACAGGGCACAACAGGATCAAGTATGGAGGCCGGAGAAATAGGGCACCGCGAGCAAGACGCGATGAGAGATCAAAGCTTAGTTTTGAGTTGTTGTCGTCGTTATCAAGTAGATGACGAGCAATGGTTTATGATTGTGAATGTTCAATCTATGTGATAGGTGGAAATATTGAGAAAAATGCAATCCAGCCATGCAATGGTTCTGTGGTCCACGAGCACCGTCTTTACACATGGTTACCATCAATATCGTGTCAATTTCTGCACAAGCAAAGCAATCCATGCAAATTCTCAACGCAAGCTCCAATAATCAAACTTCTATGCGGCGCATTGTTGAAATGTTCAGGCACGAGCCCTCCCGTTCGCGGCGTCGTCTTCTAACGCGCTGAAGTAAACTTTGTTGTCCACACCGTAAATGCAGTCAGCGTCGAGTTCGAACTCCTGTTCAAGGGTCCTTCCAGTCCCCAGTTACGGCCGAGCCAGCAGCCGCTCGCGGCTTTGTAAGGGCGTGAGAGGACGTTTTTCAATTGGTATTGTCGACGTTCCGCACTCTTGGTCTGTTCGACGGCGCTGTTCCAGTATTGTGCCAGTTCCCGAAGACAGTCGACACCATTTGCCATGCCGTCCATAGTCGGGCCGAGAGTGGAGTCTGGGCCTCCACCGCCGACGATGTCAACAGCCGAGAGAGTCGCATAGCCGGCAAATGGTACGGAAAGCACAAAGCGCGATGGCTGACCATGCTGCGGATGCGCGATCTCGCGTCGAGCTTCCCTTACGGCGCGCATGACGCTGAGTAGCCGATGTGCGTGGTGATGTGCAGCACGAATGTTTCGAGGTGCCAGCTCGGCTGCGAGCGTATGACGCATGCATCTGTTGAGCTTCATGAGCACAAAGTGGTGCAGCACATGGATGGAGATGTATGTCCCGGCGTAGCCATCCTGAATGCTTCGATCAAGGTTCGCCTCGCTGTATCGTAGATAGCCCGGTAGTTGCGAGTTCCAGTCCTGCATCGCAGCATGTGTATCGTTGTAAACTTTTTCGTATGCCCGTCGGTAAGTGTTGCGATCGTGGTTGCTCGCACGGTAGATGAAGTTCATGGCTTCGCCCCAGATGCCTCCAACCACGACCAGCCATGCCATAGGTGCTACCGGACTCGAAGCGTTTAACACAGTAAGTAATCGATCTATAATGCCGTTGTCGTAAAACGGCGCGCCTGATACCATGCTGCTTTCGTAAGCGTCGTCCGCGCATGGTAATCTAAGGTAGATGTCGGCCGGATTCATGATGCATAGCATGCCTCCGCAGAAGCCATTATATCGGTCCATCAGGAAGCCAGCCCAGAAGGTTCGACGACGGCACTCCATTACTTGCTCCCTTGTGAGGCCATACTCGAGGATTGGGTCCTCCTTCTTTGGCGAAATCAAACAGCCTTCCTCGTGGTTGTATCGCAAAGCACTGAGAGCACGGATCGCCAGACCACAGTATTCCCAAGCGGCACCTTCATTTCCTTTTGCAAAGTTGAACAAGGCCAGAAGAAGTCGAACGTGTATCACAGGCAGGCTGAATCGTCCTAGCTTGGTAGCTAGGCCTTCTGTAGCCAAATCTGCGCATCTTTTGCCAATGGCCGCATATGATGGACCTGCGAAAGTAGAACCCATCGCAAGTATGGCATAAAGTACCATTCGTTCATTCTGACACTTCTCACGGCTTGTCGTAAGCCAGTTCATGAAGGTGATGCGTGGGAACATGCAGTATGTCGCACTGTTCACGTTTGCAAAATACTCTTCCACCAGGTGAATGGTCGTCTCGGGATCAGTATAGAATGGATCATCCTCCCAGGACATGAAGGATGGCCCTTTCGAGGCTCTGGGTAGCCTTTGGTCCATATACTGTGAGAATCGAGGTTGACTTGCGCCTTGCACGCTTCCGTATGCTGTAGCTGGCGACATTGACTGGTGTCTCTTTACCGGCGCTCCTCCATTGGTGTCTTCGTCCTGAGCTCTCCGCTTAGCATAAAAGTCCTGGTCGGACAAGCGATTGTCCCTTGCTGCCGGCTGGTCCATCGGTCGGTGGTTTGTCATATTTGAATCTGACATGCGCTCAACAGGCTGTGAGTGAGGCGCCATTGGAGGTGATCCTGCTTCAGAAGCCCATTGTGGGTTGCCATTGCTGTCGGTTGTGGTGACTTGATTTTGTGCTCTGTACCTTGTTAGTTGAGCTGAAAAGGCCCGCGTGCTGATCCAGATACATACCTGCGGCAGGGCCTCTTAGCTTTCTCGCACTGTAAACAGCTGCTGGCACCTGGTTCGCATTTGATCTTCTTCTCCCGGCAATCAAGACAAGCTAGTGCCAATCGCTTTCGTGGTTTGTTTGCTTTCGTTAGACCCCACTGAGGGTTCACGGTTTCTCCGTCCACGGAAGTCGGTATGCGATAACCGCCATCGTAAACATGGAACGTGCCCTCGCCTGGGAAGTCCTTGATACCGAGGTATTTCTTCGAGGCTTCTGGGCCTGTAGGCGTGAATGGCGGATGTCCAGATCGATCGTATGACGCAGTAGAGCTCCTATGGGTAGCTTGTTCGCTTGCATGAGGTGTATATGGACTAGGTGCACCAGCTGTCATGTATGAGCTTGCGGATGTCTGCCTGGGACGATCATAACGACCATCCATGATGTCCCGGCCATCTCCATGGTGGCTCGTGTACGAAGGGACTGGCGGTCCCGGAGGTTGTTGTCTGGCTACGGGTTGTGTGTCCAAGATCGGCAGATCGAGCCGACGGATCTGTTGAGGCGGATACTGCCCATGAGGCTCAGACTGCTGAGGAACACTGTGTGGTGGATGCGGACCACTCGGATGCGAACTAGGAGGGTCTCCATTGCGGTGGTCGTATCTGGGAACAGGCGGTTGCGACCACGTTTGTTGCGGCGGCTGTGCTGGTGCATGTGAAGTCGGAGCAGTCAGGTTGATTTCCCGTAGTCCAGGGAGGGTCTGCCCAGATGGACGATAGCCGTTCGAATCTACATGTCTCGATTCCACATGTCGAGGCGTTGCATCATGGGCATAAGGACTCTGGAAATGATGTCCAGATCGTGGTTCGAGTGGCTGGGGTACCTCCATGGGTTGATGGCCACCATGGGAATGTGATGTCCGTGGTGCGTATTCAGGACGAGTGTCGTATGGAGAGTACATCCTGGGCGGGCCAGTCGGCGGCACAGTATTTGGGAGCATGATGCGTAGTTCACCCTGGCTCATGTCGAGGCTACGTTGGTGGGCTGAATGAGCTGAGTGACAACCAGACCGTTTGATGTTCTGTCAGCTGCGTCATGAACTGTCGATGACAGTTCCAAGGAGGCGATTGTCGCGGCAGGTAGGATCAATCAACGTGCAAGGCAAGTATGAGCTCCAGCGTAGCGGGGAACAGTGCTGCTGCAAGGTCGTGGTAGATGAAACGGAGGCGCCTCCGGCAAGTGGCCGTCCAGAGTGGTACGAAGAGCCGTCAGTGTATGCCCAAGCGTGGTCAGTGGCCGGAGCAGAGCACAAAGTAGATGGTATCCGTGTCGCCAGGGAAAGCCGGGGTGCAGTCGTGCAGACGGACCGTCAGAGAATCGGGAACCAGCCCTCGGAAGTTTGAAGCTGGGGCTAGCTGAAAGTTATAGCTGGCCAGCGAACGATGCCGAGTGGTGAGCAGGCCACGAAGCGAGCAACGGCGGGTCGACGATCACGCAGCAGTGGGAGGCGAAGGGAGTGTGTCGTGAAGAGGAACGGATGGGGTGATTGCCAGAGAGGGAAGGCAGGGTTCGGTCGGAGGACCCAGGCTGGCGGCGCGAGCAGCAGAGAGTGGCCCAACAGGCTGATTGAGCGATGGGATGGAGGGCCGTGGGCGTAGCTAAGCTGCATGCGGCGGCGCAGGAAGGCGGGCGGGTGACAGGTGCAGGCCAGGACGACGGCGACCTTTGCTCGGCAGGATGCCTGTGAGGATTGCGAGCAGATCGACGCCTGTGCCGACGGGCATCGAGATGCGCACGCCGGCGGCGCCTAAGGTTATGTGAAGGGTCGCCCTCGAGCCGAACGATGCCTGCTAGCGGCAACGCCTGCTTTCCCCAGACCAGCGCGCAGGCGTGGTGCTGCGAGGGTGCGGTGCTTGAGCCATGCGCCGCGCGGGGCGGCAGTGCGCTGCCCGGCCGTGTGAGTAGAGAGAACGAGAGCAGAAGAGCCCTGACTGACTAGCGCTGCTACGGCATGTCGCTAGACGCTGCGCAGTTAGATCAGCCGCCGTGCACGCTGCTGCCATCGACCACATGCCGGCGACGTGCCCTTGGCGCGCCGCATGACTCTCGCCGCCGCGTCGGTGCTGCGGTGGCAGCCTCCGGGCATAGCAGTAGTACAGTCGTAGTCGCAGTGTGTTGCGGCGTGCCCTATGTGCCAGGCGTCGCAGCGTGCGTGCCGCGACTCCGCGAGTCGTCGCCGGCGATCATGTCGAGTGTCAGTAGTACTAGAGTGTGGTCGTCTTGGGACGCACTCGACGCAGTGCACACCACCGCTGGATGCTCGCGCGCCGTCGTGATCGCCGCCGATCCCTCTCGTCTAGACAGCGCTCGCGTGTCGGCCGTCTGCAAGAAACTCTTGTCCTGCGATGCGCGCTCGCCGCCGGCACCCACTTCAGGCCTCCCACTCGCCGGTGGAGCCAGCAGCGCGGCCGGCTTATGAGACGACACGAGCGGTATTGTGCCGCGACATACAGGAGCTGGCGGCACGCAGTCCCGGCCATGCCACCGCGAGGGCAGCTCTCGCACGTCTGGAGCCGCCACACGGCTCTGTCGACGAGGCAAGAAAAGCGACTGCCTGCCTCGATGGCATGCACGCAATGCGCACGCTGCAGGCCCAAGCCGCGCTGATTTCTGCTCTGCCAATCGCCTCTGTACCGAGCGAAGCAGGCCTGCAGGGCAGACATCACTACGGCTGCTATACCGCAGAGCACAGCTCTTCTCGGTTCGCCATTCCGAGACGCCACGCTCTGCACATCCTCGAACCCAAAGATCTTTGCTTATTCCGGCCTTTGCCGCGAAGGGCAGCACTCACCCTATACAGATAACGCACGTATGCGAGCATGCAAGAAGTACCTACAGGTACCTTATGTAGCCGCGGCAGCTCATCTCTACACGGGCATTGCCCTGGAACCAGACACCCTCGAGTCCATCTGAATTTCCATCTGTGACCCGGAGCTTGCCGGTCGTGCACATTTACTGGCCGCAGGCCGTACCATAACAAGCATTGCAATTTTGATATAGACATCCTTGCAGCGCCCTGCGTCTGCCGTGGCGGTCCCGTCGAAATACTACTCAGTAAACCGCCACGCACGTATAGCTGCTCGAGGTGTCACACTGCACGGAACGATTATAGCGCGCAAAGCCGTGAGATGTCAGTGGAGCGCGCCTAATGCAAGTCTCAAACTCTACTGGCGAAGTCTGCCGAGCAGAGATAACTCTCTCGGCTTTGACTACAGAGTTTGAATTCCGTTAGACACGGCAATCAAAACCATGGAGCTGCATCGTATTCGTGGCACACCTACTGGCCCACGCTTTACGAGCGAGCTCGAACGCAATTTGACGATCAGGATCTTCATGGAACAACATTGGTATTCTCTTCGGCACCTAATCTCCAATCAACCTGTTCACACTTTCGGTTACATGGTTGACGGTCATTTCAATTTCTCCACCACAAACTTTGTACTTCTGCCTGGGCAGCCAAGATAAATGTCAAAACCTCCAAGGGCAAGTGTGAAAGCACTCGACTTGCGTTTGTTTCACATTTACAATGGCTTGCGCTTCAAGGGATCCGATTAACCGGCGGAAATACAGACGATTAGTCGGCTGAGTATTCCGATTCGCGTATACGTGTCTCATCACCGACCCGCATAACCCAAGGCAATATCGACGACAAGTCCAGGTGCCCGGGGCAAATCCGCAACTCAAGCTTTGTGCGCGTTGTTGGCCCTCCCTCATGCCTCATGTGTCTCTTCTAGGCTCTACTATTGTATTGTCAAGTCTCGCGCGTCATGACTCGAACTTGCTTGGTGCCTCCTGCTGCCTGCATGGTCAAAGGAAGTCCTGGTCACACATCCGCATCGTGCATGGGTATCACACTGACTCGGCACAAACTGCTTCTCGAAGCTACAAATGCAATATAACATACGAAGGAGTTCATTTGACAGCCGATGACCTATCCGAGCTTCACTTCCCGATTCGCTGTCCCCTATCCGAACAACCGCAAAACCCTATGCTCGCTACTCCCTAGCACAGGCACCGATCGTTGCGAAAATGGAAGCGAAGTGAGAAGTCACGAACGACACATGCTTTGCAAGCCTCGAACCTCGGTCCATCACAAAGACGCATGTGTCAATCCTCCGGAGAAGCACTTGACCACCCTAGTCTATTTCCTCAAGTGCATTTTCCGCAGCCATGCGGCGTCTGGTGGTGGATCTTCTGACTTAGGCGCTACTGTCGCACAGCAAACGTCGTGTCGCGTGCAGAAAGTCTAATGCATAAGTGTGAACCTTAACAAGAGCTTCAAGCGCCACGGGGGAAGGCTCCGTCATCCGTGATGCGTGTTATGAACTTGGAAGGTATACTATCATTGTGGTCCTGGCCTATGACAAGGGACCGGACGCGCCCTCGACAGGCAAGTTAACCGCCCAGCGTACGTGGCCGGGAGCCTCATGGCTCTTGCATGTGAATTACGCCATAAAGCTTCGGAGCCGATCGTGCAAAGATGAAGAACCTTGCATGAGACTAATGATGGCAATGTCAGACCTCGATATATGCCTTGGTATCACTACCAATGTGAGTAAGTCACCATGGTATCGATGAAGTGTATTTGGTCGATATCGAAGATGTCACGCTTCTTCGCCCTCAAAGGCACTCACGGTCTCGAAGGAGTTTACCCCGACTGCTGCTCATGTCGAATCGGAACATTGACCCAATCGAGGTATTGACCGGTTCTCAGCTGATCTACATGAGGTATGCAGCACCGCCCTCTATATCCCTGGCAAAACGCTAGTGTCTGGCCGGTATAAGATCTCGGCTGCTGGATCGTTAGCGTGTGCGTAGACCTCGAATTAGTCGATCGTTATAATGCTATACTGTATAGGAATGTCGTACTCTGAATCTTACATAGACATGATCAGCAGTAGTCACATCAGACGTACCCAAGGATTCGCCTAGTGCGGAATTGTGCCGTCTACTATAAGTCATGTACAGGAGGCCAGCAGGCACTAGCGCAGCCGCCGCACGCCGTTGCAAAACGCACAAGAAAGAAAGAATCATAGCAATCTTCACACAGAAGTTGGATGATCTGGGGATTCCCATGGCAATCAAAACAAAGCCCATCTAGAAGAGAACCAAAATTCAAAAGTATATTCAGTAGATCTCCAAACTCAATGGGCCTCACGCAGTAGATTCGCCACCAGACGTGAACATCTAAGCGATCTACAGGAACATTCATTCTTGCATCATTGTTACAGCTATTGTCTCTGTCCCAAGAGATAACTCCTACCATTCGATATTGCGTGCATCAAACTTCGGCGCAGGTCCACGGCGTTTAAGAAGGGTGACCGAAGCAAACGAGACAGCTGAAGCAGGCTTGAATGAATCGCGCGAAGAACGGCACGTTAGGGACGCCGATCGACGGTCTGGCCAGATTCTCGATAGGCGCTACTTTACCTGCGCGACACACTTGCGTGGAAGGTTTTTTGCGCAATCCGACAGGTTGGGACTCTTGCGCGGGTAAGCGGTATGTCCCCGGCCATATCCCGCAATCTGGTGCCCACGACTTCGGATACCGATAATCATATGGAGGTATGGCGAGGTTGACAATTGCCTAGTGGCTTTAGAGATTCCATTACACGGGCGGCTGGGCTTTGCAGGACCCTTGGACGTTCATTTGACCGACGCGCGAATCCTCCAATGCCGAGTCATCGTGAAAGCCAATAGCACGCGAGCTCGAAGCGCAAACACGTGTCGGACAACGCTTGCTCATCGTTCGGACACGCCACTCTTCCGACTTGCGAAACGCCCTACATGTACTTCTTATCTGCTTCGGGAATGTGGACGTAACTCTAATCCGCGCATCTTGCGCCATAGAGTATAGAGTTGGCCGAAAAGACGGCAGGCAGACAGACTACAGCTCGGCTCGTCGAGACTTCACGCGCAGCGTACCAGACGTCTGTCTTACTTTAATTCTTCTTCGGCATTATTTAGACTGCCGATAAATGTCGGCTAGCTTGAACTGTGATCTACGGCTCTACTGTTCGGAAAAGTTTCGATGGCTGGCCTGAGTCCCGGATTCGCCGGCACTTGATATTGAAGATCACAAGGAAGCCATTATTGCATGAGTCTGACAAGCCTCACGAAGTCTTGACTAAACGCCCGGCTGTTCACATTCCACGGCAGCACTCGACACCAATAATGTGTCGCGCACTACTCCAGCAAATGCGCCGTCCAGTGGGCGGACGTGCACAAATATTGGTTTCCGCTCCTCGTGACATCGTACTCCGCACGAAAATTGATGCCGTACCCTAGTTCAGTGACGCTGGAAATGCCGATCGGATGTCCCTCCGTGCAAGTTCCAATAAGCCAGATCTTACAACCTTGGTGCCTTGTTGGAACTGTCCTAGCGTTCCTTGCAGTCCTACGCTGTACGACCCTTGGACAGCAGATTACTAGCGCATGCATGCACCTCGGAGACGAGTCCGTCGACATCTAAGACCTTTGACCTCATGTCTCGGTAGGAGGTTCGAGACTCGTCCGATGCTTCGTCACGTTGCGGCTGGAAAGGGTCCGGTGGAACGCCTAAAGCTTCCGGAAGCCTGAAATCTCCTGCGAAACGTCGTCTGCGACTCTGCATCTTTCGCAAATGGCTTTTTACCTTCTAGATGCGGATGCACGGATAACCCTCACCCACAAAACCGAGACATCATCTATCTAACGACTATGGAGTCAAGCTTTACTGCTAAAGGATGCACTACTACGAAGTGGCATGACACGCGGGAAGACCGCCAAGGCCACCAACGCGCGGTTGATCCATGGCGTCTTTTCAATAGACGACCTGTCATGTCCGCTTGACACAGCTGAATCAAGTTGGGCATCATTTTATGCACAGCAACAAATCAATGATTCATGCCCGTAGTTGCACCGACGATTCTCTGACCAAGAGTCAATAATTTGTTCTAAAGGAGTACCGACCAGCAGATTCGAGTACCGAACTGTTGTTGTCTCGAGCTGTGAGTAGGGAGGCCTATAGCGATTCAGAGGTTGGATTAAGGACTGCTCTCGTCAGCAACGGCGCATGGAGATGGTCATCTGCCACTCTGCTGAAAATCACATTGTTGTCAATCAGAGCAAGAGCACGCACGCAAAAGTTAGACCTGAAGACCAATCGTCACAGCCACGAGCCACTGCATTATAACAGGCGCTCCGACTTCCGATCCTACGGAGTATCGATTGGTGATACTCCGGTTCGCAAACCACTGAGCGTCCAAGGACGCATCGCCTCGCTCAACGGTAATGCGATCGGTGCACTAATGATCATCATACCCCGGTAGTAGGCTACCAGGGCAGGGATTGTAGACCGCTGGCGTCCCCAGGTGTTGAAGTAGCCACCTCCTTGTCATCAAATGATGATCTAGTCCGCTCAAACGCTTAGACACCAAGCATTTGGGGTCGAGACGCTAATATTTGATTCAAGTCGGCTCGGTTTGTCATCTAGCTTGACTCGGGCGAAATGGCGGTATCCCGGTCTGACCTCACACCTACTTTGCGAACGTTACGCAGTAAGTTAGCGACTTAGTGCCTCAGATGCCACGGGGTGTCGCACGCCGTGGCATTCGGCAGCACTGGCTCCACGCTGCTTGAAATGAGCCGAAACCTGAAGCATCGAGTGAACAGACGCGTGGGCTCTGGCCCGAATGTCATCTGATCCACAGCGGCAGAGGTATCTCGGTTCGAAAGCTTTTGACTGAAGCGAGTATCGTTGATAGCGCCAGTTCGACTATCAATGAATCAGGAGACTTTCGACTACCTTTCAGTTGAATCGGAGGATTGAACCTGGTGGTTGACCATTGAAATAGATGTCCCACCACGAGTCAGTTCTTGGAATCAGTACCTACTGCTGCAGTAGTTGGATCTGGCAATCTGGAGTCGGCATGCATAGCACTCACCTGCGTAGGAGCGATGGGCGAGTCAGACTATCAAGCAACTCTGACTAGACAAGTGATGCTGGCTGTTGTCATGCACTTCACGCTTCTCAACCGAGGATAATTGGCTGTAACATTGGCAGAGTCAAGCAGTCAGCTCCAACATATTGACAATCAACAACGTCCTTGCCGAGGTTCTTGGATCAACGCCTTCCATTGATATCGTATCGTCAAGCTCTCCATGTCTACGCAAAATGCCGCGTGGCGAACATCTGTCTCGCCATCTTCCGCGACCATCCATGAGGCTAGGCTTGGAATCAACGAACCATCCATCAAATCTTTAGCAGATCGCACAGTAGCCCTAGAATACGCCATCTACACCTTCAACGAGAACTACGATTGGCTCGCATCAACCCCTTTCGACTTGTGAGCTATGCGCTTAGGCGACAGGAACGTGACCAGAGCTCAGCCACCGCCTTCTCAATATGCCAAGTTCTTGTTAGCATCATTATGTTCACATAAATCTCCCATTTCACTACGCGACATGGACAGAAGCGAAGCCCTAAATACGGCACCGCTTGTGCGGGAAAGCGGCCTCAAAGGCTCCAGAAAGAGGAGACATTTATTCGCCCTGCTGCAATAATAATACCACAAACCCTACCTCGGGTATATGCGATGCCTCGACAAATGTCGCTGCGCCACCCGCCCTCGCCGGTGGAACAACCCTGGCATTAAAATACTCGTCTTATTGAGCATAGTAGTGACAGTAGTGAGCTCCCAGTGTTCGGATGGCATCCGGACACCACTTCTGTCCCATGGTGGAGCACCTGCAGCTGAGATCACGATGCCGCACCAATTACTCTGACGGACTATGGGTCACTCAAGTTTTCAAATTCCCTCCGAAGAGCAGTACCACCACCTCGAAACACCGTGACACTTCCACACTCATCGACAAAGCGGTGCATATGAGAGATCGATCAGCGCCCGTCCTTGCACCGTAATGTATGGAAGGCTGCATTCTTATGCACATGACCGGTGGCCTCGGGCCGAGACCGGGAGTGCTTTTCGGCATCGCTCCCGATGTAACGGGGATAGTGCTCAATTTTTACATCGTGCTTGGAGTCCGTCTCCCCGAATGCCGCGTGGAGAAGCAAAAGAGGCAACGCTTTCCACTTAGTAAGAGAGTTGCCTCTCAAAGAGCATATATTGCCATCCTTAGCGCGTCATGGCTCATATTACTCGATTTAGTCGTCTCCATGAGTTCATGGCTTCCGTGTAAAGTATAGACTTATGCGTAATATCGTCTCCTGATCTGACAGGAAGGCTGTTCGGGCCTTGAGTGCGTTCTGGTCTTTTCACTTTGCTTCATCCCTGGACCCAGAGCTCTGTTCTGATTAATTGAGACACCGCGCTTGTCCTCCTAGTGATCGCTTTCGTCTTCGCTTTGTCGTCGAATAAATATGCCTCTTTCGGCATGAGTCGCTGACCGTGAGGTAAATCGCCTGAATAAGCTTGGATGCGTGGGCGAGTAAGTGGGTAACTCTGCGATTCTTTTGCCGCGATTACGATTGGTTTCTCCCAGTCGCTCACTCGTGACGTGACAGTGCGACACTACAAATGGCTTATAATGTGGTTGATTGAGCATTCTTTTGTTCAAGATTCCTGGACATTTGCTCTGGAGGAAATACAGGCCTCAATCGACAGTCGATGCGTAGACATTGCCGCGCATTGCTTATAAGCCAATTGAAGAGACACATATGGAGCCGCTGAAACGGTCAGTCGATGCGCTCGTATGCATCTCCAAAGGCGGATCGTATCATCCTCAGGTTGCTGAAGTCATGCTCTACAACATTCCCTGCATCATCCACAAAGAATATCAACTCCGCCGCCTTGGTCTGCGATTTACCGTTGAGCCAGTGGTGTCGATTGGTCGATATAACGATCGAAGCGACGTGACAACCTACACATTTTAAGGTCTTCCATAGTCACAGCACTGTCCGGTGATAATAGCACTCTAAGACTTCCCTCGACCTGATGTTTGAGCTCTATTTCGGCATGGCCTCCTGAGGGAGACGGCGTGATGGCCAGTCGTGAGGACGAGGGTGCAATCGCAATCCGGACCACAGAACGACACGGAAGGGCTGCATGCTTGGATTTTGTTTACAACATGCCCATCTCTCAATAATGAATACGCAAGTGGGCCTGATAGATGTGACCGAGTGGCTAATGGCGGGCTTGCAGCTGCTGCTCACAAGTCTGCGAACAAGGTCTCTGCGGGCCCCAGAGTATCTCTAGATATATTGCTGATAGTAGTCGCTTATCTTGTATGGACGGATTATTTTATCCTCGATGGCGTCCAATCCAATCACAAGAGTTATAGCTGCTAGTATGGATCACTGAAACACTCTGGATTGTGCGCAGACTCATGAGCTAGAAATGTACTCATCAAGACGACATGTCCTTATACGTTGTCTCGTTGCTCTTGCTTGTCATCTGCATCCACTCAAGGCTTGCTTCTGATGGTTCTACAACGAAGCTTGACCAAGAAGAAGCAAGCAAGGTCTTACACACCTTCACCGTACAGACCGTAGCAAAACACTGCATAAGATGGGAATAACAACCAGTACTTTTTCCACACTTACACAGCATCCCGAGTGCAAGAATTGAGTCGAAAAACTTTCCTAATTTACAGGCTTGCTGCATGGATCTTCAGGTCAGGCCTAGTATATACCCAATGGCTTTTGTACAACTCCCTGATTCCAACTCGATCATCTATCTACCGGCTAGTAGAAGCTTTAGTAATGAGCAGCAGTTCCATTGCCGTAGGTCGGCTCGACCGCCCTCACGGAGCCGTTGGCACGCTCGTAGTAGTGAAGAGCACCCTGGCCTTTGCGCAAGAGCTGCTACCGGTCCTCTCAAGAGGAATACTGTGGCCCTCCTGCGGCCTTCCGCTGACGTGGAAGTAGTACCACATCTCGGAAACCTGTGTGCGACCGTTGTCCAAAGATCCCTGGCCCTGGGCGGTCTCGTTGTAGCGCGGACCCGAGCAGCCGACGTACGGAGTGGCACCGTACTCTGCGCTGAGAGCCTCTTCGAAGTCCGTGATGGTGTAGGTGGTGCTGTTGGAGGGGACAATGTCGGCGTCGGCGAGCCATTGGTAGGTGTGCAGACGGCTGTTGTACATAATGACCGTCTCGAAGAATTCGATCACTTCTTGGTGTTGGACGTACTTGGGGCCGTAGCAGGGGACGTCGAAGGTGGAGAAGCAGGTGGCGTGCTTGGAGAATTCGTGCTGGTAAGAATGTAAGCTTCTTGATTATTGTGTCTCTTGATTTTCCACTTTCTGTAAGATGATTGATGACTTACACCCCAGAGGTCTTGGTTAGGTTGGTTCTGAGCGATCCAGTACTTGTTCATGTACTCGAGAAGATCGTAACGGCCAAACGGCTCGAGGAAGGTGCCAATGCCGGAGCCATTGTATGCAGGAACCACGGTACCGTTCGGCAGACCAGTTGTGGTATTCGGTGAGGGCAGCGGGTCGTACTGGCGGCTGAGATCACAGTACTGGGTGTATGAGCCATTGCTAATGTGGATCTTCGGTCAGCCTCTTGCCAATGTAGAAGCCGTTTACTTCTCTTACCAGAAATCGGGCCACAGGCCGTGAATGGTCCAATCGGTTTGAGGCAGAAGCTGGCCCTCAGACTCGAGGCCGGTGTATACATCCCAGAATTGCGTGGAAAGAAGCAGACCACCGAAGGTCTCGACGCAGCATGAGTCCACGGTGAGAGGATTTGCTTGAGGCGAGCATGACTGATAGTCCGGGACAAGAGCGCAAGTGTGGTTGTCCTTGCTTGGTTTAGAGTGACGCAGACGTAACCGCAGCAGAGGCTACGGCTACAGTGACAGCGGACCTCATGATTGACAGATATAGATATGGATACTGAATTGCAAATAGGTGCACCCGGGAAAGTGAAAGCGAAGGCAAACAGCCTACCACAGATTATAGAAGCGTCAAAATGAAGCAAGGTCAAGCTACGCAATGACAGCAATGGCAAAAGCCCTGAAAGTCTTTTTTCCATGGCGCGGACGGGACCTGCATCCTCGTGCTAGATAAAGGCCATGCGATTGGCATCGCGGGCGGGATTGACGTCCATATCAGGAAGGTGACGAGCGCCAAGCGAAGACGGCCTGTATAGATCCCGGCTTCTCTGGCTTCTACTCAACCTCCGTTGTTCTGGACGCCGGTATTTGGATCTTGTTGTCTTGTTTGCTGGAATCTGTTCTCCAGGCACGTGGTTGTGCATACAGTTACATCTGGTGTGACCGACTGTGTGTGAGACGAGAGATACATCCTGTATAGCAGTAGATCACTGGCAGAAACACAACAAAATCGGGAGATGAAACAATTCTATGGTCGAGCACGAAATTTGATCTTACGCAAAAGTAGGTTGGGTTCTTGGTCCCGTTGTCATGGCTTTGAATAAGGTGGTCTTGAAGTCCGCATCGTGTAGACACTTGCGCATGTCCACCTTGCACAAGCAGTGCCGCCCTGGGGTCATAAGTTTGAGACCCTCTCAAACTTACGACTCGATCTTGTGGGCAAACAGGGTTAGTGCTGAAATATACGATCATGGTGCGCAAGGTGCAAACGGTCGAGGCGGTTGTCTAAAAGATTAGCTGAGGCACAGTAGCGAAACTCGAGTGTTCTCGGGTGAGGTTTGCACGCTATCTTTCATCATGGTGCTCTGTAGAGGGTGTTGGTGGATCGTTGCGAAAGCCTGAGGATGTATAGACACATGAACGTTGGAATGGTAAATGCAGAATCGTCGCTTTATCAAACCACAAGGAACAAAAAGCGAAAAGCCAGGTGCAAGACAATTTGACGCGGAGTAGGTAAAGAGTAGAATTGAAAGAAGTCGCACATTGCTCTTGCGACTATTTTACCTACTCTGCAGATTTGATACAGCACTCGGTATACAAATCATTTGCTTGCCACGCCATACAGTGCCATACAACGCATTCAAACGCACTTCTTGGCCTTGGCACGCAAGCGTAACGTGATAGCAGAGTCCAAAGATAGAGAAGGTATGTGCCTAATCATATGTGCTTAAAGGTTGCATCGATACACGTCCAGCTCACCTGCGATGCGCACGTGACACAGAAACGAAACGAAACGAAACAAATCGCTACACAATCCGACAGCTGTTGGCAATATTGCACGTACCATTTTTTTCAGTACAGAAGCCAGTTCACACACCCGAGTGCATCAGTGCCTTACGTACCATATCGACCGAGAAAGCCAGCGTTGCTTTCCATGTTATCGCGAGAGAACATCCAAAGAAGGTTCCATACAACGTTCCACCCGCTGTTCCCGTCCGGTACCTTTCAAAGTATCACCGTCGTACAAGTGATAACACATGCATAGAGCACTGCACTCCCATGCGAAACGAGAGGAGCTCTTTTGACAGCAGCACCAATGGCGGCCAGCGTGGCAGAAGGCGTCCAATGCGTCTTGGTCGCTGCAATCGGCCTCAGCGCCGGACGGTCACACGGGCTCTGATTGATTGCATGGAGAGCAACGAGCTCTGCCCCCACGCGAGGACGGGCAGCGGGATTATGCACAGCAGTGCAGCGCAGGGCAGAGCAACAGCAGAGCAGGCCGCCTCGTCGCGGCCTCGCAACGACTTGGCAGGCCGTCAGAGTGCATGCATGTCTCAACACGAGATGCAGCTTGCAGGCGTTGCACCAATCGCCCTGCGCTCCAGGCCGCTTGTATGTATGGCCACGTCGCAAGCTGCACGCTAATGCAAAACCGTGCTCCAAACGCTGCCTCGTGCAGCAAATCAGGACGGCATGGCAGCACCCCTCCAGCAGCAGCGCTGCGCTCGTGATCGCTGCCCGTCGCTGGCAGCGAGCACTCATGCCATTTCTATGCTGGCGCTCGCCGCGTACGCCGTGCCCGTCTCCCAATTCCTGAGCGCGAGCCCTCTGTCTGCCAGCGCCTCACGGTGCCCGCCCGTCTGATCCTGATCCTCTGCCAGCCGCTGCCCCATTCGCTGTCCGTCGCCGTCGTCCAGCTCATCGCTGCTCGCAGCGCAGCGCATCGCATCGCATCGCCTCACCTCGCCGTCCTCGGCTCGAGGAATGCCGCGCCCGGCACCTTGCAGTGCGCCAACCTTCCCTCTGCCACCGTCTCTGCCAGCGGCGACTCGGAAAGTAGCCTCTGCCTCCCGCAAGCACCATGTAAGACAGTCCACTCTCGAGCCATCGTCACTCCTCAGCCCGCGTCTCGCCCGCGTCGCATCGTGCCACCGCGAGCGATGCTGGATCCCTCGGGCAGCTCACGTCTGGACGACAGCCTCGATGACAAGAAGGCAACCGCTCCAGCTCGTACGTGTCCTATTTCCCATGTGTCCCTTTGCCTTGCGCTCGCCGTAGCCAACAGTTCGCCGCGCTTGTCTGGGCCCGCTGCACTCCAATCACCTCCGCGCCGCCCCGGAGCCTACATGTACTGATGAGCTGGCACTGCTGCTGCCATCTGTCAAGCATACCCGCTAACACATTCGTCCACCTGCAGCCGTGCTACCTCCGATGAGCCCTCGTCATGCCCTTTCTCGAAGCTCCTCGACACCCGGACTCTATTCATGCTCTCAGGATGGCGCCCCAGGACAACACTTTCCATTCACTCCGTCCAGGCCAAGTCCCTTGCATGTAACTAATTCGTCTCCTTCTCTTTCGTCTCGGGCGGCCTCTGCTCCTCTGCTGGACATGGCGATCAGGCCGGCTTTCCAGGATGACACTGTTCAGCCCGAGGATGTTGTCCCAGCGAAATCTGCGAACGGATACCTCCATCCCGCAAGTATGCTGGACTCAGATACCGCTGTTCGGCTATCAGAAACACAGGGTTCCATGCCAGCTTCCCTCCCCATGCCGGACCTGAACGAGATTTCTTACCTCCTTCGTCAGGCAAAGTACTACAAGCAAAGGCGCGTGCAGACTCAACGTCTGTTTTCATCGTTTGCAGACAGCTACTTCACGGACCCAACGCCTCGCTATCGCTTCCAGGCATGTGCGCCGGACACTCGCTGAGTGTCTTCGTTCCGAGGATAAGCACAGTTTCGCTCATATGTTTAACACTTTCCAATCTGCTTGTGACCAATTGCCAACGCTGCCTTCGGTGGATTCTCTGGACTCGGAGTTTGTTTCCACCCTGAAGGAGAGCAGTTCTGGTTGCTTTCTGGAAGAAGTATCGTCCTCTTCGCGAGAGACCACCATAAAGTTGCTCGCGCGACTTCGGTATGACAAGCATTTCGTTGCTGACCGTGTAGCCTTACTCAACCACAAAGAGCTAACAGCGCTGCTGTCCGATGGTACCTCTTCACGTCGCGCTGAATCCGTTCTTGGTGGGTCTCAAAGGGCAAGCACAAGAAGTGCTAAGCCCTTAGGCTTCGTTGTAGATCGTGTGGTTGACGACATATCTACTGCTGGTTACAGGAGCGCACTGGAAACTCTCGTGCATCTGCATAATCCGACTGGCCTGCCTAGTCCGGCTTATTGGCGCTCTACTGAGGTGTGGGCCTATGTTGCTGGTCGACTGATCTCTGAGAGGAAGCCGAGTGGCGACCGCCTGACATCCGCGCTACTTGACATCTGGTCATTCCAGGGCGAATGGGCGGGTAAGGACCGTTTACGCACATGGATGCTGCATACCTTGCAGCGCGGCCAATTCATCTTGGATCAGCCTAGCAGGCAGTCTTTCAGGATGCGTGTACAGGGCCAAGTGGACTTGTCAGCCGAGGAGTCTGCCCGCACAGAGGCTTTCTACAAGGAGTCCGTGGACCGGCTGCTGGACCTGCTCGGAGACCTCACTGAGTCAAGCGTCATCCCCGAAAATGCGCTGGACTTCACCTCAGTCATACATGCCAGTCTCAGTGGCAGTCCGAACCACCAGAGGGACCTCCCAAGCTTTGTGACTACTCGATGGCTATTTGGATCCTTCTTGATGAGCCTGATCGTGCTACCGGAAAGCCATGGACTGTTGAATGGTCACCACATTTCAGACCCTGCTCGTCTGAAGCTATTAAGAGAAGTAGCAGCCCGTGCTCAAAAGGTCGTCTTCGACGTCATTTATGCTTGGTACTGTCATTTCGATATCTGTACATGCTTGAAACTTTGCTAACCTAGCTTTACAGGAAACATGGCAACGTGATGCCAGCAGAAACCGTCACTCGCGTGAAGAATGTCATCAGTCGCTTCGAACTATCATCTTCTGAACGACCGCGATTTTCCCCATGCGCCGGCTTTAACACCGGCTCTGCGTCATCGAAAGACTTCCTGACCGTCTCTGCGACAGATGCAGTGACAATCATGAACGCACTGTTCCCTGCGAGGAGACCCGTATCCGTCTCGTCAGACCATGACACCTTGCGCTCGGGTCTGCAATCTTCAGCGTCATCAATCTCTGGCTTCTCCCTTTTCCGCGCAACGGATGCAACAGCTTCCAATTGGTCATCTTTCAATCCAGCAGATCCACAATCGTCGACCACAGCAGCCCATGTTTCCGGGCGTCATCCGGACGTTGAGATTAGCGCTGGAATGGAACTAGAGGTCATGGACGCTCGATCAGAACTTGAAGACTATGTTGCTGGACACGGCTCAAATGACACAAATCGTTGGGCACTGCTGGTAACCTCTGATGACATCGAGCAGGTACACACCTACAAAAGCTGCTCAGCCAAGACATCGTTGCAGAAGATTGGCCTATCATGCGCAATTCCAACATGGGCCATGCCAAGTTACCGTCTTCTGTCAGAACAAATCTCGAGTGCCTTCTTGGTGACATGCGTGGACCTGTCATTCTGACCAACAATTCCGAACAGCTAGATTTTGGCAATGCCACAGCTCTTTCCGAACGACTATTGGCACTCTTTGACGACCAGATAGCAGCATGTGAAGCTCAACACGACTTTGTTGCAAGCCACACCTGGCTCACACATCTGGAGGTCTTCGAAGAGTTCCTCGATTTGCATGGCGCAGAGTCCGTCATCCCTGCGCTTGCGAGCATCGAGAACTCCGCCAGGAACTTCTCTTGCCACCTCGTTAGCAGTAATTGATCGATGCGATGAGTGGCTGAGCGTCGTCCGTCCTACGCTTGAGGTTGCATCGTTGCGTGTCTCTTCATCTTGTGCCTCGAACCAAGCTTTGAGGGCCAAGATATGGTACAGTGTTGATGTTCGTGCGTCCTCTGCATATGATAATGTACGGGCTGTCACTTCGGCCTTGCGCGTCATGGGCAAATCCAAGCGCGCCGTCACAACAAAAGCCGCCCCGCCACTTCGACACTGGAGCGGGACGAGACCATCCAATCAGAACATTCATCTCAAGTCCGAAGCACAAATATTAGAACTTCTGGGAACGGATCCAGATCATGGCGGACCGAACAAACTCAGCGACGACCAAGCAAAGCTCACTCTTACCTGGCTGCGACGCAACGACGTACAACTTATCTGCGCCGGCGAAGAAAGGCTTCACAAATTGTGTATGGAAGTACGAAAGTGTGTGGAGCAAATCGTAGCGCCATCTCGACAAGACAGCCCACTTCTCTGGTCCAACGTTCTCTTCACTCGCGAGAGCAATGATGCGCGATCTTCAAGGATGGATGGTGCAAGACTTTTCGCACCGGAAAGTACGTATCGCCGCATGGACTTCTTGACACTACAACCGAACCCACCTTCCGCTTTCGATAACACTTCCAATGCATCTCAAACTCTATCTAGTGCGAGCTCGCGCGAGTACTTCGATAGAAGTCCAACACTCGCAGCAAGGTCTTCAACAGCGTTCTGGTCGCCCGCCGCAACCGAGATTAGATCGCCGTCCAGCACCACAAGTATTGCGTCCCACATGGGTAGAGGCGGGACACATCTCCTCAGAAGCCAACTATCAAATCTGTCGCACAAGAGTCGCAGGTCACCGATGATCTGCGCGAGCAGTTGACGGGCCTCTTACTGAGTGACGTTGGCACAGGCCTATTCATTAATGGCAGCGAGACAGACGAGGCATTTTCTCTGGACTCGGGGCTGAACTTACCAAGCCACATCTCGAGTCAAGGTTGGAGTTTGCAAGCAGCCAAGAGCAGCCACGTACAGAATCGAGAGCCACTTGTGTCCCGCGCATTCGAAGTCGTCGTCCTACTTTCGACTACGACCATGCGTTCAGTTCCATGTTCGAATCATTCACCATGGAGTGCGATCCATACGCCAAACTCAGATATCTGAATAAGATACAGAAGCTTATACACCCGTACTTGGCGCGCTGCCATATCAAGACGGATTGCGCACCTCTCGAAGTCGACGCGTCTGTGAAGGTGCCACTGTCTTTGGCTGGCAAGCATGCCACTCCTGGCTCTGACCTGCTGACAAACGGATTCTACATCTTGTTCTGTCAACGCAGCATACGTCCATCAGCCATTTTCCGCGACTTGCAGTTCATTGCATCGCTCGTCCCCAGCACAATTTTGGACAGCTCATCGCCGGGTCAAGCGTTTTGGAACGCTGCCGTCGCAGCCATCCGCCTCAAGTCAGAGGCCCGCAAGAAGCTTGTTGAGATGGCCGACAGTATTATAGACTATCACACCAACAATCGCGGCCACGGCCGTTCTGCCTCAACTGCACAACAACAGCGTGACTCTGCAACATTCACAGCGCCATCCCGTACGCCGTCTGCGGAGCTCATAGCACATTACAGCATGGCAGACGCGGCGCACCTTCTTCAGATCACGGCACGCGAAGGCGATCCAGCTGCACAGCGCGAGCTCGCTACGCTGTATTTGACACATCCGGAGCTGATGGACCATATCATCGCACCCTTCGCCTCACCCGGAGACGTGTTCAAAGATGAGATTGAAGGGAAATGGAAGCGAGATCGGGATCCTCAAAGATGCGATCCTCTGACAATGTGTGTGGCCCACCACTGGATGGCTCTCGGAGCCAAGGGAGGCGATGCGCTCGCAAGAGAGTTCTTGCGACAGAGGGAAGAGATGGAGAGGTTGCCATAGTGTTTTTCCCAGGCCATTGAGGGAGTAGGAGGTACAGGACTACGAAGAATTGGGTTCAGGACCCAGGGTGGACTTCAGGATTTCGGGACAGGCAAAATGCTGTTTCATGAAGCATTCGTGTTGATGTTTTGTTGCCTTCCACAGCGACGGCGTTGGTGGCGAGCAACAGTGCCTGAGCTCGTTTTTCTGGCCGAGCTTAGACTCGGCTTCGAGCATCTTTTATGCATCATGACCATGTGTACAATATGTGCGCTACCAGTATACGAGAAACACATATAACACGTTGATTATCAGATCATTTTCTTGAGTCTTGTCACGAACATCGGAAATGCTGCGGCGGCGCGTTTGATACTCGAAAGCTCGGGGATCGAAACATCAGAAGCTGACGCCACGAAAATCGAATCAAGAAGGTGCATAAGATATCAGCCTACATATCCCTACTGACATTCCCGGAATGGCACGAATGTGGAAGTATACCGCCGGCTCTGCAAGATAACAGTAGCGTTGGCTCCAGCCCTGCCACATGGCAAGCTTTTCTTGACAGTCCTTGGCCGAGGCTTCGCAAATAGCTTAGCCCCACTAAATTGCCTCGAAACTGGACCCTTTCGAGTAACGGCGGTGACCACCGCAAGGCCTGGGCTTGCACAAAGCTGCGTAAAGATAAGAGTTTGGAGCCAAGTTTGACGTGGTCGTGTGCCGCGGCGCCGCGAGTGGCCGGCTGCCATGTCACCTTCTTCCTTCTAGAGAGAGATAGGCTTTCGTCACTTGCCGTGAGTGGATAATTGCCGTATCGGTCTGAGGTATACTTTACTGCCGCGGCTTCCTGTTTCGCTCTTTCCTTCTAACCTCGCACTTTGAACGCAGGTGTTGAGCGACTGGACGTGTGAGACTCTCTGGCCCAGACCGACTGCACTGCACTGCACTGGAACTGCTGGACTGTCTTGCACCATGGCCTCCTACAACCCCCACGGCGAGCCGGAAATCCTTTCTGCGCCTGCGCCGGCTAAGATCCAGCGCCCTCTCACGGCTGAAGAGAAGCTTGCGCAGACAAACGTGGACATCGAGTCTTCGCCCAAGTCTTCAGAGTGGGGCAGCGCGAGCGGCGTCAAACGCGAGGACGACACCTATGTCAAGGAAGAAAATGTCGGCATACTCGAGCGGATGCGTGTCTTGGAAGCGGCGATGGACAGAAAACTTGGAATCGAGAGCCACGCCATTGAGAGGAAGCTTCCGGAGGACAGACAGGCTCTTACCTGGAAGGACAGCCTGACGATGGCCACGCTGTGGGCCAGCGGCACCATGAACCTGAGCTTTTCGCCACAGGTTTCCTGGGATGGAAGTTCGGCCTTGATCTAAAGTGAGCATATGCCCCTGCGGATGCGCTTTCCTTACGTCGGGTCGACAGCACGCGAGACTTTGACCACAGGCACAGCACATGCACAGTTCTTGGGCAATGACGCTGACATAAACCTCCCCGCAGACAGAGCATCCTCATCTGCATCTTCGGCTCGATCCTTGGTGGCGCTGTCAGCGGTTTTTGCGCCACGCTGGGCGCGCCGACGGGTCTCAGACAGATCTCCATCAGCAGGTATAGTTTCGGATGGTGGCCGACTAAGCTTGTCGCACTGTTGAACACAATCCAGCAAATCGGCTGGAGTTCTGCAGGTTGTATCACTGGCGGCATTGCTCTCAATGCTGTGGCCGACGGCAAAGTGAGCACTGCTCTCGGAATTGTCATCATCGGAGTTGCCAGTCTGTCGTCTCGTTCTTCGGAATCAAAGCCATCTTGCCGTTCGAGCGTTATGCCTGGATCGTCTATCTGATTGTCTTCCTCATTATTCTCGGCATGACAGGACCTTCTGCAGACAACACGACTCCATCCGAGCTGAAAGGCTTGGATCTGAGCGGCAACGTGCTCTCGCTTCTGGCCGTCGTCTACGGCAGCTCTGCATCGTGGTGCACCGCCGCATCAGACTACTACGTCCTCTACCCTACCAACACAAGCCGTACCAAAGTCTTCATCTTGACAACATTGGGCATCGCTTTGCCGACCTCCTTCGGCATGGTCTCCGGCTGCGTAGTATCGTCCGCCCTCAACAACGAACCCACCTGGAACGCAGCCTACACAGAAAACGGCGGCAGCGGCCTTGGATTCTTGCTCCAAACAGCCCTGTACCCGCTCGGCTTCGCAAAATTCCTGCTCGTCCTTCTGGTCTTGAGCGGAATCAACTGCAACATCATCAACACCTACTCAGCCGCCCTCTCTTGCCAGCAATTCGCGCGACCTTTCGCTCGCATCCCGCGTGTCCTGTGGACGATTGCCTGCTTTGGTGTCATCCTGGCTATCGCACTCGCCGGCCGCGACCACCTGATCGACTATCTCGAGAACTTCCTCTCGCTGCTCGGCTACTGGTGCACATCCTACTTCGTCATCGTCGCCACCGAGCACTTCCTCTTCCGCCGCTCCGACGTCGCCAACCGCTACGATCTCGAGGGCTGGAACAACCCTGCGCGTCTGCCTCACGGCTATGCTGCCATCACCGCTTTCTTGCTCGGAGTCGTCATGTGGTGTATGGGAATGGTGGAGACATGGTTCGTCGGACCTGTTGGCAAGTTGATTGGAAGCAGCGGTGGTGATGTTGCGAACGAGATGACTTTTGCCATGACGCTGGTGGCTTATGTGCCGCTGCGCTACTTGGAGTTGAAGTACGCTGGGAAGTAGTGGGTGGTACGTACGTTATGCCGCGCGTGGTTGATATGTGAACGATGCAATGAAAGTCTATGCTTCACGAATGTTCGATGCTGAGGTCTGATTGTTGCATCCGAGACCATAGGTGTATATCTTTGCTTGCACGTCAGTGCTTGACATGGACTGTTGGGCGAAGCCAACCAGTTTTCATTGAAGTCCACTCGCTATGGGAAGACAACACATTCTTGTAGGTGTTGTCTACATGACGAGGAAGTTCATCTGCTGTCGAAGGACCCTCAACCATGTCTTCACGATCACGTGATGACGCGAAATGCCATCAGCTTTCAAACGCGACTTCGCGAATGCGAAAAAGCGGGGCGTGTTTTTTTCACATCTAGGATTATTTGGGCGTTGTGCGCTGATATATGGTCAAATCCAGTACGCGCGAGATCTCCAGATCCATCACACCATTCGAAGAGGCAACTGGAGGGGTAAGTCCATGGCGACATGCGAGAGCTGTGCGCGCATTACGCCGAGATTGGGCTCAAGACATGCCCAGGTGACAATTCTAGACGCGTGTCGTCCATCGTATACTACAGATTGCGCGAATGTGATCACAATCCTGGTGGCTTGAGACCATTGGCTTATCAATCCGTACCCGTATCGCGGAGGAAGAGACAGTTTACAGCCTGAAGCTTTCCGAAGCGCAAGGACCCTGTATATTAGATGAACATGGACAAACCTTCTGCCACGCGACAGCGAAGTCATATTAACCTTGTATCGAGATCCTGGCAAACACCATCTTCATCAGGACAAAGCAGCGCCATGTGGGAAGAGGCGGCGTTCGTGAAACGAGAGGATGGCGCCATCAATGCTTGAATGTGGCACCGCTCGGTTGGCGTAGGGCAACAGGGCTCGCTTGCAGAGCGCTTCTTGCCCTCTTTAGAGGAGTTGTAACGAAATGGTTAGATATATGCTGGTAAATGGTAACGCGGGAGTAAGGCGGCTCGCGGCCAGACGCGAGAGTGCCCTGAGCAAAACGTGGAGTAATGGCCGAAGGTTGAGGCGATTAGCGAAATGGATCGCTTGCCTTTGGACTTGTTGGGAAGGTCGGAATTATGCGTTTCCCTCGTTGCTCGGCACCACCAGGAGGTCCACTGCAAATTGAAGAAGTACCCACGGCTTGTAGCCTAGGGATTCTCTACCATCTCGGCGAGATAGAATCTCTGCTGCACAGGAGAACAGTAGTAGTGGGCTTATCAGGTCTCCGCCGGACTTGTTGCCTTTTATTTTCCACCTCTCCACTCGGCGTGAACCTTGAATAATTTGAGTTCCAAATTGGTGGACAGATCGCTAACGACTTTCTGAGATTTTGGCGTCAAGGGTAGAGACTTGCTGATCCGGAACGGGCCTGCGAGAAACTCCAGATTACAGCATTTGCTGCGCATACGCATGACAGCACTAAGCGAACCGAGATGAGGACTGCAATCCCAGCGGCCTGGCAAAGGGTTGCAGAGGGCAAGGCTCAAGCACACAAGCATGCGAGACATGCATATGCACGCGAGCCCGACTATATACCGCGGGCGAAGGATGCGGGCTGGGCAACAGGGTGGTGTGCGAAGAGCACGCACATGCTTCCAGCCGGCATCAAAGTTCACGCGGAGCGTGTCAATGGTTTGTCATGTGCAGTGCTAGCACGATACATGGCGAGAAGACGGCAGCAGGCTAGCTCTAGGCAAGTGAGGAAGGCCTCCGGCCTCCGTGGGCGGAATTGCGCTCGACAACGGCGGAGTGCAAAGGGCTAGAAGTCCGTCGCTCGCAACAGCAGTGCCTCGAAGGCGCAGGTCGATTCGAGCAACGATTATTATTGCGTCGAGAGCGGCGGCGGCGGCGCGGCAGGGGTCAGGCGACGGAGGCCAACCCCAGAATGCAAAGATCAGGAGGCGCCGTCCGCCGGCACTGGCAGCCCAAGCCGTCGAGGCCAAATTATCTGAGTTGTCTGCAGCATCCTGCGGAGGAGGTGCAAGGCAGGGCGGAGCTTGCTCGCCGGTGCGCTCATTGGCCGGGCAGCCGTCTTCACACGCTCCAGGGCAGACCGGCTCATCGCTTTCACTGCCGATGGCCAGGAACCACCCACAGCACCCTGGCGCACTGACGCTCGCGCGCTTGTGCCTGCTCGATAGTAGTAGTTAGGTATCTAGTCGTGGTCGCCCATGTAGCCTCGCGAACTCTGTGCCCTTTCGTCTCCTCCTCTCTGATGCCCGCGCCGGACGACCACCACCACCGCCCTCTCCCCTCCGCCGCCGCCGCCTTGGTCTTCGCGCCGCGCCGCGATAGCCATATCAGATAAACCAGAGAGAGGCGACCTCCGCTTGGCCTCGCAAATCCACCCACGCGCCCCGCACTGCCAGCAGCTGCCCGCCGGCCAGATAAGGTAGCCGCTGTATAACACAGCACATACTATATCATGGGTTTCTTCTCCCGCCGCGGCAACAGCAACAACCGCGCTGCAAACAACGACTCCTCGCCCGATCACCGCAACTCGACCTTCGCGCTCAACGGCAACCCCAAATACAACATGTCCAACAACCCCGCAGCCACCGCGAGCATCCCTCACATCCCACTCCCACGCGCTCCCGACCCCAACCTCGACCCCGCCGGCTACTTGAAGAGCATCTATGCTGTTAGAGAGAGGAGCCACCTGGTGCTGGAGAAGGCGAAGAAGAATCAGCTGCGTCACTTCAATGTCGACATGAGCAAGTTCCAGGACACGGCCAACTATGTTGTGTCGATCATTAAAGTGGGATTCCGCTGTGCCGATCTATTGACGCATGTTTACTGACACGTAGCAACAGCGCGACTTCGACGACTACTCAACCATCCCGCCTCATGGCAGGTGGCAGCACTTCGAGGTGGGCGGTCGTCCCCGCATTGACCAGCTCATGGCTACATGGCCATCCTCCTTAGATTCACAAGAACGCACCCGTCGTCTTCTGGATTTGTTCCTAGTCTCTGTGCTGCTCGATGCTGGTGCTGGCACTAAGTGGCAATACAAGTCCAAGGAGAGCGGAAAAGTATACCGCCGCAGTGAAGGACTCGCAGTTGCAAGCTTGGAGATGTTCAAATTTGGCATGTTCTCCAGCAACCCGGAACAGCCTTACCAGGTCGACTCTGCCGGCCTTAAGAAACTCACACCTCAAATTATGGCCAAAGGTCTACAAGTGACCGAAGAGAACCCAATCGACGGCCTCGAAGGCCGCACTAACTTGCTCGTTCGTCTCGCCGATGCGCTGCTGAACCAAGAAATCTTCGGCCCCGACAACAGACCTGGCAACATGCTTGACTACCTTCTGTCTCACCCTTCGACTACCGCGTCATCAGTGCCCGTAGTCCCTCTTCCTACCCTGTGGAACACCCTCATGGATGGCTTGACGCCCATTTTGGCCCGCAACACGCACCCAAATCGACGGTCAACCCCTTGGCGACGCCTGGCCATGCGCTTCTATGCCTTCACATCCCACCCAGCCCTGGAGAACATTGTGCCTTTCCACAAACTCACACAGTGGCTGACTTATTCTCTCATGGTACCTATGCAGAAATTGGCCAATGTGCACTTCGTTGGAGTAGAGCTTATGACTGGGCTGCCCGAGTACCGCAATGGCGGATTACTTGTAGATACAGGTTTGCTCACGCTTAAGCCTGACGACGCAAGAGAGGACTAGACCAATATCAGATGAATGCCACAAGGCAAGGACAACCAAGCGTGGAAGTCGTGCCGCTGTTCACAGCAGATGACGATGTCATCGTCGAATGGCGTGCCCTTACAGTTGGCTTCTTGGATGACTTGTTGTCGGAAGTTAACCTTCTGCTTGGGCTGAACGGCGACAAGAAGCTTTCTCTCGCCCAAATGCTCGAGGCCGGCACTTGGAAGGTAAGCAAATTAATCTATTGTGTAAAATCCAGCGACCGTGCACTGACACGTATGCTAGGGCGGCCGTGAGATCGCCGAAGTATCTCGCCCAAACACCAAGGAACCACCCATCATGATCCTTTCCGACGGCACGGTCTTCTAGGAGTCTTCCTTGCTGCTTGGCTATGAACGCGATCCGCCCAATTCACCACAGAACCCGGGCAGTAGTCCTTTCACATCAGCTGAGACATCACGCGCACCTACCATATCATCAGTCTATGAGGACGCCCGGGAACAGCGTAGCTTGACAGGTCTAGATGGAGCTGGTTGCAGGATATTTGACGACGACTTTAAAGGCGAGCACGGCATGACCCTTAATGCACCATCAGTACCCACTGGCACTGGACGCCTTGTTCCAGTCACAACGCAGGCGGAACGACCAGCAAGACCTTTAACACGAAAGGCACGCAGCACTTTTGCGAGCAGCCTGGGCCACAGTATTGCCGAAGAGTAAGGGAGCTCTGAAGCGTTGCATTTCTGCCTAGACGCAGCTGTGATGAGCTACGAGAGACAGCTTGTTGCCTTCTCATCGCTTTTGACTGCATTTCCTTTCTTTGCACACTTTTATACCGCTTCTTTTTCATTTGGCAGCCAAGTGTTTTGGCATCTTATTGGGACCAAAAAAGGAAGGCAGGGGGATCTCAAAAAAGACTTTCAAAACGTGAGCGCAAAGCTCCAGGGAGGAGAGCCCGCTGAGGAACAGCGCGGCGTGGGCCATGTATAGAAGCCCGTCGAGGAGGTGACGTCCACACCCAGAGGATTTCAAGACGGGACGTGGAAAAGAAAGCTACAGTCTAGATGAAGAGCCATAGATGGTATTACCAAAGCTTAATGATGCATGAGATGACTTTGTTTAGTCCTTTCAGAAGAGCCTGTATCGTACGCAACTTATGCCTACTTCGTATCAACGACGCAAGTCGCTTTTTTTTCCCGTACGAATTCACCATTAGCTACACAAGTTTCGTTGGAGAGTTGGACTCTAGCGGTGCACCACACGCATGCTGTTGCTAAATCATGCCGCGTTCTTTTTCCTCAGGAGCGTGTGCCATGAAAGTCGTCGAGAAAACGCAATCATTTACCCGCTCGATGTCGATGCATCATCAGCACTTGTACAGCGCTACTGCATATGCTTCGACATATACGTTATGTTTCCCTGATATGAAACACATCTTAGATAATTTTATGATATCTGATGTGCGATTAACTACGGGCAAGATTCGTCTCGAAATCGTAGCGGGCAGTACGATGGCCAGACATAACGCCTGGCCGGTGTACACCCCAACCGCGCCTTCATGTGATTCCAGACGGTTGAATTGATGTTCTTACCGAAAGGAAAAGGAAAGCTGCGCGTCGGCGTCGCAAGTTTTGTGTGCGGCTCTCAGCGGGATTGCCCGGATTACCTACAGCCATGCTTCCAATTGGCTGGTGGTTGAAGCGAGGCAATGCGGGATAGCGGACAATAGCGGACCTTGGAGAGCAGTCCAGCGACGACTGCAGGCCGACTGCGACTGTGAGCAGCATTCGACTACCCGTCTCCTCTTGCGCTATACCACCACAAGCACCACCCTCTCCACTCACAAATCCATCATGTTGGCACAAAGAATCGCACAGCAGTCTCTGCGGCGGCGTAAGTGCTGCCCACTTCACGACACACCCTATGCGCTCCCAGCTAACCACCTCCCAGTGGCCGCCCAGCCTGCCAGCAGGTTCGCATCCCCGGCTGCCATTGCCATGGGCACCGCCTTCACCACACAGCGCAGGTAAGGCAGAGAAACACACTTTGTACCCGGCGTCTTCAGCCTCTAATCCGGAACCTTCACAGACATGCCGCCACAACTCCCATGACCCCAACCCAGGCCTCAAACGAGATCCTCGCAAAGCAGCGCCTCAACCGTCCCGTCGCACCCCACCTCAGCATCTACAAGCCTCAGATCACCTGGTACGGCTCCGCGCTCAACCGCGTCACAGGCGTCGCTCTCTCCGGAGCCTTCTACGCTTTCGGAGCACTCTACCTGATCGCGCCCACCGTCGGCTGGCACCTCGAGAGCTCTGTCCTGGCCGCCAGCTTCGCCGCTTGGCCCGTCGTGCTCAAGGTCCTCACCAAGTTCACTCTCGCCATGCCTTTCACTTACCACTCGTTCAACGGCCTGAGACACTTGGTTTGGGACACCGCGAGCATGATCAACAACAAGCAGGTGCAGCAGACGGGTTGGTTCGTTGTGGGCCTTGCACCGTTGCTGCTTTGGCGCTCTTTCATTTGAGTGGAGGAAAGGAGGGAGGAAGACTACTGTATATGGCAACAATGCGATTTTTTTTCATTTTGTGAATACAAATTTGGTTGCACATTCGCCTCCGTGGGCTTACAATTGGCGTGTGGCACTGTGTGTTTGCGCTCTAACAGAACGCTAGGAGTCTGGTCCTTGTTCCCTTCGCTTTGCGTGGACGGTTGATGTTTGCTGCTGCCATGAGCAATGCAGCGCCACGGTCATCCAGAAGGGGCCCAGAGTGCAGTGTTTTGGTACGATCGAGATTGGAGACATTCGAAGAAGCCTTTGCCTCCACTCACATATTCGACACCAAAACTGCGTCTCCACTACAATAAGAACGATTTATCACCGGCCTTCGTCTCAACCGTCCTAAAAAAAATTCCCAGGCGTTGTCTCGACAATCCAAAGACGACTTGCAGCTTTCGTCTCAACTAGATAAAGACAAATGCGGTGTCTCTAACGATTATTGTCAATAGATACCCGCGATTGTGGCCATAAAGTGAAGTGTCAGAGCACAATCGAATCTCGAGATAAGTAACTAGAGAGGTGAAATCTCGACTTGGGCTATCTAAAGACAGTTATTAGCCTTCGACTATACTATACTATAAGAGACACGCGTAGTCACGAACCTTTATTTGCATTTCTGCAAGATAATACACAGCCTTCGCTTTGCTGATCTTAACACGATTCGTATCTTCTACTTTGAACCAGGTTTATTCTGTTCGCTACTAATAAGGTATGTTGATAGATCCTGACTATTTCCTCGTCGCCATCGCTACAATATTGTTGCCTGTCTCGTCTCAAGGATTGCAGTTTGCTGTCACTTCTGTCTAATGTAACGCGCTGATGGCCGCTGAGTCAGAGGCAGAGTGATCATGTGCACTCTATGACCACGAGGTACTTGTTCGCAATTTTCGTGATAGAAATATGGTAGCGTCCATCGAGGAAACATGAATTGGCCATTACCGTTTGCTCGAAAGCGGTTTGTCGCATCTCATCAAGGAATGTTAGCCTGCGATACCTTTCTCGCAGCATCGTCTTTAGCATATTCCTGGATGGTTATAAAACTTGGGCATGAGGCCACCTTGAATACTATCTGGAGGCATCTGGGCCCTGAGGCTGGCTTTATGCTATATAGTGTTGCCTTGTATGGAAAGAAGAGGCAAAAGATGCACCAAACTACGCGGAGTTGGTTCATGCATAGTCTCGTGTGTGAGAAAGTGTACACAAGCGATGATGATGTTGTATCATAAAGACGGCGAGGCGTCGTTGGTGACGGCGTGGAAGACACCAGCAGCGCCCAGCCCTCAGACACCGAGGCCTTGTAGCCAGTCCTTTCGTGACAAAATCGTGCTTCTACGCGTGCGCGCATGCAGCAAAACCTGTTCAACGGCAGGATTGGCGGCAGCTGTAACGGAAACGGTGCATGAAAGATGGCTGGCGGCTCTCGAAACGGCAAAGTTCAACACGCTTCCAGTCCGTGCTCGACGCGACAAAGTGCAGCCTCACGCTCCCACGCGTGTTAGAGAGGGGTTTGCCCACCACCCACTCTACCATACTACACTGCGCTGTGCCCTCCGTGATTTCTTCCTAGGCCATGACCACACTCTTTCACACTTCACCCATCATCTTTCCGCCGCGCAGCATTGCATTCCTACCCATCGTGATATCCACCCCAACGCTTGTTGACGATCAAAACACGCTAGACGATCGCGACGTCCTGGGTGCTGGAACACCGCTCGTGAGCGATTGCAGCCTGTCAAAGTAGACTGCCACAATGGCTACCACCGCATCCACGCCTAGAATGCCCTTTGGTGAATTGAGCAGCTCGCGCGTACAGCAACTCAACTCCGCGAAGAACCGCCAGAATGGTATGCTTATCTTCAAACATGAATCATGGCACCTCGACATCTTACTTACGACTCGACCTCAGGTTTCCTTGCAAAGAGCTCGCCTTTGAGCGGCAAACCATTGACAGCATCTTCTCCCGCCAAAACAGCCGGCAAAGCGCTTACACGGACTCGACATACGACGACACAGATTCCGAGAATGCTGATCCTTCACTGTTCTCTCCCTCCAAGAAGAGCAAAAGTGGCATGAGCGACAAATCGTTCATTTTTGCCATGACGCCGGTCAAATGCATGCCGCCACCTTTGCTCCCTGCGCGCACCCCGGCCCGCGCCAATGTCTCGTCTCCGCGAGCACCACTCACAGCTCCTGCTGGAAGGTCACCGCCACGAAAACACGCTGGGATCTCAAAGAGCCGCCGTGGCTCAGCACCAATTCACTCGGGTCAACCCGCCCTTCTCGTCTCGAGGCTCTTCGTCGCTCCCGTTCAGCCTTGACGCCGCCATCAGTGGCAGCATGTCGACGGCAAGCACCCCAACCAAGTCAGGCTCCGCTGGCTCGACCATCCAAGAGAGCATGCCGGCGAGCTGGGATTTCGAGATATACGAAGACAGTCCGGAGGAAGAGGCTTCTAACCTCATGGAGCACAGCACTCAGTCTCTGGATCTCAGCTCGGATGACGAGTTGACAAAAGCTCAACGTGACGACCGCGGCAAAGAGAATGAAGCGCCAGAGGGTTACGACGCACCGACTGCGTCTCGTCAAACTTCACCTGCTTTGCCTGCTCCCACCCGTGTCAAGAAAACAGAATTCGTTCGCCGGAAGATTACCGAGATGGACGATGGCGAACGATCGCCACTTTCCGACCTGGAGACCGATGAATTCATTCCTGAAGGTCTCAGCAAGGATGCACACGTTATCCTGGATGCGACACCTGAAAAGGCCAAGCTTGACGTTAAGAGCCTTTTCGCGGTTCCGCCTGCAGCTGTCGCCTCTGCTGCCACTAAAAACGAGTGCAAGGAACCTTCCAAGTTGGCTATGTCTTCTACTCCTCCTAGTCACGACGATGCTGCCGAAAGTGTCGTTATCTGGGAGGACGATGCAGACACTAAAGGCGAGGAAGTCGTTGGGAAATCCACCGGCGCTTCACAGGAGGAATCGGTCGGTGATGTTACATCTGCCGGTGCTGATAGCGTTGCTTGAGCAATGTTTGAGTTTTATGAATTATGCTATGCTATGCTATGCTTGGGTTATGATGCTGGGTTGTCGAGACAGGCCTTTTATCGTTATTGGGGTTTACGGCGAGGATACGGCGTGCGCTTTACCATGATGATCGTTATACCACAGTACAAGGGGATTGATAATGCAATGCTTTCGCTGCCAGCCATACTACTTTTGCCGCCTTCCTTTCCCAGGATGTGAATGTTATCCCATGCACTACCCAGCAACTATGAATCTCCAGCTTGGTCGGCCGGCCATCGACACAGCATTGATCTCCCTGTCAATAACATGCGCATACTATCGGGCATAAATTTAGGCACTACTATACGACCACGGAGAGGCTATACGCAGACTTTTGAAGGCCGTCGCTTAATATACGCACCGAGGCACTGTTCGAGGCAAGCAGAACGTTCAAAGGCAACTGATTAGTACAGACTACCATCCTCCGACCTCCACTCCCAAGCTAGCTTATGCCTTCAAAGACTGATCTGCGGTATGGAGTCGTCCCCATCACGTTCATCTTCCAAATCGTCAGTCCCTTTATCCGAGCTAGAACAGCCATCTCCGACTTCTTGTGGTCAAATTTGCTAAGTCCGGCGGTCGTCTGCGTCTGCGTCTGCAAGAAGACCCTAATCATGCGGTGATGATGTCTCAATAGACGAGAAGTAAAGCTTACACTGCGTTCGAGCATCGATGAGAGAATCCGAGAACTTCTTGTACTCGGGTTTCCTGTTGAGACACTCACGCTCGTAGAGGATCTCTTCGCACAGAGCAAGCCGCGAGGTGCTATCTTCATCGTTGCGTGTTTGTCAAGCATCTTCAGAGCCAGACTGATGATAACGAAGGTTTCTTGCATGGTGATCTCAAGAAGATAGCGAAGCCTCAAATCGTGTCGCCCGTACTTGGCTCGACCGGGATGCAGATGCGGGATGTTGATGTAAGCACACTCCTGGTGGGACCGATTGCGATGGTCGTGATGGTCATAATATTGAATGCTAGGTTCACCAATGGTATCGGTGAAAGAACAAGTACTACTCATGAGGACAGCTCTGTCAAGCTGAAAATCTGTCTTTGTGACAGAGTTGACGTGACGACCGTAGCTTACAGCAATCAGCGGACGAATGATGTTGAGATAGCTGCAGAGGAAACCCATTGCTTGTTTTTCGTTCTTGTGCCAAAGCCATGGCCAAAGGTCTGCGTAACACCAGAGCGAAAACTGATCCCGGATTTCGCGACGATATCCGCGGCCATGAGACTCCATTTCAGAATCGACCGTCCGATGCAAAATCCCTTTGGTAAGCTCGCCAGCTTGACTCCCGCCTCGCCAGAAAGATCTAGCCTTCGTGTAGTCACTGACTGTGATGTCCATTCCCAAGAAGGTGATTATGGTAGTATTCCGGAATTGTGACGGCTGTGACTGTTGAAAAGCGGTCCACCGGACCTCATCTGTAAATGGATGGATGGCTGTACCACTTTCCGCGGGGAATTTGTTGGCATATTCCTGCACACTCTCGAAATGGGCGACGAGATCGTTGCACATGTCGACTGGATTCCCCCGAGCATTGGATTCGAAGCTTTGCCAGGCATCGGTACCCAATGCCATGAACTCATCGACTTGGTCCGGATTCGGACCATAGTGGACCTGATGACTGCCAAGTTGTCTGTTCAGCAGACTTGGATGATGGAACAGTTGAACAAGGAGGCGCTCAGTATCTCGCACTGTTGTGATAGAATCCGGGTATATTGTGGCATCGGGCAGCAGATACACCTTTGTGTTACGCATGACATGGGGGCAGACATTCTCAATAGCACGATAAGTCTCCCCGAGAATGTTTGCCAATTGGAAGTCTCGATCATCTTCGAAACAGTCAACAGGTCGACGAGGACCTTCAACAGTGCCAACGTAGCGTAAAGTCCAAGTGTCGAAGCCAACAGGGCCACGGATTCCGTAACGTTGGAGCATTTTACTCCACTCGCTGGTCTCCTCGAAGTCGTCATCAGAATTGCGCATGTAGTCAACGACGTCGCCGAGTTCTTCGCCGGTCAATACGAGCTCGCGGACATAGAAGTAGTGCCATCCATCGGTCCCAAGAGGAGAGGTAATACGTGATTCTTCCATAGTCATAATTTTCGCAAGGGCGTCGCAGGTGACAGTTGGTGCAGCCACGCAGACTTGGTCAAAGATTGCAAGAACGTCCGGTGATGCGTTCGTCATCGGGAGAAGCCATTTGTAGTGTCGCAAGGCCAGGTGAAGTGTTGAGAAGTTGTGAGATTCGAGGCCAGCACGAAGCTTGTCGAAGAGTCGCCAGCCGTATTTTTCTGCGGTGATGTCGTCGGTGAATATCTCCGATGGCGTGGTCTTCGATCTCAGCTTGACATTTATAACGGCATTCTTGAAATCTTTCGCCGAAACTCGATGGCTAGGCTGCGTTATGGCAGCGTCGGTAGATGGGCGAGGGCTCGTCATGTCGGAGAATGCTCGTCGCTCTCCGGGGTCGTAGTGGTGTTTTCTTGGGAGAAGTGACTGGCGTCTAGTGACGGAGAAGTCGTGCTCGCCGGCTTTCGATGGCAACGCTGGCGTTTTGTTCGGGAAAATGTGCTGGTGGGCGCTCACGAAGAACGAAGAACACAGGCTCGAGCAGTCGCTGTTGATGACAGAGTAGAATCGAGGAGTGCAAGGATGTGGCGGGTCTCTGTTGTCATGAGGTTAGCAGGCAGGCGCGCAGCAGTCGCTCCTTCCCTACTCGCCTGGAAAACGTTCGTGGTATCTTCACACGTGCAGGCCTGCATTCACATTAATAGAAGTGCGAGATGCGATAGATGCGACAGTGGTCGCTTTATCATGCTTTGTGTCTTATATGAATGTAGCGCTTCCCAGCTACATATAGTAGTATCGGATGCGCCCCTTCGATGCAGAGCTGCATTTAAGCTGCGTCAATATTCGAATGATGTAGCAGCCACATAGCACTACACTGCTACGGGTGCCGGAGGAGGCGCTCTGGCGTAGATAACCACGCTGATAAAGTGCCAGATTATAGCAGCCAGTTGGTGATACATGAAAATATGGCATGGACACCTATAGTGCTTCCTAAATGTAGGGCTGCATCTAAGAATAACACTCGGACGGTCTGGCGTTTAGGTAGCGCAATACAGTCATTGTTATGGGCGTTGGGAGTGCTCCCCAGATGCAGAGCTGCATCTGAGCATAACGTCAGATGTTATCGTGTCCAAGGGATGCTGAAATCGTTAGTGTCAAGGGAGCCTGACCAATGCAGAGCTGCATGTGAGCTTGAAGCTAAATGGTTTTCGCAGTTTATTGTCGTCGTCGTTGACTCGGCATATTGCTACATGTACTTATATCCGATGTCGACACGGTATCACAAGATACGCGAGGAGGGTTCTACACGGAGTTGCCATGTGATCTGTAAGCAAATGCTGTCTGTTATCAGCATGTGATCTAAAGGGAAGATGTCAGCTATGTGGCTGATGAGAAATGTAGAAAATCAAAGTATTTCCTTTGTTCTCAACTGTAGCGAATCTGATAAAGTCTATCAAAGGTCAGCCCAGTCGGTTTTGCCATAATATACAACGATATAATCCAAGCATGAAATATATGTATACTGTAATAAGCGAGTATAACGTGTGTAGGCCAGTGAAGAGTGACCGGGCAACGTTACGGAAGCTACCGTACATCCCGCACAGCATCACATTCGCAAATTGTCTGGGTAGATCGGACTATTTGAAAGTTATAGGGTCCATTACAATAGGCCATATCTCAACGAATATTGATGCTATTGAGAAGCGGTAAAGTGCAAAAAAGACGGGCCCAACCGGGATTCGAACCCGGGGCCACTCGCATCCAAAGCGAGTATCGTACCACTAGACTATTGAATTTGTTAGTTTGACATCTCACTGAGCCATAGAGGACAGCGGAACTTACCCATTGGGCCGGTCATGCTTCGGGATACAATCTTGATCTTATAAAGCTTTGTGCAAACAGCTCGGGCTCAAGATCTTGCGGAGCCTGTTCCTTTAACACCTCGAATGCTGGAATGATGAGTGAGCAGCCTTATCAAAGATTTATGCAAGCCGAAGGACATGACTGTTAGTAAATCGTTCATGATGTGGGTGCAGAATGTGTCATTATGAAGCCTTGATGCTGGTAATCGAGCAGAGAACCATGCAAGCTTAAAGATGCAGTCATTGGTAAATGATTCTTGAAGTCTAAGTATGTGATGTTGATTGAAGCTGGAATAAGCTTAAGAACCGGTAGAAGCTTGACAGTATCGGCTAGCACTCCAAAAAGTAGTCAAGAAGGCCAAGAACTTAATGCAGGCATGCATATACATTATAATGCTGCGTATCGATGAGAGGCGCAGTCGGATCCTCACGCAATCTATGCCCAACATTAAGGGCACAGTGATCACAGGAAGATCGGCGTCCTCTTGGTCGTATCTTGTAACCGTAAAACTAAATTTCAAGAGCTATAGCTGCTCTGATATGCATCAGAAGATACGAGGATATGTGTACGTGGCTGGATAATTTACTCAGTGGCCCAAGCCAGATGACTTTCGCTCAACTCTCACCACAGCTTCGCCAACTGGATCACCTCTTTCCCGGATGACACGCCAATTGCCTATACCTGCGCTCGCGGGTGCCCTACGAACGCCTCGTCCTCCGCCGCCGACGATCAGGTTGCCAGGTCGATAGGTCGGATCCGCTTTCATGCGCTGTATGACCGAGCTGTGGATCTGGGCATCGTCGGGCATATCTCTTGTCTCTCCTCGAGGCAAAGGCCAGCTGATGGGTTTCCAGGTGCCATCCGGCTGCAGATCCATGCGGCGGAACGGCAAATGCTCCATAATCAACCAAGGGATCACAGCAGTCCATGGTAGACCGCCTTTGAATGTCAACGAGTCGTGCAAGCGGGTACGAGTAGCCAGGTACTCGATATCAGACATCATAGACTTCTCGTCGATCTCCAGGCTCAGGTCCTTGCCGTCGAGCCGGTAGGTCTTGTCCATCGCCATGCCCATATCGGCTGCATGGAATCGTGCTTTAGAAAGTTTTGCTTCGTCGATCGGCATGCCTGCTCGCATTGCTTCGCGAATCATCCAGATCAGGGGCAAGTCACTGGCAGGTCGGATCTCATCTTCGAGCAGCCACCATCCACCACTATATCTGCGTGCTCTCCAGCGAACCAGACTTCGGAAATGTCTTGCTGCCGTCGCTTCTCGTAGCCGTCAAGGCGCTCATGAACTCGAGTGGTCTCGCCGGAACCACGAGATCCTGCATAGCTGACTAGTCTGGTGTTGTGTTTATGTGTGGCCTACTAGGGCGGAAGCGAGCTTGGGAAGAATCGATACGCTGCATGTCTGGGCGGGCCGGTGGTACATCGCCTCCGTCCTCGTTCCCGCGAAGTGAATCCAGATGAAGCCACTGCATGTACTCATCAAGATGATGATGTTTCCCGTGTTTGGGGGGCGCTTGAGAGACCAAGTCTTGCCTGAACTTTGCTCTTCGTTCATCGATCGAGACTGCGTGGCGGATGACGTCCGCAGACATTTTTGCCGTGTACGGAAAACGAGAACGCTTCATCCAAGCTGCTTCGAATTGAGGTACGCTGATGGGAAGTCAGTAATGGGATATTGCGAACGCTCATTGCCAACCAACCTGTTAACGCAGTCAAAAAGCCCGATGAAGCGTATGGGATCGATCGGTCGGGAGAAGGTCTCACGGAACTGTTCCAATATCGGAACGTCTCATGTTTCTCTTTCTTCTCCTTGTCCGAGCCTTCCGTGCGCATCTGCCAACGAGAAAACGTTTTCCAAGCAAATCGCAACATCTCCCTCGTTGCCAGTGCTAAGTAGGCCGATATAGTCGAGCTATAGATTGTTAGTGTGATTGTATAGATAGAGCGTTTTCGAAGGAACCGTCTTACCATCTGAGCCAAGAAGCGAGCGGTATAGGCACCGCGACTAAACCCTACATCTCAATGTCAGCAAGCTTTCGGCAGTAATATCAGGTTGACTGATATTTGCTCGACATATTGAACCTGACCCCGACAGGAGTGTGCCATACATACTACAATCTCATTAGCCACTGCACGTTCCAATATAGGTCGGGAGATCTCACCCAAAGAAGTAGATATCATCGCCAGCTGTGTAATACCGCATCAAGAACTTGTAGCCAGCCATGACATGCTCTCCGAAGCTAGTACCCACAGCCTGATCCTTAGCCTTAGTATACCAAGACTTGATCCTGCCAATACGCGACTTCTTGGACATCGAGCTCGATTCCACATACGTGCCGATGCCAGGTTGATAGTAGCGAAACAAATGCGGATCCTCTTTGTCAAGCATGCTGTAGATCTTGAGAATGTTGCTATCGCCGGCCGATCCCTGAAATTTGTTGCCAGTACCATCGAAACAGAGGATGAGAGACTTCTTAGCAGGAAATATCTCGCCATTGTCTTGCTTACGAGGGTTGACGGGTGCTGTGTTATGCTCGCCACTACGGGAGCGTCGCTTCCTGTCGTGTCGATGTGTCTGTTCCAAGCGACCACTGTGAGATGCTTTGGGTCTATATGCCCGCGGCTGCGAACAAGCTCGTCTTTGAGTGGGTGGCGACTCGTGCTGCTCAAATGACAATTTGTCGATGTCTCTTAGCAGGCCTCGAGGCCATCGTTGTTCTGCGTCCATAGTCGTGACAGTATCGTTCTATGATGGTAAGGTCGTCTTCGGTGATGCGACACCTAATCTCGAGTTTATCCAGATTAGCAGAGCGTCAGGCTGTAAGTTTGCTGTATCACCGCTGGAGTGTAGTCTGCAGCCGAATAGCGCTGGCGTAGTTAATCCAATCAGTTGCTGCAGAACGCTGCCACCTGCACCTGTGACTGCATATGAAGAGCTTGCGCAGGAACCATGAAGGAGACTTCATTTCTACTGCAGTGCTAATGCATAGGTGACGGTGAGCAAAGCCTGGGTGGTGGTGGCTGGCTGGTCTCAACTGGGCTGATTTGACTTCACGGTGTCTCGGGCCGGACGACCTCAACGCCACATAGAGCATGGAGCAAAGAAGTCCACAACATGAGGCTGTTGCACCGAAATTGTTAAGTTGCATAGAGATATGCTCAGGATTGAAGCCTCAAGACCCCGGGATGCTACACTCATCTATCAATTGATAGTGCAATTGAAGAAACACTGCCGCCTGTGTAGTAGAGCAATGGGCAACAGCACAAGCAACACATACACCAAAAGCAAGCCGATAGTACGGCCACTTTCCGAGAGCTAGGGACGCTGTAATATGTAGATGATGGTAGATCTCAACTGACCGCTGAAAAGGCCCATTCCAAAGTCACCAAAAAGCAAAAGATATGTTGATGAGAGTGGGATTTGAACCCACGCCCTTTCGGACTAGCGATTGTGGTGTACCAGAAGGTAGTACCTTAAGCTAGCGCCTTAGACCGCTCGGCCATCTCACCGTTGAATCAAGCTGATTCGATGAAGGCCTCCTCGTTAAACAGTAATATAGAGCTTTGGAAATGATTTCTACCACGCGTCAACTGCGGGTGTTGCGTGTTGCATCAAACTAGCTTCCATTGCTAAGTATAGCAAAAAACCATATAAGAAATGATTCAATGATTGAAGTACATAGTCCAGACGGTGTCACGAAGATCTTCCACTATCTATATCGAAACGGCCAATGTATCTCGAAACCAGCCGTTCATAAATGTTCTGTTGGAGCTAGAACCCCAGCAATTTGTTCCTGGTACACTCTTTGCACCGTATGGACGACACACACTGCTACCCGCGCATATAGATGGATATAAGCTTAGTAAAAACCATCCTAGACACTAGACAAGACTTCTAGACATGCGTATTTCGACATTTTGTGACTATTATTGCTGTAGACTAAACACGACAGGGTTAGTACTTGGGGTTAATAGATGGTCTACCGGCCATGAATGGTTTCGATCAATGAATAATCCTTTGGTAGATATGATGTTATTATCAAAGTTTCAATTAAAAGCTGATTCTGGATGTATCAAACTGGCAATTATTTATTACCACCATGAAACGCAGAGTTGTGATTCAAAAGAGCATCGAAGGAGTGAACTGACGGACCGTAGTTGTGAGTCCAAAGGAGTAAATGACATACCGCCATTGCCAGCGCTCCCCAGTCCGAAGTTGCCCATGTGGGTGACGGCGTTTCGTCCATTGGAGCTCAAGCTTTCTTCGATGCACTCGTTCAACCAGCATCACCGCAGATCACATTGTTCATTGAAACATCAGTGCTTTCAGTTGATTGCATCTCTATATAGCATTTCCAGAACGAAGAGCCAGGTAGTCCCGAGATTTCACGTTGTAAGGGTCATTGAACGTTCGATCGCGATCGACAGTGCCAGCTACTTGCCTCCTATGACTTCACGATGCGCACAGTAGCACAGTTCAAGATGGAAAAATATCAATCAAAACGGAGACCAAGGTAACAAGACTGATTCTTAAAGCAATCCCATACAATTCATCACAATGTCTTTCCTCCGCACATCATTCACCCGCCTTTCTGCCAGAGCGTCAATTCAGCAAACCAAACACTTTTCACAGACTACCTTCAAAATGGCCAACACACCTACCAGCAACATCATTTCCGAGACTGCGAAGCAGGAAGGTGGACCTGCGCAAGGTTCTACATCTGCTCAGATGCAGAGCGAGGTCGGAAAGACAAGGATCTTCGAGCAAGCCGCTCAACAGGTTGGTAGCAAGATGCAGAACGCGCCTGAGACGGTGACTGGCGAGGTAAGACAGATAGATACACCATCTGTCGTATCCTCACTGACATCTCCTGAAGGATGCCGCATACCTCAAGTCTCGCGAAGCGCGTGCCATTGGTCAAGGACAACCTCCTTCCGACTCAATCGCATCCGATGCTGAGCGCCTCGCATCTCGCAATGAGGGCGCTACCAAGTCCTCCGCAACGAAGGGCCCATCGGACCCAGTAATGCAGAGCGCATCCGACCGCGCCGCCAACTTTGAGAAGGAGGCCGAGAACATTGTTACAAAGATGGCCACCAACCCGCAATCTGTGACACAGGAGGATGCTGACCTTGCTCATTCCCGCGAGCACCGAGCATTTGGATCCACTTCGAAAGGAGGCGTCGCCGCACAGGCTCAGAGTCTTGCCAGCGAGAACATGAGGAACCCATCTGCCACGCAAAGTGCTGCCGACCGTGTTGCAAACTTCGACCAGACTGCTGACCAGATCACCGACAAGATGGCCAACGCACCTGAGACCATCACCAAGGAGGACGGTGACCTTGCCCACTCTCGCGAGCAGAGAGCCTTCGGCACAACTCACCAAGGCGGATTGGCAAGTCAGGCGCAGAGCCAGGCAAACGCCAATGAGCGTCAGAACTAGAGCTGTGCTGGTCACGCTCGAGTTCTCTGTAAACATATTATGTAAATCAAAACTGGTAGTAATGGGCTTGTAATATTATTGTACATTCAAACTTGATCATGTTTTGTTTGTTACGTGAGGAAATGTAGTTTAAGCTCTTACATATAGCCTAGCTCATAAGTCTGCGAGTTTCAAGGCTTGTACCAGCGGCGGCAGGGTCATTCATTGCTGAGATGACGCTAAGATTATAGGCGCTTGCCTATAGATGGGTTGCTTCTACTATCAGGCATATCCTCATAATTACCACAGCGCCCACAAGAGGCTGTGCGCAGACTTTTGAGTAGAAACTGTATGCTATCTTGCTATCAATATCTCAGACTTGGTAATACGTGATCGCGCATAAATATGCGTATGCTCAGGTTTTTCTGACGCGTAGTGCTTGCAGATATCGCATTCGTACACCATCAAAAGCTTCATGATGGTATCTGAAAATGCCAATTGCATATGTGCATACACTGGCAGACAAGAAATGAAGGATACCTGTGGCGACCGCCGAGGCTGCATGCAGACTTATGACGGGCAATGGTAGCCGCATCCCGCTTGTCAGTCATTGTGATTCATTTTGAGGCTGAGTGAAACGTTGCAACGACAACTGTACAAATAGGGAGCCACGATCGAATTCGATGTACTGGTGCTGTAAATATTGGCCATCCACTTGTGATCTGCTAGCTTTATAAACCCGGAACAATGGTCAACGCAACCAGAGATACCGAAGGATTCGTCCTCTCCATCACCGACATACCCGAAGACGAAGACTTCGTAGTCTACGGTACCATTCATGCTTACCCAGAACACGCAGATGCGCTGGAGGCTGTGTACGTCGAAACGACACGTCTTGCGCAAAACGAGCCTGGTACGGTGTATTACTGTATCTGCAGGGTATGACTCTTGTGTAATATTTTTGCGAGGAATCGTGTGAATGACGTGTTAGCAGGATCGAGACGACACGAATGTGTTCCATATGTTTGAGCGATACAAAGGCAAAGCTGGATTTGATGCCCATAATGCCCAACCGATCATCCAGAAGCTGGTGAATGAGTGGAAATACTTCCGTGGTGTGAAGGCCTGGTTCCCACCTGCTAAGCTTAAAGCCACGGTACAGCTACCAGCATAGCACTGTCCATCACACACCAGTCACAGACCTAGACCTTGCAGGGAAGAAAAAGCAAGCAGCTTTTAGGCGTCTTCCGGTCGAATGAGAACAAAGCTTCTCAGGATTTGAGCCATACAGTTTGCAGCTACTTCAATTCATCATTCGCCACGATCAGAGAGTCACTGAAAGGATGGAGCTCATCATGCATTTCCCTCTTTCGGGTGTCGCATACGTGCGCCGGTCTTACGCGGCTCCCATATGCAGCAGCTTTTACCTCATCTTGCATTGCAGACGCCGCGGTCATCTGCAATAGCGCCAAGGACCTGAAGTGCTGCCGGCGAAGACGCGATATAGCCCAGGTCAGCCTTGATAAGTAAAATTGAACAATCATGCACTCCTGGAAGTCAAACAAACCAGAGGAATCTCTCGTTACGGGGATTTCTTGACGTTGATACCACCATTCACTACGATTAGGATCAATTCTACTGCCAGAGACTCCGACTATCCGATTGATCATCGTAGGTCTAAGGAACAAGTAAAAGAGCACGGAGCAACTACCTGCTGCACTGGCTGACAACGTGCGGCAGCAACTACAGATGATTCGTATGCAGTATGCCGCCAATGAGCTGCATGTGTTGGCGTATGCATATTTTGCTTATCTTTGCATTCCACAGCTATCGTGTTTGCTGCCCAAGGTCGCATCGCCATACCAAGGAGACTACATTCACGCAATATGTATATGTACAGCGATGCTTTCAAGGATGCAACATCTTTCTCCCAAATTCAGCAGCAGTATCGGACCACGCAAAGGCAACAGCCCAGCGTCAGCATGGCTTCCTACAAGATCCCTTGCGCATTCCCTAATTGGATTGCTCGGAACCGCTTTTCGCATACCGAATTTGATATCCAAGGACTCAAGGACAAGGTTGATCGCGAAGAACTTCGTATCACGGTCATCATCCCAGCCAAGGAGGTTGCTTCAACAATTGCCGGGGTTATCGTCAACACCGTTCAACCACTTCTTACCGCTGGTATTGTTTCTAGGCTTGTTGCCATCGACGCTGCATCCCAAGATGGCACCGGAGCGGTCGCAGCTTCGTATGGCGCAGAAGTCATTCAGCGCAAGAATATTGCATCGGAGTTGGGTCCAAGCCGTGGCAAAGGAGATGCTCTCTGGCGTGCCCTGCTTGCCACCGACGGCGATATCGTCGCATTCCTCGATGGAGACACACGCGACCCGGATCCAGCACATCTGCTCGGAATCCTTGGTCCATTGATACTGCGCGACGAGATTCAGATGGTGCGGGCAAGCTTCGACCGACCATTCAAGTCTGCTGATGGGGAGTTGACACCGAATGAGGGCGGCCGAGTCACCGAAATACTGGCTAGACCGCTTCTAAACTCATACTGGCCTGAGCTGGCAGGCTTCAGTCAGCCACTGGCGGGAGAGTTTGCTGCTCGTCGGAGTCTGCTGGAAGCACTTCCTTTCCCGGTGAGCTACGGCATCGAGATTGCTACGTTGATCGACACTTACAATCTGGTGGGCCTCGGTGCTATTGCTCAAGTGGACGTGGGCTGCCGGCTTAACTCTCATCAGCCATTGAGGAAGCTGGCAGTCATGTCGCAGGAAATCATATGTACTGCAATGAGAAGAGCTGGAAATGCGACGTTAAGCATGGCACGCATGTATCTTCCGTGGCAACAGGACTTCCAAGACATCGATGCCACAGACAGACGACCCATCTGCGAGTACAGGAACGATATCGACGTCTGGCATCCGAGCAACCCCAAAGGAGCTTGGTACTATCCTGGTCCTCCGTTCGTCAACATTGATGGTGTCCGTATGTTCCGCGACATCGGCGGATACCAGACCACCTGTGGCTCTTCTGTGCGACCTGGTCTCATGTTTCGCAGTGGCGAGCTCTCATCTATGACACCAGTTGGGCTTGAAGGCTTCAAGAAGCTAGCCATTGGAAAAGTTTTCGACCTGCGCAGTCCCAACGAGATAGTCAACGGCTGTCATCAACATGTCCGTCCTACAGACAGCGGCCTAGCGAGTCCTGACGAATTTGCAGAGCCAAAGAGTATGGTACAAGCCGCCGAAATTGACGTGGTTGCGGCGCCGGTCTTTTCTGACGAAGATTGGCTCCCCCAACCGCGGAGCGAGCGCTTGAAGCAATACGCAAGTGCAGCTAGTGTAAGTAGCAGTGCTTCTCCTTGCAATGCTCGACTAACGTTCTGGCAGGGCTACGCTGAAGCCTACAAGCGGACTCTTACTCAAGGCTCACTAGCTTTCAGCAAGATATTTGACCACCTTGCTTCCGCCGATCCATGTCCAATACTGTTCCACTGCTCCGCCGGCAAAGACCGCACCGGCGTAATGAGCATGTTGATCCTCTCCCTAGCCGGTTGCGATCATGCAACGATCGCTTACGAGTATGCGCTCAATGATCTGGACGCCGACTGGCGAGCTTCAAGCATCCAGCGCCTGTTGGCGCAACCAGGCCTGAACGGCAACGTGGATTCAGTAACCAATGTTGTGCGAGCGAGAAGTGAGTACATGACTGCTGCTCTGGAGATGCTAGACCGAGACTTCGGTGGCGCCTATGGGTACCTGGGCAATACTTTACAGTTCGATGGAGAGAAGATTGCAGCGATCCGAGCTAACATTACGGTCTCCTCGTAATGATCCTTGTCAATGATGATGAACCATGGAAATGAAATACAAAGCTTCAAAACCATGGCATTCTCTCCTCACCTTCATCATGTCTACCATAGCAACCATTAAAGCATAGGTATCAAAGCTTGAGTTGAGTTCATATGCTTCCCACCTGTCCTCCAAATTACCAGCCGAGGCTCGTTCTGTTACAAAAAAGATCTGCAAGTAAGACGATATTAGCCAAGTGTTAAGCGTTGTGCACTAACACTTGACCAGTTCCAGCTCTCGCCGTCAATCTATTAGTACCCCGCAGCCATCAACATAGATTCTCCACCAAGCCTTCCTTAGATCTTCGTACAAATGATTTACTGAGCCCTAAACACACGATCGGAGCACAGCTGGCCGTGTCATACATGGCGACAAGCTGTTGCGCGTTGCGTTGGTGCCATTCGGGTCCTCCACTCCGTTACACATCAAGGTCAGTCTTGAGCGCAACGGAAAATTTACGTCGATGCCAGAAACACCACGAGGTCTTACTCGACAGAGTATTTATCAGTAGGCTTCTAGCAGCATTCAAGTATGATTTTCCGTGACACCCCCGAACGTGATTGCTTTCAGAGACAGAAAACACGCTTTCGATCACGATGAAGCTCACAACTACGATCCTTGCCGCTTCGCTAGGCTTGCTGGCAACAGCTACACCCACACCGGCGGTCGACCGTCGTGCTGTCGGAGACCCCATGTGTGGAGGTACGGAAAAGCGCGCAGTCTCGATATGACAGCAGCTGACAGAGCATTTAGACTGGGACTCCATTCAAACTGGCCCATACACCCTCTACAACAACCTCTGGGGCAAAGGTGCAGCAACATCTGGCAGCCAATGTACCACACTCGATGCGATCAGCGGCTCCGTGATCAGCTGGCACTCAGCCTGGTCCTGGGCTGGAGGCCAGTACAGCGTGAAATCGTATCCGAACGTTGTCGTGAACGTACAACAAGTCGCACTGTCGAAGATCAAGTCCATCCAGTCGACTTGGCAGTGGAAGTACACAGGTAACAATCTCGTGACAAACGTAGCATTTGACGCGTTCACGAGCGCTACACCCGGTGGCGCTGAGCAGTATGAGCTCATGGTCTGGCTGGGCAACTTCAATGCTGGTCCGATTGCAAGGTAAGTCGAATTTGGCAAGTCTATTAGCCAAGAAGCTGACTCTCTCAAGCTCATGGGGCGCCGACGGCAAACCAGTTGCGCTCGCCAAGGGCATTAGTATTGGCGGAAAGACATGGGATCTGTACAAAGGTCCCAATGGACAGATGACAGTGTTCTCGTTCCTCCGTCCAACGGCCAGAACATCGCCAGCTTCACGGGACGTCAACGAATTCTTCAAGTATCTCATCAAGAGCCAAGGCGTGGCTGCGACTCAGTACTTGAAAAGCTTTGGAGCGGGGACCGAGCCGACGATGGGCGACAATGCCGTGTTCACGACTTCGAAGTACTCTGTTGCTGTGACGTACCAGTAAAGAGTAGGCGGAGAGCTGGAGTCAAATGTAGCCGTATCGATGGCCGCCGCCACAGTGGAGTGATGACTGTTGGTCTAGTATAGCACAGTACATGAAGATGCAGAGAATGCAAGAAACGCAAACCTACCCATCACCAAGCCTCAGTCTCCTTCAAGTGCACCCACACGCCTCCCTTAGGCTTTGAAGTGATACCGCCCTCGACCTCCGGATCGTCCTCGAATTCATGTGGACTACCCTTCTCAAATTCAGTCTCAAAGCTACCGACCCACGCGGCCAACAAGCACGCGAACTCTGCCTGCGCGAAACGCTGCCCTATGCAACTCCTGGGACCGTGCAAGAAAGTGAGGAAACTGTAATTGCTGTCTGCGCCACCACGGTTATTCGCCGTGCCGTCGGCATCGAGCCAGCGTTCAGGTTTGAACTCGAGAGCGTCGGGACCCCAGAGGGTGGTGGATGTGTTGATTGCCCAGGGAGCGAGGATGACGGTTGTGCCCTTGGGAATGAATTGACCGGCGAGCGTGGCGTCGTTGGCGGCGACACGCATTGTCAGCGTTACAGGTGACCAGAGGCGCAGAATCTCGGCGCAGACGGCGTGCAGGTAGTGGCAGTTGTCGATGTCGGAGGCGGTGATTTCGTCTTGAATGGAAGGGAGCTTCGAGCGGACTTCTGCACGGAGCTTGGCTTGGACAGCTGGGTTGCGGCAAAGGAGGAAGATGCCCCATCTATACTCGAATCGTTAGCTGGTGTTGCAATGGAAAACAGAGCATTTTGGCTTACGTCAAGGAGGTAGAAGTAGTCTCATGGCCAGCCACCAAGAAAGTCATCATCTGATTGACAAGTTCTTCGTCGGTGAAACCACCAGACTCCAAAGCCACGGAGATGATGTCCTTGCCAACCGTCTTCTTCTCCTCCATCGCCTGCCTCTTGCCTCTGATAAGATCTCTGCAAGTCTGCTTGATGAACTGATTCGCCTCCATGACTTCCTGGTTGCGCTTATTAGGGATCCTCTTCAAAATCCAGAATGGTACAAAGAATCCGATAATCTGCCAAATTTTGCCGTTCTTGCCTAGATTGAACACATTCTGATAATGCATGTTGAGTTTGTTGTCGGGATCGCTGAGTGCCTCGAAGTCCTGTCCCATACCAGCCTGGCCAATGATGTCAAGAGTGGCGCGAGAGCTCCATTTGGAGACCTCGATGGCGCCTGGTGCATGTACGGTGGCATCTGCGGCGGATTTCTCGGGTCCTGACCAGGTGCAGTCTTCGACTCTGATGTGGGCACAGTAGATTTTGATGCTTCGCGGAGGCGCTCAACTAGCTCACGCGACTTGGCCCAGAAGACAGGATATAGCTCCTTGACGTGACGGAAAGCGAAGGCTGGCATGAGGTCTTTCCTCTGCTTCTTGTGCTCGTCGCCCTCGGCAAGGAGGATGCCGACGCCCAGGATGCGTGCGAGGCCTTCGCGGAAGTGGCCTGGCTTGATGAATTCGTAGTTCTGAAAAGAAAGAGTTTAGCAAGAGCTGCCTGCAAAAAAGACAATATTTTCCAATCATACCTTTGTGACAAGCACCTCAGCCAGCGTCTTGGGGTTCGTCACCAGCACACGCTCTCGGAACCAGACCGCATACTTGATAAGACCATCATTCTTGACATTCTCAATCCAGTATCTCATCGGTCGTCCAGAAGCCTCGCGGAAGACCTTCTTGGTCTGGCCCGAGAAGAATGCATTATCATCAGGTGTTGGCAAGTGGCGTAGCGGGCTAAAGAGCTTGGGATAGATGACCACGCTCCATGAGATCTTTGCGAAGAAAAGAGCCAAGAATAAGACGAGCGTCGTCGATATCAGGCCTAGAGAGTATTGCGGCGTGTATGAGCGCGCCAGCACCGATATGGCGGCTGAGACAGCGAAGAGCTGTGGAAGAGAGGGCATCGTTGGTGCTTGTCTCACTGTCGCGCGTCCAATAAGCTGTCGGCGTTTGATCGTGACCAAAATCTAGTACGTGGCCAAACAAATACAAGGAGAAATGCTCGTGAAGGGTATAATCGGATGTTCCACCACCTGAAAGAAGTCCGAGGTAAATATATACCAACTCACACACCACTCGCAACGTGTTTCAAGGGCAGGGCGGTGCTTCTTCTCTTTCGCTTCCATGACGCCTCACAAACAGCGCGAGGGTGGGACGGCGATCCGGACTCGCTCCCATCCGATGCACCGTTGACCAATCACGACACAGGATGTCTCGTTTGTCGTATAGCGCATTACTAACCTAGAAGGGAATGCATAGCGTTATGCTTTGGGTTGTACGTAGTGCGTGTATCTTGGTCGGAATTCGCACCAGGCAGCAGCATGGCAATGTACGGACGGGGAGTTATGCGGCTGTGTATTGTTATTGTTGGAGTTGTGCAGTGCACTTGGAGTGCTAAAAGGATTAGTTGTACTGAGGCGGCGTGGAATCAGGGATATTCGCCGCTGCCGTGTGTTCACAACACGTGATGAGTAGTTTGCTTGAATGTTCGTTTCTGCATTACCATCCTACTTTTGTGTGCGTTGCGCACTGCTATGTACTTGGCCCTGAGATCGGGCCCGTTTATCGACCCATCTTCATGTATATCCCTTCTTACATCTCATGATATTGTGACAATGTAATCTAGATTGGCTCGTCCCTGGGCTCAATGAGGATCTCATTGACAGCGACGTGCTCAGGCTGCTTCAGAGCGTAGACAATAGCATTGGCGACATCCTCTGCCTCGAGCACCTTCGCGCCAGAAGGCTCTCCGTACGCCTTGAGTGCTTCTTCATCGGTAGACATGCCAAGTAAGTCGGTGGCGACATTACCAGGCTGCATGCTGGTGACACGCAGACCCTTGCCTGCAGTCTCGACTCGTAGAGCTTGAAGGGTGCCTTCCACGAACATCTTGCTTGCAGAGTATACACGAGGCCGGGAAAGACTTTGCGGCCTGCGTCGGAAGAAATGGCGACGATGTGACCTGCACCGCGAGAAAGCATGCCGGGAACCACGGAGGAGAGACAGTGCAGAAGACCCTTGCAGTTGACGTCTACGGTCTGCTCCCACTGCTTCATGTCGGTGTTGGCCATCATGGTGAAGTACATGACGCCAGCCACGGAGACGAGAATGTCTACAGGACCAAGCTCAGCTTCCGCAGCGGCGATAAGAGCCTTCACGGACTCGCCCTCCGTCACGTCGGTCTTGCGAATGATGACCTTGCCTTCACGGACCGCAAGTCTGCGCTTCACCTTCTCGAGGGCATCGACACGACGAGCGCCCATGGCAATGTGGCAGCCTTCTCTGGCCAGAGCGGTGGCGACTGCAGCACCAATACCAGATGAAGCACCTGTGATGACAGCAACCTTGCCTGAAAGAACACTTCTGCGAGCAGAGTGGGCAGCACCGCCAAGAGCGAGCTGTGTTGAAGGCGGACCAGAGAGCCAACCTCTGGCGTACCAGTGACGGGCGTAGGTTCCATGAGGATGTGGTCAACCTTGGGACGCTCGACAATGGCGCGGTAAGGCCTCGTTTGAGCGTTGTTCAGAACGACGATACCAGTCAAGAATTCCACGCTGGGCATACCGCTGCGCAGGATGTCAATCGTGAAAGCGCCATCGCCACCCTTGAGAGATCCTCTCTTTTCAGTCCAGAGGTTAACCCACTCATCCCAATCGAGAGGCTTGGTCGGGTATCCAAGCTCTTCGAGATCCTTGAACACAACGCTAGTGTCAACAGGGTCGGGATCACCCAGGTGGAAGACAAGCTGCTTAGCCTGTGTCTGATCCGCAAGATGAACGATAGCCTTGGCGACGAAGTCGACCGGAGTCATCTCAGCGCGCCAACCCTAACATTAGGCCTGTAGCCGAGCTGGATAGACTCGACGAAGAGGGCAGTCAGAAGATCCCAAGCGTTGGCAGCTCCAGTTGCACTGTGGCCGGAGATGGTACCGGCACGAAGGATGCGAACCGGCAGACCGCGGCGACCGGCTTCGAGCACGAGCTGCTCAGCAGCCCATTTGGTCTGGCCGTATCCATCAGGAATCTTCTCAGGGACGGCATCAACGTAGAGCATGGAGTCTTCAGGCCATCCGTGTCCAGATGGCGAGGGCGGTAGCACACCGTTGGTGGAGACGTACTGGAGGGTGGCACCAGCCTTGCATGCAAGACGCAAGATCTCGCGAGTTCCACCAACGTTGGCTGCACGTAGAGCTGCGTAGGGGTAGACCAAGTTCACTGTGGCAGCAGCGTGGATGATGACTTGAGTGCGAGCTGCAAGCTCGTCGAACACTTTCACCGATAGACCGAGCCCTTGCGAGACAAGGTACCCGGGAGAATCTCAACGCGCTCCATGATAGAATCGCGCCACAGACCCAAGTCAATTAAGTTGCGACGAATGCGCGCGATACCCGAAGGAACATCAGCTTGAGAGGGATCAGCGAAGCGGACAACAGACGATTTGCGCCGAGGTATTCTCGAGAAGATCGTGCAACAGGAAGGCACCAAGGAAACCGGTCGCACCGGTGAGGAAGATGGTCTCAGCATTCTTCACACCCTGCATCTTGGTGCCTGCAATTGGGTGCATGTCGGCGTCGAGAACGGTGTCCTTGCGCAGAGCTGCGGGTAGATCGGACTGTACCTCGGCGATTTGTCCATCTCTGACAGCGCGAACTGTCTGAAGGTGTCCGTTGAGCGTAGTAGGATCGGCAAGACGGGCAACAGGCACACGGAAACCAAAGTTCCTGGATAATCTCGACGCCAAATCTGCAAGAGACAAAGAGTGGCCACCCAAGTCGAAAAAGCTGTGCTCGGGGGTGATCGAGCTACGAGAAATGTTCAGAGTGGCAGCCCAGACTTCAGCGATGGCATCGGTGTCAATGGGATCTTTCTCGGTGCTCGGCTCTGCTTGCCAGTAGCGTTCGCTGGCTTGGGAGGAGCAGGCAAGTTCTTCAGGTCAGCCTTGCCAGAGACCTCATGAGTAGGCAGCTTGTCCAGTTCCACCCAAAGGGCAGGAATCATGTAGTGCGCCAGGTAGTCGGAGAGTGCCCGTCTGGCTGATGGAGAGTAGCCAGACTCGTCGATCTCGAAGGAAGGGCGCTCGGCCGATGTTTCGGTATCGCGCACAAAGTATGCAACGAGCTGACGATCAAGGCCATCACCGTACGCAATGACTGCACACTGCCTGGCAGCGAGGTGTGCAGTAATGGCGTTTTCGACCTTGCCGGGCACGACTGAATAGCCACGCAGCTTGATCATGGCACCGACACGTCCGGTGATCTCTAAGCAGCCGTTGGGCAGCAGACGCGCGAGATCCCCAGTACGATACATCCTACTTCCAGGAGCAGAATCATACTGATCGGGCGTGAAAGCCTTGGCTGTGGTGTCAGGGCGGTTAAGGTAGCCACGAGCAAGCAGCTGACCACCAACGAAGAGCTCTCCGCTTGAGCCATCTTCAACTCTCTGTCCGCTGTCGTCGAGAATGTATATGTGTTTAGGATCCACGGGCGGGCCAACAGGGCAGTATTGGGCCTCTTCGTCGATGATCTCCTTGATATCACCGCAAGCGACCTCGTGAGTCTCGCAGCAGCTGTACACGTTCAGAAGGCGCGTATTGGGCATTGCCGCCATTGCACGTCGCGCAAGATCTGTGGTGACGACTTCGCCATTGAGCCAAAGCGTCTTGAGATTAGGCAATCTTTGACCAAGTTCGGGGTGTCTGGAAAGCACGGCAGCCAGAAGTGTTGGGGTCATAAGAGTCTCGGTGGCGTTCTTGTCGGCCAAAAGCTGGACCAGCGCAGAGGGATCGTAGCTGACCTCATCTGTTACTGGAATCACGGTAGCGCCACGCAGAAGAGGACGAAGGATCTCCCACTATCTTGTAGTCAGCTTATGTTGTGTGTTCGTTCATGGCTAGCAATACATACAATGAAGAAGACATTTGCGGCGACTCTGTCGCCAGGCTGAACATCAGAAAGCTCAAACCGTAGGTCGTATGAGTATACTGCTGCTCTGTGAGGGTTTGCAATACCCTTGGGCTTGCCAGTGGTGCCAGAAGAGTAGGCCACGAAGGCCAGGCGGTCAAGGTCAGTCTCAATGGGCACAGGTGGTAGACCATTGGAGTCTGGTGCTGTGCTTTTCTCCTGCTCGTCAACAATGACAAGCGGGACGCCCTCCTTGAATTTGCCCACCTCGGCGCGGTATGTCACTACCACGGCCGGGGTGGCGTCCTCGAGGACATCTGTGAGCAGCTCTGGAGGGTAAGCGAGTTCAAGGACCAAGAATGCTCCGCCAGCACGCAGCGCGGCTAAGCAGGCGATGATGTAGTCGGCACTTCGTGGGGCAGGACGCCGACAAGGCTATCTCGCTTGACTCCGTGACTGCGGAGTGCATGAGCGAGATCTTCGACTTTCTGGTCCAGCTCTGCATATGTGTAAGTCGTCTTGTCATCTTCCAATGCAATGGCATCAGGTGTTGCCTGCACCTGTAGCGAGAACAGGGCAGACAAGTCCTTCTTCGTATCAAGCACCGGCATTGTTACCTGCGGTACCTGCTGTGAAGGCGATGTGTATGAAGCGAGGTGCACCTGTTTGCGGCTCCGTCCGCTGTTGGCGTCTTAGACTTCAGTACGTGATCCACAGTTCCAAGTCCAATGGAGACGACGATGGAGTCACGTGGGCAGGATGATGGTCAATGGGTCTTGCTTTGAAGATCAGATGGAGAGGAAGTGTATGCGATTGCGAAATGGTGAAGAAAACCGGTTCACGTGGTTGCCAGCCAATGAGCTTGGACTCTTCTGCAGAGCTCCATGCACTTCGCGGTGACGTGACAGCGACCACACTGTGTGTACCGCCGAGCGACTTTCGTGAGGCCAACTGTATCTCCAGGATTGCCTCCACGCTCGATTGGGCAGGATACTAGCCAACCGACTCCACCCTCTAAGAGCATCCCTCCGCAATCACATGTCGGACGTGCTTCCGCACGGGAGTTCCAGGGTCCTCTGATGAACACCAAGAGAGGCAGTATAGACCGCTTGCGAGTGGTCCGAATTCGTGTTGCATCTTGCATGTGGATAGCATATCTGCAGTGCTGCAATGGTGTTGAGAGCTACACAGCTTATGCATGGTTGCCGCAATGCACGAGACTGTCCTCCCAAACATGGTAGCCTAGGCGAGATGTCACTTCTCCAGGAAACGTTGACCAAACTAGTTGATCATGGCTGGTCCGGGCCAACTCTCAACCTTTGGAGACCCTCGATTCCGGAAACAAGCCAGCTGACTTAGCGAAAGAGTCCAGCCTCAAGGATCCGCGTGCCATAATGTCGGTCTCAAAAGCTAGTACGTGATACTGCGATGCTCAGCTGGAACACGCGACATCTTGCCGTTTACGGTACTCGGCAGCCAGAAGTGCTTCACACCGTTTGGACCAGGTAACTCACGTTACCGAGGCGAGCGAAGCTGTTTGGCGGAAGCACAAGCACACACGCTGAACACACGCCGAACACACACAATATGACACGGCACTTTTGTGATGAGCACCAAGCCTGAGGCTGGCAACAATACATAGACATCCAAGTTCCTATCCATACTAGTTCTATACCTTCAGGCATACATGCACTTGTACATCGTACTTACATTCGAGTGGTTTAACTAGGTGTCTCAGCATCTAAAACCCTCACCTTAGGACATAGAACAAACAAGGTATAGTTATTCTTCCGAGGCAGGTGAAAGTACACGTGATACGTATATTTGCGTGATCAAAGATATATTATCTTGCCAAGATACAAGCGTCGTGTATCGTTATACATAACCCGGGGCAATATTTCACTTTCCTAGGGAGCGACGATACTGGCGGTGCATAACACTTTCCACAATTCTGCTTACCTGCATGTGAATTCCGGCAGTCTGTACCTACAGCTCTACCAAAACGAAAAGTCCCACCATTACGTCAACGCCCAAGGTCAATTCAAAGGCACTCAAACACCAAATGCCTTTCGATGCAAGCCCAAGAAACACCATAATCTTTCTTGCGATCTTCATACTCGCCTTCTTCCCAAAGTAAGCTTATCACCCAGTTTATACCCCGCTGTGCTCAATTCTAAATCTCAAACCAGCGCCTTCCACCTCCTCCTCAAACCAATAACCTTCCCACTCACCTTCTTCAACACCCCTCTAACACCAACCCGCCAACGCCTCCCAACCTGCGCCTGCTGTCCACCAGCCTCCTGCTCAGTCACACAACCACAAGAAATACCATCAACCATGTCTTTCTTCCAAAAACAATTCACCCTGCCCTCCAAATCCCGCGGCTGCTACCTCATCACCGACGAAGTCGTCCGCCAACTCCCCGAGCTTAAAAACTTCAAAGTCGGCGTCATGCACCTCTTCATCCAGCACACGTCCTGCGCTCTCAGCTTGAACGAGAACTGCGACTCGGACGTCCGCGCCGACATGGCTGACGCGCTTGATCGTCTTGCGCCGGAGGATAGGAAGGGAGAATTGTACAGACATGACGACGAGGGATTGGATGATATGCCCGCACACATCAAGAGCAGCTTGATGGGTGCTAGCGTCAGTGTGCCGATTACGGATGGCAGGCTTAACACGGGCACGTGGCAGGGAATTTATTACTGCGAGTTCCGCGCGAGCAAGCACTCGAGGAGGCTTGTGGCGACCATTCAGGGCGAGAAGGCTTAGGTGTTTCTGCTCTGGTTAAAGCAACTATGTAATGAATTATACGACGAGTTTTGGTGTGTACGTTCAACAGCGTCGCGAAATCCGTGTGAGCAGTAACATTTGATTATTTATGCGTCTGTTCACTTCAAGTGTCTGTGACGCCAACTCGCAGGACGAACAGATTATGCGTTTGTGTTATCCGAAAAGAAATCTTTGCATGCGTATGTACAGATCTACAGTACGTTTTCAGTCCATCTATCGCTGCTCGAGAGGACGGCCAGTGTTAGACTGCAGAGGCTCAGTGGAGCCGGTGTCCGCGCTGGCAGAGTGGAGGTCAGACCCGGGAATGGTAGCAGGGTCGCTGGGCGATTCGAGAGGGTAGGGAGTGGAGGGCAAGCTCTCGAGGTACTTGCGGTTGTGTGTGTTGGCCTATATGGTGTTAGTAACATATTAAAGCAATAGTAAGCGTCGGGTACGTACAAAGGGCAAGCCGCAGTATCCGCAAGGTGCGATGGAGGGCTTGTCTGTGTTGATGAAGACACGAGGGTGGCCGAGAGGGCCTCCGCCGCCGTCGCAGGAAACAACCTTCTGGTCGGTCCAGCGCACGGGCTGCTTGTGAATGAGGTCGATGGCTGCCATGGGTCTCGGCTGTGCCATTGTTAGCCAATGTTCGGTCATATGCATGATACGACAATTTCGTGATCCAAGAATTGTCTTCCCACATCTTCTCTTCTCCAGCACATACCTGGTCTGCCATAATGGTCTGCTCGAAACGCGGGCCAACCATAGCCCTCTCGCGGGGCTGCTGGCTCCTGCTCCAGATGCCCTGGCGGTTGGGAGACTGCGCAACACGCAGCTCCTCGCCCTTCTGTGTGCTCTCCTGGAGAATCTTGTCCTGGCTGCCCTCGGAGGAAGTGGGTGTGGCATTGGTGGCCGAGACGGGGGATTTGGGGTGACGGCCCTTGGGGTCATTGGCGGGGGCAGGGTTGTCGGGGGTGGTGCTGTATGCGCTACGCAGAACAGGCAGCCTCCTAGGCGCCAGGCGGAGAGTTCGTGAGAGCATTGTGGCGTGGATGTGTTTGTGTTGCTGCTGGCGCGCCAGAGGGTGAAGTCGCCCAGTCGAGCTTGAGAGAGGCGGAAAGCGATGCGCGGAAAGATCCGCTCGTGGCTTTGGTGTTGCGCTCCAATGGCAACGAGCATTTTACACATCACCACTCGAATGTAAGTGCTTCATGCAGCATGTTTCAATATTTTCCACACGACCGTGCAATTACAAAGGCTGTGAAACGATTGTTCAATGCACGAAATTCGCCACCAGAAGCATCCCCGTATGTCCACACTTGACCTACGCTGCTGCGAGAAGGCACTTTTAGCACACAAAAACAATGTCAATGTTAAGCGTTACAGCTCGTGTCACTTTTGAACGTTTCTTGTCGTTCTATGTCATCAGATAGAAATCTATTCCAGCTCCTCAAGCTTCGGAATAGCAGCCATAGCACCCTTCTTCTCCACCGTCTTGCCCGCCGCTTTAGTAGCAAACTCCAATGCAGCCTCATAATCAAACTCGCCCTCATTGTCCTTGTGTTGGGCCCTCTTCGCAGCATATGCTCCCAAGAAAGTATCGCCAGCTGCAGTGGTGTCGACAACCTTGACCTTCTTCGCAGCGACCTTGCCTTGCTTGCCACTTGTAGTAGCATACATAACGCCTGCGCCACCGAGAGTGATGATGACGGCGTCTCGTACGCCGAGTTGCAAGAAGTGGGAGAGAAGAGGGGTCAGGTCGGCGGCCTTTTCTGAGGGTGAGGTACCGCTGAGGATGTTTGCTTCGCTCTCGTTCATGATCAATGTGTCGATGTCTTTGTAAGAGGTTTCGGGGAGAGGGAGAGCAGGCGCAGGGTTGAACATGGTGTGCTTGTCTTGTTGGCGTGCGAGGTGCAGGTTGTGCAGGACCTATAGCAAAGTTAGCATTCGAATTGTTGGGTTTGAACATCAAAATTGCCCTCATCAGAAAGGTCGAGAAAAAGACATACCACCTCAATCGGAATCTCCAACTGACAAACCACAACACCCGCATCGCTCGGCACCAAGTCCCAGCCTTGATCATACTGCTTGCTAAACGCCACATTCGCACCAGGCGTAAACATAATCCTATTCTCCCCCGTCTCCTCCTCGACAACGATATTCGCCGCGCCCGTAGTCTCGCCCTTAACAGTGCTCACACCATCGGCATTAATACCTTCCTTGCCAAGAGCTTCAAAGTAGTCTTTGCCGAAGCCATCATCGCCGACGTTGCCGACCATGGCGACTTTGGTGCCCTTCGAAGCCAGACGAGCGCATGCTACTGCTTGGTTGGCGCCTTTGCCTCCGAAGCCGGTCGAGAAGGAGTTGGATGTTAGTGTCTCGCCGGGTCCGGGTACGCGGGGCGTGCGAGTGATGAAGTCGATGTTTAGAGAGCCGATTACGGCGATTGAAGGGTGGGACATCTTTGTTGATTTGCTCGCAAGTGGCTTTCTTTAGACGTTTTGCACTTCTTTTGTGTGGGTTCTGTCTTTTATTCTTGCTGATCGCCCACGTGGTAATATCTCGTTGTTTCAAGATGTGGTTGCGTCGTTGGTGTCACCGGGGCGAAAGACTGGGGAGAATTGGGGCAGCCGGCGAAGTTGGGGATTTTCTAAAGCATCGGGACCAGTGACCCACTCTGTCCACATCACGGTCCACATTGAGAGAGTTACCACATGAGTCGCAGGGTTACATTCATTTTACGTATTGACAGAAAGAACACTTCATAGTGACAGACTCGCTCCATGCGTGTGCGTGCGACCGCAAACGTCTGCATTCGACAGAATGTGCAACCTTCTAACTATCACTTTCCAAAACGGAGCAGTATCGAGTCGACGAATTACGACCTTTGAAATGCACTTCTGCGATAATGAGCCCGACAGCAGGCTTCTTCACCACATCCTGTGACTCTGACGAGACTCGAATCTGCCACGCCCATCTTCTGCATCCTCCAGATCTTGCCACTCCGCAGTTCCATATGTGACCTGGCTTTGCGGCTCATAGGCCACTGGGACAGACAAGGCTGAGACTTGAGATCTTGCACCACCGACACGAAATTCTGAGTGCAGACTGCCAGACATTCGCGTAGCTCCGCTTCTGTGGCTGTCTCCCCAGTCCGAAGCTACATGCTGTATCGAACCTGGCTGGGGACCACAGTTGGTGAACTCACACGCCGAGAGTCCTGGTCCCATGGCATGACTAGTACGGTCTTCTCGCGAGGTCCAGAGAGACTCGGTGGATAAGCGTGCACCGAATGTTGGGAAGCTGTTCGGCGTGAAGCGTGACTTTGTGCACTGTTCCAGACCTCGTAATTTGGCTGAGTGGGCGTCTGTTCCTCCCGCAAGCCAGAGAGTTGAGTCGAATAATGCGAGATCGTGCTGCCCAGCTGCTGTTGGTATCTGGACAGTTCTGTGGGAGTCAGGCCCACAACATAGCTAGGCGTGGGAGTACTTTCAGGATCAGCCGTACAACCATGGTGACTCTGCTGGGGAGTCTGAGCATCGTTTTGCGCAAGCGCGCTCGGAGTTCTGGGCACTGAGCCATTGTACACCAAGTTGTGGTGCACCGTACTCGGATTTGTGAAATGACTATACCCGGAGTCTTGACTGTGGAATGAGGGCTCTCGGTCTTGCGCAACTGCTGAGCGACCGGCCTCACGGGTACTTGGTAATCGAATTCTAGGCGGACCATTCCAATTAGGAGCGTCATAAAGATTGACTTGCTGATCTGGTCGAGATAGCTGCCTGGTCTTGTCATGATAGCTCCCAACGTATCCAACGGGTGGTGGATGATTGTACGCAGCAGGAGAAACCGGCTGTAAACCCACGGCGCTCGGTACGTGCGAGCCCGCAAAACTTCCGGAGATTGACCTTACCATCTCTCGCTCAGCTTTCCACTGACTGTAGGTCAGGGTATCGTGATGACCAGAGCCACTTTTGGGTATGTACACTGCGGACTGAGGCGGAGCGCCGATATCAGTGGCTGCTACGCTCAATGGGTGTGGCGATATCCATCCGTCGCCAGCAAACTTGGTTGGACCTGCTGGCGATAGCGATGGCGGAAGTGAAGGCTCGACAGGAGAATGGGCGAAGGGAGACACGGGTGAGTGACTCGGACAAGTGGGATCGCCTCTGTCGCTTAGTGGGAAGGCTTTCTGTGCATCGTCCAGGCGGACTTGGGTGGGAGTGGAGCGTGGTCCTGCAAGCGGATCTGCAACAACTTCCTTCGTTTGACTGCCGCGAGACCAAACGTGGTCGTCCTTTACTTGGCGAGGCTGGGTGTGTTGACTGCTGAGCGAATGTTCTCCTCCGTTGTTCCATTCAGTCCGAGACCACGGTTGCTGAGCAGAACTGTCTTGCAGGAATCCACCAAAGGAATGAGTGACACTAGATGAGCTGCTTGCTGACTGTACCGTAGGAGGCTTGTAGCCCGCATTCGTAGCGTCTTTCTTACTGGGCTGTTGTGCTGACTGAGCAGATGGTGCATGTCTACCGACAGAGCGATGCGAACTTTGCCGTGAACCAATTGAAGGAGCTTTTGCCGCTTCGCTGCCTCGCTCTGAGACTTTCTTTCGGGGAGGGAAACCGGTGGTCACGCCCTGGCCTACTTCTTCAAACAATCGCGGCGCCGAAGCTTCAGAAACAGATCTCGGTTGTTTGCCAGATGCTGCAGGCATGTTTGCGATATTCCGCGCAACGCTGAGTGCTCCTCGAGATATGGCAGAGCCTGCTGCATGCGCACTGGTTTTGCGCGAGTCCGCTCTCGATAGAACAGCGGACATGCCACCCATCACAATGCCAGAATCCTTGCAAGACGATGCTGTGGATCGTAATACTGGGGATGCCGCACGAGAAGACATGGGTAGCGCGCCAGACATTACCGCTGGGGACGCTTCTCTACTCTTTGTGGAATTCGTCGCTGGTGGTACCGAAGCCCAGCCGTTCTGCCGCTCCGATGCTCGTGTTGAGTTGGCCTCAATGTGACTTTCGTTGCTCTTGTCCTGATTTGGGTCCGCTCGAGCACTGTGACTAGCAGTCCGATTGCGAGATTGCGATTGCTTGTCATGAAGCGATATTGTTTGCGAGCGCTTGGCTGGCTTATCCACCAATGTACGCTCGTCTAGGCTGGGTGCTATGGGATGTGATTTTGGTAGTGAAGGCAGATTGACGTACGCTACCTCTCCATTTTTTCCTAGTATTCTGATTGAGCTTCCAGTAGGCATCGGGTGGATGGATCTCGCTGATGCGCTTTTGCTCGCTTTCGTAGCCGGCGCGGGCTGTTTTGCCGCCTCTGGCGACTTAGAGTTGTTGGCGGTCTTCTGTCCTTGTTTTCGAGGCAATTCAGCCTCCGTAGACCTGGTACGGCCTTTCTCAGTCTTTGGTATGTCAGGTGTCACAGGTTGATACGGCCGATTTCGCAGTGGCGGCACGACGAATGGCTTAGGCTTGAGCGCTTTCGCTTCACGCGATGCAGAAGAGCTCTGGTTCTCTTTGCTCACTTCACCCTTCGCGGCGGCATCCTTCGCACCAGAGACTCTTGCAGCGCGCCTCTCATCGATCGCTGCTTGCATGAGTTTCTTTGCGAGTCCTTCGTCGATATGCCTCCCATGTCCGTTGCCACGAGGATTGTGGCCAGAGCCGTACACGGTCGGACAACGGTCGTCAACAAACGAGCCAACACTGCTGGTGACCTCCCAGTGGCCGTCTCGAGGGCCGATGTAGGCGTTACCAAAGAGATTCTCTTCATCGCAGTCTTCAATCGGTTGTGCTGAAAATCCGAAATTGTCGTCTATGGCGCTGTCGAAGGCGGACATACTTGGGTTGGAAAATTGTTGTGCAGTGTTGAATTGGGACGTATTGGTTGACGAATGCGAAATATTGTTTGTACACACGTTACTGGAGAAACGAAAATATGAGACGCCCCAGTGATTGCGTGTGCCTGTGAAGTTGTGTCTTGCTAGTGCGTGTGACAGCGGCTCTGGATTTGTGGTGAGCACATGGGTGAAGTCACGGTTGGGACGCCTGGTGAGTGGTGCGACACTTGCGACAATTTCGAGTGAGGAGTACCTTAACTCGCCAACGCCATGCAGTCTCAATAACTCATAGTTTGGCCTTCTCCCGTGCCTTCTCCTGCTCCCACTGTCTTTTGATGTACCAGCTCCGCACGTAACTCCAGCCTCCACTGAGAGCTCCCAGCGGCGGGAACAATAGTAGCATCCACGCCCACCACTGCGGACTACTTGCTTTCACTACGCTCATGACACGATCAATCTCCTTCTTAAGATCGTCTTGATCGCCATCATTCCACACGACGACACCGGCCTTCTCTCCCCTTCTCAAACACCTCTCTGCCTTATCTCGCACATCCCATTGTGAAGCCACTCTGTTTTTCGCGTCCTCTTCAGTCAAGTGCTCATCTCTCGCTCGAAGCCTCTGCATCTGTACAGCCGCATCTTTCACCGCAACAACCATGATCGTCCCGTCAAAGCGGCTCCCACCCTGACTCGAAGAGCAATGGCACGTCAAGCACAACCGCCCAGTTCCCACGTAGGTAGGCATAGAGCATCTGCTTGTACATCTCGCCTCTGACCGCGGGGTGCACAATCTTGTTCAGCGCTTTCCTGTCCTCATCCTTGCCCTCGCCAAACACCCTCCTACCAAGCGCGGGGCGATTGAGCGGTCGGCCTTTGCCATTGTGTCCATTTTCACCGCCGTTCTCAGGAGTAGCAGGCACCAGAAGATCTGGTGTTGAGGGTCCAAAATGCGCGACAATCTTGTTGTAGCCTGAAGTGCCTGGTTCTACGACTTGGCGGGCGACTTTGTCGGCGTCGATGATGGGGAGATTGTATGGTGGGGATGAGAGGATCTGAGAGACTGTGGATTTACCAGTGGCAATGCTGCCTGTCAGACCGAGGAGCAACATGTCTACGTTGTGCTGTTATGTAAGTTATGGTATGCCGTTGATCGGTCTGCTCAACATCGGTGCCGCTTGACATGGGAGTTTGAGCACGAACCTCGGCTGACATCTAGCTCATAAGTCTGCGTATGTGTTCGTGTATTTCGAATGCTACTATAAGCAGCTGCATACATCCGAACAGGAACGTTCACCATTGAGATATTCTTGACATATTGTGAATTCTTTGAAAGCCAGCCTGCTGCTGCCATCGCAAGATAGCCCTGAGATAGTTGCACTGCCCATCGGGAGATCATTGGCAGACTTATGATCACGGACTGTACCTCAGGCATTTCTGCCTCCACCGTTCTCTCAGCTCAGCTCAACCTCGACCCAGCCCACGTCACCTAGTTCGGCGGCTGGGAGAAGATGGCATCCGATACCAACGTTGTCTGTTTCTCGAGCTTGGAGCCATTGATTGTGTACGGTCAGACGCCGCCGCAGCTTGCCCTCTCGTCATGACATCGCCACAAACACTCGAATCAAGCTGTCTAGAGGCATTTTTGAAATGCGTAGGTGGAGATGCAGAAGTATTATTGAGCAGATCTAGCAAGCTTCCAGCGGGAGGTACGAAATCATCGCTCCATGATTTGCAAAAGCAATCCTTCATTGGTCTGCATGAGATATCTCAGCTGGCAAGAACAAAGGACCATGAGCCTGTCGTTCTGGTAGTTGAAAACGTAGACTTGCAATGGATTGGACAATTGGCTGCCTTGCTCCAGATCGATCCCGCATTCTTTGCAGAACATGCGTCCAGTCTGCCTGCGACGACGCCATGGGAATCCGTCTTCGGCAAATGGTCCCGCGATCACAAGAGACCAACAAGAAGAAATCTGCTTCATCACGGCTTGACTGCTCAGGGTAACCCGTCTAACCAGTCAATACATAGTTGGCACATCGACGGCGTCATCGAGTACGAGCAATACTTGCCCAAGTCACGGGAGCCATCGACTCTCAGCGATCCCAACTACCTGCCCCGCAGCCTTAATCACGATAAAGATTATGGGTGGTCGTGCAGTGCTCGAATATCCTATATTAGAGCTCGTCCTACTCTATGTAAGCAGCCAGGTACAAGGCATCACCGTCGCCTTCAAAGCTGAACTCACGACAGATGTCTTCCTCGTCGATGCGCCAATGATACAAATGTCTCCAGCTGGCGTAGCCATGTCCTCACGAGCATCCACATTACGTGTGCCGCTCGGAATGAATCGAGGTGGGCTTGGTATCCCACAAATCTTTGGCCAGCCAAGATTTTCGTTGCATGATTGCTTCTATGGTTTCTTCTCACATCAATGGCATCTGAAGATCATGTTCGCCGGCACGACAACGACTGCTATCCGATTTACCCCGGAGACAATGCTCCATCTCATGGCCTCTTCTCTGTGGACACGCAATTTACGGACATTGCGACGCAATATCGAGATCATCTCGTTCGAAGATATCCGCCGCCCTAGTATTGCTATCAATAACAAGCTCCACGACCAGCGTCACGACCTGGTCTATCTCACATCGTCCTTGGCCATGACGATGAAGTGGATTCCTCGCTCCATCCGCACAGAGCTAGACGATATTGGAGCCGATCTTCCAGGAATTTATGTAGGTTATCCAGACCTCACCCTCCAAGAAACTGCACAAGACGCAACAGCATTGGAAAGATTCCTAATGGATACGTTCAACTTACTCCTGAGTTCTGTTGGCGTACTGGAAGCTGAGAATAGCACTGCTCAAGCGCACCGAGGCCAGACTCTCACTATGCTGGCATTCATCTATGTCCCACTGTCATTTGTCACAGGCATTTACGGCATGAATATAGGAGAGATCAACGGGTCACGGCTATCTGTCTGGGTCGTTGTTCTCACGCTAGTTGTGACGATTCTTTGCACCATTTTTGTGCTTATGACCGTACGATCATGGCAGCAACACCGCAGATCGAAGTCTAGCCATTAATAAGCTCCTCGTACCACTGAGTCGTCTCTGTGCGCGTAGTTATCTCCAGCGTCACGCATATCGCTCGATATCAGTGATTACCATCGGCTTGACACGAAACTATCGATTGAGCACGCATGATCGAACATGCCAATCCAGCTTCCGATCTGCCTCGTTTACAAAAGTCGTGAACTTCAACATTTGTACCAAAGGAAGTTCCGGTTTTTTTCTTGTTTTGAAAGTGCTCAAAGAACGTAAACAGTACTAAAGAGATCTACTCGTCGATTCTAGACACTCGTGATGTGGTCTTCGATCCACTTCAAACGACAACAGTCGTAGTCAACAGCGCCGGGTTAGTCGCCAAACGCTCCTTCAACGACACAAGCTCGTCCACATCCCACTGAGCCCACACAAACTTGCCAGCCAGGAACTTAGCCTCAGGGCTTGCGAGCCAAACGGCAAAATCGCCAGGAAGTTCCACTGTCACTTTAGTCAGCATGGCTTCCACCTTCACGGATCATCATGAAAAGTACACATACCACTCTCGGGGATAAAAGCGGCGCCATCGAACCCAAGCTCCTTCGCCATCTCAGTCAGAATGACACCGGGGTGGAACGTCTGAATAGTAACGTCCGAGTCCTTGTTCTCCTCAGCAAGGTGCTGGATCATCTGGTTGAGAGCAGCCTTGCTCGGGCCATAGCCGATGTTTCCAGGCTGCACGATCTGGCTCGAGGCCGAGGTAACAGAGACAACGACTTTCGGGCCAGAAGTCTTGAGAGCTAGGTACTCTTTGATGATGTGGAAAGTGGCCACGACATTAGTGTCAAACGTCTTCGCGAAATCTGCCGTCGAGACTTGACCGCTGGGCACGAAAGGGTGGGAAGTTGCGACGTTGGGGACCAGGACATCGATTTGGCCGACTTCTTTGAGGATGGCAGAGATGCGATCGTAATCAGTGACAGAAGCGGCGTAGGTGGTGACTTTGGTGCCCGGGTATTGTGCTTCGATGGTCTTCTTCGCACCCTGTAGCACCTCCTCGCGCCTCTGGACGATGACAATACGTTCGGTGCCAGCTTTTGCGAAGGATTCGGAGATGGCGAGGCCGATGCCGCTTGCTAGAGAGAAAGTCAGTGATTGTGTGGGCTATCATTAACATATGATCTTGGCACGAACCTCCACCAGTGATCAAGACCGTCTTGTTCTTGCCATCGAACGTCTTCGAAGGCGAGATGCGATCGTAGGTGTCGCGGTGATAGGTCTTGACTTCGGCAGGCCTGATGTGAACCAGGGCTGCGAGATCGATGGCACCGTTGGCCTGAGGAAGTGAGTTGTCGGTAGCCATTTCGTAGACTGAGATGTTTGAGTTGTTAAGGTCGTTGCTTGATTGTGTGTCTGTGTTTGATGTTATGGATGCAGTACCGATTGACTTGTGACGCCTCAATCCTTATATAATACATGACTTCCAACACCCACGGACAAGGAGAACATACATCGTCCTTGCCCGTTCCATACCAATTACAGATCCGCCAGGTCGAGAATACTAGTACCCGTATTCAGAACTCGATTACAATACTTCATGCACGTCATGCATAAGAGTTGGCATGTTATGCAAACTTATGCAAGCCCAGCTCCAAAGCCAAGCCAAACTGCTTAGCAACCATGTCGACTCTCGCTCCTAGCTGACACAATCTCGTGCTCTTAGCCTATTTCGTCGCTAGGAAAGAATGAAATCAAGATGTACGGCGCAGTTCCGCGAAAATTGCTGCATCAGCCTTGCAATACGAAAGGCGTGATTACGGAAGCGACAGCGTTGTTTGCATGCTTCTCGGTGCAGGAGATGGCGCGAGAAAGTGCATTGCGGTCGCTGATAGCTTTAATCCCCGAAATCGATTGTCATCGGCAGCTTTTGATCGATTACGCGCGAGTGGACGGTCTTGACGTGACGTTAGGCGGACATCAACATCCACTATCCCTTTCCACATGTCGTCACATGCAATATGCTACGATGAGAGCTTGGATGACACGAAAGGGAGAAACGGTTCGAAGAGAAGCATACTTCCGCAGACACACGGTGTGCCGAACTGCTTGTAAATTATCACAATAGCCGAAAATTAATCGAAAACAATAACACTCTAGAATGACCACCGACTCCTCCATCCCAAAACACCACATTCACACAGCAATATGCGATGGCAAAAGATAACACATTTTTTCCAGAATCCGTACTACTTCTTCGGCAACTCCCTGAAAACCTTTTTGAAAATATCCCGACTCTTGTAAAGATTCAGCAACCTGAATCTTTCTTTGTCCAGATGCGCCGAATCGCTCGCCTGACCACAAGGGAAATGCGCCGCAGGAGCGTCGAACTCTTTCTCAAGGAATCTGATAGCAGGGATCGAGCCTCCCTCGCGGATGTAGAGAGGTTTGCGGCGAGGTGGACGGGCGGCGGAGTCGACTGTGCCGCCGTTTGTGGATGTGGAGAGGGTTGAGAGCTTTGAAGAGAGTTGGGAGGTGAGGTCTGGAGGGGAGGTTGATGTCGTCTCGCCGAGAGGAGTGGCGATGCTGCCGTTTGCGAGGACGGTGGAGGTTGTTGGGGAGAGTTTGCTGGTGAAGTAGGAGGGCGGTGAGGCGGTCCCTCTGTTGGTATTGCTGTGGGTATGAGAGGGAATGCTGACTTTGGGGAGGGTGGAGGAGCGGCGGCGGCGGGATTGGTCGATGGGACCCCAGGCTTCCATGATGGCTTCTTCTAGTGTTTTGAAGATCTCGTTGGTCCAGTCGCCTAGCCAGGGCTCGGCTTGGTGGTCGACGGTCACTGTGAGCTTGTTTGTTGACTCCAGTTTGTTGAATTGCGTGTGAAGGTAGGAAGACAATGCTTGTGCTACCACATTTGCTTCTTGATTCGGCACAAGACGAATCGACAAAGCGACCTTGGCCAGTCGCGGAATGATGGTTGCGTTGTCAGGGCCTGAAGTTTGGAAGCGATGGATGGTCAAGCTTGCTTCACGCCATCGTCGCATCAAGCTCGCAGCGAGTGCAGTGGGATCTCCGAGATCTGGATTGCGTTGGACGAGAGCAGTGGTGATGTCTACGTACAAGTCCCGCTCTTCGTCGCTGAGTTCGGGGATAGGATCGTAAAAGCCTGGGATCATGACCTTGCCGTTCTTGCCGGTAAGTGTGCTCAGAAGCATCACCAAGTCTTTAAGCGACTCATCCAGTTGTGCGCTGCCATCGACACCACTGTGCAAGTCGGGGTGATTTGACTCTACTTGCACGGTAGCGTGGATTACGCCTCGGAGCCCGTAGGTCAGGCAAGGGATCCGATCATCAAGCCAGTAGCTGTTGGCGAGAAGGATCCAGTCGACGTCCCCGATTTTGTCCTTTGCAGTTCGGACAGCAGCCTCGAAGCCACGAGATCCGCATTCTTCCTCGCCTTCGATCAAGAAGATGATGTCCGAGTCCAGTGCTTGCTCGCTCGTAAGCTCGGCGCAGGCGAAGATAGCCGCCATGATTGGACCCTTGTTGTCGGAAGTGCCACGGCCATACAAGAAGCCATCGATACCCTCCATCTCAAACGGATCGGTGGGCCATTTGCCGTTGCTGTTATCTGCTGCGACAACATCATAGTGGCCATAGAAAAGAATTTTCTTCCTCTTATGTGATGTGGCCGGGTTTCCTCTGAATTTGGCTAGAATGACAGGGTTGTATGGATCCTCCGTTGTGAGCATTTCCGTGGTCGCGCCGAAGTTCTTGAAGACAGAACGCAAATACGATGCACCACGACGACAGTCGGCCTGATGACGGGGATCCGATGAGACGGTCCGATACGACACGAAGCGTCGCAAGTACTCTAACATCATCTCGTTGCTGGTTCTGGAAGCCGCAAATGGCGAAGGAGTGCAGTCGCTGATATCCCATACGGCCAAAGTGCTGTCGCTGGCGCCAGTGACGAAGATTGGCCTTCGCTTGTGGAACGTGAATGCAGATGCAAGGATTCGTCCTTCGTGTGCCCTCAGTCTGCTCTTCAATTGATACTGTCGGTCAAATTTGCGGACGTATCCTGTGCTTGCAGCGCTGAAGAGGAAGCCTCCTCCTACACAAACGCTCAGCACATCGTCTCTGTGTGCTTTGATGTTGCGGACGAGCTGATGAGTTTCGAGATCCCAGACATCGACTTCGCCTCCGGACCGGCCTGTGTATAAGAATGTTCCATCAATCGCCAGCGTCAAGATAGAGTGGCCGGCCTCCCTGCCATCGTCGAGTTCATACAATTGTTTGATTGCACCTCCATTGTTCTCATCCAGTGTCCAGAGTTTGACAATACCATCTCCTCCGCCAGTGATGAGCACTTCGTGACTAGCGGCTTCCGGCACACCCTCCTTGACCAGCAGCATACAGTTGACATATCCATAATGCGCAAAGTGCATGACATTCTCTTTTGGGATCTCCAGCGTCTGGCCTCCAACGGCATGTCTTGGTGTGACATCTGCATTTGGTGGTTTTGGCGTCCGCATGCCTCCAGGGCCTTTCGAGTCGAAGAATGGGTCATCCCTGAGTGACGGGTGGACTGCACGAGCTGACGGGCCTGTTTGCTCTGGCGGCGCTAAGCTGCACCAGGAGATTGTGGTGTTCTGTGCGCCAAAGTATACCGTCCGTAGAACATCCGAGTATGAGACGCAGAAGATATCTCCCACGTCGTATGAGCAGTACAAACAGCTAACTCTCGCTAGAGTCTTTGCATCCCAGACATTCACGATGCGATCTCCAGCACTGGAGAACAGCAAAGTCGAATCCTCATTGAGACACAACCCCAGCACACTACCGCGGTGTCCATCAATCGCAGCTTTCTTCTCATACGTCGCCAGCCCAAACACCAATATTTCTCCTGCCTGCGTGCCAGCATAGATATAATCTTCTCCGAGGGCGATTGTAAGAATCGAGCTCGTGTGTCTAAGGCGATGGTTCAGGGTAGGCAGATCGCTCTGCTGGTAGCCAACATCGCGGCTGGGCTGGCGCGAAAGCAGGCTAGACGGGGACGTGGACGGCAGGTCGTCTGTCTCAGATGGATTCCCTGCAGGTTGCGGAGGATGCGTTAGCGACTGCTGCTGACGGAGGGCGTCGAGTCTGGACATCGACTGCAGCAAGCTCCGCGCTGGCGTGGGCTGAGGCGGAGGGGATGATGTCCAAGTGCGTTGCTTGGTAGAGCTGGATATATTTTTTCCAATGCGTTTGTATGACAGCCCTCCGGTAGCGGTCAACAGCTGCTAGCACATCTGCCTATGATGTCGCGTGTGCATTGCCAAGGCGGGGGATCTTTCCTGGGGTAGAAGTAAAAGTGGTAGGGCTGAGGAATAGATCTTACATTCCGAAGTTGAGATGGAGTAGGCGGAGCCTCTTCGAAAGCTTCCTGGAGGCCAATCCTCGCCGCAGTCGCTACGAGGTATCGCCAACATCTTCTGGGTGGGTGTCACTGTGACATTGGGATCTAAGAAGTACAGTACATCGCTATTTCTGCTGCCTCCTGGCAATGGCGCCATAGCTCGCAATCGACGCTGAGGCCATACATGTAGGCGCTGTCTCATTCAGGTTTGTTACACACAGTCATTATTGCGCAGGGTCAGACTGTTCAAAGTTTTCGTTTGTTTCAAGCACTAGATGCACTTTCGTCTCATGTTATACAAATTGGCAATCATCATTCCGCTCGTCGTTCCACTCGTCATTCATCCAATTCCTCGCCTCTTGACACCCTTTCGTTGTACATGACCACTAATCCCTACTAATTCTTGCTGATAGTCCTTCAAGCCTTCGATTCAGGATCGTCCTTGTTGAACTTGATGCTCACCGAGTTGACACAGTGCCTCTCGTCGGTGGGCGTAGGGTAGCCCTCGCCCTTGAACACATGGCCCAAGTGGCCTCCACAGTTGCTGCAAACGATCTCCGTCCTCTCCATGCCAAAAGTGCGGTCGGTGTGCCTGGTCACAGCGCCGGGGACGGCATCGAAGAAAGCCGGCCAGCCGCAGCCGGACTTGAACTTGTGCTGTGCGGTGTAGATGGGCGCGTTGCAGCCGGCGCAGGCATAGCTACCGGAGCTCGGTGAGTGCTTGTCGTATTCTCCTGAAAAAGGCGCTTCGGTACCCTTCTCGCGTAGGACGCGGAATTGCTCTGTTGCGCGATTGTCAGTCTTGCAATTGTTTGTGAAAACCACGGCGTCTTTGCTTCATCTTGAAGAGACATACCCTTGTTCAACTGCATGCGCCACTCATCATCGGTCTTCTGCACAGGGTGCGACATGCTTCTGGTCTCTGCGGTGGAGAATAGGCTTCCGAGGAATGGTATCGTGGGCATAGAACTGCGAAGAGCGATTCCTGGTCTGGCCGCAGATATGGAAAACGGCGCTGGCGGTACTCGGTGGAAAGTGGCGTTGCTGAAAGCGTAGAAAGTGCGGACGAAGTTGGGGAGAGATGGAATACGCATGGATGATGTTTAAGAAGAAGTTGATTAAGAGGCAAAGCAATTGTAAGACGACAGACTTATTCAAATCGTCAACTCCGCCGCCGCCACTGGAGCTCTGGAGCTGTCTCTGCATACGTCATTGATTGGTGATGATTCCACACGCAGGCGAGGCAGGGCGGCGCGCTACGGAAAGCACGGTCCAGCTCGTGCTGAAGCTTCCTTTGAAGCATAAACATACTTAGGTACATTGGTGATAACTACATATATGTACATATATGTGAATTTGGAAGACGAGCAAACATCAGCATTGAAGCTTGAATGTTCATCTTACTGCTGACGTACCCACGTCGACGGAAATCAACCATCGGCTATAGCATTCTCACATGCAGCAGCGTGATTTCAATGCTCGCATCCTTCCAAGCCTCGCTTACGCTCCAGCCATACCAGGCTCAGTCTAGTCGCCCTCGTGTTTTGAGATTGTGCAGAATGTACAAGGGTCGCATTGATTGATATCGGACTAATCTGTCCATAGTCCATAGGAGATGCAATACTCAGCCTCGATCCTTCTGCAGCCAAATAGGGCACAAATCTGCTGTGCTCTACATGTATCGAACGGCATTTTCATCTTGTTGATGTTGGTCGGTATCTCATGGAACATCCAGCCCAAACGCATTGTTCGGAGCCTTTTGAGACGCTGTCCAGTACAGATTCTTTGATGATGATATAGTCTCATGAAGTGCCATGCACAAGACCGCACCGCTGTTTCCCAGCGGAGACGAGACCTGGTCTCCCGAAAGCAGCACTGCAACGACACCATCGTCCGAAGGATATGAAGAAAAGGGCGCCTCCACTACAGTCCGTATCATCGAAACTGATGATGCTGCGCCTGGCAGCGTTCCCAAACATGGCAAACTTCGCCTTCTATTGCTCTGGAGATACGAGCTACTCTCCATGGTAGTCAGTGTGGGAGCTTTACTGGCGACTGTCGCAGTACTATTCGCCTTCGACGGTAAACCCATGAGCCACTGGAAAGCCATCGCTCAGCCCAACACAGTGGTCTCCGCTCTATCGACACTGGCCAAGGCGTCCATGCTCATGGTGATCAGCCAGGGACTGGGTCAACTAAAGTGGGAGCACTTTGAGCGGCGATCACGCCGCCTGATAGACTTCGAGATCTTCGATGGTGCAAGTCGTGGGCCTTGGGGTGCTCTCGAGCTGCTCTGTCGTATTCGTTGGCGAGCCCTGGCTGGTTCAACGGGCGCTGGCATTACTGTGCTGGCTGTCACAATGGACTCCTTCGCGCAACAGGTCATTCAGTTCGACTCGCGGCTTTCGACTGCTCGGAACATGACTAGTGTTATTGGCGCCGCTCGCACGTACGATATGAATTCTAGATGGGAGAGTAGTACCAACACTGCAACTCGTTCAAGCTATAGTGAGTGCTGGTGGAATCAAATTTGTAGCGAGTACGATGGCTGACTAGCTCCAGACAAGGTGAGAGATACCAAAATCATCGGCGCCGTATACCAAGGCGTTTTCGGGCCTGATACGCAAATACCGTTCGATTGCCCTTCGGGTGATTGCACTTGGCCGGCGTTCGAAAGCATGGGTATCTGCAATACATGTGTAGATGTGACTGCTGAAACCAACGCTTCAACTCTTGCGAAGACGGCGGGCATGCTAGCTGGGACTCGGCGAATCCATTGATGACTAAGACCTGCCACTATCAGACACCGTTAGGATATCGGGTCGATGGCCGGGCCGCAAACTGGAATTTCATGGGGAGCTATGAACAGCGTATACATTGTGGAACTCTACGACATACTGGCAAGAGTGGCCACGTAGTGCAGGCGAGAGCGAGCCAGATGTTGGTATTGCAACTATCGCAGCACTCAAATTTGTTGAGTACGATGATGCAATCATCGCTCGTCCTGAAATCTGGCTCGAGAGTGCTCACGAATGTACTATCTCGTGGTGTGCGATGGCCTTTGATTCGACGAGATCGAGAATGGACACCTTCAAAGACGACTCCACCTCGACACCGTTGGTGTTCTTAGACAAGATGCCATGTTACTCGAACATCTCGGATCAGGACCTTTCAGCTCCGAACATGGCTTTTTCCAGCACAGGCGATAATCTGACATCAATCCTCGTACCAGGCTACAAAGCCGACGAGCTGCCCGATCTTAACTGCACCTACGAGAACGGATCAATGACCAGCCACTTTTGGGCCGATCCCAAGGCTTTCTGGCTCAACTCTCAAGACAACAAAAACATCGTTAACGCAATAGGGGCGATGTTCACAACGACTTTCGAAACCGTCTCACGACCCGGCGACGATCCAGCCCGAGCACTATTTCGAGCCGACAGCTTTCCAGATACCATGGACAGAGTCGCCCGGAGCATGACCAATTCCATCCGCACAGGCCCAAACCAAACAGAAGTACATGGCGAGGTGAAGATTGCTGAGCAAAATATACAAGTGCGTTGGCCTTGGATGATCTTACCAGCAGCTTTGGTATTGCTCTCCGTAGTCTTTCTGACTGTCACCATGGTGATGGCCGGAAAACGATCTGCTGGATGGAAGTCGTCGGCGCTACCGAGCTTCTACCATGGTATTTTTGAGGGTGGCATGGCGGATTTACGCCAGTATGATATAAATGAGATGACGAGGAGTGCGGTGGTATTCTCGTCAGGCTGGAAACCGATGAAAATGGTCGCACACGATTGACAAGAACGAATGGTTGAGCCATTGGAAGAAAAGTGGTCCAGGATCCAGCGACAGCGAGAGACTGCAGCACACAAGAAGTCGTACGTACATTGATTGATTGATCCGTGATCAGTCGCCCGAATAGTTAGCATGAGTCAAGTCATTCAGTAATTGCGTCCAATCCGGTGTGTCCAGCCCGCGTACGCGCTGCCATCCAGCATCTCTGTCCACATATCTTCCAATGGCGCCTCGGCGGACGCATGTTGAGGCTCTGACGGGGCTGCTAGGGGCAGGTCGTGCTGGCAGGGGTTGGAACACCAGCAAAGCCTCCCGCCGAAGGCGCTTCAGGATCATTCGGCCCATTCGGTGCCGCTACCTGAGCTTCTGCGGCCTGCAGACATCTCAGTCCTCGTTCCTGCACCCAATACTTCCTCAGAATCTCCATCATGGCATCTACCGCTCGTCGCGCAACAGGAGACGTCCGCTGTGCTCGCGTCAATATGCGGCATGCAGCGATGACTTCTTGCTTTCTCTTCTCGGCGAGGACGTCCTCCCAATTGAAACACACGTCTACTAGCAGTATCACTGCTGCCATGAAGACATGATGCACCCGCCCAAATCATAGAACTCGAAGGCTCCATGATCGGCTCGTCTTCATCCATCACCCTCTTGATCTCGATGATAGTGCGGGCTGAACGAAGGCAAACGATGTGTGAGCACGAATACTTGGGATCCTTTGCTCCGCGGACAAAATGTTCGCGATGTAAGCGGCAGATCCTATGGTGATAGCCCAATTGTAACAGGCTTCGCTGCCACGCGAAGGCTGGTCGTTCGCGGTAGAGTGTTGCGTATCGAACTTTGTTAGCCTGGCCGAAGCGATAGAAGTCAGGAAGCGCCTCTAAATCGTCCCGCAGCATCCGATCGAGCTCCAGAATCTTTTCGTAGGACACCTCGGTGCCCTCGAAGAGCTGACATGCTGTCTCGTCCACAATTCGTCGAGACACGATGGCGAGTCGGACTCGGCCGAGGCTGTACGACATGGCAGTCGGGGTGGATGACGGCTGCTCGCCAGACACATGTCCCAGATCAGCGTCTTCAATGTTTCGTGGAAGGCGAACGTTCATATGTTTCGGATGGACGGAATACGTCCACTCCTGAGGGCCACTGAGATATGCTAACAGCCTGCGCACGTGTCAGTCAAAGCCTGACATGTCTCAACATACACCTCACCAGTCGTTGGATACAAGACTCCACCATATACGTCGTTTCAGCTCAAGAGACGCCTCCGACGTCCTGACAAATCGTGGGGAATCGACAAGATGCAGATTCATGCAGATAGCCTGGTTTATGGCAAACCTTGGGACAAACAGCGAGCTGACTGCAGGTGGCATACCAGTACTCGATAGATTCTGCCCAATAATCATTGTTGCTTGCAGCCCTTCGATAGCAGGATAAGCCGCGTAGTTGCTTTGTATCAAGGCGCTCCACACAAGAACACAGCAGCTTGACTGTACGCACTCGCTGGGATTGATGTATCGGGCTGAAGCTTAAAGTGGAGGGCAGCAGCAATGATGCTGAACAAGAGTGCGGTGTTGTTCAAGTCAATGGGCTGTTGGAGAGACACCTTGTCTATATTATGTTGATTTGACGTTCCACTTCTTGTGGCATGATGGCACGGAAGTGGAAGTCAAGGTTATCGCAGTAGTATCGGAAGAGATGTAGTGCTTCTGTTCGAGGTGGCAGGTAAGATTTGAGATCAACGTCACTAGGACTCTGGCGATGCGTAGACTGATTTCGTGCGATCATGCTGTTATAGGGACTGTGTAAATTCGGTTCGAGGTCAGGCACGTTACCAGAGTGTTGGACGGGATCGAGGTCTGCTCTCAGTGGCATAGGGACGGCACTGGGGGTCCAGTGTCCCATGACGATGGTTTCGAGCCAGTCCATAGTCTTGAGAGACTCATCTTTAGGCTGATCATGTGTCGCTGGGTCGTCCTGCCGAGTCTCGTCCAACGATTGCGGCCTCTGTAGCTCATCTTGGTGAGTCCGTTCGACATTGGGCCATACAAGGCTAGGGCTAGGGGAAGCACCAGTCACATCCGGATTGCTACTGTTGTAATAGATACACTCGATGCGCCGCGTAGTACATCCACTGCATGGAACCTTTCGATCGCATTTTAGCTTCCGTTTCCGACACGACAGACAGGACACCGGGTCCTGTCGTGGACGCTTGCGAGACGCAGCTTCTCCGTCCATATGGTTGTTGAATCTTTTCATCATGCTTGACAGCAGCTCGTGGCGAGACGGCAAGTCGTCGAGCTTGCTCCATGGCTCCATGGCTCCATGGACACTCCGGTTCCCGATTGGCGCTAACCCTCCTTGTCACTAGTGCGATTTACCGTCATAAGTCTAGATATGACATCCCGGAGGTCATTGTAGTCAAGCTGATATCTGTGTCGGTTGGTATGCGCTTGTCAATCACTACCGGTTTCTCTCAGTCTGACAGTATATAGAGTGGGATGGGACTATTCTAGAATGAATGACCGTTAGTAAAAGCCTCAAGAGATACTCCGGTGTCAGCAAACTTGTGAACAAAAGCGGTACGAATTCACTCACAGACCATCCGCGGAGCCCCAAAGCAACAGGCACATCGGAATGTCCGCGAGTGGTCTCGTTACTCATGGCAGGTCACGGGGGCTCTCAGTACATAATGAGCTCTGGAAAAGACAGGTGACCGTATTACCAACTTCGCTCTCAAGTGGTACCAATCATACGTAACGCCAGCATACCATCAATTCATCGTACTACAACGGCTCCCACTCGATCCTGGCCTTCGATAATATGAGCATTGATAGTCCTCAGAGCGAGTACACGTGCGTAAATATGCGTCGATGACACTTTCAGCCAATCCATCGCTGACAAACCCAGGCCCCGAGCATTGCTCGTCATCATCGGCGCTTTCACCTGCTTGTTTTGCACTGTAGGCTTCTTGAACTCGTCCGGGGTCTTTCTCGAATACTATGCCCGCGATCTACTATCGTCGGAGTCATCTTCCACGATCGCATGGCTCGGAGCCAGCGCGTCTTCTTCCTATTCGCCATTGCTCGGCTACTGGAGCAATGCTCGATGCCTTTGGACCTACAGTGAGCAATACACAAAACCGACTATGGGATCACGAATTCTGATGCTTCATTTGCAGGCCATGGTGTACTCTGGTTCCGTAGGCGTCGTCTTCAGTATCATGATGATTTCGCTGTGTCGATCGTTCTGGCAATCGTTCTCGCACAAGGCATACTTCTGGGCATCTCGATGGCTCTCGCAACATGGCCGATGGTCGCCCTCGTTGGGCAGTACTTCAAGCGTTCCCAGCTGCCGCAACTGGGATCGTGGTAGCCGGTTCGTCGTTGGGAGGAATCGTTTGGCCAATAGCGATTGATCGGTTGCTCAATGGCACAGATGTTGGCTTTCCTTGGACGATGAGAATATTGGGCTTCGTCATGATCCCGTTGCTCATATTCTCCTGCGCTGCTGCTAAATCGCCAACCACAGGCTCCGAAGCTCCCAGCCCGATCATCACCGAGTCGCTGGAAAACGAGAAACATGCCGAGGAAAGCCAGAAAGTCAACCGCCAAGGTGCCGTCAAGACGCTTTACCGCCAGCCATCATTGCAGCTAACGTGCCTTGCCATGTTCATCGTCTACTTCGGCATGTTCTCTCCAATTTTCTACCTGCCTTCTTTTGCGACAGAAGCAGGCTTCTCCACCAGCTTAAGCTTCTACACAGCCTCGATCATGAATGGTGCCTCATTGTTTGGCAGAATCCTTCCGGGCTTCGTGGCTGACAGATACGGCAAGTTCAACTGCTGTATCATTGCAACTATTTCCACCGGCATCATCATAATGTGCTGGACAAAGGTGGCATCCGTGGCTGGCCTGGTGATATGGTCAGCTGCATACGGCTTTGCATCAGGCGTAAGTCCCAGCCATTGACTCCCACGGACCCTTAACTAACAGACTATAGGGCATTTTATCTCTCCAGCAAGCTTGTGCTGCTCAGCTTGCTACGCCTTCGACCATCGGGCTAGCCATCGGCACGGTGACGGGATCCACAGCATTATCGTACGTATCTCCAAACACAGCTACTCCGATCGCGCTGACCAAATCTTAGTGCAATGGCGAATGTGCCGATCAGTGGTGCGTTGGCTGAGAAGTATGGGTACCTGGCACTCTCCATGTTCTCTGGAGTCACTGTGCTTATTGGTGGTGCGCTCCTCATAGCAGCTCGCATAACGCAGTGCAGACAGCTGCACGCAATCATCTAGGAGTGTGGTGAACGCAAGTCGCAGCTCTGCTCGTGGCAATCTCCATCAGCATATCTGTGCTTAGTTGAGGATTGAAACAACTGTCGGGCGAGATTTGTGGGAGGAAGCTGGGCAGTCGTCTCTTTGAATTTGACCCAGCATATACTGATTCAGTATATGTGAGTTTGCGGCTTTTGAGGCCGTGTATTAGATATTCATATCAGCAGCTCTCTCGATCGAGCCTTTGCTTGGTCACCACGGCGACACTGCTTGGGTGGGCTGGCCTGTGCCTGCATTGTGTGATCATATTATCCGGTATGGATCCAAGAATGATTTCACCAATGATGAAGATAAACGCAGGCTTATAAACATGACCATCTGTAAGGACGCTGCGATCAAGGTTGTCAACAATGATGACATCTGGCTCCGAGAATGCCAAGCCCGAGCCATATATTCGGCTTCCAGTTGTTCAGGGGTCGCAAACCTGTAATCATTCCTTCCTCCACCAATATCATTTCAGCATTGCCTTTCTCACATCAATCGTCAATTTTGGCATCATGCATCCAGAGCAAGGGCATCAATCACCACGAGTGAGCATGACCGGTGAAGATGTTGCTCCTCATTGATATCAGCCTATATAAGATGTACAAAGAACCCCTCTCACATGGAACACCACCATTAGCGAATTCTAATTCGCTACATCCCCAATGGTCTAGTGGCTATGATTTCCGCTTGTCATTAATACCGACAAGCCGCGGGAGACCAGGGTTCGATTCCCTGTTGAGGAGCATCTCAGAATCTGACAGTTCTTCAAACGTCAAGTCTTCCGGTGTTGGCTAACCAACATCGTTCAATACATTTTTTTTGTCAATCTCCGGTTGCTTGTCATCTTGGTTTTATGTCGCTGTCGACTGGCTTGCTGCATGTCTGACATGTTCAATGGACCGCCATGACCTCTTCTCATGAGTCTTCGCTTCTTTTATGAGCCCAGACTGAAGCGCTAGACACCTCCGCACCGTACATTGATTCCAAAACTGCAGGGAAGGCTTAACAGTGTGATGCGATGGAGCAATGCATGGCGGGTGTAACCTTTCACGGCGCCTTGAGGTGCAAGGCTGAGCTGAGACGCCATCATCAGCTTCTGTCGGGGCGTGTCACACATTAGGTGTAACATCTCACAGCTTAGGAGGACTCCAATCACATCACATATCAACATGGCTGAGCTATACCTGGTCTCGAGGCGAAGCACCGCGTATACCAGCTGGACTCTGCGGTGTAAAGTGCCAGTCCTGTGGCATGATGGTGACCGCGTTCGACTTTAAGCCATACAGCGGTCGTGTCGCACGCACTGCCTTAGCCCCGTGGACTGCAACTATAAAGCATCCGGGCAGATACATGAGTATGACTACTGTCTACATTAAAGGAAACTTAAATCGACTACAGGTAGCACAAATGAAATCGACATACGTCGGAGTGCACTGGAAAGTGCCCACGATCATGGCCGCGTCTCTGATCATTGGTGTTCTATTCGCACTCGGCCATCATATCTTCTATTCTCGACTCGAGGGCAAAATCACGGACGACAAAGAAATTTACAGGCAGTCGACTAGCATCGCAATCGGCACCCTGTGCTCTCACGTCGTGCGAGCATCGTTCGCCATAGCAATCGGTGTGGCTTACTGGCAGCTGTTCTGGCAGACGGCAAAAAGCAGAGCGATCTCGATCGGAGCCTTGGACTCTCTTGCGGGAGTATTGAACGATGCGCAGAACTTCTTCGACTTCAAAGCCGTCAGTTCTGGGCCATATCTGATGATGTTCGCACTGCTATCTTGGCTCATCCCTTGGGCCATGATCATACCTCCAGGAACACTATCTGTGGTCGGCACCATCAATTCCAGGGAGACTGATGAGCGGCTACGAGTACCAGCTTTCCTGAATCCCGACTATCTCAATGCATTCGTGCGTCCGAATCTAGGCACTACTTTGTCGTCCGCGCTACCGGAACATGAAGGTTCGGCGCCCTATGGTCGTTATTTGGGGTATTCTCGCACCCTGTTCCAGACTGCCATGGGTATGGCGTTTTCAGGAGACATTCCACCCGTCCAACCGCCTCATGCGAACGCCTCCTACACCCTCGATTATTTTGCCCCTGCAGTCAAATGCTCTGGAACTTCATCCGATATAATCAAATCCTTCAAGTACACAATGACCAATGGGAATCAATTTGATGGAGCAAATACGACCATGGGCCAATGTGCTGGAAATTGGCCTTGCAATGTGTTCCTTTACTTGGGGTGGGTGCCCGACCATGGCGAGGATGTGCCGTTTGCGAACAGTAGCATTGACAGAGGCAAGCTCCCAACCTCTGCCAAGTTAGGAGATGGAGGAGGTGGGTCGGCGGCGTTCTATGTGGCCACGAATCCGAATGATTTATCAAACTGGAACGTCCTCAACTGTACACTACATAACTCATCCTACTCCGCTAGCTTCGACTTTTCTGGCGACCAGCAGCATATCACAGTGTCCAATCGTACTTTACTTCACTCAATGGCAGCCATCACTGGGGCAGATTTCAATTACTCATCAACCACAGCCATCAACTGGATGTACCAGTCGATTATGGAACTTATGGGCCAACTGGTGGTGGGGGCGATCTCCTACTCGACAGAGGGCGAAGACGTTGCGTCAAGGAATCCGATAGCATTTGCGCTTGACGACATCAAGATCATATATACCAACGTGGCGACATCGAACGAGATGTCAGCCATTGGTGGACCTCAGCCCTTTACGTCTAGCTTGTTCAAAGCCACATCCTCTGGCTTATCTCTTGCTAAAGCTCTTGAAGACCTCGCGAGCAACCTCAGTCTAGCCTTGTTCAGCAGGGACGAGTTCCTGATGCCCCTTGAAGGCCCCACGCGTGTGAAGACGAGAACCTATAACAATATCTACGCATACAATCGCCAGCACCTCTGGGCCGCGTACGGTACCGCGACAGCTTGTACGCTGCTCAGCATCTCGATTGCGATCGTAGCTGTCCTGCGACACGGTGCCACCTACTCAAACAATCTGTCAACGATTTTGAGGACGACGCATGGCCGCGAAGACGATGGCGTCTTGCGAGAAGACGACGGCGGAGAGGACCCTTTGCCTGACCATATAGCTCGCCTGAAGATAAAACTCGGCAGAATCGACTCGGACACCTCGAGTTCCCACCAATCATTGACTCGGCGTTCGATGCAGACAAATGAAGATCTGGAGATGGAATGCTTACCTCAGGAAGAGCGGACCGAGTCACCACGTCCGTAGTATCTTGACGCACGAGCCTTTTGAGAGGACTCTTGACGTTCGTTCATGGGTTTACAATGACTATTCTGACCGGAATTGTGCTATCGTACCCTTCACCAGAAGCATAAGACCATGTCGGGAGATGCGCACTCGCAGCGAGCTCTTGTAACACTTTCCTGTTCTGAAGGTTATTTGGAAGGCACATTATATTTAGGGAGCGAGCACAGCACGATTGACGAGCACGCTGTTGGTGTCGAGCGAATGATGGTACACCCTAACTCTGTCTGCTCCACGTTGCATGAAGTGAATTTCAAGCGAAACGCGTGCGTGCCTGTACTTGTACGCATGAATGGCTGCTGCGGAAGTTCTTGAAAGCACATATGCGTTGTTCGATATCGGCTCCTCACCATAGTACCGTAGGTCTCAACGGCAGGAAGTGCACGTGCTAGTAATAGAGTTGGATGCAGAAGGCTGGTTTGCTTGAACTACAGCTACTGGCGTCACTTGATCATCGCTCATCTAGGGACCGGACATTTGGAGCTAACAGACCGCCAGGGAAAGCTTGTCCATCTGAAAACACAACCGACAAGGCAGATTGCAGCCTCAACAGTCCGAGTCAGTCTTTTTACCAGCAGAGCGTCCGGTAGTCCCTAAAAACGAAATGCTCGTCCCTTCTGACTCCTGCTTGATTTTTGTCATAACGCAACCGATGCTGGAATGATGTTCGACCCTTTTAAAAATACACAATTGTACAGTCCATGCCCACTTCATTTCTTGCCCTTCTTCTTCTTGTGCGCGCTGGCGTCCCTGCCCTTCGCGCCCTTGCCAGACATGGGTCCTCCGGATCTCTGTCTCATGTATTGCCTAACAATGTTCTCCACGCTGCCAACGTCGTGTCTGGGCTGGCGCATGTAGTAAAGTCTTGCTCTCCTGGCCCTCTTGGCCTTCCTTTGCACAACCTCAATGCCCTCCACGTTTGGTGAATAGATCTTGTAGCTCATCTCCACGCCCACTCGCGTCAGGTTGTTGCGAAGCAAGATTGAAGAGTCGATCTTGGAATCGCCTTGCTTGATGTTGATGCATACTCCGGAGAAAGGGTCGCCGGACTTTTGGCGCACAAGTAGAATATCTCCAACGCGGGCGCGGTCGATGTTGTCCGGGCTAAAAAGACGAGTGCGGGCGCCTGTAGGATCCAGGGCAGCGATTTGTGTGGCGGTGATGGCAGACACAGGGTCAGGGCACTGTTTGCGGGTAGATCGAATTTGAGGTGCGACTGGGATTTTGCGCATGCCGGTTTCGAAGCCTGGGAAGGTTATTAGCAACGAACTGATGTCTTATAGAGCGAACTGTCCTTACGGTTCTGCTTAGTAGCCTGACTGGTCCTGAAGCTCTTCGCAGGTGCCGGGTAGCGGGTCTGCAGCGAAGGGTAATGCACCTGGGTCGCGGCGGCGGCGTATGAGCGAGTCTGCTGCTGCTGGCGCTCGGCGCGGCATTGGCGGAGAGCTTGTTTGAGGCAGGCCAGAGGCCGCGCCGATTGTGAAGAGAGCGACATGCTTGTGTGTGAGTGTGAGTATTTGGCGGGCCTCTCTCGCTGGCAGAGGAGGTTTGGCTATACCACTAACATTGATCGCTGGCGCGGGCTTGACTTCGCCGCGGAAGTGCCAAGCACGAGACGGAGATGGACTTTGGGAGGATGTGAGACGAGCATGCGCTGTCGGCCAATCGTGTTTATACCACGCAATACATTCTTTAGATCATACGACACAATGAATTCAGTTTGCACACGTTGCTCTCTGCGCCTGCAGCGCGCTGCTCAGACAGAGCTGCGGTCTGCTTTCAGACGCGCATTCTCCAGCGCGCCGATTCAGAGGAGAGGTAAGTGATGCCCTAGAAATGATAAACCATAAAGAGTACTAACAATCTCTAGGTGTCCCTACTTTCACCGAAACTTCCAATGAGGAGCTCAACACCACACTGGCCTCGCTTCGCAGCAAGCACTTCATTCCTGGATACCTAGAGCCCTACTACCAACACATGATCTTCGGCACCAAGAACCGCAAACAACTGGAAGACAACCCTCAGACTGTGCAGATCGGCGACGAGGAAATTCAGCTCCAATGGATGAACCGCCACACCGAAATCCCCAACCGGAAAGTGTTGATTAGACAGGCACTGAGCCTTATGGAACAGAGTGGAGACAGGAAGGCATGGTCAAATCTTCCCGCTATGCTGGTCGGGCTCACACACATTGGCGTCAAGCTGGACGAGAAGATGATGGACATGATTGTTAGGAAGGCTATACTCTCTGGAAGACTCGACATCATTATTCAGTGCTTGGAGCAGAGCAGGTTCACCGGAATGACGCTCAAGAGGGAGGAGGTTCTGAGGAACGTGATTTGGGGATTGCACAGCCAGGCTCAGAAGGCTGGCTGGAGTGAGAGTGCGGTTCGCAAGGGTTTGGCAGAGGCAAGGCAGCTGGCTCTCATGTTGGAAGCAGAAGAGCACGGCACCGGCAAGCTTCTTACGGAGGATGACCCCAGACAGCGCCCTGAAATCATCGGCGTCTTCCTCGAGCTTGCTGCCGTCAACGCCTACAAGCACCAAGACAAGACCGACCAGGGTGGCGTCCTCGCCGCTTATGCCACACGCCTCTTATCCTGCATTGGCGAAAAGTCACAACCCCAGTCCTACGCGCCTCCAGCTCAAGGACCTGTGTACGAGATGCTGAACGGTGTACCCATCTGGCACGGTCTTTCGCTCGCACAAAAGGTGCTAGGTGACAAGATGCCCATGGCACAGAAGGCCGCGCAGGTTGCGGCAGACTACGAGGCAGGCTTGAGCAACCTTGCGCAGACGATCGAGGCGCAGGCGCCTAAAAAGGGCTCTTATGCCGCCCAGGCGCTTGAGGTTTGGAAGAACTGTATCAGGGATTAGAGGATGTGGTGAAAGATTCATTGTAAAAGATATGTATGTATGATACGCAGCTAATTCGCGCAGCACTTGTTATGCTTCACAACAACAAATTGCCCATTGGCTTCAGGCAACGTTGGCATTGTATGCGTCATCTGCCAAAATAGCTGAATTCAGGAGCGGGATGCATACATTGCCTTGAATCCGCCGTATCCAACCATCGCTCTCACGCAGCTGCACTCCAAGGAACACGGAACACGATTCGAATTCAGGTCGCTACCAGCAGGCTGACGCGCGCTGGTCAACGACTGATGTTCGAAGGTGGACTGATACAGGGTCCTGTGCCTCCGGCAAGAAGAGCCCTGCATTGGGCTGAGAATACAATTTTAGCGCGTTGATGGGCGACCTGGCTTTCGCTGCTATCCTGTAGTTGTGCTAAGCTTCACGTTAAGCTTCATAGATTTGAAGGCTAATCTGATGCAAAATTCACTACCTGTTAATCTAGCACAGCTTTGCGGATATTTACATGCGCGCTTGCAAGACTACACTATTATTCATCATCAGAAGAGGACTGCTCGTGTGTCGTGCAGGCAACATTGGGCTGCAACCCAACAATTCACAACCAATTGGGCAGATCGTTGATCCACTGCTTACTACCTCACCAAAGATAGCTATTTCGAACGCTCAGCACGCACAATTATGCAGTGTCCGACAGAACTACGAGGCCATGCTGCTTGACCGGTCGAGGTGTGCAACGTTATCTCTCGCGGCCTACGTAACACTTTACTGGTTGCCTGGCACGGCCTCACGTTGGGCTTTCGAAACAAGGCCGGTGTGCATTGTCAGTCGGAAGCACTGATCAAAATTGTGAACATCGCGCCTGTACGCTGAGCGCGGTCGTCAAACTGTCGCACGATCGATCCCATGGCTGCCTGAGGACGCTACTAAGCCATTCTCACACCGGATGCTCGAGCTCGCAAGCATCTGTGGAGGGAGGTCGGTATTGCAGGTGTGAGGACTCGTATCGAGACATATAAAGCCAGCCGAAGCGAACGATCTCATGTTAAACACTTTCCTCAACGCACTCATACTACAGATTGCCACGATTACACTCTTGCTTTGTGTCATTGTCCTGTGAGTACGAAACGAATCAACATGGTACGCTTGTTTTGCCTCGCCGGGCTTGCTGCTACTGCAATCCAGGCACAACAGCAACAAAATCAGCAGCAGCAGAAGAAGGACACTGCTAGCATAATGTTCGATACCAACCCCAACTCCATCGATGACCTGGGGTCGACCTTGGCCGTAGTCCCATTGATCGTGCACCCCGACTCGCCATTGCTCAAAAACACTACCGACATAGCGCTGCAAGAGAGAACCGATATTCACGTCGTGACTGTCATCATAGCAGCCGCCAGCGCGGATTCACCGCCATTCTCGCCGCCAAAGCAGGTCTCGACTTCTACGATAACATCATCGCCAAAATCAAGTCTCGATCAGACCAAAACTCTTGCACCCTGGTATACGGCGAAGAAACAGTCGGTGGGATCTACCAGAGCTACGCGTACCAAGCTACGACTACTGGCAAGAACTGCGACACAACCGCGCTCGAGAAGACCATCAAGAACGCCGTCTACGATTGTGCGGATAGACTTTCCGACTCTCAAGCAACGTTTGCATGCTGCAGGTTCGATCATGAAGGGACTTGGACTGGCCGTTTGAGAATATCTTCGGACCCGAAGAACCACCCTGCGGATGCGCCATGCACCATCTAGAGTCTCCCGACGGCTGCCTTTTTCTTGCCATGTCAAACTAAGGTAGGCGACGAGTGGGCGGGATCAGATGCGTGTGGCGGCTGAACGTATCATGATGACGCGAGAAGGGAATGGAAGGATGAACGCGAGCTCATTCGATCTGTCTTTACAGTGGTTTGACTTCTTGGCATCTGAATATCTAGTCGCCATCTGTGAGAGTTTGGTACTTGTCCTCATGTTGCGATTGGAAGTTCCAGGATCACGAGAGAAAGAAGTGGGTGGTTGAGTGCGAGTCCAATTGTTCCGTCTTTACAGCAGTTGACGTTTGAGGATGTCATTATTTGGTTGCGGTATATGACGATCTGGCAACTAGAACTCTAGTCTTCATCAGCTATCAATGAAGATTGAACGTGGTGCAACGCTCCATTGATCGCGCAGAGCATGGGTCCTTTCAGGCTTGTTCCTTTCGTGCAGTAGGCACAAGAGCAGGGTTTCAAGGTGTATATCCTGCTTCTAGCACGATGGTCTCAGAGGGGCAGGGCGGGAGTCACTTTAGGCCCTGCGTTGCTTGACGATATTTGACAGCGAAAGGATCAATCTGACATGCGAAACAATCTGTTACCTTGTTGATCACACATTGCGCGATATTGAGCAATTTATCCTAGCTTGTGAATGCTAGGGTGTCAGCCAGACAGAAGTGAGGCTGGCCAGCTTTGTTCATTCGACCACGCAAGTTGCAACAGCATGTAGCAAGCGCCCAGTGGCTCGATATGATTGGTGCACAGTCGATGGGCGGTAGATTCTCTGTTTTCTTACGGCGGCGCCGAATGTGTGCATGCGAGGCCTGATGCAGGGTCCTGGCACGCCTCAGAATGCAGGTCCGCGCGATCGATCTACCGGGCCGCATCCTTTTGGGCAAGCAATACTGGTCCAAGGGGTCATTAGGCCTGTGGGTGATTCGCCGTCTCTGAGCGTATTTGCCCTTCCATGAAGTCTGCTTCCGCACAAGACCTCGGCGTCCGTACGAAGTCTGGAGATCAATTCTGATTGTTCTCATGTCTTTGAACTACATGGGTTTGAGCTACACTGATACCCTCATTGCTTCCACACTGTGACAGCCTGAGATCTGGGTACCCACACTCCCAGTCACCGAATCTTATAGCTTGCCTTGCGTGAAGAATGTCGCAGTCAGTATCTTCGCATCGTAATCGTGGTGATGGATGCCGTCGCTGAAGCCTCCAGCAGCAAGCTGCATCTTTCTTCTCTGATATGTCTGGATCTGCCGCTCGACGGAGTCTTTCACGGTATATCGAATGATTGTGGCATGTCTTTCTTGGCCCAAGCGGACCACTCGTCCGATAGCTTGCTTTTCAACGGCAGGGTTCCACTGCGGCTCCAAGATGTGTACTCGTGTGGCTGCTGTGAGATTCAAGCCCAATGCACCCGTTCCCAGTGTCATGAGCAACGTTGATATCTCGGGCTTGGTCGTGAACTCTGCAAGAGCCTCGTTTCTTAGACCCTGCGGTACCGTGCCGTCAATTCGGACATAGCGAATGCCTGCATCGTCGCAGAGCTGTGAAGCAACGTCCAAAGTCTTCCTCCACACTGAAAAAACGATGCTCTTCTCCTTGCCTTGAGAAGAGAGTAGGTCATGGACTAGCTTCTCCAGTTTCGCAGAGCGTGGCCTTTGAAAAATCGACGCCCTCTGAAAGACTCTTTCATTGGAGAGAGTCCGTTCAGCAAACACCTGCTCGCATTTCGGGCATTTATAGTCATTGCCGGGAGCTGTCTCTCCACAGCAGCGCTTCGACAGACAGCGCACAAGACATGAGAACAAATGCCGAGAAGCCCAGAGTCAGAGTCGCGTCCCTGGTTGATGACGGACACCACTGCAGAGCAAGAAGCGCATGACGCTTGATCTTCTTGTTGAAGTAGTGTTAGAGCTTCGTCGGGATCAAGGAAAGCTTCATCATCGATCGTTCGCGTTTCAGGCATGAATGTACCTTGATTACAGAATATGCGAAGTTGCAGAATTGCTTGCAATAAAGTGTGCTTTGATCGGGCATCATGGGTGCCACTGAAAGAAGCGTCGAGACACCTTCGGCTGTGTCGGAACAGAGCGGCATGGCGATCCTGTTCTACTGGAGACAATGTAATCAGATAGTCCACAGCATGAGGCTGGGGTAGATCAAGTAGGGCTTTGGTCCTTCGTAAGCACACTGGCGAGAGAGCCTGACGTAGAACATTGACGCCTCGGCGCGAAGGCTTGTTTGTGATCTTGGTGATGTGTTCTCGGAAAACAGCTGGGTCTTGGAGGAGAGGTACCCTGCAGAAGCGGAGCAATGGTGCGAGATCTTCGACCTTGTTAGACACGGGTGTGCCTGTCAAGCACCAGTGGTGTCTTGCGTACAGTGCCAGTATAGCTTTACACTGCGCAGTCCTTGCTGAACGGATCGTGTGTGCCTCATCAAGAATTACTCTGTACCATCGAAGGAAGTACAGGACCTCTCTCCCACCCCGATAGCTTCTTCTGTGCTCTGTGGTCACAGTGCCGTAAGTCGTGAGTACGATATCGTAAGAGAGCAGTTCAGCCGCCGTTGCCACGCGATCATGGCCATGATACTTTGTGATCCGTAAGGCTCCAGGGGTTGTGTGCTTCTCAATTTCTTTCTTCCATTCTTCCAGTATCAAAAGCGATGGGACAACCACAAGTGTTGCTTTTGTCGCTCTCAGAAGACCATGACTGACTTGCTCCGTACCTTGCTCAAATGAAAATGCTGATGCACGATTGTTGGACGTTGCTATCAGGGCAATGGCGCTCAGAGTCTTCCCAAGACCCATGTCGTCAGCCAAAATGCCGCCTGCGGGCTCGTTAGGTCGCTCTCGGCGCTCTGCCGCGGTCAACGAATGTCGATACCTATCGATATTAGAGAAGCGACGGTCGAGCTCAACCAAAGTTGACATACGTGAGTGCTCCGTGCTCATCTGTGCCTGATCGCCAGTAACTCATCGCTTCGGTGAGCCTGCCAATTTCGCGGTCCGTCATGAACCCCAAAGCATCCGTCTGATGCCTGCCAAATTTTGTAAGCTTCGTCTCGGCACTCGATGGCAGATAGGTATACTTCAGAAGACGAGCAGTCAGGAGGGATACGTCAAGATCGGTGTGCCCAGACTTGAAGCTGGAAAGTTCATCGAGGACCTCGTTCCATCCTTGTTGGGCTGTCATTTGCTCTTCAAGGGGCTTGTCGCGATTCAATCCGGCTAACCAGATGTCAACTTCGGGAAACTCCTCGAATGACCAGATGTGTGGATTATGGTAGTCTAGTTTATCTGTTCGCCACAGTGGCTCTTGAAGGAACAGGCTCCCATCGGATAATGTTTCGCCGATCGCCTCACTATCAGATCTCGCACCGAAGACGTTGATATTGAGCTTGAACCGAGCCAATGTGGTGGAGTTGGTATTAGTTTGGGGGCCGAATAGTGCCTTCAAAGAGGCTATGCAGATATATGCATCGACCATAACACGTGAACAAGAAGCAACCTTGGTGAGAATGGCCGCAACCACCGAGTTGAGTTGTCCAAATGCCGGTCTGTCGGCATAAGCTATGGTGATTTGAGGTGTTTCAAGGATCAAGCGTAGTGCAACGTAGCCAGTATCGCGCCCACTGTCGACCATGGAACTTTGGTCAGGAATCGCTTCATTTCGAAGTAGCTGGCAGTTGACATCAAGAAGCTGGGAAGAGACTCAGCAATGGCATGCCATAGTGTACCGTGCTATATCATCCGTTGTACAGAGACCCCGACAAGCAGGAAGCCGCTGCAATGGTCAATTTTCACAGTGCCCTCACACTTGCTAACGAGGCATTCCGAACGTTCCATGAACACGTCGAAATTGCGTTTCCCATGCCGCTCAGCCCTGGAAATCAATATCGCCGTTGTACCCTAAATTCTTGGAGACTTGCACAATATGATTGCTCGTCTGTTGTGAGTGAAAGTACTTTAAACTCACCATTCCATAGCAGACCAGCTTATGTCCTCCTTCGTCTCCGTCTCCGTTGACGTCATGTCCGGTCCAGTCACGTGCTTGAAATGTCATGTTGCTGTACAGGATGCTTTGTAGTGGATTTTGCGATCCCCTCACCGAGTATCCAGCGCGCCTTCGCTGCAAACTTGTAAACATACGCCTTCGTGATTATAGAGCGAAGACAGTATTTCCATTTGACGTCCATGGCATAGCAGGGCTGAGTCCAGGCAGCTGCCAACGCATGCGCCGCCCCTGCAGCAACGACGGCGCTTATGCATTGCGCTGCCGCCACGACCTCAAAGTCAAATGGGCTCAACCCTGCGGAGAAAAACACAGGAATGTTCGCCGATGATCATGCTGGCTGTGATGATTCATCCAAACAACACAACTTTGCAGCTGCTGGCGAGCTGGGACTTCGTGAGGATCGTTCCGATTGAGCTTAAGATCTATGCATGGCGACACCGGTCAGCACGCGTACACTCAGTCGGACGCACGGTCCTACATCATGCAGCAGCATAGCCTGGCCAATATGCAGCATAGCCCGGCCAACATGCAGCATAGCCCGTCAAGTTCCGTAACGATCTCCTGCCTCATCTTCGCGACAAAATGTACAGGTTTCCAACCGATCACATATGCCTTGGCCTTGGTGAACACATTGCATACCATCAAAGCTGACCGGAAATGCCAGAAACAACATTCGAGCGTGAACTGAAAGCCTTCAAGGCTCGCTTGACCTCCTCAGAGCAAAGTAGTTTTTCGCAAACGACCATCAATGACTTGTACTTGACTCTAGCGAGCATACAACAGACACAGATCTCAGCAAGAACAAACACCAATGTCAAAAGGCTCCGCCAATTTCTGGAAGCTATCGAGTCGCTCGCTAAAGTGCTCGAACTTTTCGTGAATGTCAGTGACTTTGTGGCGTTTATCTGGGGTCCTGTAAAGTATCTACTGCTTGTAAGCACACCCGAAGCTGCGTTGCCTCAAGGCCAGGGGCAATTTATTAAGCATTACGGTTCTGACTGAAAACGATCAGCTTGCAAGCACATATACCGATGCTTTCACTAGCCTTCTGGAAACATACCAGACCATCAGTCGGCACATGCCATTGCTGGCCCAATACCAGACTTTGTTCGAGCGCGATAGTGACATGCAAGAGGTTTTGAGCTGTTTGTTCAGGGATATATTCGACTTCCATCTGCGTGCGCTTCGGTTCTTTCAAGCACGGAAATGGAAACAGTTATTTAAGGCCCATATCTTTCGATCCAAATTTGACGACATAATTGAGGATTTGCGCCAACACAAGGAACTAGTAGAGCGACAAGCAGATCTCATCGAATTTCGAGAAGCCAGACAGGCGCGCATAGATGCGCAGCGTCAATATCAGGTTTCAGAAATACAAGAACAGGCTCGCCGCAGGCTGTTCCTGCGTGACTGGCTTGACGCACCCAATATGGCCGAACAGCAAGAAAAAGGACAAGCGACACGTGAGGCTCACCCTCAGAGCGGATGTTGGCTTCTGTTGAGAGACAAAGTAAAGGCTTGGCTCGATCCCGGTATGAGCGTCTCGGCGGGCTTGTGGATACACGGCATTCCTGGCGCAGGGAAAACCATATTAGCATCGCTTCTCATCGAAACCTGCAAGACAATTGCCAACGCAAGGACAATATATTTCTATTTCCGGCATGGAAATCCGCAAACGGACAATTTCATATCAATGGCACGCTCGTTGTTGGATCAGCTGTCAGGTATGGAAAGCTCCATCGTGGATATACTTTATGATGCGGCTGCGAAAAGGGAAACTTGCTTCAAGACTAAGAAAGATACTAAGGAACTACTGCAAATATGCCTGGATGCCGCAGGGTCCTTGTATATTGTCATCGATGGCCTTGACGAATGCGCTGATGCAGAGCAAAAAGTGATCGCGAGATGGCTGAGAGAGTATGCAGACACCTCCGCTGCCACACAAGATTCCACCCGCTGTGTCTTCTTCAGTCAAGATGATAAATCTGCCAGAGCTCTCCTCTCAACCTTGCCTACAATCCAAATCAGATCTACTGACAACAAGAACGACATCAAAGCTTATTGTTCTGCTGTGGCCCGGGACATAAAAGCCAAGTTTGCGGAATCTGACACAAGGACACAGTTTCTTGTAGAGGCAGTCTCAAGCAAAGCGGAGGGTAAGCCCACCAATTTGTCTCGAATGTGTCCTGTTTGCTGACAGTCAAAGGAATGTTTCTTTATGCGACACTTGTGATGGACAATTTACTCCATCAAGTCGACCTTGCCGCGATGCGGGCTGAACTGGAACCGGATGTATTCCCAGACGGACTGGAGCAAGCGTATGTGCTCGAATGAAAATGTCTTGCCGTAGACTTTGTTGACTTCAGCTAGATATGGTCGTATCATCAAGCGGATACTAGACGACAGGAAGCCTTCTCAATGCCAGGGCGCGCGAAAAATTCTTGCTTGGCTGGTGTGTGCAATGCGCCCGCTCAAGTGGCGCGAGATCCAATGTGCAATCTCGATTGATGCAGATGCTGGCACTTTCAACCCAGATCAACGCCTGGTCTTACAACCGAAAGACATATGTGGATCTCTAGTAGACCATCAAAGCGATGGCAGCGTATTGTTGGTACACAGCACCGCCAAATAGTAGGGTACATCTATCCTTGCCAAGATGAATCTTACTGATACAAGTCAGCTTTCTGATTTCAACCAGCATCATCCTAGAGCCACTGGAACATTTGAAGCTGTCCAATCTGTCTTTGGACCAGTTCTCTTTTGCTATGTTCGACGAAAAGCTCAACGCTAACGATCTGTCTTTGCATATTCAGGGTGGGCATTTTGCCTTCTTCGAATACTCTCTAGTAAACTGGATATCACATCTCAGGGCAGCTCTGGTGCGAAATGATCATCACGCCTCATCTGGACCACCAGATAGCGATATCAAAGACTTTGTTGAGAACCTGAGCTTGTTCTTGGATGTACACTGGATGGAGCCAAAGAAGAAGTCTAGGGCAACGAGGAGTATGATATCAGTCATAAAATCCCTGCAGCAGCTTGATGATATCCACCAGACTCGATTGCTACGAACATGGTCTTCAGAACATACGCTCATATCGTCCGATCTACAAGATCCGACTTGTTTCGAAACCTTGAAATTACACAGCATCTTGCGAAGAGTGCGACTCGCCATGGAACGTCTCGCGAGTGATGCCTCTACGCAAGATCATATCGAACGATACCATGGCAAGCTGGTCTTCAAGTGCCCTCGCTTATATTGCAAATGGTTCTACCGAGGGATTCGACTCTGCAGGCAAACGCGACGAACATGTCGCAAAGCATGAGCGGGCATACTATTGCCCTTATGTCGGGTGTGCGCACGCAACTCTTGGCTGCAAGACTGCGAATGAGCTGGACATCCATTATGAGACCTACCACAAGCCTTCGCTCACCGTTGATGACTTTCCTTCGCCGCCGCCGCCTCCTCCGCCGCCACCGCCACCGGTTACCTGTTCACCGCCAACATCCAAGTCACCGACACTACCACCTACACCACGGCTGTCAGCACCACCCCCACCCCCGTCCGCACCTGCGATCTTTCCGTCTGCAGCTTCCTCTCAGAACCCGAGTATCCTAGCAACGCAAGCACATACATCCAACATGACTGCGGGAAGCAGTCAGAGCTCAAGCTATGCAGCTAGCAAACGCCAGAATCCAGCTAGTCAAGGGCAACAAATGATCCCTATCAAACGACCTCGGCAAACCGGTCCTTTTACCTGCGATGCATGCCCCAAAGTGTTCCAAAGGATCTCGCATCTCCGCTCTCACCAACGAACGCACACAGATGAGAAACCCTTCGTCTGTTCCGCTTGTAGCAAGGCTTTTGCACGGCAGCCTGATCTCACCAGGCATGGTCTGCTCCATTCCGCAGACAGAAGGTTCACTTGCCGTGGCTCGCTTCGAGACGGCCGATCCTGGGGCTGCGGGAAGAAGTTCACTCGAGCCGACGGATTGGCCAGGCACTTCAAGGGAACAGCCGGAACGCTATGCATGAAGCCTATGGTAGATGAGGAAGAGAGCCTAAAGGGACAGGCAATTGCTTCAACAAGCGCTACCAGCACAGTATCACCTGCCGCGCTACAACTATCGGCACAAGCACATCCAACGAGTCCTGGCAATCTTGGTGCTCCGACCATGGTCTGGAACAACATACACTCGCTGGCCTCCACATCAATGTCTGGCTTTCCGACAAATGCATTGGAACACGATGATACGTACCCAGATGTCCTCTACGAACAGCATCCTGAAATATCAGATTTCAATTGGGACGCTGTGTTGCCTGAATGACGACAGTGCTTCGTGTTGAGCCCGCCAGTACCCTCTCTCTATGCAATCAGGACATTCTTGTAGGATCTTCCATCTCTGTACTGGAAAGCCACAAATGAGGATTTTCAGCGATGCGCGCATCACTCTGGTGGTGGCAAACGTGGTAGCTTTGGGCCCTTTGTCGAAGAGTACAACCACAACGACAACGATGAACCCTCGAGAGCTTTCAACCTGAAGTTGATGACTATGCCCTACACACAGCTGCGTACGCATTCTTGTATTAGAAGCACAGTGAAAATATTTAGAGATTACCAGATGGCAATAACCGAGGACGCGTCGCCACCTCAAGCTGATCGTTGCATTTGTCGATGGTTCGCGGCTTTCATCTAGCTATTACATGCATGTCGACGTATTTATACAGGGTTTATGTCAATACAGTGATGTGTCGATTGATCTACCTCCGTAAGACTAGTCCTTAGCCCGTAGTAACAATCGTCTTGCGCTCACTACGGCTTCTCCTTCGCACGGCTCCACAATGGTTGATATGCCCAAAGGATGCACGCTCAGCCCCGTTCACTTCTCGCCCCTGAGTTTCGAGGCTTGCTCAAAGTTAGTAAGCACAGGCCTCAACACCCTGTGCTGCCCTACAACGAGAAAATATTTCACGATGACCGTGCGCCAATCACAGCTCGTAGCGTGACTGCCAACACTGCCGGAGCTCATATTAGTACGTCTTTATCTCAGTATATCCACTTTCACAATTGACTATCTCTTCCTTGAGCGTCTACGTTATGCCCATATCATCAAGCTACTTTTCCCGCCGCGCGATATCGTTCGAATGAACATCGTGGTCAAGAGATCGGTCAAAGAGGGAAGCGCCAGCTCCCGCTGCTTCTTCTGGCGCCTATGCAATCTGACATCACTACTGACTGTTCATCTGTGCTGACATGGAGCCTACAGCAAGCACACTTCTGTCCAATCATCTCTCGTGCCTGGATTTTGAGGCTTGACCTTACTGACGGATCCACTGATTGAATCAAGATTGATTGGTTGGTCTGCATTTGAAGGGCCAAACGACCGGTGTGCCCAAGGAATATTTCTCGTTCGTTGTGCGCCAATCACAGCTCGCGCTGCATCTAACGGCTTGCCCGCCAGCGTCGGAGGTAACTTGCGAGGAACGAGAATCAACTGTCCAAAGGAAAGTCAAAACAATACTGCGACCACCTCTTTGCCACAGTATGCTCAACGCGTGAACTCTGCCGTTATGAGGTTCGGATTGCGTATTCGAGGCAAAGCTGATGCGTCAGACTGCTTGTGAACACGATTGCAACGACACATTCTTATCATCTAACCAAGATGACCTGCCGAGCGTCGTCTAAGCCACCTTGTGCATCCGTATGCCCTGCTCGCGCATGAAAAGCGGATGTTGTTCCTCTCTCGAGGGTCTTATGGTATGTCCCGTGCATCGATTGGGCCTAACAAACATCCCTTGTCGTCAGTCTTGAGGTCGCAATTATCATCTCTCACCTGTTTCCGTGAGTCATCAACGCTTCCAAATCACGCGAATGTACGCCAAGCTGCTTCTCCCTGAAATCTGACATTACCCGCTGGTGCAGATGCATCCAATGATGCCTGCGTGCCTAGCCTTGCATGAGTATATTGACCAATCACCCTCGGTACCTGAATATTGAGGCTTGTCTTATCTACAGAGCACAGACGTGTGACAGCCTCTCTGTTTGCCTCAGTGAGGTTCGCCAGAAAACTAGTCTGTACGACCATGCACCAATCATAGCTCGCGCCATATCTGACTTTTTGATCCAGCGTGTGTCGAGTCAATTCACTCGGCGCTTTCATGCAATAACGTGTATTCTGGGGCACTCACCTGACAAGTCAGGAAAGCCCTAGAAGAGAACGTCCTTCCCATGCCTCCATACACTTGCAGAAGATACGCAACCAACGACTCTCTTGAGTGTTCATGCAACCTGACATCAATGACAGGAAATAGCATATCCGTGGCCAGCCCGAAGCGAGCTTTGCAGCCAATTATGATCATGTGCCTGGAAATTGAGGCTCGTCTGGCGCTGGCCACTAAACCCTCTCCCGTGAAAGGTATCTTGCACGAGGAGTTTTGCTCTGTTGCAGCTGCGCGCCAATCGCAGCTCGCCACGAATTTGGCGCCGCATCGACCAGCTACCTGCCCTTTTTCATGCCACGAGGTCACGATCTTGAAACGTCAGCCACGCTCTTGATGATCTGATACATGAATGAAACAGATCGCATTCCTGTGATCGAACCATCTCAGAAGTGCTTCGATGTAAAGCTGAAGCGGCGAAGCGCCTCTGAGAAACAGCTTGAGGTTGCAAGATCGACGGTCGAGGCAGGAAAGTAAGGTGCGACCAGATCTCTGGTCACCCGTTGCGCAAATCACGTTCATCTTCTTCTGCAGTCTTAAAAGTACAAACGACGAACTCGAAAAGAACCGAGATAACTCATACGTGACCGACAAACGTTCAATTTTCCCGTGAAGCTATGATATCATGTCCTTCAAAAAGCACGAAATGGTGTGAACGCAACAAACGCAAGATATATTGCCTTCCATGATCTCGGATCATGAGTCGGAAATGCTCTGCGCAACGAGCCGCGTGTACCTGGAGATTGAGGCTTGACTGGCATGACTCGCCTAAATAGCTGACCATACGATGATTGGTGCGAAGACGGGAGGCTGTCATAGCTTTTCAAGCGTCCAAGGGCCATAGAATCGGTGATAAGGAGGCGGTGCACCAATCACGACTCGCACCATATATCGGCCAGTCGAGTCACCCGCATAATTCTGGAACATTCGCCATGTTTTGATTTCGGGGTATGTCAAGTGATTCGTCACATACTCTGTATTCATATATGTATACAGAAGCTCGATAGGTGTAAGGCTTCCTGAAGCTAAACAATATTGTTGACTTAATCAGCTGATGACAGCATCTGCTTCCATAACCGATAAGAACATGCGAGTTGATACCTTATCACTCGCCAGTGAGGGCTGATTCAAGCAGCCCTGTTTGAGCTCCACGACCCTATCACGTTCCTGTGCCTGAAGATTGGGGCTCGTCAGGCTCGTCTGTTGTTTGCCAATCAGCAGTCTCAACTATCACAAGGCAGCTGCGGCAGGTGTGCGCAAGGATCTGTTTTACTGGAGTTGTGCACCAATCACAGTTCGAGCTATAGCTGAGCACTCCTCGACTTCCTGTTCAGCCGCCATTAAATGTGTTCAGTATATAATTGCCAATGTTGCCTGATATCAGTTCCTTGACATCACAATGGCCTCAAGAACTCCCTGCTTCCTTGGCCACACCCATTGTAACAGCCGCAGTATCAGACAAGTCCCCTTTGCCTGGATGAGAGTTGAACATATATAATATGGGAATCTACCACCAGTTCTCCGGCAGGTCATAATTGCAATCGACGGACAGCGTGGAGACCGCAAGTCACTTGCCATGCAAGCTCTGACTACTGATCCTTTGGGAGTCTAATATGGCTCTGCTGACATCTTTGATAAGCACTGAAGACAGTTTGTGATCTGATACCTACACAATCAAGTCCTCTGCCCCTTGGGCACGCCCCCGAATCCCATCTCCGCCGGCCTCTTGCCATTCGAATTCAACACCGGACTTCCAGTATCAACACTCCTAGTCCCGCCATTGACCCTGAACTTGCCAAACGTGCCCGCCCCACCTCCACCACTGGGACTATTCGACGAGAAACTGCCCTGCACGAACCGCTTCTGCTTCGCCAGCGCGTTACGATCGACGAAATTCGTCAGCGAAGTGTCGAGCACGTTAGACACGTCTTCGTCGGCATCTTCGTCGTCGGCGGCGGGTGCGTAAGGGTAGTTGTACGTCTGAGGCGACCTCGTGTGCGCAGCTTGATCATCGTCGTCGTCGAGAATGGCGCCTGGGTTGGGTGGCGTTTCGTAGTTGACGGTTCCCTGATTGCTGTCGATGTTGGTCTTAGGCTGCAAGCCGCCTTGGTCCAGAGAGCCTTGAATGATCATGTCGCCCGTGATTGTGCGGCCGGTTGGCCGGGTGGTCATGGCGGAGGCGGCGTAGTTTGGCATATGCGCGGTCGATTGGCGACTTGGACGGGTGACGGAGCGGACTGTTTCGCGCCATCGGGATATAGCTGCGTCTGCATCGTAGTCGCTTTCTTGAGCGCTTCCTGGGAACTTTTTCTGCATCTCGCGCGCAACGGGTCCGGAGATTGGAATGGTCGATGGTGGCCTGACAAGTGATTCTCGAGGTAGCTGGCAGCGAGAAAGACGATCGTATTGAGCTTCGAGATGGGCTGTGTGCTGCTCTGCGTCGGCCAGCCTTTTCAGCTTAGTGTTTGTATCACGCGAAGTGGTAAAGCAACGCAATGCTTCCAGAGTCCATGCCGCTTGTTTGTCCTTTTCAGACATGAGACGCCAGTTTTCAAAAGCACCTTGAAGGTGGGCACTGTGTCGGAAGATGTTGGCATCTGCAGGATGGTCCGGATTCGCTTTTCGCAGGTCTCTGCAGCGCTCGTTGAACAGCCTGTTCATAACCTCCGACTGCTGTTGGCCAGGTGGGCTGAGCGACCATGACTCCGGTGAGGCGAAGGGCGCCGGGCTGAAGAGGGTGGTAGGCGGTGGTAAGATATTCAGACATAGACCAGGAAATGACTGTGCGAAGAAGTCAAAGTCATCGTATATCGGACCTGGCTCGACTTTCCTCCTCGCTGCTTGCAGACTGCCTAACACTTCTCTCAGTGCCATCTCCGCCGCCCGGCCGATCTCAGCCTGTTCCTGCAATTTCTGAGCATCCAGGGCTCGAGGATCCGGTCGTTGCAAGAGCTGGCCAGAAGACGTATCGCGGCGCATCTCCTGTACGCGCTGCGCCTGACCTGTGGCCGACGCATCGGCGTCGGATCGAGAGGGCGCGCGAGGCGGTAGATTGTTGATTACACCTGTAGACTGCCAGCTAGGCGTGTTCACGAAAATTCCTTCTCTTGCTAACATGGGCGACTGGACATGCGAGCTCTGATTCGTCGCAACCAAGCTACTGTTCTCCTTCAGCAGCCTGCTTGGCTTGTTCGCGCTTTCTGGTGTCTCTACACTGTCCGCCCGGCGCGAGCCACCGCCCTTCATGCTATTCCTCGGTTGCCTGCGGGTAATGCCACCACGGAGCTTCCTGATCTCGTCGACATCGTGCACGCCGTCGGCCGGCTTTGGGTTCTTCGGCTTGATGTACAGGTCGAGGTGTCGCCCAAGAGAAGAAGATGTGAAAGCCTGGCCGCAAAAAGGGCATGCTCTGTCTTTGGCGGTCTTGACAGCGTTGTCTTGTTCCTGCTCGTGGCTATTGCTGTTGTCGTTGTTGGCGTCCGAAGCTGGGCTGGACGCCGCAGTCGCAGCATCCGCGTCGTCGGCCATGTCGCGTATACCTATATCGATAGGGTATCGTCTCGATCCAATGCTCTTTATCTATAACCGCGCAATGTTCTCGCGCAGTTCCCAGTTCCCAGGTAGACAGTGGTAGCTTCAAGATCCGAGTACTCGAGAGGTGCAAGTCACCTCAGCCGCATCGCAATTGGCCGTGTACCGTTCGTAGCGTATCGGTGATCTCCAGGAGACTGAGAATGCAAACAAAGACACGGATATATTGAATTGATATGCACGCGACACAGCTCTGCGAACCAGCACAGCCGTCAACCGTTACGCGCTCGTTCAGCTTGACCCTGCGATCGCTGCTCGGCTCGAATCCTCTCCGCAGCCATCTGGACTTGACCCGCATTCAAACTTCCAGATGTCCTTGTGGCACATACTCAAGGCACTGCTTACTTAGGTAGGTATAACCATGCTCGTTTCGATGGCATATGGGTCTTGCCAACATAGAAGTACAAGTCTAACAACATAGAGCTAGAGCATAGGTCGTCTCTTCCTTCTCATCCGCGTTCCGGACATAAGATTGAGAGGAAGGAATAAAAGTACGGAAATATCTGATTCATCATTGTTAAATCAAACTATCGATTGAACAAACGCCTGACCCTACGACATGCGAAAAAGCACTCATGAACCACGCGTACAGTCTTCTCTCTTCTCCTAGCTCTGCGTGTCCAATTTCAGTCGGCATGCAACATCACTCCAGACCCGCCTATCAATGATCTGAGCAGCTTCCATTCCAATGAGCGCGAGAATACGCTGGCGGAACGTACTCAAGTCCTCGCCAAACCACACATGCACCTCCTCAATATGAGTCTTCAGACTCTGCCTGTTCCAGTGGCGGCTTGTGCATATGGGACACGATAGTTCAACAGCGGTGACCTCGCAGTGGCACGGGTGGGCGGGATCCAGATTGTCTTCGTCGTGCTCGCAGCCGAGCTTGCTCATGGTATAGCCTTCGTGAGTGAGCTCATCTGCGGAGGCGCCAAGTTCCTCGCTTGTATGAGTGAGGAGATGAGCAGGGAAGTCGTCAAGCTCGACGCGCTTTCTGCAAAACCAGAGCGGACAGTTACGACGATCAGTTGACACTGCGTTCATCATGGCGCGGAGGAATTGTCCGCTCACACCCTCGAGCCTATGCCTGCCCGTCAGATGCTGGAGCTTGATGTGTACCCCAAGTACATCAAGCTCCAGGGGTACGTCGGCGCAGCCGCCAGAAGGACAGACTGCACGTGCACCGCCACGATGGTGGACTGCTCGGATATGCTGAGTGAGCTTGTCTGGGCGGGCAAAAGCTGGCGCACCTCTGCCCTTGATGCACCCGACAACAGGACACCAGAAAGGCTTCTCAGTCGTGTGCTTAGATTTGATGTGTCTTTGGAGTTCCCAGTCCCTGGGGAAAGTCCCTTCGTAATTGCACCCAGAGTGATTGCACCGCAGATCAGCACCGTGATCACGTCCTCCAGGGACTTGTGGAGAGGGGACCACGAGCACACTGTGGTCATCATTTTCGCGCCATACTTCTGCAGCGATTGGAAATACGTGCTCGTTCACGCTGTCTTGCGACCTGAGTTGGGTGAGAGGCAACAGGTGGGTAGGGACGGCGACGTTGTCTGCTGTATGCTGAGGCCCAAGGTCTTCAGTAGGTAAGCCCGCGAACGGCATAGCCTCATGGACTACGCGGCATGCCTGCACGTTTGGCGGCTGCAAAGTAGCCTGTGCATCCAGGACGGGCTCGACGGGCTCATCAGTCCGGTAAGTCGTCCTGTCGCCCCTTCGTTAGCTCGTGGCTTTTTTTTTTACTCACCCGGCTTGGGCAGCCGATGCAGGTGCATCCGGGATCCAGTCCAGTGTCTCCCAATCAATTAACTGCATCCAAGTTTCCAAGTCATTCGTGCCGGGAGTCCAGTCAGCTAGGGCGCTTGCGTCTGCAGACATGATTGGGCTGGAGATGGTGGCTTGGAGGGCGTCGAAGGGCGGTTGTCAGGCTGGGCTGCGGATCGGTTATCGTCGGTGCTTGTAGAGCGTGAGAAGTGCGAAATGGGCTGAAAGAAGGGAGTGGGAGAGAGCGGTAGCTATATGCCCTCACTGAGACGATCTTGTGATTGTCTACGCGTTGAAGGGGCGACGCCTGCCTGCAGCCACTATGATGACTTTAATGTCACACTCGATGTGTTGATCCACCCGCTAGCATGGCTGAGCACCCATGACTCTCTTCTATTCTGTCGAGCTCGACGAAGCGACGATTTTACATATCAATCACTGCTCATTTGTGACTCGAGAAGCGTAACTTGGTGCATCGGAATGCGTGTGATCTCAACCTCGAATTCTGGCATTCTCTCCACCATCTGACCCACATCCCACAAACCTTCGAACAACTTTGTTTCCTCCTCACCTCTGCTCACAGATCTCCATCATGGTGATGATGATGTATGCCCTGCATGAACACCAGTGCAGATGTTGCGTCGCCTTCACCAATATGTTTGGCATGAGGCGCAGCTACTGATAGCTCGCCTTGCCTCTTCTCCCCAGGCCGAAGTCGCCGCCCCCGCTTCGACATTCGGGTCATCCCACGCGTGCAGCTCTAGCAGTTGAGACTCCTGCTGCTTAGGAATGCCAGGCTCTTGGTGTCGAAGACTGCGAGTTCTTGCTGCAAAGGATTATCAGTCTGTGAACCTCAATCGACTCAAGAAGAGGTTTACCTAGAAGCCAACGACTAGCTGCCTGTATGCGTCTTCGCTCGTACCAGGAGACGCCGACACTAGCTGCTGCGCCGACGACGCCGAGCAGACCGAAAGTGGCTGACATGTCCCAGGTCATGTTCGTTAAACGGTTGTATATGTTGCTGTAGTCGCACCGCTCATGAAGCCTTCATGCTTTCTACGACTTTATAGATTGTTTTGAAGACCTCTTGTCTGCCCGAACAAATCGTTGCGGACTCATCTGATGGGAAGTTTTTGGCACAAAGGCTCCTCTGGGTATTCAACAAAGTGTTCTGGTATGCGGAACGAATCGTCAACGAGCCGTCAATTAACTGCAAGTGTCATTTTTCGTTCGATATCTCGGGACTCAATCATGTCTTCTCGTCAAATGTAACAAGTTGTCCAGGCCGTTAATCGGCTCGAAGCGAAGTGAACGACTCGTTAAGGAATCGTTGGAGGGGTGTTTCAGCCGCAGCGCTTAGCTTGCATTTCTTGGCCTACCTACTTCACTTTGCCGCAACATGGCAAGCATGTCACATCATTGAATCGCTGTGTCTATATTGCTGCGATCTACAGAAAGTATCGCGCATTTTGTCCCACGTGAACACGACCTTGCAGTGGCTTACGATCTTCGGAGATTTATCGAGAAGACTTGGCGAGTTGTGATACAACTTAGCTCGCAGGCTGCAACTCAGTTATCAGACCGCTGGATTCCTCTGGTCACACAACAATATGGCTGAAAGTTCTTCGACAGCAATAAGACAAGCGACATCTGGTTTGCCGTCACCTTCAACCGTGCCAGCAGGCTCTGTGGCTAATGTGCATCCGCATAGCATCAATGATACGGTAAATCTCGAGCGGCAGCCTTGTCTGGCCGAGTCTACATGCGGCTAATGCTTGAATCAGCTTACAGAGACATACGTAGCTCTCTCTCATTTTTCCGATGTTTACGTGAAACAATCGCACTTCGCCTGCGTCAAGTGCGGTCGGAATTTTGAGGATCCAGGTATCTATGAGAGCCACGAAAAGATCTGTTCTGGTCGCTTGAAACTCGTATGTCGTGGTGAACTTCGAAATAACGATTCCTGGGGATGCGGGCTCCAATTTTCCGATGGTATTTCCTTGGCTCGACATTTCAGAGCACACCGGGCCTGTATCATGCCTTTGCTTGAAGAAGAAGAGGCCACTGAACTTATACAAGGGGCCTGGCGGCCACAGAACCAGAGAGTGTCGCAGACAGATACGACGGACGACCGCCTGCCCGCCAGACTGTTTGAGCAGTATCCATTTCTTTCTAGCTCTGAAGTGTCCGATCTTTGGGGCGTTGCGCAAAGCCGCAAGAGGCACAACACGCGGAGTCTCTTACCTGGCTTAAGCGACAGTGAGCTTGTTGGTGACAGGATTGGGGCAGTCATCAGAGAAGACTCTCCGCCATTGCGGGTCCCTTGGAAACGCAGAAGCATGAACATAAATCGAATTCACGATGCGCAACAGCCATACGTCCTGCAGACACCGGCACCAGACGTGATTAGCGCAGCGGCAGATTGTCTCAGTGTGGTCGACTCTGGATATGGCTCTTTAGCTGACATGAGCTCATCGTCCAACAACAAAGTCACTTCCCGCAGTTCGATCACCAATGCAGAACGGAACATGTTCCGTGCCTACGATACCTATAAAACCACCCTAGTTGGTACCCCCAAAGATGGCCACGGTGTTGAATATGGCTCTCCAGCGGCACAACCGGACGATTTTGTTCTCCGCCAACCATCTGACATTGATCGGTTTGCTTCTGCTGGTGAAATTGTTTCAACGTTGGAAGCTGACACAGTCTTCGGTGGCCAATCCAACCCGCACGTGGGCCTCTCCTCAACGCAAAACACACCACAGGAGTCACGCATTCTGAATGCGGCCCTGTCTTCACCACACGAGTCCAAAGCAGCCGTCTCGGCGGCCTGTGCTGAGCTGCAAGAGTCAAGGAATCCTAATGTGGATATCCCTTTGGATGAAATCCATCACAGCTCTGTGGCGCACAGCACCAATGCACCTCATCAACAGATGCAAGAATTGAGTAAATCCCCAGGAATGGTGGCAACAACGTCTTACCCTGGAGTGGTTTCTGTCTACGAAGGCGCACGAGACGTTCTGAAACGGTACGGTCCGGCATCGAAGACCTGACGGACGACTCTGAGATTGCGTCAGAGAGCAGTGTTGGCCCCGAATCACAGTCCGAAAGCTTCTATCTACCAGAAGAAGAAAATGTGTGCGGCGGTGCTCGTTCGACCGAGGAGGACCAGGGAGATGTAGCGGGTGACCGCGGCGGGAGTTGTGAATCTCAAGGCAATCCCGGGTCATCATTAGGGGCTGGAGTCTCGTTGTCATCCAACAATTATACAAATCTCAAACGACCGCGCACAGACGATGCCAGTGATGACTTCACGCGTGGAGAAGTGTTGTCAAGTGGTAAACGGACGAAACCTTCATGCAAAAGGTTCATCTGTTGCTTCCACAACGGCCCGGGTCGCAAATGCTCTGGCACGGACGATACAATCTCGGAAGTCATCAAGAAGCTATCCGATCAGCACGAGATTCACATATGTGATCGTTGCTGGGCGCTGAAGACCAAAGACAGATCTTCGGGCCTCATCGTGCATGCTGATAATGATGCAAACTGCCTAGACCACTGTCTCTCGCCACAATGCCATAAAAGATCACCTTCAGTTGGACACAGACATCTGTTTGACCCAGAAATCTGTAAGAGGAAGACCTCTCGGGTGAGACCTGGAGACGGCGAGGCGGTTTTTCGTTTTATATTCCAACTGGTGCACCCTTCGTTGAGTGTCCCGGCCGAAGTGACTACTGATGAGTATGCATTACACCTGGACGCAAGGCCACGCCAAGGTCGACGTAAGCCAACCCGAGAGGAGCTCACGCTGCGCGCCGATGAGCTCGAGAAACGGCTGGAGGACGGGGAGGCGCAAAACCTCGCACTTAACGCGCGTATCCTCGCGTTGCAGAAAGCACTTGCCGCTTCACAGGACGCCACAAACAAGGAGAAAGAGACGAACTTGACCCTCAAAAAGCAGACGAGAAGGATCATTACCATGCTGAGTGATGCACTGCGAACCGGCGATTTTAGCGATCCTCTTGCTCACAAAAGTCTCCTTGAAAGGGTCGAAGAAGATGCACCTGATGCGCTTCGTTTCAGATCGCAGTCCCTACAGACTCCGCCCCAGCCCACAGTGATTCCGCAGCCGGGTTTGACACCTGTCAGCAACGGGGCTGATCCAGTCGATCAAGCTCAGTTGGATCGAATGCCCTTGGACAATATTTCTGGAGACACCGCAGCAATCGACACAGATTTGCTTGATTTGGGCCCTTGGAACCAGGAGCCAGACGTACCCTTCGATTTCAGCCAATTTGCAAAGAGCGGTCACCGTACTGGTGCCCATGAGACACCGATGGACTCATTTTTCTACGTCGATGAAGCACATGTGCCCTTTATGGACTCATCAATTTAGAATCCCTGAAGCGGGAAGCGCTGGACAAACCTGGCCGCGTGAAGAGCTACACATTGATCTACACAAATGATCATTCATGTCATTTATGGAACTAAGTATACATGAAGTGATGACCGAGAGATCAGCTGAGAATTTCTTCAATACAAGAACATATGCTCGCGTGTACAGTGATGTGCAAATGCGCCCTGTGGTATCGATTTCCTCCGTCTGCGTCCGATAGCTATCTCAATCCACGATCCTGCTAATTGGCACAAGCAAGCACCTGCCTCGCCACAATCAAAATCCACAGCTCGAACAACATGCCCACACACCAAAAGCCAAACACCACATACCAGTCCTCGCATGTCGACCTCTGGCCCAGCCACAGTAGAGCATCGACATTGAGTCCGCTCGCGTGCTGTTCTTGGTCGACTTGACAAGCTTTGATGACGGGTCCGAAGAGCTGGATCGCCGTTCCAATCATGCCGGTCAGGTAGAGGATGAACATGATGAAAGCTTGCAAGATCACGAAACCAGGGAAGAGACGACGTTGAAAAGAGAGCAGGATGATGATCCAGGTGAAAGTTTCTGTTACGGCGCCGACTGTAATGCCGTAGGGGATGATCCTGTCAGGAAGGCATTGTCAGCTGTGCCCACCAAATCATTGTGATGCTGTAGTTTTAGAGGAAGACGTACCATGGCGTTCCCAAGCCCAACGTGCTCTGCTGATTCGCAAACTTGGCATAGTCGGTAATGAGATACAGGCCCGCTATGATCATGAAAATCGCCCAGCAGACCAGCGTCGTCTCTGGCCACCGGTAGGCATGCCGCACTATCACGCGCTGAAAGGTGGTCGAGACTTCTGAGCGCGCCATTTATTGAGGTGGTGTGATATAGTACGGTTCTGCTGGTTGATGGCGCCTGCAAGAGATGCGGCTGAGGGTGAGCTGCGTATCGGCGTGTCGATCTGTTGGTCTAGACGGATATGCCGGCGTGTGATGATCGTTGCACGCGGTGTCGATGTAGTCGGATCAAGTCCCTAGAAGAAGGCAGCAAAATGGTGTGTGAATTGTGGAGGCAGTTTCGAAATGAATTGGGCGTAGCATCGCGGCCAACATCGCCATATGCTATATTCATTGCTGGGGTCCTCATTCTGTAATGCTGGGGATTGTCGTCGACGAGAGTCAGTGGCTGGTACGATGGCTGTGACGAGCCAGTGCTCGAGACAATATGATCGGAACCACAGATGCTAGCGTGCCGTGCCGTGATGGCGATCTGACTGTTGTAGGCGATTATTGACTTCACATGCTGGGCACCTAGTATGTACTTTCAAAGCGTGTTCAAAGCCGATGTAGGGCCTGCATACTTATGCGGCGAGAACCAGTCGAGATTAGCGATGGTATTCTCCGCGTTGCGATGCTGGTGTTGCAAGCGGAGGACGTTTCGGTGTCTTAGACATTTCCAGCTTATTGGTGTTGAATGTCTCACTTACTCAAATCCGCCAAGCAATCGGGCAGCCGCGCGCCAATAACGCCAGTAGAGATACTGAAAGCTGTATCATGGCCTCCTGCAACCATGGATGTCATCGCTCAAAGGGTGTGTCTCAGATATAGCCTCCCTGAACCAGTTCTCGACGGCTTTCCGGCTGTTCGCATCACGCTCTCTGACGTCGATCGTACCGTAAGCCGTCAATGCCATAGTCATACTGAAGAAGCCCACTGTATCGCTTCTGCAGTGATGCTGCTCAGTTCTGTTTCTGACCCTGACCATCGCTGGGTCTCCCAGCCATACCGCCAGCCTTGCGAATTTCGCCATGCCTCAAGTCACCTTCGGAGAAGACAATCTGATCAGGCGGTCGTCCGATAGCAGTCAAGCCGTCACTAAATCTCCCGAAAAGGACGACGGCAAAAGCAATGCGCTTGTTGTGCGTCGTACCCGCACCATCAATTACAAGATTCCAGACGACAAGCCTTCCAAGCCCGCTGAGGAGAACTATTTCGAAAGGGAAATTATATACAGAGACAGCAATGGAAACGTCATCAAGATCACTTACGAGGATGCCTGCGGCAACGTGACCAAGACAATCTACCCCGCGAGACCACCAAGACCGAGATCACCTTCGCCGCCACGAAAGTGCAGGTCACCCTCGCCACCGCCGAAATGCTGTTCGTCGGACCACAGGAAGTGCAGATGGACGAAGATAGTCATCAGAAACAGTCGAGGCGTGATTTGGAAGATGTCTACGTCAACTGCGTGGGCGACACAATGAAGACCAAATACCCAGAACCGGATCCTCCAAAGAGGCGAACCACCGAGACGAAGAGATATGTCATCAAAGAAGCCGATGATATTCCACCCAGACCCCGACGACGGAGCAGCGAGACGAAGAGGATAGTTGTTGAGAAGAAATCTTTCGATTCACCTCTTCCGAAGAAGTCGAGCGATGTCGCCAAGGCTGAAACCACAAAGTACGAAAGTCGTTACGTTGTGGAGAAGGAGAATGATTCGAAAGCCAAAGAAGAGTATGACGACTTCTTCCCTACCCCGGGACATGATGATGCCACGGACGCAAGCACAGTAAGCCGGAGAGATTCGGCCAACTATTCGAGTAGCAAACAATCCGGTGAGTATGATCGCGAGGTTATCAAGGACGAGAACGGCGTCGTGCAGAGAGTCACATACACCGACTCTAGAGGTCGTCGGAGGACGGTCGTGTATGACGATTGAGATGTGCGAAGCAGTCCGGCGATTTTGTATGCTAAACAATTGTCTGTATGGAGTAAATGTATGCACTATGACAACAGGGCATGATCGTCGTTTCTTCATAATAAGTGGCTTGCACCAAAAATGCCATACCTCAGTCCTGGAAAAGTAACCCAGCAGCGTATTCCACGTTTCCACCAGTACTGTTCAGAGCTGCAACAGCCTGTTGCTGACTGAAGCCGAGATCCTGTAGCGTCTTAACGCTTTCGGCCGCAAATGGGTGTTGCGCAGGTGGCAGTGTTTGGGCAGGGCCCATGCCATATGGCCTTATCGGCATCTGCTGTTGTGGGGCGGGAGCTTGTAGAGGCGTGCGTAACACTCTTCCCATATTTGCAGCCCACTCCCAGGGTCTCTCAGGTCCGCCTGGAAGAGCATTGAAGTACTCCCAGCCCATGACGCCTCCAAAGTTCGGGTATCGCGCTCTCAGGCTGCGGAGGACACTTTCCATATTCGGCCAAGGCACATGCCCAGCGCCATTTGAAGGATTTGTGACAAGTCCCATGACGACCTTGTCTGCTCGCCACCCAAGTCCAATGATAGCGTCGTACCAAGCCGTAGTCGAAGGATCGCCCCAGCCGCAGTAGAACTGTGTATTGTACCATGCGATCTCGTGACCTCTCATCTGTTCGAGTAGCCTATACTCGATAGGACCAGAGAGGTGAGGTTGATTTGGCAACAAAGCTGTGGCGACAGGCGCCATCGTGATCAGAAAGCTGGGGCCGAAATCCGCTCGCAAGCGGTCAATGAGCCGGATAACACCTGTCAAAGACATGGGTTCCTCGATGTCCAGATCCAGGCCATCATAGCGGTGCTTCCGTAGCATGTCCCGGAGTGGAGTGTAGTACGCCTCGAATTTCTCAAGATCAGCGCCGTCAAGCCGCTCATACGAGCCTTTCGCAGCGCCGCCGAGCATGCCTAGAATTTTCACTCCGCTGGCTTGCAACCACGCCATTTCGGCGTATAGCGTATTGTACTTCTCATGTTCAGGCTGGTCGTCGTTAATGGTGATATTGCCAGGAGGATCATTGAGGTGAATCGCCGCTACGATGACGTGCGTGACGCCGGTGCTGTTTGTGATTAAAGGCAGCAAGGAAACAGGTGGACCATTATTTGGACCATGGTGTGTCTGGTGGTATACCACGACTTTCGGTCCTTGGCCGAGCGGCAGAAGGGTGGTCATCGTTTGATGGTGTGAGCTAGACTGTCTCGGCCGGCGATTCCACGAAAGTCCCAGCTTCAGCTTCACGCTATTCATTAAATCACGTGACTGAGATCTTTAATTTTATCCCCTTTGAGTCGACTTGAAGTGAATTACCACGTCATCAACCAATTGAAACCATCTTCTTGATACAGGCCAAAATATCTGTGATCGTCGGATATCTTCTGCTCCGTGCAGATGGGTAAAGATTGAAAACGCTTACAACGCCTCTAGCACTGATCTTCCTCGGTGGTACTTCCTGCCTCCCAGAATCGAAGGCTGCCAACTGTGATAAATTGAAGCTCGCCTTTGAAACATGTATGAAATCCACCATTTCGCGATCCTCATAGTATTTTGAGCGCCATTGTTTCCGATTCTAGGGGAGTGATTGACTCCCGTGAATTTGACGCAACGTACCGACATGTGCCGAAAGTGCCTGCATACACATACGGTCCCACTTTAATGTCTGAAGACTGATACGCGCAGCCGGATCTCGCATATGGTCTTTCGATCAGATATGCTTAATCGCTAAAAGCATCGTCTTCCTAGCAATCAGATGATGATCATACCACCAAAGAAGTATCACAAATAGATATGGATTCTTCTCTGATAGACAGCTACTAATATCAGGCTCAAAGCCCAGAACTTGGGAGCTGCATGGAAGCCGGTACATTCCTTCCATTCTTTGAACATTAGAACACGTGGAACGCAGTTTCGCCCCACCCCCGCCCCCGACCTTGGCTGACGGGCTGACCGTTGAGGCGGGAATAATATGACCTGTGCGTTGGCCAGGCACATACTACTTATTGGACGGCACGTGTCTCCCTCCCCCTTGCTGCCTGATCGCAAAATGTGTTGAGCGTGTGACCTACACAGCCCTGTGTGGCACACACAGGCTCACGAGACCTGCTACGCAACTCTCTGGAGTCCGGCGCACACGTACGATTTCTTGCTCTGCATGCAGTGTTGCATGAGGCTTGCAGGGTTGGGGAACACGAACCACTCACTCTCGGGTCAGAACTCCGATGTCCGTAATTTGCGCTTATCATCCGTTGCTATCAAGACCCTTCTATCAAGTCCCGACGACGCAGTACCTCAGAGAAGGAAGACATCCAAGAGATAGGTCATTCATGCTGGGGAATGAATTGTCCGTGTTGGCCAGATTGCGTTGACACGCCTTTGTGTGGCTTTGATGAGAGCAACACAGCCGTCATACATGCTCACCGCTCGTCACACGTAGCCGACACTTGATCTGCATCTCTTTAGGAGGAAGGAAGTGTCGGCGGAAATCTTCCATCTCCGTTCATCAATCTTGTCCAAAACTACTGCGATGATTGTCACAAGCTCGATCAACTTCTTCAACGCTTCGTTGCCTGGTCCGATCAAAAAGCCGTATCAGCTTAAGTTTGAGGGCCCCAATGGCTTTCCCGCTACGAATATTGAGACCAAAGAGCACGCCCAAAAGTTTCTTGACGTTCGGGAAGTGAAGCTAGTTATTCAATAGCAAGGCATGGTTTTGCGATCATGCGACTGGGACAGAATATGACACCCGCGGACTACGACGATGACGACCAAGTCCAAGGCGTCTATTTGAAGCAAGTTGCTAATGGATTGAAAGAAATGCTAGGAGCTTCAAGGGTGCAAATTTTCGAGCATATCGTAAGACGCCACTTACAATATATCCATCTTGGTCTACGATGCTTACTCATAAATCGTTCAGCTACGGAAGCGGCACGCAGAATTTCCTGTGGCCACCGGCGAACCGTACAGCTTCAACCAGCCCACGAATTGTGGCTCACATCGGTAACGCTACTGTATATATCATTGTAGAGTTATACTGATGCGCTAGGTGGCACAGATGTAACTCCGTCTTGGGCGTCGAAGATGGCAAAAGATATCAACGAGGATGGAGGGTTTGACCTGCCGTCCAGAAGATTCCAATTCATCAAGTGCGAGCATTGCCGATAAGACCCACTGATCGCGACACTAACTCGGACAGTGTCTGGAAGCCTCTAAGAGGCCCAATTCGGGATTGGCCGTTGGCCGTATGTGACGCGACGACACAGGAGCGCGCCGATCTGCATGAGGGCGATATTGTATTCGGCGATCGAGTTGTCGAGAATTATCTCGTGCGGTGGAACCCAAACCAGAGGTGGTACTATGTCAGTGATCAAATGCCAGACGAAGCATGGGTCTTCCTGCAATCTGACACCGAAGCGCAAGGTCTACACGGTAATAGCACCCAAATCCCAAGCTGAAAAGTCGTTCTGACATCGACCAGGCGTGGCTCATTGTTCTTTTCATCATCCGTGCCATGCCGCGGCTGACGTTCCTCGAGAGAGCATTGAGGTCCGGGCGATTGCGTTCTACGAGGACGGAGAGTAGTTCAGCTGCACGGCTATACGCGCTTCTGCATCTTGTTCTTTGGTATGCGGATATCCTACACGTATTAGATTACAGAGCGTCCTGTCCCGAATCGATCCGGACGAAGGTATTAATACACTGTGACGATGCACCGTAAAAGATTCACTCCAACTCCGGCTCTTGCTCGCTATTTTCACATGTCGATGCGCAATAGTCCAAAGCTGGACTATCCTCGGAAAGGGACCAGAGACATCGTGTACAGAAGTGGTGGGAATTTGGGCGGTTTTGAATGGGCGGCTGTAGGTGCCAGAGAGCTAGTTGGTCTTCGTATCGTTGCGTTCGCTGTACATAACATTAATTCCAAGTTCGAGCTGCATTGGGGAAGCTAGACCTCACTTGTGTTTGTTGTTACCGGTATCGTACACAATGCGCATATGCCCTTCTCCAGCGCTGCCTTGAGTCTTCAATTGTGCACCTTTGGGGATCCCGTACTGTATCGCGGAACCCCCTGCCGACTGGTTTCGTGCGGACTGTTGTATTGCTTGCCATCCCTTGATTGCCGGGTCTGTAGTGCTGGATTCGCCGGCCATGGTGGCAGAGGCAGATCACAATGCTAGTATCGATGTTGACGACCGCGCAACGAAATTCGGGCTCGTGAGCTTGCTGACCCGGTATTCAGTGCGTGTAACAATGTTGCCGGCATTGGTAGTGAGGGGAAACCTGGGCATTGGGCATTGGCCCCAACGGCGGCTTTATCATCTCGCTTGTTCTTTTGCATGGTACGGAGGTAACTAATTAGATATTCTGGTACGACCCAGGCGCATGGTTTAGCGATGCGAATCATTGGCTCCTCCTGAAACATGTGGCGCTGGATCGGCAATCACATCCCGATGCAGCAATCTAATGTCCGGACCGGAATGCTATCTACCGCATCACACCATGGCATCACTTTTCTCTCCCCTCAACTTCATGTTCACAGACCGCCGCAGTGAACGAAACCTCCCAATGAATCCAGTGTCGAGAAAGAATACCATCACGGTTAGCACTAACACAAAAACTGAGCTTGCAACCCAAACCCAAATTGGTGTAACACCACTACCAAGCTGCCGAACGTTCATGCCAAAGAAAGACGTTGTGAAAGAAAGTGGTATGTACACAAAAGCGATAAAGGTTAGTCGCTTCACACCCTCAGCCTGAGCGATGGCGCGCTTAGATTCGGCAAGATTCATGTCGTTCATGATGACACTCATACCTCTGTCACATCGTGCGCGGATGGCTGAAGCTCTGTTGTGCAAATGCTCGTAGTCACGAAGGAGCCAGTCTGCACTTGCCTCGATCTTGGAGCTTTGAGCGTGATCTTTGGCAGCCCGTGGCCAGCGAGAACAACCCCGAAGTCGAATGACCTCCATCGTCTCACTGAGGCGTTCCAAATGGGCTTCAAGGATGCTCTGGTAGTACCTCAGATTCTCAAGAGATGGATGCTCATCATTGAGTGTTGTGTGGCCTTTGACGTTGCCCACGTACGAGTCCATAAGATTCAGAAGCTGGTTTTCCGAAGCGGCAACGAATTGGAAGAGATCATGGAGTGCATAAAAAGGATCCGACGACATAGCCGACCTGTTTAAGAGACGGCCATAGTCCAGGCCTAAAAGCGACGCAGTTTGGGGGAACTGCTGAGACATTGTGTCTTGTACGTCGTTGCTCACAGTAGTAGCTCGGAATGCAACCCGTTTTCGGTGTTGCACTGTTGGGTAGAATATGGTTCTGCTCACATTCGATTGAAAGTCGGTTGCCGATAGCCAAGGGCCTTGCAATCTTGCTGAAAGTGGCCTGCCGACATCGGACAGGACCAGTGCTGTGATGCTGGTTAGATCAAAAATCACTGTCTGTTCCGGCGTTCTGCTTACCCGTCCAACTTCCTTTGCGAAGGCTGAGATTGATGGAGATTTCCTGTTCCAGGAAGAAATGTCTTTCACTCAAAACATGGTAGTCACGGACTATTGAATCTCCACGATGCACATCTTTACCTGTCTTCAGCTTCTGTCGGTACGAGAGCATTTTCGTCTTGGCCTCAGCTCTGAGCTGCTCAATCAGCCGTGGGTCAGAGTCTTTGACTTTCTTCGTCTCTCGCGAACCGATTGTGATGACACAAAGTCTGATGATGTTCTCATATGCCGAAGGCAGACCTGGATTTGAACGGAAGCCGCGTATGCAGCGGAAGCGCATATTCGAGTTCAGAAACTCTGGTTTCTACTGACAAGCGCTTGCCACTCCCGTAAGCCATTTTGGGCAGGCATAGCCATTGAGAAAAGAATCTGTGGAATCTCGTTTTCCTCATTGCTGTGCAAAGCTCGAAGACACCCACGTATGTCGAGGCATCTCTCGGCTGTGTGAGAGGTTCCTGGGCCGAAAGCATAAAGGCAAGCGTGGTGTCGGGTCGCAGTCTGCGTGCCGCTTGCTGTGTTGTTGTCATCTGATGGCAGAGCTGGGCTCTTGAGGTATTCGCATAGACCTTTGTAAATGAATCCCGGGTAAAGAGTCGAATGTGAAGAATGTTGCGCGTGCTGACTTATAGCCTCGACGTAATCGCTCGCGGAAACTGCTTTAACTGCTTGATGTGAAGATCAGGGTCTGCCAACTATTGCATCATATGTCGGTTTTCGGCTTACACGAAGAAGCTCTTTTCCTTCCTTTGCTGGCCATTCTGGGGAGTGCGCCAAAATACTACGGTAGGACTGGAACGTCTGTTTCATTTTCATCATTCATGTGAACGCCTTCTTATCTTTCAACACAGGGAAGACAACTATCATATGACTGCTGATCTCGCACAGCTCATGATAGCCAAGCCAAAACAAGGCTGAGATCAGGCATGCTTCTCTACCGCAAAGGTCACAAGTCACCCAAGCAATAGCTCTTTGGCAGCTATCAGCCACAACGTCGGGCAGTAAAATGACGTGTCGACCTTCACATCTTTCATATATGGGTGCCCGAGCAGAACTCGAAGGCATCACTCTGAGGCGCCTCAGATTTGCGGCTTATTTGAGTGGTTAAATGCGAAAAGCCACCGGAAATAGGCAACCAATCAACTTAATTCTGGCGGGTACCTCACTTCCTGGTCGCCTTTTCAGCTCGGGTGCTTTCGAGTGACGCTTTGCTTTCATGTGCTAGCCCCGCTCTTTCTCGGCGCCTCAAGGTTCAGCACCCGCTCTTGATGTGCTCAGCCTTGTCCCACTAAGCATACCGAAGACTGGACGGCCATGGAAGCTCGATACAGTTTGCGGAGAATCTATGGACATGGTATAGCACGAACCATGTAAAGTTTCCGACATCTGCTTGTTTTCTTTGACTTGGGCTGACGAGTCTTACAAAGCTTCATCATTATACCTGGAGTCGGCACTTTACCCCCCGAGAGATGGGGTGACAGTCAGCGTTCGAACTGGCTCTTCAGGTCAGGGAATTCAGACGCTTCTGGCCTCGTGGTTTTCTCATTCGAGTACAATCTGTTCAGAGACGGGAAATTAACATGGGCGCAAGTTGAGGACGAGGGGAGGCGACTCCTTGGCGCAATTCAATCCTTGCGCGATGACCCCGATGTGAGTTTACTTACCCTTCGCACCTAATGTTGTGCTGACATCGTCTTGTGTGGAGCTTGCGACCTGTCCTCTGGTCTTGATTGCTCATAGCTTAGGAGGCGTCATTCTCAAAAGGGTATGCATCACTCCTCCGGGCTTGTGGCCTCAGCTAAGTTTCCTAAGGCACTATGTTTTGCCCATCGACAAGAGCAACTGCAAAGCATGTTGCAATGGACAGCATGTGTTATCTTCTTGTCTTGCCCACACGCTCAACCAGAAGATTTGCGTTGGCAGCGTGTAGCTTTGATTCTCAAAACATTTTCGAAACCTCGACGCAAGCACATAATCTCAACAGAGCTTGCGAGTGCTCTAGGTGAGGACTGTCTATGTTTCGAGCGAGGTTTCAGCCAAAATCCTGTCTTGTCCGTCCACGAACGCCAGGACTCATCCACCGGTAGAGCTTTCTGGCATAAGAGCATCGCAAGTCCTGCCTCCTTAGAACCTTGAATTTTGGGCTAACGGTACTGATATCACCAGCTTGTGGGCGAGGATTTTGCACACACTGAAATCAATGGCTGCGTCAAGCAGGGCATGACATGCGATCATAACACAACTTGTCGCCTGGGTTCGGACCCGAATATACTCAACGTCGTGAACAACTTCATTGAGAAAGCTGTAGAGGCCAGAAGAAGCGACCTCGACTTCAAAGCTTTAATCCAATGTAATCATTGAACATATCTTTACAGTAAACCAGCGCTGACTTCACCACAGATACAAGGCCGCCAGGGATGGCAGAGTCCACTCTGGCAAGTCAGAGTGTAGTACAGACCAGTCACACCACTGGACAGACTGTGGTCACTGTTCCTTCAACGGCTTCGAGTCAGATTCAGCGCGATCCTCCCATTGCCATTCACCTGCCATGTTTCATCGTCCCTTATGACCAGAACCAGAGATTCTACGGCAGGAAGGAAGTCTTGGATAAGATCTGGAATGCACTGGATCCTCGATCGAACAGACATGGAACCTCAACAGGTGGCCTACGATCTTTCGCGCTATCCGGTGCGGGTGGGATAGGCAAAACGCAAGTCGCGACACAATTCGTCTACGAGCATAGGTCCGACTTCGATGCGATCTTCTGGGTTCACGCCGGCGAAATAGACAAGTTGCGTCGGTCTTTCGGACAAATTGCAGCAACTTTGGGACTCGTTGTTGCCGACACTGCAGAAGCTCAGGATGAGGTGCTGACCAGAGATTTGGTTCTGGATTGGCTCATCCGACCACGCAGCTCCAACAGGCACCGCGATAACGCGCGGATTGAACAAATCTCGTGGCTTTTGGTCTTCGACAATGCGGACGACCCGCAACTCCTGGATGACTTTTGGCCACGCACTGCAACAGGGTCTGTCTTGATCACGAGCCGAGATCCTTCAGATGAACTAGAGGATCCGGCAAGATCTGCAGCCAGCCTTTTAACTCCTTTCGATACCAGCGAAACTGCAGACTTTATACTCCAGATTACGCGGCGCGAGAATGACGACGAAGATAGAAAGTTTGTCACAGCCGTTGCCAAAATTATCGGTGGCTACCCTTTAGCGGCGGCGCAGATAGCTGGTTCAATAGTTCGACGAAACATGACGTTCGCAGAGTTTGTTCGGGAGTATGATGACCCACGTTCACACAAGGAGTTGTTCCGCCAACCATCGCGTAACAAGCGAGACCTAGGTTACGAACACACGATTCTCTCGGTTTGGGGTATCGAGAAGCTTAAAGTCAGTGGTGACTTGTTAGATGTGTTGTCATTCTTGGACCCTGACGGTATACCAGAACACATCTTTCAAGACATCAAGATCAGCACACTGGAAGACATCAAGCTCAGCACAGACATGGGAGACTTCCTCAACTCAGCAAGAGCCTACGATAGTGCTCGCGCTGAACTACTACAGTCTTCGTTGATCTCGCGCCACAGGACGACCAAAACGCTCGTGACACATAGGCTCATGCAGGACACCGTCAGAGCCTGGATGACCGATGAACGCTACAACACAGTCTGCGTCACTACCCTGCAAGTCCTCTCCGGGGCCTGGCCCTACGAACAAGAATTTGGCTTCATCAAGAACGAGACAGCGCGATGGCGACTATGCAACGAGCTTTACAAGCATGTCTTACGCATCAGATCACTTACTACCAGACTATCGCCACCGCTCAAGATTTCAAAAGCACATATTCAGCCGCCTAGGCTTGTTCTCGAGGCAGCGTGGTAAGATGATACGTTTACTACTTACTTCGCATACCCTACTAAATCCAAAACAGGCTGAGCGTGTTGCGTTCCGATTATACAGCAACGTTACCACTGATCGAAATGGCCGAACAACTGTGCGAACCTCTGAAGAACGACCAAGAGGGTCTGAGCAGAGCGACTGACGAATTGAAGGAAGAGTTCTCAGCATTGTTGCGGAACTTTTTCTTCCACCGTGGAGCGCTCGCACACCACATCAACGAGCCACAAATGGCGCTCGAAAACTGCGCAGAGTTTAAGCACCTGCTGCAAGTGAAACTCGGAAACCAGGAAGATCAAAGTCTGGGAGTTTGCCTGGAACGAGCTGGGAGTCGCACATCTCCAGAACAAGGACCACGAGAAGTCGTTTGAATGCTTCCGCAACTCGATTGCGATCATGGAGCGATTGCCAGTTGTCACCCCGAACACAAAATCCATGCCCATGATAAACCTCGGTTTCGCACTCTGGGTTGCAGGTCGGCTGGATGAGGCCGCAGCAATCTTCGAGGAAAGTCTTTCGCTTCGAGAAGCCGCTTACGGTCCTGATGACACACAATCTTTCGCGTGAGTCCCCAAGCCGCTACACCCATTGCGTGATGCGTTGACTGACGGGTACTTGCAGTCTAGGAAAACTCCTCCTCGGCTACGGCAACGTCAGAGCATCCCAAGGCAGGCCAGACGAGAGCCACCAGTTACACACGCGATGTCTAGCCCGCTACACAGCGACCCTCGGCCCTTACCATCATCGAACAGGCGATGGCTGCGTGCACGTCGCAAATCACTTATTCCGCCTGCAAAAATTCGATGAAGCGCTGTAAGCACAAAATCAAACTCGCTACAATACTTTGCCACATTTACTGACTAGAAGTCATGCAGCGGGCTTTTGGAGAAAGCTTCTCGGATACTTGGAAGCCACGCACATTTCATGCCAGAGCGAGCGAGGGTGAATTTCAAGATGTGGAAAGTGCTGCGGAAGCTTGGACGAGGGGATGATGCAGACGTGTGTTCGAAAGAAGCGCTCAGATGTCATCGCTTGATACATGGCGGTGATCAGCGGGCTTTGGAAGAGATGGTCGACGAAGATTTCGACAGGGATGTTATGTTCTGGTCAAGATGACATCCGTTGTGGCGATCGATGATGGGCGATCATTGAGTTGCTGTGCTGAAGGATTTGATTTAATGCTGTGTGTGAATACCTGTGACTTTCTGGCTAACGGCTGCCTGAGCGCGCGCGCCTGCAGCGTGGCCTTCCACTCAGACGTCACAGCCAGATCTTGCGCTGACCGAGCTTGCCAGGACCGAACACACTTACACTTTGCGCCGGAGGATAACGTTCTGTGTTAGGGTGCAAATAAAGGGTCCGAGAAGTGGCCAAGAACCATTACTGGCGTATCAAACCCTCCGCGGCCATCCGTGGCGATCCTTAGTTGGTCGCATCAACCGTTGAGTTGACCACAAGGTGCAGGCTGGTCTGTTTCTGGAGAAGTTGCCGACGCTAGGCTTGTCAAACTTCTAGCGAGCATTTGAGCTTTCGAATCTTGCTTCAATACCTACGAGAGGTCAGTGAGCGCTCCAATCGTTGTTTTCTTCGAGGTGGGCAACCTTACAATCTGGCTACTATTGCCCATTTCCATCCCTTGTGGCCATTTGCCAGTACATAATTTCTCATTCGGCGTCCTGCTCATATTGAGAAGAATCCGCCGCAGACAGCACTATTTGTTTCACAGCGAGGCTCGGTACCATAGCGCTGGTCATTCGTTTCATTCTTGTTCATTCTCTGTGCTCTTCCGGCACAAGATTGGTGCTTAAGCAAGCAGGTCGGCAACATTCATCGGCATTTCATCGATCTGGGTAGAGTAGTAGACTTTTCATAGAGTTAGCTGAAGCTCAAGAACGATTACACAAATCGCAAACTTACGTTCAATGTCACGCAGAATCCTAACATCCTCGCTGGTAACGAAGTTGATGGCCACGCCCTTGCGACCGAATCTGCCAGAACGACCGATGCGGTGGATGTAGTTCTCACGGTTGCTAGGAAGGTCGTAGTTGATGACCAAGCTGACCTGTTGCACATCAATACCACGTGCCCAAACATCAGTCGAGATGAGCACACGGCTGTTGCCCTGACGGAACTCCTGCATAATGCTGTCACGCTCCTTCTGAGGCATCTCGCCGTGCATGCTTGAGACTGTGAAGTTGGCATCGCGCATCTTGTCAGTCAGCCAATCGACCTTTCTGCGGGTGTTGCAGAAGATGACGGCTTGTGTGATGGTGAGTGTGTCGTAGAGATCGCAGAGGGTGTCGAACTTCCACTCTTCCTTCTCGACGGCGATGAAGTACTGCTTGAGACCCTCGAGTGTAAGTTCGTCACGCTTGACCAGAACACGGACGGGATCAGTCATGAATTTTGTCGTCATGTCCAGGACATCGTAGGGCAGAGTAGCGCTGACAACCACGACCTGAGTCGCGGGTGGAAGGTAACGGTAGACGTCGTAGATTTGCTCACGGAAACCCCTGTTAAGGAGTTCGTCGGCCTCATCCAGAACCAACATCTTGATGTTACGAGTGCGCAGGTTGCGACGGCGGATCATGTCGGCAACGCGACCAGGTGTACCACTGACAACGTGCTGGCCGTAATCCAGCTTCCTGATATCCTCGCCAACATTTGTGCCTCCGATACATGCGTGACACTGCACATTCATGTAGTCTCCAAGTGCAAGGAGAACGCTCTGAATCTGAGTGGCCAATTCTCGGGTAGGACTGAGAACCAGGGCTTGCGACTCGCGCACGGCGGTGTCGATAACTTGAAGGATACTGATGCTGAAGGTGGCGGTTTTTCCTGTACCAGACTGGGCCTGAGCAATGGTGTCGCGACCCTTGCAGATCTGAACAATGGCACGCGACTGCACGGCAGAAGGCGATTCGTATCCGTAGGCGTAGATGCCGCGAAGCAGGTTTTCCTTGAGGTGCATGGCCTCGAAGGTCGGGGCGACGGAGACCTCCTTGGAGGTGGAGAACTCCATACGCTCCTCCGCCTTGCGATCAATTGCGTCTTCGGCCATGGTGTAGTGATGTTTCGGGAGAGGATGTGGTGAGGTTGGTGTGCTGTCTGGTCGCAAAGAGATCTAAAAGTTACGCCCGCGCCTGTTCGCTCGCGTTTGAAGGTGGAGCCTCCCCGCAGAGACGGGCCGGTGGCGCGTGGCGAGAGCTTGCGACTTTTGGTTCCACAGCTCGCGCTTGATCTCGCCGCCGTATCTGCGTGTCTGGCGCGAAGCTTTGAAGATCCAATTCATACCGACACTGATACCTTACCGCCCGACATAGGAAAAGCCACTCACTCTTCTCGACTCCTTACTCGACGGACCACTGCTACCAGGATACTCGCTCACTCAAATACCAAAATCGATCGAGCCCAGCAAGGCGGTCATCTGGCTGCGACTTTTCGCAAACTGCTAGTCAAGACGCATCACACACGAAACTTGCAGGGACAATAGTTACACAATGCTGGTCGAAGACTTGCGCTCTGCGCACGAGGATGTCGAGCGTCTGGAGGCGGCCATTGCTGAGCGGGTCATGGACGAGCCCAAGCACATTCGCAACAAACTTGCGCGCGAACACGAAATCGCCAATTTCACGGCACGAATCGCCGAGCAAAGCCAGCGTGCGCTGAACATCTACAACAACCAGAAAGAGCAATGGACACAAGAGATCCAATCCATGAACGCCGGCAGCGATCCCTTCGACGATTTCTACAAGCAGCTCAACAACATCAAGGACTTCCACAAGCGCAACCCGAACGAGCCTGTAGAAAACCTGGAGCGCGCATACAAGAAGCCAGAAAATGGAGGACCACCTGGAGGCTTTGCTGGGGACATCAATGGCATGTTCACGGGCGAGGAGCAATTTGGACGTTACTTCGATTTGACGATGCTGCATGAGGAGTTCCTCAACGTCCCTGGGATCAGACAAGTGAAAAAGCCGACCTACCTGCAATATTTGGACATGTTCGACAAGTTCCAGCCACCTCAACTGAACATCGACAAGACTCAACATAAGATGACGGACGAATACTTCAGCTACGTCAGCAGCTTAGCGGACTACCTACAATCGTTCATGCGCCGCTCACGGCCACTTGAGGATCTGGAGAAGGTGTTCACTACATTTGACAAGGAGTTCCAAGAGCAATGGGAGAAAGGCCAAGTGCCTGGGTGGGAGCCTGAGGCAGAGGCAGCAAAGCCTGCTGCGACGAACACAGGAGAGGGCATCTGGTGTGAGGACTGTGAGAAGGAATTCAAGAACGACAATGTGTACCAGGCACATTTGAAGGGCAAAAAGCACATCAAGAATGCAGAGGCAAAGAAGAACGGTGGCGAGAAGCCTGCAGCACAAGCAAATGGAGCTGGTGCAGACGTTGCGAAGGAATTGAAGCGCTTGAGAGAAAAGGCTATCGCCGAGAAAGAACACCGCGTGTGCAAGCTGACTGAGGCCATGCAAACTACACGCGAAGACACACGAGTAAACGTCGAGCGCAAGTTCGGTATGACTGACAAGGAGCGTCAACAAGAAATCGCCGCCCTCTATGCCGAAGACGAGGCAATGAGTGGAATGGCTGAGCAGGAAGGCTCAGACGACGAAGACGGCGAGGAGAAAGTCTACAACCCTCTCAACTTCCTCTATCATGGGACGGCAAGCCCATTCCCTTCTGGCTCTACAAGCTACACGGTCTTGGTGTTGAGTTCCCATGCGAGATTTGTGGTAACTACGTGTACATGGGCCGACGCGCGTTCGACAAGCACTTCTCAGAAGCAAGGCACATCTACGGTCTCAAGTGTCTGGGCATCACAAACACTGCGATGTACCGCGACATTACCCAGATCGAGGAGGCAGAACGATTACACGCGAAGCTCAACTCGGATCGCCAGGCACAGCAGCAAGCGAAGGAGGATGTGGTGGAGATGGAAGACAGCTTTGGCACTGTCATGCCTTGGAAGGTGTGGAACGACTTGAACAAGCAGGGTTTGCTTTGAGTGGATGACAACTTTGCCAGACGAGGCGGCTTATGGTATGTACAAAATGAGCATTGGTATGTATGATAGCCACTACGAGAATAAGAGACATACATTTCGCCTGGCCGAAGGTATCACAGCTCCCCTGACATCATGCCCTCCTGACATGCTGGGTGCTGACTGACCGGCCTTCCCCCTTCACTTCATGATCAGGAAACCCGCACAGGCCAATCAATTTTGTGGGCCGCGCAAATACCTAGGTAGGCTTTGCCGCCTCGGCTGCGCAGTAGTGCGTATTGCCTGCAGTGAGTGCATTGATGGATGAACAAAGCGAGAAAGAACGGACGCATGACTTGATGTTTGTTGCCATCTTAAGTGAAAGGCGAGACGGCAGGGAGGCGGGAAACAAGACGCACTGGTCAAAGCCACACAGCCACCAATGCATTTGCTGTGTATATTATTTGCCACACTATTCACATCGCCCTGCAACTAGGCAGCGCAAAAGTCACGGGACAAAGTCAGCTGAGACATATATAAATACAGCGCGGCCGCAGCTTCTTGCTCGAGATGACAAGCTTTTCACGCTGCATCCAACAACACTTCATGTGCTGCTGGCCTTTCATCGACCTCTGGATCGAAGATCCTCCACCATCTCCTCGCCGAGCAAGAACACGATCTCGAAGCACACGTTCCCGAAGCACCCGCAGGCACAGATCTCCTCACCTCATTCGCGAAGTCGACTCTTACAAGGTATGCTCGCCTCTCTTTTCTGCCTCACTGCCTCATTTCATTTTTGCCACCCTGCATTTCCTCTGTGGCGCGCGATCACATGCACAAACAAGCACTTCCTTCCGCAAGCACCCTCACTGCACTGCACCCGTCGATCCCTAACCTCACCTCATCCGGAGTGAGCTTATAACAACACCGCCTCCCTCTTCCCACCTGACACCCCCAACCTCATCCATCACCACCTACACCAAACGCAATGGCATCCACCACCTTCTCCTTCGCCGCCGAAGCCGAAGACAGCGGCAGCGACCACGAGCACTGGCCCGACGACTTCAAACCTGCTCCCGCACCCACCGCAGCCTCACCGCGCTCCGAGGCTCAGAACGGCGTGCGCATGACCTGCCACTGTCCCGCCGCTCCAAGCACCAAGGCAGATTCGCCACCGCCGCCGCCGTCTCCGAAAGAGGAGATCAAGACAACCGTACTAACAGAAGTTCCGGTACAGTACGTCTACCAAGTCCCGACCAAAATGAGCACCCACGCCTACGTCCCTGCCCAGGGCGGTGCGACCATCACTGTCGCCGCTCCGCCACCCGCACCTGCACCTGCACCTCCGTCGCCGCCAAAGACTGCTAAGCCTGCCGACCCGGTCTCGAACACTTACACCTACCACCCGACCTTCTCCGCCAAGCCCGCCGAGACCACGAACAAGTGGCAGGGCCGCACCAAAGCCGAAGTCGAGGAAGACAACCTCAAGATCGCCGCCGACGAGAAAGTCTGGGAGAAGCGCAAGGTCGTCCCTGTCGGTCTGGCTGCTGATCAGATGTGCTGGGTCGTCGAGCCGAATGGAAGCTTCACGCTTCGGTATGTGATGTCGCAAAATCATTCATGACTGAGCTTTGTACTGACCTTTATAGTGCTTTCGCCGCCATCGCTGACCTCACTGGCGACTGGAAGAAGGACCCGCGCTACGAGGACTCGTGGTACTTCGTGTGCGAGAAGCCGGAGGCGAAGTAGGTCTTCCGACGTGTTGTCTCGCCTTGTCCTCGACGATGAGGTGATCTGAGGTGTTGTTGGTATGAGAGACTACTCTCTTTGGGTGACAGAAAGATCGAGATTGTCTTCGTCGAACTCGAGTCGGGAACCCATGACCCGACCTGAAAATTGTGTTTGCTTTTGAAATTACTGAAGTGGTCTCTAAAACGGGTTGTCAAATTGGCAGCTGCAGCCTTCGAGGACCACATGCTGGGTTGACAGAAAAATCGAAAAATCATACTCATCTCAATGCACTATGATCATATCATCAAAAGTCCACTGACCTTTCACAACAAGTTGTTTTTGGCAACACCTACGCCGAACAGCTCCCAGCCCACTACATCCATCTCCTTCCCTCCTGAAAACCAATAAACATCAATACTCCCCCCTGAACACCCTCACCCTCTCTCCCTTCATCGTCTATCCAACATCTGAACAAACCACCACAGTTGAAATCCGCCACCACCTTTCCAACTCCAGAGCCTGTCATTTCAATGCCGATCATTCCTCCCTCGCCCTCTCCAGTCTTATGCCAGCGGTCTTCAGCCGATCGCTGCAACATTCCCTCAGGGCCAGCCACGGCTGTCAGAGCCATCTGAAGAGATACCTCACCAGGCGAGAAGCGCGCGATGGCCGATGCGGTCCGCACGGCTGCTGTGCGGAGGAAGGAGTCGCCGTTGCCTGTGCCGGAGATGGCGGTGGCGCGGCGGCCGGTGTGCTTGAAGGAGGTTTCTGACTCGGTGCCGGGAAGGGAGAGGTAGCTGGTGAGAGATGGGATGCAGGATGTCAGAGTCAATGCCCAGTCTGTCAGCAGAGAAGTTCGCGGGATCGACTGCTGTACCATGGCGCTTTGCCACTCCTCGGCCCAGAACCCAGCTCCCAGAGTCGGAGTATCGCCCACACGACCTGGGAGCTTGTTGGTAATGCCGCCTGTCGATGTGGCAACACAGAGCGTGCCCGTGCTATCCAGCACCACACAGCCAACAGTTCCTTGAGGAAGATAATCCGTGCCGTTCCACGACGGATCATCCGCAAGTTTCACAGAGCCGTCACCCCAATCTCGCCCCGACTCATACTCGTTCCTATCCAAGCTGAGCCCCAAACCCTTCCTATGCTCCTCCCACCTCTTCCTCGTCCAGAAATACCCCGGATCTACGATCTCCAATCCCCATTTCTTCGCCAGATCCTCACAGACGTCACCTGTAAGCTGACAATGACCCTGCGCGCCACCGCCTTGGCCGTCCTCATCGTCACCTCGGATCAGCATCTCCTTAGCGAGTTGAATGGGATGCTTGACACGTTTAATGCCCATCACACCCACGCCACGCTTGCGATAGCCGCGACTAACCATGACAGAGGCCTCTAACTCTTGCGTCCCTGCGCGTGTGAAGACTGCTCCATGGCCGGCATTGAAGAGAGGGTTGTTCTCTAGCTGCGTCACGGCGTGGGTGGCGATATCGAGAGCTGTGGCGTTGTCTTTGGCGAGAAGGGCTGAGGAGTCGTGGAGGATGGATAGGAGAGAGGAGCTATATTCTTTCCATAACTTTTCTGGGAGGTTGGCACGGGTGATATTTCCTGCTCCGCCGTGAATGATGATGCGAGGTTTCACTGGCGCGGGTTTGGAGTCTGAGTTCATGGTCGTTGATTAGAGCGCAAGGGCTTGCAAACTACCCGAGAATCAGGTAGTAGATGGATTGTAAGGATTGCTTCTTCCTATTGGTATTACTTGAAGGTGTGTCTGTACCCTGCGTTGCTGATCTCAGTGGAAAGCCTATGGCTGCAATTAGAGGTTGATGTTGATAGTTGCCCGATGAGGAAGGTGGCACATTGTGTTGGGAGGAACTTCAATCTTTGGCGCAGTCGACTTGTTTAGTCTCTACTCCTAGCTTAAGAGTGCGCGGGGTCTCTCAGCGGCAACTATTGTCATAAAATTAACGACAGCCGAAGGTAGAAGTTTCCCAGCAGACTGCCCAAAGCCGCCCGTGATATTCTTTGTACTCTCGACGAGATACGTTCAAAAGCTTGTACCTATGTCCGCCGGTACTACTATAACGCGATACTAAGAACAGATATTGGCAATGATGTGTTCATAGTCACTGACGGTGGTCACTCATTCCGATGATACGATGGAAAGCAAAAGGGGTATCATTCCAAACCTATTCCAACAGGTAACAAATCAACGCAAACTAGGTAATCTTCCAATAGAAGCTTCACTCAAACCCCTCATTTCCCTCGACCCAAGCCCTTCACTCCGCCCAAAACTCTCTCAGTACTCTCAAACGCCCGATCAAGCTTCGCCAAAGCCTCGGCTTTCTGCTTGTCGGTGACCAATTTGTCTCCCAAAGGCAGGTCGCGCAAAGCATTCTGCATCAATTCTGCGGCCTTCTCCGCAGTGGTCTTCGTAGTCGGTGGCAGACGAGGCTTATTTACGCCAGCACCTGTTGCCACTGCGGAGGCTGATGGGAAGCCGCTGTTGGACGCGCCGTACCCTGATGTGCCGTGGATGTTTTGGGGCTCTTTTCGTCGCAGGCCTACTTGTCCTCTGCCGTCCATGAAAGTCTCGTATCCGTTAGTGTCGAGCACTTCTCTAGGGACGTCTTCGATTGCACCGAGCGTCACGGCGCCACCTTGAAGATGTCTCATGCCTGCCATCTGCTTGATGACGTTGGCATTTTCCTCGCAGCCCTCGACAGCGAAGCGAAGACACATTATGGCATGCTCGCGAATGTAAGGATTGTGCTCGTCGTGCCTGCAACATCCGACCAAGGCCTCCAGTCCTCCGTAATCTCGAACCTGATCTTGGACCATGCGGTTCTTCCAAATAAGGGAAGACAGTACCAAGACTGTGAGTTTCTTAAGATTCCGCCATTCGAAGTCCGACGGCTCATCTTGAGCGTCTTCGGGGTATGCCAGTGGTGTTTCGGCCTCGAAGATCTGAGACTGTGGCTGAGGTGGCGGTACTGGCAAAGGAAGCGGTGGCAAAGTTGGATCAGGCATGTCGACGTCGAATGGTCTTTCGACTGCAACTGGTGTTGAACCTTGTGCGGGCTGACTGGGCACACGAGCATCTGCCGAAGAAGACCTCTGAGGTACGTGAGCGGCCGGCGCACTCACTCTGCGTGTTGGGACAGGCTGCATCATGCTAGCTGCACCCATCTTAGGGATGCCACCTTCCAGCTCTCGTAGGAGAGTCACGAGCTCAGAAGCGATCTCCCAGCCACCAAGAATCTCTTTCCAGACGCCTTCCTCGGTGAGAACCGCAAAGAACTCTAGGTACTGATAAACTCCTTCGTACATGCGTTCCATGTCCCAAAGGTTAAGTGGGAAATCTTCAGGCGAAGCACGTCCCATGTGAATTTGGCCTTGCAAGAAGATGAGTGCACAGGTCTGTGGTATGATGTGTTGCCTGAACTCGGTGAAGATGAAGTTGAGGATATGCAGTCTACTCTCTGAGGCACGTTTGGAGGCAGAGGCGTATCCGACCGCAGGGTCAAAAGGGTCTCGACGTCCACCATGGGCACAGGAATCGACAGATCTGCTGCCGCCGCAGCTTTGTTGCCTTCGCTGCGAGCTCGGAAAATATTGGTGAGCAGCTTCATGATCACGGCTTGTGCAGGAGAGATGATATCCTTGCTGCGAGAGCGGTCCCTGAAGGCGTGGTATGCGTATGGCATGAGTCCGTTTTGCAAGTTGCTTCCATGATTTTCACCATGAACTTGAAGTAGAGCTCTTCCTGCGCAGGTCCCAAGCTGCGACGAATATTAGGAGCTCGCGGAGCAGATTACGTCCGTTATCCTGAGCGAGTAGCAGATGGCATCTCACGGTGTGCATGTTAATCAAAGCGTTGCGCTCTTGCTGCGTCTTGCATTGAGCCAGCTGATTTGCAGGTGGCACTATGCCGCTCATGACGATCATGGGCAGAACTTCGATCTCACTAGGACCGAGAATCAGAGGCACGTCTGTTAGAAGTCCGCGGCCATCCTCAGTGGAGCCCGGGTACTCTTCTTCTTCATCTACTTCTTCGCCGGACTCTTCTTCTTCTTCTTCCTCGCTGTCCGATGTTAAGCTCTCCTCATCGAAAGTTTCTGAGTCAAGTAGTGCACTCCGTAAGCGCGGTTTTGGTTGACTCGGAGGCAAACGAGGATCTGAAGGATGCAGGCGTGGAGGGCTGCGGCTCATTGTCCGTGTGCGTTCGATCGGATTGCCGACCATGTCGGTCCTTTGCGGTCTTGTGTAAACACCATCTGGATTTCTGCTAGCTGGAAGGTTTGGATCAGGCGGTGGCGGAGGTTCATAACCTTCCAATCGTTTCATAAGCTCTGACTTCCCAGACTCCAGAATTTTGGTGCCAGCATCAGCTGTGAAAAGCATCTTAAGATCATCGTGATTGATGGGTCGAGGTTGAGCGCCTTGCTCAGTCCAGTTCAGCGAGCCGTCGCTCCCATAGACACCTGGTTCTATAGGCGCAACACTTGGTGACTCGCCCTTGTAGCGTTCTGACAGAACCTCCTCCAGCTGTGCAATTCGCCTTTCAGCGCTCCTACTGCTTTGAGCATTGTCAGCTGCGCGGGCTGCAGCACGCTGCTTTTCAGCTGCGAGTGCCAGTTTCGCCTCAAACACCTTGACGTCCGCCAAGTACTTCTCCTGCGCATCTTCGTATTTGCGTTGGTAGTGAACCTTCGCAGGTACATCCAGCTCCATCCACCTCCTAGGCATATCGAGGTGTACCTCCGCAAATGTTGGATCACGCTGATATGTGTCCAGGTATTCCTCCACGCAGAAGTCAAGGTTCCTCTTCACGAACAACACGTATCCGTTCGGTGTCATGGTCTGCTTGCCCTCTTCCACTTCTTTTGGCATAGGCTTCCAATCGTCCTTCATCAAATGGACTGCGCCTTCCAGACTCAACTCTTCTTCGCCATTCGCGCCAAAGGCCATAAGCATGTCCTTTTGTGACTGGAGGTTCAGGCTCTCTGGTAGGATTTGAAGGAATGTCCTTGAGTCCTGTCGAAGTTGTGTCTGGATATCTTCTGGCGCAAGTACTGTTTCTGAGGTGCTGTCGAATAAACTGACCCAAAGCATGAGTTTGCGCCGCTCGTTCTGGGCGACCATGTTGTTTAAGAATTGTAAACTCGTGATTAGTAATTTCTTGTATGCGTTCACAATCCACTGCCACTTTTCCTCTTCGCCCGTTCCTGCATCACCATCATAGCCTCTAGCTGTGACTCGCACAGCGCAGTTGACCAGCTTGAACACCTCTTGCTCCACGCTGTTTTCTGCTGCAAGGTCCTGCGCTCGATCGCCCACCGTGAGCACATTGCGACTAATGGAGATCAGGTCGTTCAGTCTCTCCAGATCTTTCCAGAGTCCAGGATAATGACTAGCAATAAGCGCGCCGCTGGTGCTCTCGTAGTCAACGCTGGTAGGGTCCCATATTGAGAAGCTCCTCCTTTCCAGGCTGGTTATGGCTGCTTTGAACAGAGAAACAAGCTCCGACCAGAACTTTGGATCTGTGCCGATGGCTTCCCTGACTGCGGGATTCTGCGCGGTCGCTCGTAGCGTTTCCTTGCAGACCTTCTTGTCCAGCATGTCGAGTGTGCTCTCCTTCATGTATTTGGGCGCCTTGAAATGAATGGTAAATGGCGGGAGGACGAGGCGTACGAAGACGCTATGCGCCTTCACCGCTCTGGCCAGATCGTCGTGGTCGCGTGCCATGTTGAAAGTCATGGAGGATGATATGTGAGTCGTGTCGCTAATCCAGTGGTAATATCGATATTCAGCGGCCGCCGCCGGGCCCCATTGTATGCTTGTCGCGAAGACAGCTCTGGTCTGCAAAGCGGACCTCCGAGGAAGGTCGAAGCCAGCCTCGCAACTTGTCTTGGCGTGGTTGACATCACAAGGAAGAGCCTCTCTTCTTTCCCCATTCAATGCATGTATTGAGATAATGTTTTCGAGCAATCATGCTCTCTGGCAGTATTTACTCAGACTGGCTCGCTACAGACTTCTTGGTGTGTTGATCCAAGTAGAGAACCCTTTATGCCCCGATGAGCCCTCGTGTGAAGGACTGCCTTCTACAGCCTGTGGCCTGCCAGGATGGCAGCATGATATTTGAGTTGAAGGTTGCATACGAGCATTTCGTCCTTTTGCTGCTACTAGTCTTGAGAAGCTATTCTACGCCCGATGCGACGTGTCACCACATAAGTTGTATTCTCGACGCCACGCAACTTTTTCTCTCAGAACGAGCCTATGGCCGACATTGCGGTCTAATGGCCGTCATCAGAATTCTACGAACGGAAATTGCGATGCGCTTGAACAAGAGAACACGCAAGATTTCTTTAAGGTCTGGTTGATCAACAGCCTACCTAAGCTAATAGTACAATGCGTTTCCACTACCTTTCGCCATCATCTCCACCAGGATTACACAATATCAACTTCTGTCTTTCACGAATCTAGTATCGAAAGCTGAAGAATCTAGCAGGAAGCCGGGCTAGGGACATTGGCGCAGGAGCTGCTCTTCTTGCCGCCGCTGATGCTGACACCAGACCACGACCAGCCAGAGCAAGAGCCCTTACCGCAGAGGATGTAGACGGGGGTAGCCTTGGAGCCAACGGTGCCAGTAACGCCATCGATGGTCAGGCCGGTGATGGGACGCCAGTGGTGGGCTTGCCGGTAGGAGAGCCGTTCTCGTAGTCCTGCTGGATCACGATTCCGTTCTTGGCAATCTGGGAGATGGTTAGCTGATGCTCGTCATTGGACATTGACAAGTCGATACTTACTTCTTAAGGGTGATGCCCTTGTAGGTGACGTTCTTGACCTGGCCAGTGGCGCCGGAGACAGTCTTGATGCGGACACCGTTGTCAGAGTCGACGATCTGAGAGTTAAGGATCTTGACAGTGTCGACAACATTGTTGTCGCGGCCGCCGACGGAGCCGATGGAGAGACCGTGCCCCCGGAGCAGTAACCACCAGTGAAGGTGATATCGGTACCCGAGTTGACGGCAAGGCAGTCGTCCTGGTTGTAGACAGTAGCGCCGCTGATGGTGATGTGCTGGGAGTCACCGACATCGAAAGCGTCGGTGTTGTGGCCGCCCTTGGAGTCACCGTCCTTGTTGTTGATGGTGACGTCGTTGACCTGAAGGGTGTCGGCGCCGTTGATGGAAAAGACCTGAACGGGAGAGTTCTTGATGGTCTACAAATTGCAATCAGTATGTGGCTAGTCAAAGGTGAAAAATTTATAAACGTACAATGCCCTTAATGACAGAGTTGGTCATCTTGTGAGCGTAGAAGAACTTAGGCTTGTCCTTTCCACCGTTGGTGCCCTTGGTGTCCCACCAGCGGGCTCCATCACCGTCAAGAGTGGCACCAGTGCCATCAACAGTGATGTGGTCACCAGAGATAGAAACGAGGGGACCCTTCCACTCCTTGTAACCGAAAGTGGTGGTGCCCTTGAACACGACGTTGGTGCCCTTCTGCAGGTTGGTCAAGTCAAGGGTAGTGCCGGCGGGGACGGCAATGTTGTTGAGGGTGATGGTCGAGCAAGACTTCTTGTTCTTGATCGCATCAGCGGCACCGCTGGAACCGCTGAAAGTGCAGCTGCTGGCACGCTTGTCGACGGTCGCAGGTGCGGCGATGACGGATGTGGCAGCCAGTGCCACGGTGGCGAGGGAAGTGAGGAAATGCATGTCAAAGAATGAAGCAAACGAGTGACTGGGTAAGGTAGAGAATATGAAGAGAGTGGTGGTGATTGCTACTCAACTGAGGAAGAGGGACATGCTGCAGACCTTATACACAGCATTCTCTGAGTTCAGATCAGTCAGCCCTCGCGTGAAGCAACAGCATACCACGCTACTGTGGCCAGATGCTGTAGCCTTCGCGCGGAGTAATCAATGACCCCGGTCACTTATATTGCGTCTTCACGCCAACTCGTGCGGCGACGGGAATATTGGGTATCGCGGAGAGCAAAGCGCAGACATGGCTGTAATACCCAAGCTAGTGGAACTGCCCGTTGTATGGTTGGAATGGTGCTCTGACAGCCCTCGAGTCAGCATCGCGGCAAAGAGGCGCACATGTGAGATCGAACTCTAACGTAGTCTGTAGGGCTGTGATTCTGAGACTGTTGACCTTATAGGGCGGAATCAAGAATTCCTTCAATCAACTTTCTTTTGGACAAGCTTGATGCCGAGCCCCTGAGGTCCGAGCTTTTTATGCTTCCAAGCGAGGGGTTAGTGAGACGTCGTGAACAGTTCGTGGGACAAATGGCAAAGTGTGCCCTGAGAGGCTTCATGGAAGCCCTATATGGTGGAAGAGCTCGCCCTCAGAGGGTTTCAAAGGGCACGTGAATGCTAATTGTCGTATTTATCTGGAAGGACGGAAAAGCTGGGAATGTGCCGCTTTCCGCCTGGAGTGGGTCGCTCGCTTGCACGACAGGCGCCACATGTTTCATCTATACAGCGCAAATTGCTTTACTCATGCGCATGAGATCGGAGAGTTTCTACGAATCTGGATACGATCAAAGTTCGCCTGGACAAATGATTGCGCCGAAGAGCTAAATTTGACAACTTGTTGAACTAACAACTACAGTTCTAGCTCTTAAGTCTGCGGACATCTCATCATCAATGCCGTGCTGGTTCTGCTAGTATCAACAAATATAGGTTCGAATTTAAGCTATATCTCATAAAGATAATCAAGGACACTTTGGAAGTTCTTAACTACCACTATAGTCCTACTCTTAGCTTTAGTCTGTTTCGGAGGATAGTTGCCGCTGAGATGCTGTTCGCAGACTTTTGAGTAGCGACTGTACGCATTCAAGTGAATAAGAAAAGCAAAAATGTGCGACGAGCTATCATCCGTGCAAGGCTATCTTCAATACTCTACGTCTCTCTAACATTTAGATGAGCAAATATTGCTGATATCAGAATCGCAACGTTGAACTCTGGTCCTGGATCCCATTCCTCAAATGGCCGAACAAATTCTTAAGAACTGTGCTCATCTCTACTCTCGGTCCTCGGCGCGCGCATGGCAGCTCAAACAATCATGCCCATGAGGCTGCATCTGACTTGGTGTGGGATTCCAAAGGCATCAAATCGCCACGAAAGCGGCACCTGCAGCCGTCGAAGCCTCGTACAGCTCACGAGTGTCGGCGTCCATGCCAGCGATCTTGCGAGCCTTTTTCCTTTCCACCCTTCCCTTGTCCTCCTCGGACAAACCTTCGGTGTTACCGTTCATGAGAACCGCGGTCAGAGGTCTGGCTGTGGAAGTCGGGTCATGCAAGGCGTACTTGACGTACTCGCGGGCCGCCGTGGCAAGATGGTTGATGAGCTCTTGTTTGGACCTCTGATGATCTCCGTCTTGGCTTTGAGTTCCTTGACAGCAACGTTATGGTACTCCCACTCTGCGAGCTCGTCGATCTGGTAGTCTTGGTTGTCTGTCCACTGCATCACGAGCATGATGCCGCCAGGATGTCTCTTGAGTACGGACTGGTGAGAACGCGCGCTCGTGCTGAACGCACGGCGGCTGAGGATGCTGGCGATGTAGGCACGATCGTAATCAGCAAAGGACATGACGGGCCTTTGCTGGCCATGTTGCGCTCCAGCAAGATCCAGCACCCAAGCGCTGCGGTCTTTGAGTGTGACGCGAAGAACAGAATGCGTAGCGTCGACAACACCAGTGTGCGGGTCGTGAGCAAAGTGGCGATACGTCTTGACACGCGATTCAAACACACGCACATCAATCTCCTCGATCTTCCAGCCTGTCGTGACAAGGAGTCAGCAATTTTATGATTCTCACTTGACGATTCTGGTGACTGACCTTGACCACTCAAAGCTTTTTGCAAAGCTCGTACATACTCCAGTGAAAACATCGCCTCCAGCACCGTACGAAAGTACAGCGTTCTTGACGTTGCAGTTGCTTGTCAACGTCGATGAGAAAGGACGGATCCCAACTTGCGAAGGCGAGTCGAAGAAGTGAAGGTACCGTCTTGGGCTTGCTCAATCTTTCAACGGAGAGATCGAATGCTTCGGAGCGTGTAGACAGGAATGCTTGTTGAAGGAGAATGCCAGCACGGAAGAGCCTGACCTTGGCCTGGACAGCTTGACAAGAAGATTTGTGTGATTCCCAGTCAGCAGTCTGGCAGTCTTTACCGCAGTACCAAGTCACCGTCGGGATGAAGTCGGTGATGTTCCGGTCGCCTGAACAGCCGCCGCAGACGGTTTTAGCAGCTTCGCCGCAAGCGTGGCAAACGGTGGACGGCGTTTCGGACGTATCCATGGTTGCAGTAGTGAAGTTCCCGGTTTTTTGTTGAAGATTTAGAAAGGTTTAGGAAAGAACAAGAGGTTTGACAAATTTAGATCGTATAGGAGAAGGGAAAAAGAGGAAGACCAAGAGGAAAGGAAGATTCTAGTTTCGTGAAGCTTGGATGATGCAGGGCCCCAGCTTGGTCAGACAAGCAAACGGACGGCAAGATGCACACACGACAAACGCTGGCACAACGACGAAGCGGTGAGGCCGGCGTTGGGATGTGAAGAGAATGGGTATTGGTTCTGTGAAGTCGGCCTGAGGAGGATCATGGGAGAATGTGGACTGATTGGATGTGGTTCTACGTACAGTACTAGCTCATAAGTCTGCACGTGCCTGGATGTCATATTGCGCCAGTATCGGCGGCCACAGCTATGGTCGTCATACTGTATGGTATAAAGAGTATGGAAGACACTCCCAGAACTCCATTAGCACTAGTAGTGTCGTACCATTATCCTTGGTACATGTGGTAATGACAGTTGCCATTGAGATGCCATGTGCAGACTTTGAGCAACGAGTGTACATGCAAACGAGAGTTACTGTCGGTAACCGACCGAAGCTGGGTGCCTGTAGTTGTATCCACCATCGGGCAACAGCTTGTTCTTGCAAGCTGTAATTAACAAAGCATGAGGAGGATTGTTCTGATCGGCTGCGCTGACTCGCACTACCGATTGGTATGATAACACAGCATGTGTGATCAGAGAAAGAGGACGGTGTTGCCTTGAGCCTGCTCGCTCTTCACCATCTCTAGCTGGCTCGGATCCATGGCTGCCATGTGTCTTTCCATCTTGCGTTTCCACTTCTGTTTATCTTCTTCAGGTAAGGTAGCGGGGTCTTCGTTGAGGTCAATCGGCTTTGCGGTGCTGGTTGGGTCGCCGTGGCAGAACTTGGTAAATTCGCGCGCAGCAGAAGCCAGGTGGTCGACCAGTTTGTTTTGAGACGTGCATAGTCGCCGGAGTTGGCCTCGATGACTGATTTGATGCTGCCGTGCTTGAGTTCCCATTCTTCAAGCTCGTCCACAACGTGGCCCAGGTTTTCACCCATCTTGCATGAATAGGAAAGGTTGTAGAAATCCGCTGGGTGCCTCTCGACAGAGAACTTTTCAAGGTACAGCTTGCGTTCTCCGTACGGGTGACGAGCCAAGATTGCTGCAACGTGATCGCGTTGGTACTCGGCAAATGGAAGGAAAGCCTTTGTTTGGCCATGTTGACTTCCGGCAGGGTCAATAACCCAGGCGGTACCGTCATTGAGCGTGACACAAATGACGTGGTGAATGCTTTGAAAGGCTGGTATCGATTTGTCATACGAAGAGTGGCGGTGGAGTAGGATGCGAGATTGATGCATACGTATGTCAACTTCTTCAACCTTAGTAGTGTATCCTGTCCGGTGCGTTAGTGAACTAATTCCAAGCACTCCACTGATATGTAAATCTTACCCTGAAAGCCTGACACACACGTCGTAGAAGGCGTCGGCAAAGACATCGCCGCCAGCACAGTAGGAGAGGACAGCACGTCTGACGTTAACATCACCGTTCATCCATGTGCCGGCGGGACCGTACAAAAGTGGCGATTGAAAGGGGGGCGCGAATAGGTGGAGCTTTCCTTCTTCGTCACGTTTGACCTTACTGACGTTGAGATCGAATACCTCTGCTTTGATGGCGAAGAAGATCTCCTGGATGAGCTGCGCAGCCCTTGAGAGCTTCTTGCGACCTTGGAGAGATTGACAAGCCTGCTTGTGAGCAGCCCAGTCTTTGGTCTGGCAAGCTTTGCTGCAGTACAAGGTCGAGGTGCTGATTCCGTGCTCATCTGTACCAGCGCATCCTCCGCAGTGAGTAGTAGCCGGCTTCCCACAGGTGGCGCATGCGCCAGCAGATGTAGCCTGCGTGGTGGCCATGCTGAGTTGCATATGGATGAGTCCTTGGCGGTTTTGGGAGGGAGTTGATATGCAGATGCGTTGCAGGCTCACACGCCGCGACAGACGGTGGTGGAGCGACGAAGCAATAAATGTCGAGAGACTCGAAGCAAGTTGCTTTGTTTGTTTTGGACGTGGAGCGCGCTTTCACATGCAAAGCCGCTGTTCTGCCGGTATATTGATCACATGCAAGCGCCAGAAGTGAACGTAGCGACGTCACATGATGACACAGGACCAAAGATAAGCAGCGTTGAGCATCCACCCTTCATTTCTTGCCCTTCTTCTTACTGACTTCCTTGTTCTCCTTGGCAAGGTCTGACGCAAATTCGCCCTTCATGACTGCGTCTCTCGCAGCTTGGTTGATCAGGCGGAACCTATCAGGTCCAAGATGGATCCCACCATACCAACGCGTAACGACAACCATGACATTCCTTACGCCCATGAGCTCCAGGAGGTGCAGCAGTCTGCCACCAGCAGCACTTTCACCATCATCATCGCAGTCCTGGAACTGTACACCATTCTCGCCTCGAATCCGCCACGCAGTAATGTTGTGCGTTGCCTTTGCAGCTTTCTTATCTGTGGCGAGCAAATGCGCAAGATAAGTCTTTGCCTCGTCTACGGAATGCACTTCGGCGGCTCGCGCGAGGAAGACACTTTTCTTTTCTGTGATGACGTCTGAGAGAACCCAAGGCGGAGCGTCTCCTAGATCGTCCAAGGACTGATGCTCGTCAGAATACGCTTCTTGACTGCCAGGTTGCGTCTTGGTCCTGACCGTTCGTTTGAGAAGTTTGTTGCTCCTTTTCCCTTGAGCTTGTGTCGAGGCCGAGCTGCTGAAGCTTCTGTCCACCTTCCTCGATGAGATCGAAGATACATGGTGAGCCGGGAATGTAGGTTTCGGCAAGGATTGCGCGGATGCAATCGACAATCTGCTGACCCTCGCCCTTGGCAATATTGTCGCCAATGTGCTGGGTGCCGAGGATTGAAGGCGGTGCATCTGGATAGTCTGAGGGAAATTCTATTCTCAAAGATACACTTGCTTGTGTTGGTAAGATCAATGCGTATATTCCCGAGTCGTCAGAAGTGGCAACGAGAGTATTTTCGTCGTAGATCGAGTTGATGGAGGTGATTTCATCCAATAACTCCTCTGACATAGCTTCGAAGCCCAATTATATGATAATTCGTCTCCAAGATACTTAATGGCGGTATTATAGCTCAGATAGATTCCATGAAATTCAAATTCGTCGTACTGCATTCGCAAAAATAAATTATCCAGATAAGAAGTGAAGTGTAAGAAGATGCGAAGTCGAGACGGAGCCCTCGGGCCAGCCAATGACGGCGCAGCAAGTCTGGCGACCTCGAACTTCTTCAACTTCCAGGCAACACGCGCGCAATCCAGCGTTCAAGGCACGAACGTGTCACTGATATCTCACAAAACATGGCTACCACTGGAGGCGCAATCTCGCTATCGGCTGCGTTACCCAAGCCGAAATATACGGGCGAGGACGAGGAGCTACCAACACACACCAGCAGAAAGGCCCCAGAGTCGTCGACTCGCGCGAGATCGAATCGAACCAACTCGTGGTCAAGCGCTCTGGACCACCTCCATATGGACAGCGATCATCATGGCGACCCAGGAATGCTGAAGATTTCGGTGATGGTGGAGCCTTTCCTGAAGTGCCTGTAGCGCAATACCCTCTGGATATGGGTCGCAAGGGAGGCTCAGCAGCTAGTTCTTCCAACGCCCTGGCGATCCAGGTGAGCGGCGATGGCAAAGTCAAGTACGATGCGATTGCGCGACGGGGACACGACGATAAGCGCATTATTCATGCCAGTTTCAAGGACCTGATTCCGTTGCGCCAACGCGCCGATGCTGGAGAAATCAACCTGGAGAAGCCGAGCGAGGAGGAGGTACAGGCGGCGAAGGAACGGACACAGAAAGCTCTATCAGGCTTGGTTGCAGGTGCGCTGGCAGCACAGAAACCGAAGAACATCAAAGGAACAACCAGACCGGAACCGACATTCGTTCGATACACACCTGCGAACCAGATGGGAGACCAGAAGAAGGGAGATCGCATCATGAAAATTGTGCAGAGACAGCAGGATCCCATGGAACCGCCAAAGCACAAAATCAAGAAGGTCCCTCGTGGCCCACCCAGCCCGCCGCCGCCCGTCATGCACTCGCCTCCGCGCAAGCTCACAGCCGAAGACCAGGAAGCCTGGAGGATTCCACCACCAATCTCGAACTGGAAGAATCCCAAGGGTTACACAGTACCTCTGGACAAGCGATTGGCAGCAGATGGCAGGGGATTGCAGGATGTCACAATCAACGACAAGTTTGCACAGTTCGCGGAAGCACTACAGACTGCAGATGGACATGCCAGAGAAGAAGTCCAGCAACGCCAGCGCATGCAGCAACGCTTGGCCGAGAAAGAAAAGGAAGCCAAGGAGGAACATCTGCGCATGTTAGCACAAAAGGCTCGCGAAGACCGCGCCGCAGCTGCATCTGGCAGCCGTCGTTATTCGGATGCTCGATCACGATCACGATCCCGAAGCCGCTCGGTTGACAGCCGTTCCTCATATTCCTCATACTCTTCACGCTCAAGATCGCGTAGTCGGAGCAACAGTCGCGACAGGGTCGATCCGTCTGAGCGTGATCGCATGGATCGTGAGAAAGCGCGCGCTGAACGCCGCCGTGAGGCTCAGCGCGATATGCGACAGAAGAACATGGGTCACGAGCGTCGCGTACAGATGATGGCGCGTGAACAGAACCGCGATGTGAGCGAGAAGGTTGCTCTCGGGCTTGCAAAGCCTACACAAAACAAGGAAGCTATGTACGACTCGCGACTGTTCAACCAGAGCTCTGGCTTTGCCGCTGGGTTCAACGAAGATCAGCCATACGACAAGCCCTTGTTCGCCGAGCGCGATGCGCTTAACAGCATTTACCGACCGAATGTCGGAGACGATGATGAAGACGATGGAGGAGAGACTTTAGATAAGATTCAGGGCACCAAGAGATTCGAGAGCCTCGGAAAGGCACCAAAGGAAGGTTTCAAGGGCACTGATGCGGCAGAGCAAAGAAGCGGGCCTGTGATGTTCGAGAGAGATCGAGGAGAAGCTGATCCTTTTGGCGTCGAGGCCATGGTGGCAGAGGCGGCAAAGGGAGCAAAGCGCGGTGCCGAAGATGACGCAGGTGGAAAGGGAAGAAAGCTAGGTGACGACGATTAGAATGATTGAGATCTTATGTCGACGAGTAACGGCCCTCTATTTGGTCAATGTATCAATATCAGGCATTGTTATCTGAGGTGGCTGTCTTGCCTGAGCTCTTTCACTCTCCGCTTTTTGATCCCAGCGACAGCAATCACATGCAGGCGCTCGCTGACTTCACGCTGTGGTCTGTTCCCTACGTCCCACTCATCTCACTCATAATCAACGGAGATGCGGTTTTCAACGCGCCCTACCGTCTCACAGATGTCGGCCTCCAATCACCAGCTTGTCCATACTGTTGACACCGTCCCAATGTTCACTCATGGTTCACGCTCACTACCAATGGCAGGCTTCGCCACAGTGACCGTTGCGACCACAAGCAGCCAGACCACCCCATCATATCCCTGGACAAACGAACACTACCGCAACCGGCACTGATCCGGCTACGCCAGTAGCCATGACCACAAATACTCTCCTCACATCAACAACCCCTACGTCGCTGCCTTCACAAGCAACCACTGCAAGCAATAAACTCGCAAGCTCTGCGCCGCCAATGCTCGACCCGGCGGAGGCCGGTCTGCCAGATTGGCCGCCGATGCTTACAATCTTCTTGCTCAGCTGGACGGTCATGGGATGGGTGGCGGCGGTGGTACTCTATCTTACCACTTTCCCGGAGAGAGTGAGGTGGGTGGATAGGCTTCTGGCTAGGTGGAGGAACGAGGCAGGTGCGAACAGGTACGTTATTTCTCTATTGATGGGCCATGGTGCTACGTACACTACGCACTGCTTTAAGAAATCACAAGCAATCCGAGGGAAATCCAATACTGTTTACAAACGTAGTGGTACACCCCAATCGTCTCCCATCACAGACTCAACAGCTTGCAACCTCGGCGTACGAGTTCGAACAGACGGTCTACAACAGCGATCGCCACTGGGTTGGGTATCTCCGTGCCTGATGAACTGGCTGAAAGACCACGCCTCAGGAAGCCGCGCTCGTTCGACCAAGAATCTCTGAGTGTCCGTAAGCGAAAACCAGACTTTGACATCGCTTCCACTGCCCACTGTCTTTCAGCAAAGATTTCGCTGAGTCTCACCCACCAGCAGCGCGGGAACCGAGTATCAGGAACCAGTTCTTCGCAAAGCGTATTTGGAAAATGCCAAAGGTGAGGCGGAAGCTCGCAGTGTCTGGGATCGAGAGCAAGTTCTGCGCTCCAAAGACGGTGGCGTCTCAGGTGTTCTCAAGAGTGTTGGCGCGGTGTTGGAGTTCGTGGCGGCCAGGTTGGCAGGCATGGCTAGTGATCAGGTCACTGGTGGTGCAGAAGAAGGATTGTTGCTTCCCATGCAGAAGAATGAGAGAGACCCGCCAGAAGGGATGATGAGCGAGAGTTAAGCTGTTACTCCGCGGATTCAATAGCCAGAGCGAAAGAGATTCGATGCCGTCCACCGGCAACTTCGCACTCTAAGTACGGCGTTGCACATCCTCGATCAATTGGTCGGCTGTGCCTCTCCGCTTTCCGTTGCCTCGACACCAAGAATCCTCAAGCATTCCTCCCTCTTGAACATATGCGCCGCTTCCACAGCATTAGGCTGACCAGCCATGATATCCGCCTTTCCATCGTTCACCAACACCCTGACCACTTCATCGTATCCCTTGAAGACAGCACCAGCGATTGGGCTCTGGCCTCTGTCGTTGATAGCATCGACATCCGCACCCTTCTCAATCAGCACGCGCACTGTTTCGACATTGCCGTGGTAAGCCGCAAGCATGAGCAGAGTGTCGCCTTTGTGGTTTGTCAGGTTGGCTGGAATTCCAGCAGAAAGGTATTGTGAGAGTGCTGGTGTGTCGCCAGCACGAGCGAAGTCAAACAATTTGGTGGCGAGCTCGATGGCCTCCGGTGGGAGTTGGGAGACGGAGGTTGGCTTTGCTGGCGCTTGTGATGCTGCTGAGGGAGGTGTGGTAGCTTGTGGGAGACCCATTGTGTATGTTGTGCGTGGTATATCTGAGTTTGCAGTCGAATTTGATTTATTTGTTGGAATTAGTATGGATATAGAGCAATACTCCAAGTGAGACGATTAAGCAGTTCAACTTTTGCCTCTCCCATGTTGTCACACAAATTCACATACACGATGACATCAGCACCGGCGGAAAGAGCGACCGATGGCCGACTTCCATTGATGTGGGGAAGAGTGTCTTCCACAGTTCCACTCTGCTCCTCCTCTCAGGCGGACAGCCTCGGCATATGCATGAGCCACGTCCCATATAGCCGACCTCGATCATGACGATCACATCGCAGCTAGAAAGTAAGCTGCTGCGTGCTATGCTTCCTCCCTAGTACTGTCAACAACCATTGGGATCTCTACACAGCTCCTCAGCAACCATGGCCATCACCAGGATTGCGCCGTCTCGGGCGACAAGAGCTCTCAACCTCCTCCGCACCATCAACTCCACACACAGTGCATGTCCATGCCATTCCAACCCTGGCCACCACCATCACATCCAGAACCCATTCGCCGGACGCACACGATCACTCGCTACGCCAGTAGATCTAAGCCAGCAAAAGGAATATGCCTTCGAGATGGCTGCGTCGTCGATTCGTTTCGGCCCCGGTTGCACAAAAGAGGTTGGAATGGACTTCAGACACCTGGGCGCGAAGAAGGTATTGGTGGTCACAGACAAGACCGTGTTAAAGTTGGATGCAATGAAGCAGGTCGTGGAGGGCTTGGAGAGGGAGGGTATTCCATATGAGGTCTTCAGCAACACAAGAGTGGAGCCGAAGGACTATTCGTAAGCATTATTTTGGACTCAATCGTGGCATATTTACTGATCGATCCTGCAGAATCAAGGAAGCGATCGACTGGGCCAGGCCGCTCAATGGGGATGCTTTCCTCGCTGTTGGTGGTGGAAGTGTCATTGACACAGCGAAACTCATGAACCTGTACACCACATTCCCAGATGCAGAATTTCTTGACTTTGTCAATGCACCGATTGGCAAAGGTCTGCCTGTCACTTCAAAGCTCAAGCCATTGATTGCTGTACCTACAACGGCCGGCACTGGCTCGGAGACGACTGGCACTGCGATTTTCGATCTGGTTGACAAGGGCGCGAAGACTGGTATTGCACACCGCAACATGAAGCCTACTCTCGGAATTTGTGACCCGCTCAACACACGAACAATGCCTTCCGCTGTGCATGCCTCCTCGGGTCTTGACGTTCTGTGCCACAGTTTAGAGAGCTGGACAGCAATTCCATACCACGAGCGCACTCCCCGTCCTCAAGATCCAATCAACCGTCCTGCATACCAAGGCGCCAACCCCATAAGCGACATCTTCTCTCTACAGGCTCTGCGCGATACGGTCAAGTACCTTCCTAGAGCTGTCAAGGACCCCGATGACCACGAAGCTCAATCCAAGATGCTACTCGCCGCCACTCTTGCTGGTGTAGGCTTCGGCAACGCTGGCGTGCACTTGTGCCACGGAATGAGCTACCCCATCAGCTCCCAAAACCCAGGCTACAAACACGCTGGCTACCAAGTCGAGCAGACTATTATTCCTCACGGTGTCTCAGTCGCTGTCACAGCACCGGCCGTGTTCAAATACACCGCCGCATCGAACCCAGAGCGCCACTTGGCAGCCGCTGAGGCCTTTGGCGTCGACATCTCGAATGTCAAGCTGGAGAGTGCAGGCGAGGTTCTGAGCGAGGCCCTGGCCAAGTTCCTTGTTGGCCTCGGCGACCAGCCTAGAGGTCTGAAGGCGCTTGGATTCAAGAACTCGCACGTCGATATGCTGGTTGAGGGCACCATTCCGCAGGCGAGAGTGCTGCAGCTGGCGCCTAATCTCGATACCTCGGGCGGATCAGAGGAGAGGAGCAACTGGCTGGTCTGTTTGAAGATGCGATGGAGTACTAAGCTGTTCTCCTTGATGCTTTTGACAGATTGACTTCAAGACTTTCACGATAGGTACCGTTGATGATAAAGTACTTCAGTGTCTCAATGAATGCTCAATAAATCCTTCCGACAAATTTCTCGATAAACTCACGATAGTCGGGACCAGTCTACAATCAGCGCATAGTTCTGTCACTTGCTTTGAATCACTTGTGTGTCCTTGTACCAGTACGGATACCAATAGATGTCGTCAAACCATTGGTATCTAGTGAGCCGTCGACGTTGTCGCCATCATCTGTACAGTTCCAGCTCATAAGTCTGCGAACATCGCAATGTCGTATCATGCTAGTATCGGCAGGTATATCTTCAAATATTGAACTGTCTCCCGTAGAGATGATAATAGATATTTCGAGTAGTCTTGACTCCTGATATAGTCCTATCTATAGCTCGCGTCCACTTTAGGGCATAAGTGCCGCTGAGACGCTGTTCGCAGACTTTTGAGTACCGACTGTAGAGGACGAGGCTGTGACTTCACCAGAATTCTCATTGAACGGGTGTCTATCATTGCACTTCCTATGCGCGAGGCACTACAATCATCGAGATTAATCAACAAGCATCAGAAGAGCAAAACCATGTAAAATTATCCATAATTGCAATGAAATCGGTCTGTGGGAGCACTGAGAGGAGAACAGCACAATACCTCAATGTTATCTTGACCCTGATAACCACAACTCTTAGCGCAGAAGTATACATATGACATCTCGGCGGCAAGTATTCTTGAAGAGACACGAATGTCAAGGGAAGGACTCTATCGGTACTTAAGAGACTTCTGGATCTCGATTTCTGGATCTCGTCTATAGTCTACTCAAAGCCGATGCCTATCTTCGTCGATGCTTGCATTTGCGGATTTCAAATAGTACGCAGACTTATGAGCTAGCATTGTCCACATACCACAAACATGGACGCACGAGATGTACAAGCAATTCACGCGCCCATACATACATGTATGCACACGAGTGCAGTCAAGGACACGGCAATGACAGCACTGTGGATTGTAGCAAGCTTAACTACTCGTTCGCCGGCCAACGCGGTTCTCGTCTCAGACGTCGTCTAGCAGTGTGCTTGTTGCCCAGAGACGTTGGCAACGTCTGGAGTCCTTTGGTACTAAGTCACAGCGCTGACGTCCTGTCGAGGACGCTCGAATGGATGGGTTCTAGCCCTCAGGCTTTGACCTGAGATCGGTCTAGAAGGGTTGTGTAGTTGATCACTATACGCAAGCAAGCAGAATTCGATGTCATCGAGTCTCCTATGTCCATATCCTGCAGCGTGACATCTGCACCGTTGCCAAATCGCAATTGTGACATGGCTTGGACGTATAATAGAGAGCCTGGACTTGTCAACGTCATCGCTTAGACATCCAGGAAGTATCAGATCTTGGTAGGAGGTATCTCAGGTCAGGCCTCCTGGTGTACCCATCGTGATAAAGCTTGGTCAAAACACCTCGATTGCGAGTATAGCACACCAACCCACGTGGAAAACGAGGACAAAGCTAATCATATCGCCTCCATGTGTTCTGTGCGTAGGGTCAGAACCACTAGATGTCTTAAAAACATACCGCGGAACGGCCGCGGAGGATGTCTAAGATTTGAGAGACGTTGTTAAGCAACGGCGTCACAAGAACTGCTTGCGCTGGTATTACTACTGTTCAAGCTACACCGTTCCGTCTTGCATCGAACAAGATGACAAGCCGCGTGTAATTCGATATGTCGTCTGCGTTGTCTGGAAGAAGATCTATCGACCTTGAGCGTGAAGCTTTCGTGTGCGAAGGAAGTCCGTGCGCGGTGCATCCGGGTCCGTGCTCAACCATCCACGATTGCAACGACATCAAGCTTTCTCAAGCACTTATACCATCATCCGTGAGACATTTATCGTTATTAGCGGGAACGGCCAGAACAGCGACGCACTCATCGTCCAGCTGTAAACAAGATCGCACGGCTGTTGCTACATATGCCTGAGCATGTGAAGTACGTGCATCGAAGTCCTCAACGCCTTCGGCGACACCTCGAGCTTTGGCACGTGGGATCAGAGTACTGGCTCCAGTCTTGCAGATCGGAGATGACCATCTTCTGTGAGAGGCTCGGCCATACACAGATTGACAATGGCTGTCTGGTGGTCCAGGTAATTGTAGCCGACTCAGCCAAGGATGTTCTCGCGGTAAGTACAACTTCATGGTTCTCCCAGTTGTGATATGAGCATGAGGGCGTACCAGCTTCAAAGGCCAATGAACCAGCAAAGTATCACGCCAGTCAGTACGGACCACGCACGTTCTTAGAGAGTACTTCCTATTCCAAAGGACGAACAAACCACATGAAGGTGGAGCTCTGCATGGCATCCGCGCTTCAGGCCCATCGTTCCGCGATTGAGAATACCGGCATTCTATATCCTCCCATGGCATATATCCGATGGAGTTGTCAGGTCAATCAAATTACTATAGGTTCTCCCATGCCACGGGAACCGTTTATTCTGCACTCGCACTTCACGACCGTTACCCCTCGCACCATGAGTGAGACATCATCCTCCAAGCTACTACACTTATGCTGCATTCGCCTTCCAGTTTGTTCTTTCGCTCTCCAGTCGCTCGCTTCTGCGTGTAGCTTCGCCCTACCTTTACTCTCTACACCCTTCTGTCTTCACGCAGCCAAGTCAATTTAAGATGAAGACCACAGCCTGGTTGGCGATCCTTGCGGGCGCTGCTCCGGCGCTCGCAATGCCAGGTTTGAGTGGATTTGCAGGCACACAACGCGGTAACTGGAAAGATCATGGTCCAGTAATACACCACCCACCACCGCTAGCCGATGACACCGAGTCATCAGCACAACTGAGTTCCTCTTCACTGAGTGAGCTAGCCTCAAATCCGCCCACAACGGAGTCAATATGGGGGAGTCGATTACTCGCAGCAATTCAAATGGTAGCAACGCGCAAGGATAGCTTCAGCTCCATGCCCGTTGCTTCTGCAGTATCACATCCCTCGCCCGAGGTTGTAAATACTACCGTGATCGAAGTGATCACGGAGTATGCATCTGCAACACCGACGGCTGTTCAACTCGCCGAGAAGACCGTCACAATCTACACGACGATCTTCGAGGCGATTTGCACGAAAACCGACCACTGGATGAAGGACGGAACCGCGTACTCGTCCCTGTACGAGACGGTGACCACCTCATCCATTATCGACTTTTATCAACCAAACAGCCCTACGGCTGCGCCAGAGACCATTCACAGCTCATTCAGTCTACTAACCCCGGTCCACTTCCCTGGACCGATAAACCCTTCTGGCGACAGCGTATCAACTTCAACCTCGACATCAACTCGGAAAACCACAGTCACGGAGACCAACTTCCACACCGTAGAACCTACTGCTGGACCCGAAACATCATGGGCCAATCCCAGCAACTACGGCAGCATCCCTCTGACCCACTCCACTAAGAGCAGCCCTCCGACTACGGTGGCTTTCTCGTTGTCCTCTGCTGCAGAACACGAGACTGTCCATAAGGCTGACTCGACAAGTCAGGAGTCCCACGACTTCTCCGAATTTGCACCACATGGCAGACCATCAAGCGCAGCTGCTCCTCCTGCTTCACCCAGCTCTCACAAAGAGGAGAGCCCTGTTGCTTCGGTCGCACCCCAACCACCAGCACAAGAGTCTAGCTCACACGTCGATACGCCATTTCATTCCAAAGCCACATCCGACGTACCAGCAAGCTCGCCAGCCGTGCCTTCAGCTGCTCAGTCCGAGCCATCTGATTCTTTCTCCAAGCCAACTTTCGTTGCGCCAGTCCCTGGAAATGATTCCGCTCCCATCGACTACAAGCCGATGACAAGCACCTGGGTCGACCAGACTGTATCGGAATTCACCAGTGTCTACCCAACAGTGGTTCCGCAGACCAGCGTCTGGACCCTCAAGAACAGCAACATCACCAGGAGCAGAACCTTCTTTGCCAACACCACAATGACTAGTGTTAAGACAAGCACAATCTTCGCTACGCACACCTCCGTGAAGACGGACGCGATCAACGTTCCTGGTCCCCTGGGTGGCAAGCCGACTGCTTTCCCCGGTACTGGCAATGATTCCATTCCCGCTACCAGAGTACACAATGGCCCCGGCTCTGAAGCCTCCTGCACCTCCAAGCCTAAACAGACCGACTTCTGTATTCCTTGTGATGGCCAGCCCGGCAATGACCCCAACAACTTCTGTGGATACACCGTGCACGACAACAGCTATAAGGTCACTCCAAAGACTTGCCGTACTGTTGAATACAACTTCGTCATCTCCAATACGACAGTTGCACCAGATGGCGTTGAACGTATTGGCCTCGTCGTCAATGGCCAAATGCCTGGTCCACTCATCGAAGCCAACTGGGGTGACACCATCATCGTCCACCTCGAGAACCAGCTCCAGGACAATGGCACGTCTATCCACTTCCATGGAATGCGTCAGCTCGGCTCCAACGAGATGGACGGCGTGCCTTCAATTACTCAGTGTGCCCTCGCTCCTGGAGAGAAGATGACCTACACCTTTGTTGCAGAGAACTATGGCTCGACCTGGTACCACTCCCATTTCGCACTCCAGACTTACGACGGTGTCTTCGGGCCAATGATCATCCACGGTCCATCTTCAGCAGAGTATGATATTGATGCCGGTTTCGCCGTTCTGCAAGATTGGGGGCACGAGTCTGTCAACGAGCAATACCACGCCGCCGAGACTGTTGGTGAAGCTCCCGAATTTGGACCACGAACCCTGGACACTGGTCTCATCAATGGAATGAATGTGTGGCGTGGAGTCAACAACGATAGTGGCCGAGACCGGCTCGCGCTTCGAAATGACTTTCCAGCCTGGCAAGACCCACCTCATCCGTGTCGTCAACACCGCCATCCAGTCAACCTTCAAGTTCCACATCGACGGCCACAAGTTCACTGTTATCTCTGCTGACTTCGTACCCATCGAGCCATACGAGACCGACATTCTCAACATCAACATCGGTCAACGTTACAATATTCTTGTGAAGGCGGACCAGGCCCCTGGCGACTACTGGATGCGCTCCGACAACCAACAATCATGTGCTCAGCTCCACAACTCCAAAGATATCAAGGGTATTGTCCACTACGCAGGCTGCACTGGAACTCCTAATACTGTCAGCCGTAACTACACTGATGAGTGCATCGACGAACCGTACGAAAAGCTCGTTCCCGTGGTTCCGCTCAACGCTGGACCCGAGACCTCTGAGATTCACAAGAATATCCTCGTCGGCGAAGGCCCACAGACGCCGACAAGGTTCAAATGGACGCTTGACGGTCAGACGTTCCAGTCGCAATGGGGCGACGCGACGTTGCCCGAGGTATTTTTCAATGATACGGTCCCACCGTACTCCGGCCAACTGGCGATTGAAGTGCCACGCCTACACGAATGGGTTTTTGTCATCGTCGAGTCTCCTGTACCCTTGCCTCACCCCATCCACCTTCACGGCCACGATTCCCTCATCCTCGCACAAGGCACTGGTCCGTACAGTGACGATGTCCCTCTCAAGCTCGACAACCCACCTCGTAGAGACACAGCTCTCATGCCTTTCAACCACGAGACTGGCGAGGGAGGCTACCTCGTCATCGCTTTCGAGACCGACAACCCAGGCGCTTGGCTGATGCATTGTCACATCGGATGGCACGTGTCGATGGGCTTCGCACTTCAAATCATCGAGGCCAAGGAGCAGATGAGAGGAACCGTCACAGACTCTTGTCAACTCGGCGGCACCTGCAAGTCGTGGAACCAGTACGCAACATTGAACCACGTCTACACAGATGACAGCGGCGTTTGATCGGCACGGAGGCTCGTATGACTGTTTTTTCGGTCGTCAGGCTTCACAGGAGTAGCAGAAGCACTTTTCTCGTACTACGTTCTTGATACCCACTACTATGGAGAACGCGCGGCATGGGCTGCATTGCCATGGCTTGGCAGGAAGCATTTTTTGGCTTTCAACACAATTTTGATCTGGTTCTTTTGATGAGCGTTCTCAGCGAATTCGTTTATTCAGACCACTGGCTGGTGGTAAACCACATTTTACGACCTCTTTGCAAACGTCTCTGCCTTAGCGCGGACGTATGGCTTGCATTAATACTAACGACATAGCATTTGGTAAAGGCTGCGCACGCTTCGATACCGCATCATGCTGGTATCGGCGGACATATATACAGGCCTTATGCTAATCCCGTAGAGATCATAGATGATACTCAAATTAATTTTAGTCGCTAGTAAAGTCTTACCTTCGCCTTCAAGTGATATGGTTATAACACATCCCGTTAAGATTACAGCACTTTCAAGATGACTCCCGAGTTAGCAAAGTCCTGCCTTCGCCTTAGTCTGTGTGCCATATGCTACATTCCTAGAGATCATAGAGGACTCTCGGAAAGGTTTGGTCGCTAGTAAAGTACTACCTTCACTTTCAATCAACATGCCATATGTTGTATCCAGCAGAGAGCACGGAAGACACTCAGGAGAGTTTAATCGCTTGTAACGTCCTACTTCCGATGTATTAGTATTGAAACGATTACTCCTGCTAAAATCAAACAACGCTCTTCAAAAGACATTAGTTGTTGGTAAAGTCCTTCCTTCGCCTTGCTTGGTATGTCTTATGTTATATTCAGCAGAGAGTATCGAGGACACTCTGAAGATTGTAATCGCGAGTGACGTCCTACCTTCGCTTTCAGTTGGTATGAAGACGACTCTTTCCACCGAGATCAGAGAGCACTCTCAAAAAGATTCTAGTCGCTAATGAAGTCCTACCTTCGCCTTCACGCTGAATAAGAACGACTGGCTCTGCTGAGATGATACATGCAGAGCACGTACCTCATTATCTCTAGTGAAGTCCTAAGTCGCTTTCAGCTATCGTAATAACAACATACTCCATTGAGACACGGTACAATATCTAGAGCGCGTGCCTCGAAACAGCTCGCGAAGTCCTAACCTTCGCCTTCAATTAATTCAAGACCGATCACTGCAGCTGAGTCAAATGCGTAGAGCGCGTACCTCGATATTGCTATTGGAGCCCTACCTTCGCTTCTAGTGAATATGAGAATCACTATTTCCGCTGAGATACTATACAGTACGCAGAGTGCCTGCCTCAACGACGCATCATGCTTATAGCGGCAGAGACACATGCAGGTCCTATACCAAACCCTGTAGAGATACTGGAGGATGCTCGAAAAACATTAGAGTATGCTGCTACTACAGACACTGTAGAAAACGTGAAGTCAAAGGCCGAGAGTTTCCTAGTAGCAAAAGTATCTCGTGTCTATTAAGCTCTCGTCGCAAATTCCGTTAATAGTAGTAATGCCTTCTTGTACGGATATTAGATAATGGCTATACGCTCGATGCAGCTAGGCGCATAGTGGTTCGCCTAGCATAGACCTCCTCTCCGCGCTTCTTGCTACCATTAGGGTGGACTTCTCCTGGGTGTTGTAGTCAGCGAGGGGAAGGCCCTCCTCGAGCTCCTTACCGGCAAAGATCAAGTGCGATTGCCAATCCAGAAATCCGCCGTTCCGGGATATCCTCATCACTGTCGGTCAGAAGCTTGTGCTCCTTCCATCGGAATAGCATCAATGTTCATTGTCGAGGTTGAAACATGTATTCCCGGTGATATCGTGAGCTTTCAGTGTTTCAGGTTGATGGCAGCTGCTCGAGAACCGCTTGATCAGCTTCTGGAAAAGCTGGCCAGATTGAGGCATGGAATCGGACGTTCGTGAGTTGATGCTTCTTGGGATGCTCGATGCTCATAAGTCCGCGCACACCTTGGATTCGCAGTATGCTAGTATCAGCAGATCTAGGCAGAAGTCTCGATCTATATCTTGTAGAGACTATAGAAGACACTCCAGTAAGGACTTGGACGAAATGAATGCTTCGAGATCTGCAACCATAGCGGAAGTGCCTCCTGCTACGCAACCAAATATTTCACTGCGGGACTCCAATACGCACACCACTTATTTGCATGAGCCTTTGTGCAAGAGGCAAACCCCTCCATGCCGTGCTTGACTTAGAATTGCCCTAGACCACTGCTCAGGGTATCGCTAAACATGTCCAAGCTAGCTGTGTGTGCAATTTGCGGCTGCGACTGCGTAAGATTTACTGTATGCTTGAGACGAGACCGAGATAGTGTGCTCAACTGGTAGGAGGATGCATTAAGCCGCAGGAGGTAATGTTTGTTGCGGGCAAGAAGACTTATATTGTGCTGGCAGTGAGGAATGAGGTGACACGAGTATCGCACGCAAATCCTTGGTGAAAGACCGGGATCCTTGCTTATAGCCGAGATCTCATCGAGCTTACGTAAATATGTGCACTCCGTTGTGGCAAGTTGACGGTATCGCGCACCGTAGAATTGACTGGTGCATTGTTGCGAAATCACACTACCTTACCTTACAACGTCTTTCATTTGGCGGCAACAACCAAAACCACTCAGTTTGACAATCAACATTTGAATGTTCCTTGACCACGAGTGATGCTAGTCCACACATCGATTAGGCGCGCTCGAGCGATACGCCAGATGGGCCTATGAATGGAAATGAACGCATCACTTTCGAGAGTGTAAAGCTCACAGCCCAGCGATCCGCGACCATCCCTGTCGTCAGTGTAACATCCTTTTACGGCCGGCACGCAGTGTACCCTGCCGTTATGGCATCTTATACAGCATCGCGACCACGATCTGGCTATTGGCAGTGAGGTCAAGGGGAGCGCTGCATGCTCAACCAGCATCCTTCGCTTTTGGACCTGCAGAGCATTCACTCCGTTAGCGGGATCTGAAAGCCTGCAGTCAGCAAATCAAGAGTGCCTGTGTCTCGCGCAACTTCATCACATCCGGAAGCCTTTTTCGCTTGCCGCCCTGCCGGCCCGACAGAACTAGTTATGAGTCTTCGCCAGTCCAGGATTTCGATACTCAATACCAGCGTTCTGACTTGCTCATACGCACTGAATCGGTCTCACTACATGCTGACGTGGTAGACCTTTGCAACGGTCCCACAGTTGGACTCTGACCTGTTGTATGGACGTACCAAAAGCGGTGACAGCTGAAGATTTCTGGACCCGTGCATTCAAACCCAGCCTACGAGCCGAAGTGACTGTGCTGTCGCATTGAACTGTGCTGAACGATCACATGATCTCAGCGCCGTGATCTACTCGCGGTATATCTGGTAAACCCGGCGCCGCGCTGGAATTCAGGGCGACTGACATACAAACGGGATATAGGTAGTACTGCTTCAGCCTACGAAACGGTTAACATTTTCAGAACTATCCGGTTCTGGTAGTGGTATTGAGGAGTAGCCAGCAGGGCATTGGCAGCATGATCATTGGCGGGGAGCGCATAAGCGTTGATCCACGAGGTAACGCCACATCTCACATGCGGCGACGCTGTCGCATACCTTGCGCACGAGTTTTCTCGTCTAGATCTTCGCACTCATCGGAGTATGCCACGCGCAAGAGTTGCTATACATCATGGGGAGAGATGATATGAGGTCAAGGTTGGAGGAAGAGAAACGCGAACCTGTCGCGCTAAGCCACATCACCTTCCTTGGTGAGATGGAAGTACTTTCGCATCCAGATTTCGCATAGGCGCTGCCTCGCACCTCACTACGCCGCACACGAAGGAGAAGATCAAAGCAAGAACGCCGTAGCCCCAGTCAGTCAATCTGTCTGAACGCTTGTGTTTGTTCGCGAGGATCTCCCTCTGGGAGACCTCTTCTACTTTCTTCACTCCCATTGAGATCGCTCTCGGAGACGTCACAACTCCAGAACTATCTCTTCGTGTCGCGTCACTCCCACTCCCTCGAGGTGAACCTCTGGTTCGACCTCCAAAACCCTACTGCACTCGCCGCCCATCCTTCTCCTCCTCGAGGCGAGCCTCTGGCTCGATCTCATAAATCTCACCAAGACTACCTCCGGGAGTCTGGTCTCTTGAGCCTACACCACCCTCATACGCGTGGAGTCAACGCACCAGGCTCAGTCTATCTAAAAGCTCCCACCTGGCTATATAGTCCTGAGCCTTCAGAGACATCACAATGGCGGCATCGTAAGTGAACACTTTACCAATGACGAGAGGCCTCAAAAGCCCTCTGGAGATGATGGTTGCTAACACGCACAAGGGTATTCGCCCAAGTGGAGTCTTACATAGACGATGACGGCCAACACAGGGTCGCGCGGCTGCTTCCTTATGACGTGCCACCGCCAACCACCTACGTTCCGCCGCCCGACTATGTTCCAGTCGTAACCACACCAGAGCGAACGCCGACTCCCCCGGCTAGATACGTCCCTGAGCCCTGCACGCCTCCCGAGCCCGATGACATGCCATCGAACGAACGATACAGGCCAAGTTCGCCGCCATGAACATGAGCCGCCCAACGGGATCCGAAGAGGGAGAATGCCCAATCGAGCATAGAGGGCGATGGCCATCTACTCGTCGGTCACCATCGATGAACCTCGAGGCATCGCCGAGCGCTCGTCCTCAAAGTCCAACAGAAGAGCTGGACAACATCGCCGCAAAGAAATCTAAGGGCCTTGGGATCGACAACATGTTCGCTGAGAATGGTAAAGGCCGCTCAAGAACGACTGCCGGGCTCAAAAGCGCTGTCGTTCCTTCTAAGGCAGGCGGAGGTCGCCTCAAGAGGAAAAGGAGGATCAACAAGACGGCAGAAAATCTGGCCTTCTTGGTGTCTGACGACGATATGGAAGAGTCAGATAGGCCTTGGTCCAGTGATGATGCATGGGACGCACTGGATGGCGATCGCAAGAGTGGGATGGCTACAGCAGACCTCCCATCTGACAACAACACTTCGCCCATCACCTCCAGACGCCTGAGAAGAGGAAGTGCCGCAATCAACTACCAGGACATGACCGAGCTGGAAGCTGATGACCTCAAGGCCGACGAATAACAAGCCATGTGCAGCTCCGATGGTGATGGCGAAGTCAATGATCATGAGTCTCTGTGCCGGGAGTCCTTGGAATCGCAGTATGCTAGTATCAGCATATATACATAGAAGCTTTGAACCCCTTTCCACGGAGATAATAGAGGATACTCGGGTACATACTAAGTTCTCGTAGAGTCGTATCTTCGTGCTTCGCTTACAATTTAACACAGTTCCCGCTGAGATTCCGTGTGTAGACATATGAGTAACGCCTGTAGCAATGTGAAGGTGTGGCTCCAATTGTAGGCGCTCTCCCTCGACTGAGCATCTCAAGGGCATTATGAAGGTTTCAGTAGTCTGCGGTAACTGGTAGCAGCTTACAAGCTGACGCGATATTAGGAAAGGTCAATATTCGATGATTCGAAGCGCATTTGCAAAAGTCGCAGACGTAGGCAGGATTTTTCCGATACGTGGAACGAAGGACTTATTTTCTCAATTTGATATTATCTCATTGGGTCTCACTACCTACTAACGTATGTCATCTAGCTCCTACAAACTTCTCAGACCCGTCCCAGAGAGATGCGTCTCTGCTTCCCATGCTACGTGCGTCATTGAGTACGTAGTTGCACATATGGTGAGCCGGTCACGATCTGGCGTTCCATGAGCGATACCGAACCAGTCGGCGAGAAAGGATTTCTGGCAGCCTTTAAGGTCGGAGGCAGCCGGTTTCGATCTCCAATCAAGAGAACACGGCGCAGATCACCGTGGACATGGGCATGCAAGATTCGGTAGACCGCGCAAGCTTCGTGGATCTGCGAGGCCTCATTGACGATAAGCCCGTGGGATTGACAGTTCAACGCCTTCTCCAGGCTAATGATGGCGTCAACCAGCCTCGATTTGCCAGTTCCGGGAGCTCCAACAACGATCGTGACCTTGTGCTGGAAATAATGACGGACCGCCTGGGTCTGATCGGCGTCCAGGCGCAAACGATTGATGGCTGAATCAACTTGCTGCTGCCAGTCTCTTGGCAGATCGTCCGTCCGAGAAATGTTGTCGAGCGAGTAATTGTCCTGTGCGAGAAGCCACGATTTCCAGAAAGAATTGCCGCCGGTCATGACCTGAATCGCCTCCTCACGAAGCCTTCTAGCGTCGTTGGTGTAATTGGCGTGTTCGTAAGCGTGAGAGCCAAGGACATGTGCGAGATACTCGCGATGATCGGTGAAACGGTGGACAGGTCGTATTTTAGCGAGCAGCAAGGGCTGAGGCAAGGTGTTGACGTTCTGGAAACGTGCGGTTCCAGGCACATACCACCCATCGGGTCGCGCAGCAAGAGCTTTGTTGATGTATCCTGTGTCCAATTCGAAATTGCCGGTCGAGAAATCCATGATGGACTCGGGATCTGCGGCATTGAGCGGTCGCAGCCACGGCCACCATGACGGTACTGATGGAGAAGGCTGACAGCAGAACCAGGGCCAGAATAGAGTCGGCATTCGGGGTGAATTCTTCGTGACGATGCCGATCCGAGTGCCACGAGTCGTCGCTTGATCAAGGATCGCCTTGAACCGATCGATCGCTTCAACGACGTCCAGGGGAGACCAGCGCGAGGGTAACCAAATCCATATCTAGTGCAAGTGTCCGAGAGCCAAGAGAAATTCAGCTGAGCTTCAGGAGGAAGCTCACGGAATCTGACAGGAGGCGCGGGCTGATCGGCGCCAGTGCGGTACATGACCTGGTAAAGCTGCCGAGAGAAGTCGAGGGACCGCGAGGTGCGATGTTTCCATGCGTACCGGTCCAGACATGCGGCGTGCGACGAAATTGACGGCCGCCATTGAAGTCATCGTAGGCGGCGAAGCTGGCAGCGATGATCGTTTTCTCCTTGCTGGTAGAACGAAAGCAAAGCTCGATGACAAAGCAAGATTGCAGAGGCGAGGGCTCAATGTGGAATAGGACACTGAAGTTTCCATTGTCATTGGCACCAAGACGAAGATTGCCACAGTAGACAACGCAGGCGACTTCCGGGTCGTAAGATTGCAGGCGTACTAGATTGTTGGGGCGCCCAAAAGTAGAGCCGGGTTTGGGGAAGCGCTGCTCAAGTGCCCATTGCATGCGACCGGAGCCAGTCGAAAGGCCTGTTTGAACGAGGCTGGCCATGTTGTTGATGTCTAACAAGCACTTATGGCGTTGTACAGACCGAGAAGGTGAGGTGAGGTGGGGTGGGTAGGGTCAGGTCGATGTGGCGAGGTCGGCGTGGTGAGGTGAGGTGAGGCGAGGTCAGGTCGGCTTGGTTGCTACCCGCAAGCGTGTGACGGTGTGGTGTTGTTGACCGCGGCAAATTTGCACGTGGTGGTGTTAAAGGCGCTCCCCAGAGGAGAGTCGCCGACCGCGAATCTGAGACCCAAAGATTCGACGGCGGTGGTGGTGGTGTTAAAGGCGCTCTCCAGAGGAGAGTCGCCGACCGCGAGCTGAGACCCGAACAGACTCGACGGCAATGGTAAGGTAGGTAAGGACAGGCCAGAGGCAAGTCACTCGTGCAGATCTGGAACCCGAACAGATTGCGTGGGAGAGCAGGAGTGCACAAAAGAAGACGCAGCAGGGTCTGGCGGTGCTGGTGCGGGTGCTGGTGCTGCTCGCGCTGATGTCTGTGTGAGAGAGAAGCTGGAGGGAAACATGAGGCAAGTTTGTACCTTACGGTAAGGTAAGGCCAGGCAGGCAGCCGGCTGCCTCAGCGACACGCGCATGTGACAAGCAAGAACAATCCCACGGGATTATAGCAAGAACCAACCAAGCAGGCGCATGTGAGCATATGCTTCGATACACAATGACACATTCGCGGTCGCGAATTGTCCTCACATAATAAGTCGTATTGTCCAGGATGCCTGGAATCATTGTAGACCCGGAATGCAGGAGAGTATGTCGTGATGATGTATATCATCTCTTGTCAACATAAACCAAACATGTGACAAGTTTGACAACAATAAGACCATTTGTGGCAGAAAGAAAATTGCTGTGATCGATGGCTGCATGCTTAGCAGGCGTCAAAATCTGCTTGCATCGGATACAAGAGTGTCCCATGTAGTGGCGCAGAAACCCGGTTGCTTAGACGCTTGCGTTGCTTCCCTCCCTGCCTTACCTCCTCGCGAGTCGTTGACTTCTGTCAATCAACAAAGCCAAGCACCATCACACCCGCGCTCTTACACCAACGTCAACGTCGACCTGTTCTCCAAGTCAGCCTGTTTGAGACTCGCCTCTGGCTTGTACTCTTGTCACCCATCACCTTGCCGAGATGTGCCTCTGGCTTGTACTCCTATCACCCACCCCCGACTCTTCGCCCAATCACGCGCTCACTCATCGAAGTCGTCATCACCTCCGCTCACACCAGAGCAACAGTCACCAGCTGCTGCTTCACCGACCTCTTCCTCACCCACATCTCCTACTTCTACCAAAAACCATCAAGCCACTACCATAGGCTCTATACACAATCTTCTCCTCCGCGTAGACAGTGGAAACTCGCGACAAGCAAGATCAGCCACATCACGCCGTAGCAACAATAAGCCAAGCACGCACAAACGTTGGCTCGTCCGGCGGTGGGAGGTGTCATCTCAGTAATATTATTTGCGTACAATGTTTCGAGTTGAAAGCAGCAGTTCTAGCTCCCAGCGCCTACATCAGCTCATGATCTATCCTTGTCGCAATCGCGTAGAGTTGATGATGTGAAATTTGCAGCTGGCTTCATCTCACTCTAGGTGGAGCACGTATTTCCCCGGCATGCTGGTCCATTCCGTGTCTCGAGTTGATGATAGCAGCGCTATAGCCTGTCAATCCATTGAGTAGTTTCGTTATGTGTCTCAGCGATAGCCATGAATATTTCAATGTTTGGAGCTGATAGCAGCAGCCTCTCGACTTGTGCGTGATGTCCAGAAGTCATGATATGTCGTCGTCAAAGCAGCATGGCTGCTGCGGTCCATGGAGATGATGGTCTTGCAACTCCAGTACCGGAAAAGCGTGGAAATTCGAGTTTCCACTTGTTAATTCATAGGGTCAAACGATATCTGCTCCAGAAACTAAATGCGCTTTAGTCGATAGGTGTTCAAAGGTCTTCGGCAATCTCTCAGTGGTAAGTAAGGCGATAACATGGACGATACTTCACGGTATGAGCATATCGTTTCATCAAGGTGATAATGGGTACACGGCGCTTTTCAGTGTCAAGCGGACCGCTTCTTGGGTCCTCGTCTGACGGGATTGGCATATCATGTACTGCGTCAGCGAGAGACACCATATGCGAAAGAGTGTGACTTTGCGTCCAGTTTCAGTCGCCAGCTTAGTAGAGAAGGGAGAGAAGCGCCGTTCCTGGCGTAGGACATATACCTGCTTGACCTGGTATAGAACATAAGTCCACAAGGTGGCTGGCCGGCCTCTGGCCGGCCGCCTGTACCATTGTACACACTGTTGCGTTTATCCCATTAGACTAAGGGCACGAGAATCCCACTTATCCGAAGGGACAAATGGCAGCGTTGCAATCCGAACTATACGCTGCACCTCACAGGCGTTGTGGTGCATCGAGAGTGGTTGTCTGGATGTGGTCGTTCTATTTGGGTTTGGTACTTCGGTACTTCGCGGGGGTTGTGGGCGAGGTTGGCTCGCGATGGGGTCCCACAAAGGCGCACACTTGGGTGAATTTGACCCCACTAGTGTCTTTGGGAGGTGCGGTGGTGATTTTCGTGCTATGGGGATGATGTTTCTTGTCATTGAGAATTGTTCAATTTGTTTTTATTGATCAGATCGTTTCCAGTGCGATTATTGATACTGCAAGCCATGTTCTGCGAAGATGATCACCAGTTGCGCAGTCTTGCGAGAACGATGAGCGACGGAAGACGAGCGCTTGGACGATGGAACGACTGAGCGGTTCTCATCAATCGTCAGCAAGAGCTGGGGAGAACACGACTGTATGCGATGCAGTCTGGACAGCCCGGACGACAAGGTAGCACCTGCGGTGCTACCATGTCGCCAGCGCTCGGTGCGAGGCTGAATGCATGCCATTGCAGTTGATCTCGCGATCGAGCAAGTGCGACTGGGTGGTGCAAGTGAGGTGCAGCGTATATAGGTCGGATTGCGACGCTGCCATTTGTCCCTTCGGGTAAGTGGGATTCTCGTGCCCTTAGTCTAATGGGATAAACGCTAACATAATTTCCTTAGGGACATTTGGTCAATTTGAAACAATACAGAGAAGATTAGCATGGCCCCTGCACTAAGGATGACACATGCAAACAAAGAGTGCTACAAGTTTTTTTGGCATTTGTTTTATCATATAGGATGTTGATTGGGAGTTGTTCTCATGGTTTTGGACCAATATGTGGCCGATGGTGCGAGGCGCGAGGTGCGAGTTGAACCATCGACCTAGCGAGCTCCCGAGCTTCTCCCGCGCGGAAGCGGGAGCGGAGACCCCGCTCCCATGGCTTCGGGTCCGCCAGCCACGTGACTCTTGCCTGGTCTTGCTCAGCATGCAGATGGCATGTTTAGCGCAGCAAATGCTACATGATCATGTCTTTTTGTGTCGACCGTGTGTCAAGCAATCATTCCTGGGCACTGCTGTTGTCGCAATGCCAAATTTGGTGGCGTTGTAATGTCTAAGGCTCGTAGATGTACTCCCACCAACGACGCTTTGACACACGGTTCACAATCCAACGAATTTAATCACGTAAAACGCCACAGAGCACGACTACAACCACAATCCAGATGGGAATTGATAGAGGGAGCATCCAGAATCTCCCCAGAATCTTAAATACCCACTTCGATGCATATCAGGCAAGCAACAGGCAAGAAATGTGGATTCCGGACAGCACACCAACCCCAACACCCTAACCCTTCGCGATTCCGCTTCTGCTCTCACTTCGAGCTTGGACACATCACGTCATCATGTCAGATTGACGCTCGAGGCGATACGAACACTCAAGTCGCCTATATAAATGTATATATGATATTTTGAACTTACAGGTACACGTAAGGAGTGTCCTATAGCATGTCGCATTGCAACATCGGGTGGTGGACGTTGATGCCTTGTACGAATTGCATTGTGTGTATCAGAAACCTCGAACAAGGGAAATTGTGACTTTGATGAATGACACCAATGATGTTCATTTATTGTACATACGAACGTTTCCCAACGAGACAGGCTGTACACATTTGAGTCTCCGGTGAACTCTGCGCCACCGCTTCTTTACGAATCACAAGCATCTCATGTGCTCTGGCAGATTCTCCTGCAACTGCAATCTTGTGCTCGAGGATTGTAAGCATATAGTGCAGGAACGAAGGCACGAATTACATTCACAGTGGCACTGCAAGAAATCACACATGAGAAAAGGAAGGTTGGCAAGACGACTCGTCGCCTGTATCAGGAGTTTGCAAGATCACAGGCTAACTTTGGCCGAGGTGAGGTGCATTGATGGTGATGCTGCTGATAACTGTGCGCATTGCTTAGCCTCTGTCTAACCACTACCAGGGTATAAGAATACTTCTCCAAAGTTTGTGAGTGGAAATGCTGATGATGCGGCTGCCGAGCTTGAAGTTAGCATTTGCGCAAAGTCATCCTTCAACTCCATGTCCCTGTCTTTCGAATTCGATGCTCGCCAAATGCCTCCAATGGACTCTCAAGCGCTGCTGCACACGCGGTGCAAATGCATCGCTCAGTACCCTTGCACGATCGCAGTGTATCGCAAGTTCGCCAAATTATTACGCTTTGCGCGTCCATGCCCTTCCCGTGCGATTCTCACTCCTCGTCATCCCGCGCATACCTGCCATTGGTACTTCCCCACTTCGAACGCGACGGATCTTTTTGCATGGGCTTGCCAGAACCGACAACACCAACCTTCGCATTCGGCGCGTCAGGTGTCCTGAACATCGATTCCTTGTGCTTGGTCGCAGTGATCGCTGTCTTCTTCGGTCCATTCTGCATGAAGCTCTGCCAGTTCGCCTTCTTGTTCTCCATCACCTTTCCACCCTTCAGCTTCTTCTTCTCGGGCGCCATACGCGTAGGACCGTCGCTGACCATGCTGGGCTCTTTTCGTTGCATGGCTGACTTGTCAACGACGGGTGCTGCTGTGATGACGGTGCTAGCAGAGTAGGGATCTGGAGTAGAGGCGGTCGGTGGCGGCGGAGGGAGCGAAGCTGCAGGCGCGCCTTCTGCTTTGCGCTTCTTGCCGGGCATTGCGCGGACCTCGTATTTGCGCTTGGTCTCGGTGGAGTTGTCGATTTTGAAACTGACTGTGTAGACTGGGTCCGCGGAGCTGCCGGTCTTTGTGATGATTGTTGCCTCGTAGAACTGCTTGTCGCCGCTCCATTTCGCTAAGACCAGATCCTTGACATTGAACACGACAGGTGCTTCATCTGTTGGCGGAGGAGGTGGCGTGTCCTCGGCTGGCTTATTGTATTTTGGGTGCTTGGTAGGATCCCACTTGGGCTGTGGAGGCGCATCGTTCTGTGAAGCAGACTTGGCTGCTGCGATGCGCTTGTTGATAGAAGCGATTTCTGCCAAAGCGTTGGCTCTCTCACTCAGGACTTCCGCATCGTCCGGGGCGAGTTGGAGGAGCTCGTCGTAGGATGACAGAAGCTCATTGTGAGAGGCGAGGTCCTCGCGGAGTGCGTCGAGATTTTCGGATGGGCTCATTGTGACTTTAGTAGCCGTTTTCAAAGCAGGTGAGGCTGATGGTAGGTACGTTACGCTTTCTGCTCGGAATGCTTCTACCGGCACGCAGGATCAGATGATTTCGAGAGCGGTATTCCGGTTGCACGGGCGCAAACAGTTGGACTGCGGTGCTGTAATGCGATATGATGTGGGGAAGGCAGTGGTAGTAGTGATGATATGACTAGCCAGAGCCAGGAAGATGCGACTGGGAGTGGGAGAGCGGAATTGAAGAGCGGGTAATGCCGGTGGGGTGACAGGTAAGGAAAAAGAGGTGGCGATCTCTTTCACTTGTGGAACAAAGTTTGGGGTGACTTCATCTGGAGGCGGCTCCGCGTGCTTCGGATGGTTGCCGGATAGTAGGAGTGGGAGAGTCGACTGCTATAGCATCACTGGATGTGTATACTACTGTGTGACTATTCACGTGACAGAGCTCGCCATTACTATGAGGACAGCGGTGAGAAGCAGGGCAGAAGCAGAGGGGGTGGTCTGACTGTCGATAGGCTCAAATAGGGCTAGGAACAAAGGGCGGTGCAGGTCATGGAAGGCTCTGGCTCTGCAGCGCTGATTACAAAGCTGCATGTGCGCAGAGCGTCGAGAAGGATGCCCCGCGAAACACGCCGCCATTCTCCAATCACCGCCTGCGCAGCCCGCCAACCGCGGTTCTAGTGGCCTCTGGAATGGGTATGGGCCCTACGAGTACCACAATCAGCTGCAGGATCTGTCTCCGTGGACCCTTGTCGCCCTGCTGCTGCTGTGAGCACTTCTGCCTGTCGACTCTCGCACCCTCTCGACTGCTTCTCCCAGGCCGCCGGAAAACGCGTCAGGCCATCGTAGCTCTCACCTCGCTCTGACGTCTTCCTCTCCTCCTCTCCACTGCGACACTGCGACACCACCCTCCCTGTCACCACCCATTGTGCTGTACAGCATCTCGCTCCTCGCACAGCAATCGCACGTGGTCCACGGTTGCGCATTCGCTTCAGGTGAGCCGTCTCCGCCCGTAATCCCGCCCTTTCTCGTCCATCCCCGCCGCACCATCTTCACGCCGACTGCGGCTGAGTCCACCTTACATCTCTCCTACCTTGTCTTCTGTCCTTCCACACTGCTGTCATTCATCTTGCCCACCGCCTGTGTCAATTCACAGACAGCCCGCTATCCGTTGCCGACGCTGATGACCTCACTCAGCCAAAGCGTCAACCACCACCAAGTGGTCTGCAACATCCCACCAGTCAATGGCCAGTCAGCAGGTCAAATCTAGCCAGCAATTCAATCCATACCTTTCACCAAACCAACAAGACCTTCTCCTCGCTGCTCTCAACTCCCAAGCGACCAAGAAAACTCGCGCAAAAGCTGCGCCCGGCGATACCGGAATTACAAATCAAACTACCTCCGGCCTCTCGCGAGACAACTCCACCACCACCATGAGCGGCGCCGCCGTCTTCCAGAGCCCAGGCAACATGGACAACTTCAACCCCGACTTCACACCCGACCTCGACTATTTAGACGGCGATGGTAGTTTCGACTTCGACAATGCGGATCTTGGTGGCGAGATGATTGGAGGCCTTCCTGCGCTCGACGCCGACGGAAACGCCGAACAACACGAAAAGCGCAAGAACACAGATGATGATGGCTCGGCTGAAGAAGGCGATGCGAAAAGACAAGAAGTTGGAGAAGGCGAGAAGGGTTCTAAGAAGCCGGGCAGGAAGCCACTCACAAACGAGCCCACCACGGTAAGCATGAACATCCTGCTGACAAGTCATTTGCTCTTCTTCGCTCCGCATGAATTTATGCATCAATGTTCACGAATATGCCATTGCTTTTTTGCTTATAATATGTCGCATTGTCATCACTCCGGCTGCTGCCTGATATGGATTACATGCTGACTAGATGCTTAGAAACGAAAAGCGCAGAACCGCGCGGCACAGCGTGCGTTCAGAGAGCGCAAAGAGAAGCATCTCAAGGACCTGGAAACGAGAGTCGCCGAGTTGGCAAAAGCCCGCGAAGCTGACCAGCACGAGAATGGCTTGTTGAAAGCGCAAGTTGACCGCCTGCAGGGCGAACTCAAAGACTACAGGAAACGCTTGTCACTCAACAGCCTTGCTGGCCGCAACTCGCCACCTTCGGGAACCTATGGCAACCAGTCCAGATCGAGCACTGGCTCTACAAATGGACAGAACTTCCAATTTGACTTTCCCAAATTTGGCGGTTTGCCAGGCAGCCAAATGTTCCCGAACGCTCCTCAAAGCGTCAACCTGAGCAACAGCGAGCGTGGTAGCGTCACGCCTCCTGTGAGCAATCAGTCGCCTAGCACAAATACTTCTTACAGTGCATCCAACCAACAGCCCGTTCTCAACCGTGCCAACAGCGCCGGTAACAGCCTCAGCCCGGGCAGCCTGCAGAGTAATGGATCAAACACTGGCAGCCCCGCCAACTCATCGAACATGAGCGCCACAGCCACATACAACTTCGCGCCTTACAGCACGAATGACAACATGCACGGCTTTGCAACAACGCTACCACAGATGGGTGGTGGTGGCAATGACCCGTTCGGTGACCTTTTCAGTCCTAGTATACTCAAGACAGTCGGCCAATCAGGCAACGGCTACTTCAGTCCCAGTCAGCAGAACGCCAATGTCCCAGCTGCCAACGTTAATAACGGTGGTGACAGCACAGCTGGCATTCCTGACAACCGGGTCTTCCGCTTCAACAGCACAAGCAACACAAGTGACAGTGCTTCGCCAAGCGCAAGCTCTCTGTCTCAATGGAATGCGAACGGCACTGCGAACAGCTCTTGCGGTACTTCTCCGGAACCATCACACGAGAGTCCGCAAAACAAGGAGAAGTCAAATGATACCTACGAGAAGTCAAGTCTTCAGAACACCTACAATGCCAATTCCAACGCAAACTCAAACAACGCCTTCTTGTCAAACCAATACTCCAACAACAACTTTGGCGCTTTCGATTTGGGCAACACCAACCCCGCATACAACGTGCCACAGCTGGACTCTTTCGATCCGGTCCTTTTCGGAGACTACAGAGATCCTGGTCAAGACAATCTGTTCGGAGCTGACTTCAACAATGACTTCTTCAACGACGCTCTCACACAACCTGGCCCAGTTGACTACTCGTCACCCAGCAATCTTTTCGGCATTCTCCAGAATCTTCCACAACCCAGTCAGCCTACTTCGACTACCGCAGCACCGAGCCGCAATCTCATGGCCGAAATGGACAAGACCAGGGATGGTGGCGACGACGACTATGGCCTTCCCACTTCCCTGCAACAAAATCCCACACCTCAAACCCAGCAACAGACGACCACCGTCAAAAGGACGGCTCAGGCAAGCTCATCAGCTGCAACAACATCTGGTAATGTCATTGTCCTCTCCATTGCTCCTCACTCACTTCAATTCAAACTAACAATCTCACCAGGAACCAAATCCAGTCCAACCCCGATTTCCAAGACGGCAAATTCGATCTCGACGGGCTCTGCTCCGAACTCCGCGCCAAAGCCCGCTGCTCCGAGTCCGGCGTCATGGTCGACCAAGACCACGTCGACAAGACGCTCAAGAAACTCAGCAGGTCGAAGGAGGAAGTTGCGAGAGACGGCGGCGTCCCGCCAGAAGTTGAGGGCCAAGGCCACCTCGTTTTCGAGCAAGACAGCTGGGACAAGGTGCTCAAGAAATTGAGCGGAGGTGGCAACAGAGTTTGAACGCAAGGCAGCCCTTGACACGAACGCGAAATATCACGAATTTGTACATTGCAATGGGAAGAAAGGGAACGGCATCCCACGGGATGGATGGAGGCGTACAAGGTGCAATTTGCGGGCCCGATCGGGGCGCCAGCAAAGGAAAGATTGTTTGTGAGTTTCTTTTTTGCTTACACTATGATGGGTTGGCTGTTTTGCGCTGCTGGTTATATGTAAGGTAACAGTAGTCACGGACTAGGATTTCCACTGGTCACGTCGGTCATTTACGCTCTGCTCTGAATTTACTTGTTTTAGGCAATCAAAGCTTCTACTTTCTTCCACACTCATGTCTTCATTACCGACAAGCATCGAGTCTTCGGGACCTGTGTGAATGTCCGAACAGGACTGGTGGCAAGTATCCTGTATCCTGCAGTCAGCTCAATCAGCCCGCGCGAATCGCTGCAATTTAGTCCACAGCCTTGTGTCCCGCACAACCGACTTGCAATGAGGCTTGCAGCTTGCATGATCCTCTTGCATACACCATCACGGAAGCGAGCGAATGTACGTCTCACGCCATGTGCTACAATGATTGCACAGCCTTCTTGGTGGCGCCTGCGGTTCTACCCGGCATCTCCTGCCTGATTGCACGAAGCTCCAGTCAGCCCCACTGTCCCAAAGATGCCCGATCGTTGACTCCTACCCGATCATCAAAGGACCGGTAGGATATCTCTCTGTTGCCGTCTCATGGACTCCGAGTTCAGCCTACTGCTTTCTCTCGACATCGTCTCCGCGGAAAGCTCCAGTCACGTCTAGCTACAACGGAAGGAGACTTCACAATCTACTCTTTACCGCTCAACGAAGCACTTTAAATACAACGCTTAGCTGTGTCCTCACAGGCTCTCCGTCCGACCTACTGCTCTCACTCGAGAAGTCCCACTTGCAAAGTGAGAGCTGCAATGTCCACAAGCTCTGGAGCGGGCCCTTCATGGGAGCCGGACGAGGCGTCCCAAAGCGGGCTGCGCGACATCAAGAGTGCTTATAAGAGTGGGAACCTCGTGTTGGTCGTGGGTGCTGGCGTCACTTTGAACAGCCTGGCATCATCCTCGAAGGACGTTCCGAAAAAAGTCAAAGACCGTCTAACTTGGCCAGGCTTGCTTCGGCACGGACTGACATACCTGAAGCGTTTAGATGGCGACTTGGGCAACTTAACCGCTTTAGAGAAACGTACGCTCGGCATGGTGGAGGACATGCTACACAACAACACATCTGAACTGACGACCGGCGATTTGATCCATGTGGCTGGGCTTGTCAAGAAAGGACTCGGGCATGACCAGGTCCCGAATTGGCTTCAAGAATGTTTCAGGCGACTGTATCCTGACTACCTTGAGGGCGAGACGATCGGCATTCTCCAGTCGATACGAGCTTTACGCCTTGGAGGCGCGCGCATCATGACAACAAACTACGACGACATCATCGAGAGATATTGCGACGCGAAACCAGTGCTTCCCCGAGGCGACGACATGCACATGAATGAGTTCATCCATGGTGGGCAAGATGGCAACGTTCCCGGTGTTCTACACGTACACGGCCATTGGCGGGATCCTCGCAACGCAGTACTCGATATCATCGACTACCACAAAACCACATCCGACGAGCCACTACAGCGATTCCTCCAGCAAATGTTCGACAGCACAGCAGTGTTAGTGTTCGTCGGCACTGGTGACGGACTGGACGATCCCAATTTTGGTGGATTGTTACAATGGGCCAGAGAAAAGTTACGATATCAGGCGAGTCGGCACTTCGTTCTCATGAAAGCTGGAGATCGACCGACGAATCGAGCTGGGGTATCGACAGTCTTCTACGGGTCGAAACATAGTGACTTGGCGCCTTTCCTTCAGGAGATTACGAACGCGACTCCGCTTGCACAAGGTTCGTGATACCGTCGTTCGTTCTTGCGATTTGGAAGTCGTCGTAGAGTTGTTGCTTGTCCTCCACTTCAGAAAATGTAGTCAGTCAATTCAGTCAATCCTCATTGCTTCCACGCAATCTATTAAACAGAAGCCGAGTTGTCGACATTCAGCAAACGATACATGGCTGACTTCTACATAGTGCAGCGACACGACAAGGTAGAAGAGGAGCGATACGAAATCTTCATGGAAGCTTTGAAATTCAAGGATATGGATCTGCGTCGAGCCGCTATAGGGGCAGCGTATGCGGAAACTTGTCAGTGGATCTTCAAGAATCAGGACTACAATGAGTGGCGCAAGATACCTCCCGGAGATCAACAGTGCGCTCTTCTATGGATCAGAGGCAAACCAGGATCTGGCAAGTCAACGCTCATGAAATGCATTCTGGAGCATCTACAAAAGGAGCGACATGATCACTGGTCACGTTCTTCTTCAATGCAAGAGGTCGAGAGCTACTCGGCCGATCAGCGGCGGGCTGTTACCGGTCCCTGCTCTATCAATTGCTCAAGCTGGATCTGAATGGTGGTGTCTTTGAAGTCCCAGATCTACCATCCAAAGGCACAGATTGGCCCGTCGAGATCATACAAGACAGCCTACGACAGGCTTTGCTTCGTCTGGAGACTAGGCAAGCTATTACTATCATGGTCGACGCTCTGGACGAATGTGAAGCACCAGAAATCCGCGATATGGTCAATTTTCTCATCGATCTGAGCGAAGAGTCCAGACGCAAGGCTACCAACCTTCGTTTGTTTTTGCCAGCCGGCATTTTCCGAATATCACAGCACGATCATGTACAACCATCGTTCTTGAAGGTCAAGAAGCTCACCACGACGGTATAAAGGAGTACATCCAGGATAATCTCCATGTTCATGATGCCTCTAAAAAAACCACGCTTGGACGGACAATCATGAAGAAGTCTGCAGGCGTGTTCATGTGGGTTGTACTCGTTTTGAAGTCTCTAAATGAGCAATCAGATCGAGGTGCAACGATCAACGAAGAGTCTCTGAGTGTGCTTCCATCATCGCTCCATGATCTGTACCAGAAAATTGTCTCTGACGCAATATCAGATCCATTTTTTCTGCCAATCATGCTTTGGACACTTGTTGGATATGTAAGATCATTGAGTCTTGACCAATTTTGTTATGCAGTCAGTCATAGCACTGGTGAGACCACCTCGCCTTTCCGTGACCAAATGGACCGATTGAACCAACGGGAACCACTGGAGCGATTCGTGCTTCATTCGTCCAAAGGTCTCGTCGAAGTCTTGGATCAAAGAAATTTGGCCGGGGAATCTTTTTCTGTTTCTTACGTGACGCAACAATTCACTCATGAGTCAGTCAGACAATATATCCTCGATGGCGGTTTGGCGGCGTTACACCCGAGTCTACAAGCAGGCCGTGATGTCGAGGCGGCAAGCCACGCGATCCTGGCAGGATGGTGTCAAAAGTACCTGCAGAGCGACTGGTCGAGATACATCGACTTTCCAATCGATCCACCGAGGGGTTGGCTTGGGGAAAATGTCTCTGGCGGCTCGAAGTACAACAGTCAAGACTATCCACTCTTGGAGTACAGCATGAGGAAAATTTTTGACCACATCGATGCTGCTTACTCAGGACAGGAGCTCGAGCTGCGATGTATGAACACGTTTCCTTTGGAGCAATGGATCAATCTCAGCAACATTTGCCCATTATATGGAACGCTGAGATATCTTGAACCGACAGCCAGCCTCGTTTTTCTTTTCCTGGAGAATAGTACTAGGCCAAGAGACTCTGGCATAATCAGAGGAATGCTCGAACATTATTTGACGCATTCAGTGCCATGCGATCTAAGGCGCAAAGGCGAACAGGCCTTGAACTCGAAGCTGATATTTGGGGCCTCATTAGATCATTTCTGCGGAGGTCGACATGCCTTTCCACTCATGTCAGCCGTTGCACGTGGCTATGCAGATATTGTTCAGCTACTGCTGGAATGTGGGCAGCACCAAACATACTTGATCCCCTTAGGTGTTCACTCCAGGGCATCGAAGATCTGAGGCGTTCCGAGCACGCTGAAGATTTCCTCACCGGGGAGTTTGGAATGGTGAAGTATGGTTCGAATACAACTTTTGGCGGGCATCCCTCGTTATGGCGTGCGCACATCCCGTCGAAGATGTTCGACATCACATTGTAATATCATTGTTGGATCACGGAGCTGATGTCAACGCCCAGAATGGGCTTTCGATTAGTGCTCTCGGAGCAGCTTGCTGCTTTGGATACTGGAAGACCGTTGAGCTGCTCTTGACACGTGGAGCGGATGTTGACCTCAAGGACGTCCACGGTTTCAACATCGCACTTAAGTATGCGTTGATCGGGTCATTTCGAATTGAGGGACAAGAATCCCACAAAACAAACATCGAGAGACTTCTTCCGTTGAGAGCCTGTGCTAGACCAGCAGATCTAAATGTGTTTTTGCACGCAGCCGCTCGTCTCCAGGCGACGACAATAATCGAGTTGCTGCTGCATCTTGGCGCAGAAACACATTGCAGAGGCATGGAGAATCGCACCTTATTGCACGTACTCACGGAGCTATCTTGGACGAGTTATGGGCTCTCTTCAACGGTAAGGTTACTACTGGAGCTGGGGATCGATGCCGATGCCCATGGCGGCGAATATGACACCGCGTTGATAGCAGCGTCGGCTACGGGGAAATCGGACCTGGTAAAGTTGCTCTTGGAACATGGAGTGGACATTGGTCACATAAGTGACAAGTATGGCAGTGCACTTGACGCCGCTCGTGCATCGATGTCAGCATTGACGCCGGCAGATTGGCTACCTAAAGGGGAATGGGAAGGCCCAAACAAAAGTCAAGAATTCACAGGGATCATACAAATGCTGTCAAGAGCTGGTCCGAGATAATACCCAGCGCCGCCAACAATCGCTCACAACACACAAATGGCTGATAGATTGCGCTCACTGAAGTCTCGGGATTTGTATTGCTGCGGAGCTGCTGGGAGCGAAAGCGTCGAATTATCCTATCTGGGCGCGGGATTGGAGAGGCAGTCGCCACGAGCCAAGGGTTACGATGATAGTGACGTACAGTATGATACAAAACAGGAAAAGATCTTTGAGGCAACTAGACTCAGCCCCAGCATCTAAGCAGTCCCAAACCCAACCCCGCCAAACTCCAATGCCACCCTCAACTTCCGCTCCAGCGTCTCCTCATCCCTATACTTGGGCAGATACAGCGTGCCAAAACACGTCGAACTCGTCGGCAGCGCCTCGATCTCCCCATCATCCCTCAAATTCTCCTGCAGCAGCACAAACGACCTCTGGATCTTAAACGTCAAGCCCTGTGCTCCGCTGATGGGAATCCGTTCAGCCGCTGTGACGAAGCGGAGGAGCGCTTTTTGGTCTTCTTGCGACCAGGAGGCGAGGATGCGCCAGAAGGAGAGAATGTAGGGGTCTGAGGCGGTGTAGTCTTGGTATTGGGTTGCGGAGCGGAGGGTGGGGAGGTCGAGGGTTGAGGTTCCGGAGAGGGTTCGTGAGAGGGTTGTGGGCGTGAAGAGGGCTAGGTGGTGGCGAGGCAGGAGGGTGTGGAAGCCTTGCGCGAAGGAGGTGAGTTGAGGGTAGACGGAGAGGTTTGTGAGCCAGGCGACGTGGTCTTTTATGTAGGCTGGGAGGAGTACTGGCGTAAGTTCTTGGGATGGCCGGGCAGGAAGGAGGTGGTGGTTTGGGTTCTGCTTTTGCGGGCTTGTTCTGTGACCGTGCTTGTACAGTGGCACTCATTCCGTTAAGTTGGTCCTGGAAGTCTATTCGCTGTGCTCCGCTTGCTTTGCCGGAGGCTATGTCTTCCATGAGCCTCTTGAACGAGGAGCCGGAGGTCATTTGTTGAGCGAGCAGATCAACAGTAAGGCCTATATGGTCGTTCTCATCTTCAGCCGCCGAGGTTGGAGGCCATCGCGATGGTTTTGGTGCGGTGTTCTGCGAGCCGGTCGCTTTGCTTTGGGTTCCAGCGTCAGAAGCTGGAGCGTGGATAGACCAGCCGGGCCACTGATGATCAGAGGGTCGGTATTCCTTAGTCGAGCCAGATGGAGCGTCGATACGGGACATCTCGTCGACTTCGAGATCCAGAACAGACCGCTTGCCGGCTGCGTACTCGTCGCATTGCTTGCGGACTCGATCAATACCACTCTTGTTTATGCTCATGCGCAGGCCGTTGGCTTCCAGTGGAAATTCGTAGTCCAAGCCTTCGTACGCGCCGTCTTTGATACTCTGCAGCGAGCGCTTGATTTCTGGCCAGCCGTCTTGAATGTCGTTAAGCTCTGTGCATTGAAGGCCGAGGAGATGATTGTAGAGGGCGCGAGGAAAGTTGACAGGGATGGTGATGCCGTTGTATAAAGCGAGAGCGACGAGGAGGCCAAACAATTCGAACATGTAGAGAGGCTGCAGGCTGCCGGGGCGGAAGTATGATAGACCTGTGGTGGTGTCTGTGTTGAACATGCCTGGACACGAATCAGTATCTTGCATATCTCAGTGCACTGTAAGCAGCGGTGAATCCCTACCAGCATCTGGAGAGAAGAGCGCCTTGCAGACCAGATTGAAGAACTCAATCTGCACGCCTCCCAGATCTTGTCCGACTTCTGTTCCTTCCATTTCTCCTAGCCGTACTCGCAAAGGTCGGAGTAGTTCGCACTTTCTGCGCTGCCAGAGCTGGTCGAAAGCATCTTCCAGAATATGGTCACGGCGAACCGTCAACAGAAGGTAGAAATCACGTAAATGGTGTGTCTCGCGTGCTTGATTGTCCCAGGCGAGACTAGCCCTGTCGCTGTTTGCAATGAAGCGATCATAGAGCTCCTCGTTTACGTGTGACAGCTTGTGTGCTTCCCTAATATTGGATCAGCAATGTCACGTGGGTTGGTGGAGGTCTAGCGGCGCAACAAACCTCATACGCAAATGGTTGAGCATGCGGAAGCTCATCAATATTTGTGCATCAGAGTACAAGAACGGGAAAGTCAGCAGATGCCGCGAGCTCGTTTTGGCAGAGGTATCGCGCTCCATCCAGCTCCGCATCAATTCCGTAGCATCAACTCTCTTGTAGATATATGGAAGTAGATTTGCATCGGACGTCCTATCCGGATGCGAGCGGTCCCATATTCTTTGTTGCATCTCGAGCAGTTCTAGAGCACCACACGCAATTGTTCCACGTTTGATGGTAGGCTTGCCATCCCAGTGCTTGAGAAAGACTTTCTTGAACCAAAGAGGATAAGGCCACGGTACCCAGGAGTCTTGTTGCGAAGCAGTCTGCGAGCGCGCAATAAGAGTGACGCGGTCTGTGAGTAGACTAAGTATGCTCCCATGGTCGTTCGAGCTGGATGCCGGCTGTCGAAGCTTTGCTGTGACATCTTCTACTTGTGTACGCAAAGCAACGACCTTGCATATTTCCGCACACAAGCGGATGTACGGTTCCCAAGAAAAGAGTTCCAGCAAGGAAACCAAGTCAGAGTAGTCGGTTTTCGAGTCAAGCGTTGCTGCCGGTAACGCTCTACCATTGTTGATGTGTTGGGCGAGTGTCTGCCATGTGGCTGGACTGCTCTTTGAAGGAATGAGGTCGTAGAACATTTGAAGAGCCGTGCCTACGGTGTCGGCAACTTCTTTGTTGGGCACGAAGAAGGGATTAGATGCACCAGATGCCTGGAACGGAGGCTCGCACAGTGTATGTAATTCCCAGGTGAGCACTGCTGTCGTTTCTCCGTCTTCGAAGATCGCTGGTTCTATACCTTTAGCAAGCTGTTTCATGTCTGACGTGTCGGCCAATCGTTGGCTGAAGGACGAAGGATCTCGTGGTCCCTCGTCAGGCATCTCATGTGAGGCCTGATCAATCAAGTCTCCATGCTTGCAGATGTAATCTTCACCCCGGGAGCGGGTGAGCAGCCCAAAAGCAATGATTCTGGCCGATCGCGGCGTGTAATCACGAACAGGGATTCGAGTCGTATTGCGAAGACCGGTGGCGCAAAAGCGCGACGTGCAGTCTTTATTTCCACATCCACGGAGTAGCTGCGTGACAAGTCTGCTAGAAAATCAGTCTTCGTTGCAAGCATACGATCAGATGATCCCAGACCTTCGCATATCATCCCTGAGAGCATCTTCCTGAAACCCGTACTCCGTCTCGTAGTCTTCCATCAAGTCGTTCCAGGCCGGTCCTGCATGACCGTCTATGGACTGTTGTGAAGGCGAGTTGTAATTGTTGGCTTCTGTGGCAAGCTCGGGCGCTGCTATGATCGTGTCGTCCATCGTAGGAGACTCCATCGTAGGCAAGCAGAAACACACCCCTTATACACGTAGTCTATGCGTAATAGTAATGTCCATTGAATATGGATAGGCGTGGATCGTATTCGTAACCCTCGGCCACTCACGCACGTGACCGCAATCAAGTTTCGGAGCAACGAAACGACGGGCACGCGGAAAGGCCAGTCGTGGGCGCCTGACTGCGTGACAGTAGAATACCCCAAGTCCGCGCCTCCTACTGTACTGTAGAAGGTCAGTACTGACTACTTCCTGTGCTATCGACTAAGGATGATTCAGCATGGCCAATCAACGCTGGAGCCTGAAGTCGCAAGCCACCCTGATGTGACGATTGATGCCCGAGACCACGCGGAGAGGGAAAAGAGCTTTACACTAATTTGAGACATTGGAATCAATATCCGGAAATTTGTAAAAGAATTATATCGCTTATGTGTATAATGGTGACATGCTGCATTGCCTATGTACAACTGAAATAAAAAATGGTCGACCAACTACGTTTAATCGGCTCACAAAGGACCAGACCAACTGATTAGGTATTTTGAGAAGCAGCAGGAGATGAGTTTTGACGATATAGGAAAAAGACATAATCCGCTGTATACAGTAGTGCTCTAGTCAAACCGAAGAACCAAGCACATATATTGCATGCAGCGTCTTCAACGCCATATCATTACTACAGGTGTGAAACTTGTGGTTCAGTCTTGAGAGTGAGAGAAATTCTTGACTTTGCGTGGATTTGGTGGGCGAAATTTGATGGAGACAGGCGAACGATTCACAAGCCTGCCCCGCCCAAAATCTGGTGCCCACTCATACTACACCCGACCATAATCTCGACACCGCGCCGGTCGCAGACTGCACATACAACACACCGCCCCCTCTCGCGCCCCCCGATACCCCCCCATATCTCTCTCACAATGGCCAACGGCGCTCCCGACAGCTGGGAAGACGAGGATCTGTCCCAGCAGACCCAACAGAACTTGAACATTCAGCAGCAGAACACTGCTCCTCGCGCCCAACCGAACACTTTTGTCCCTGGAGCCAACACTTTCACACCCGGCGCAAGCACCTTCACACCTGGTGCCTCATCTTTCACACCCAGCTACGGCCAGTACGGCGGCGGTTACGGCCAGCAATACGGCGGCTACCAGCAGCAGTACGGCAACCAGTACCAGCAATACGGCCAGCAGCAAGGATACGGACAGCAGTATGGCCAGAACCAGTACCAGCAGTACGGCCAGCAGGGCTACGGACAGCAATACCAGCAACCTCAGCAGCAGTCATATGTTCCTCCCCAACAGCGCCAGGCGGCTCCCATGATCGCCAAGCGCGGTGAGGCTCTTCCTACTGCTTCCCAGCAGAAGCCTGCAGCTCCAAGCCTGCTGGCGCAGCACCTGTAAAGACTCTTTCCCTCAGCGCCGCCGACACTGGCGCAAAGGCACCCGTCAAGACCCTCTCTTTGAGCGCTGCGGACACCGGCGCGAAGCAGCCTAAGGCTGAGAAGGTTGGCGGCACCAAGGTTCTGTCTCTCGGCACACCTCCAGCACCAGCTCCTACCGCTAAGGAGAAGGCCAACCCCGAGGCACCTGGCGCTGGTAAGGCCGTTGCAGCAGCAAAGGCCGTTGAGAAGACCGAGGGCAGCGCCGCTTCCACACCCGCCGCTTCTGGTCGCTCATCACCCGTACCCTCCAAGGCGGAACAAAAGGCAGAAGCTAGGAGAGCCGATTTGGTCGCGCAGGAGCAGGCAGCTGAGGTTGGCGACGAGGTTCTTGACGAAATCTACGGCAAGGAGCACGTCAACGTTATTTTCCTCGGCCACGTTGATGCTGGTAAGAGTACTCTGGGTGGTAGCATTCTTTACGCTACCGGCATGGTTGACGAGCGAACAATGGACAAGTACAAGAGAGAATCCAAGGAACTGGGCAGAGAGACATGGTACCTTTCATGGGCACTTGATCAGACCAAGGAGGAACGTTCCAAGGGTAAGACCGTCGAGGTCGGAAGAGGGTTTTTCGAGACCGAGAAGCGCCGCTACTCCATTCTCGATGCTCCTGGTCACAAGACCTACGTCCCCAACATGGTTTCTGGCGCTTCCCAGGCCGATGTTGGTGTTCTCGTCATCTCTGCCCGTAAGGGTGAGTACGAGACTGGTTTCGAGAAGGGCGGCCAGACTCGTGAGCACGCCGTCCTCGCAAAAACCCAGGGTATCAACAAGCTCATCGTTGTCGTTAACAAGATGGATGACCCCACCGTCGAGTGGGCCCAGTCTCGTTACGACGAGTGTCTCGCCAAGCTGACCATCTTCTTGAAGGGCTTGGGATACAACCCCAAGACCGACCTCACCTTCATGCCCGTCGCCGCCCAGACTACCCAAAACATCAAGACCCGCGTCGGCAAGGAGATCGCCCCTGGTACGACGGCCCCTCCCCCTCGAGCACCTCGACAACATGCAAACCCTCGAGCGCAAGGTCAACGCGCCTTTCATGATGCCCATCGCCGCCAAGTACCGCGACCTCGGCACCATGATCGAAGGCAAGATCGAAGCCGGTGGTGATCAAGAAGGACGCCAAATACATCATGATGCCCAGCAAAGCCGAAATCACAATCTCCGCCCTCTACGGCGAGACCGAAGACGAAATCCCCATGGCCACCTGCGGTGAGCAAGTCCGCATCCGCATCAAGGGCGCCGAAGAAGAAGACATCATGCCCGGCTTCGTGCTCTGCTCTCCCAAGCGTCCCGTTCACTGCGTTACCGCATTCGAAGCGCAAATCCGCCTCCTCGAGCTCAAGTCTATCCTTTCAGCCGGTTTCAACTGCGTGCTGCACGTCCACTCCGCCACCGAAGAAGTCACCTTCGCCGCTCTCCTGCACAAGCTCGAGCCCAAGACCAACCGCAAGAGCAAGAAGCCTCCTGGCTTCGCCAAGCAGGGCATGAACATCATCGCTCGCCTCGAGATCACCGGAGCCGTTAGCAACGTCTGTGTCGAGAGGTTCGAGGATTACCCCCAGATGGGCCGCTTCACCCTTCGTGACCAGGGTCAGACCATCGCTATTGGAAAGATTACCAGGCTGATCACTGACCCTGTTGGCGAGGCGAAGGAGCAGCAGGCCAAGGTGGAGGCCGAGGCTGCTACTGCTTAAATTCATCATATTGGATAGTCTGAGGTATAGGCAGCGAATGTGATTGCATGTGGATGGAATGTCCGACAGGGGAAAGTGAAGCTGAGGTCTCGTCCTTTGGCTCTGAAGAGGGCAAAACCTGCCTATGATTGGGATGATGATGAACGAAAAAAGACAAAAAGAAAAAGTAGGCATAGATTTCTTTTACCCATTTCCATAGGCGCAAAGCTGTTACAACACCAAACTCAAAAGCGCAATTGTCATCACGTCGGGTGTTGTTTTGGCATTGGGAAAGAGGCTTTCCTAACCTGTAGTGAAAGATCGGACGAATGGTGTTGCAATCACATCCAAAGTGGTTCCCAATACGTGATATCTATCTTGCCTCCCATCGTGCCTAATGCAACGTTCTATCTTATCGCCTTCCCTCTCGCTTGATCCATCTTACTTCCAAGGCGACGAGCTCATTCCCAAAGGTGGCGGAGGAGGCAGGCTGAAATCTACCAAACTTGCTAATTCATTTCCTGCATTGTTGTCGGTCCCATCTCCTTTTGACAAACTGTTCAGTCCCAGATCCACCTCGCCAGATGAACTCCAGGGTGGCAGCGGGAGTGGAGAGCTGGAGATTGTGAGTGCTTGGGTGTCGTGGTACTGCGGCTTTCTGATGAGGTTGTGCTTTGATGCGCCTGGTGGGGAGGTTGGCGGGGAGTATTCTTCCTCTTCTTCTTCTTCTTGTGCTTCGGCTGGTTCGATAGCAGGGAAGTTGATCAGATGTGGCGAGGACTGAGTGGGCATCACAGTGCTGACTTGACTTGGGCGGAGAGGTGGTGGAGATGATGGTGGTGAAGGAGATGGATGCTTCTTCTGAATCGTGGGTTGTGCTTTGGGTGTAGGTTCTCCGACTTCGCCGTCTGAACGCGGGATCGCCACCTCTTCGCTGAGGAGCTCTTGCGATGGGGCATTATGTGCGGTCGGGCTAGGAAGGAGGACAATCTCGTCCTCGCTCTCGGAGTCGGGAACGATGCCACGATCGAGATCATCATCGTCGTCACTTTCGTCCTCGCTATCAACGACTTGAGTTTTCCGTTGCTGGGTCCGAGCAGCTTGTGTTTGGGTCCAGGCGTATCGATCAGCGTCTCTGTCAAGTGCTGCACTTACTGGGTCGTACGTGTGTGGGTATTCTTCTTCGTCTTCTTCTCCTTCGTCATATTCATCGTATCGGTCATCAATAAATTGAGAGTCAGCAACCCGCAGATTTTCTCGACTGGACATGCTGCGGTAAAGCTGACTCGAAAGGTCAAGATCTTCGTGTTGCGAGTCTTGTATAGTCGAAGTCCGGACCAACTTGTGAAGTGGTGCCTGCGTCATGATGTTCTCGTCAGATGCCTGAGAGTCTTGCACCGTGGTCGTTCGCTGTAATTTTACTGATCGCTTGCTTGTTGAGTCATCAGCTTGGGAGCTCTTTACAGCTACACGCTTTTGAGGCTTGTTCTTTGGTGGTGGCATGGGCGCCTCCTCGTGCAATGCCGCACCTCCCATCTTCGTACGTAGTCGAACTTGCTGAAGCATTTTCATGGTTGGATTCTGACTCTCTTGCGTCTCCGGTTGCCATCTTGGCGGCACCATGTTGCTGCTCTTCTCTTGGAGCGGTGTCCTACGAAGACCCTTCAACTTGGAAGGCGACGTAGACGGAGATTTGGAGGGCGACTTCTGGCTTTGATGGAATCGTTGTGATTTACGCGATTGTTTCGTGGACATCTTCATACTAGGTGGCGATTGCGAAGAAGGAATCTCAAGATGTCGTGCAGCTTTCTTTGGTGTGGTGAAATCGTGCGTAGCAATGCTGTGGGCGGCGAGGTCCGGATGTTGACGAGCAGCTTTGCATTGAACATTACATTCGGGACTCTTTACAGGCGATTGCGGAACATGATCCGTCTCATCTTCCGAGTAGTGCGTCCATGGTAGTGTTCGTTTCACGCTCGCTTTACGCAAGACGACAGGCGAATTTCTGCCGCCGACGTTGTGCTCATCATCTTCCATGTCATCGTCATCCTCGATGTCGTCTTCCATGGGCTGCCGATGTGTCGACGGCACGAAGTCGATCTGTGTCATGGTCTGCTGGCCTTTCTCCAGCTTCTTCTTGCCTTTTCCCTTCGCTGATTGCTTCTTTCCACTAGACCGTGTGCTGCTCGATCTCGGTGTCCATTCTCCACCCTCGCTTCCTTTCGCAGACACCCGACGCCTTTTCCTTGGCTGCTCTACCGCGAAATCTTCATCTTCATCATTGTCGTTGTCGCTCGATATAGGTATGACATCGTTGGTCTGTGGCGTACTGACAAAGTCCAGCTGCGTTAACGAGGACTGGCGTTTCTCTTTCTCTATGCTGCCTAGAGAAGCTCTCGGCTTGGAGATATGGCGGCGATGGCTGAAGGTCTTCTGCTTCTTGATCCCAGTGGGCGGCATGCTGACACGAGGTCATCAGTTCGTATGATAGCAATGCAAATATCGCGTTGTCTCGAGACGATCATCCCATGGTCGAAGGTTCATGAGAAGCTCGGACAATGGTGGTGAACAAACCCCACGGTAGGCGGAAACGCGTAAAGTCGCGTCTGCAGAAGACCAGGAATTGCGTCACGATCAGGCTTCCGCTTCGTGAAATGAAATGTTAGCGCGTGGGGTAGGTGACTTTATCAATGATCTTCTATCAAATTCAACTCACCATACCATCAGCTCAGCGCCATGGCTACCCACCTGGACGCCCATGCCAAACCGCCAGAAGCCATAAGGCAGGTCTACAAGCACTTCCAGAAGCTCAATCCTCGAGCTGTCGACCAGGATGAGAACATCATAGACACGGCTCAAATACGCGATGGACACGCTCACGTGTCACCGACGGGCTTGCTGCAGCTGCCTGCAAACATACGAGAAGCATTCATAGATTTCGCCGGAACTGAGATACCTGAGATCACGCCGCCCAAAATTTACAGCGTCAATGCTATTCCGGGTAAGTCTGCCAATCTCAACATTGGCAGGAGGACAGTGATCTGAGGCGAATCGGTAGGTCTTTTCATATACCCTTCATTACTCCACGACAAGTCCAGCTCCAACTCCTGGCGAAATCATTCCACCGCGACCTTGCAAACCAAGACCACAAGACCAACGTCCACATGTTCCACAACGTCACCTACCCACCAAACCAGGACTCGTATTTCGCCTCATCAGCAAGTGACCTCACCTTCCAACCCAAAGATCCTACAATACACAGACCGTTCAAAACGCAGCAGTATCTCAATAAGAAGCTCCGCTGGATCACTCTCGGCGGCCAATACGACTGGACCAACAAAGTCTACCCTGATGGCCCGCCACCGCCTTTCCCTCCAGATATCAAAACCCTAGTGGAGAAACTCTTCCCCATGAAGGCCGAAGCAGCCATCGTCAACCTGTACTCGCCAGGCGACACGCTCTCATTACATCGCGACGTCAGCGAGGAGTGCGACCAGCCTCTAGCGTCGATATCGCTTGGTTGCGATGGTATTTTCGTCATCGGGCTTGATGGAGCCGACGAAGGTGACGAGGCCAGAATTGCTACGCTGAGGCTTAGGAGTGGAGATGCTGTTTTGATGAGTGGCGAAAGCAGGTATGCGTGGCATGCTGTGCCGAAGGTGCTGGAGGGGACTTGTCCGGAGTGGATGCGGCCGTGGCCGGGTAGCGAGTACCCAGAGTGGGAGGGTTGGATGGAGAGGAAGAGGATCAATCTCAATGTCAGGCAGATGTTTGATTGAGTGAGGGTCGACCGACTTTTGCGGTTTCTGCGGCTGACTCCCTGGGTGAGGACCAAGCTGATGACAATACCTTTCAAAAAGAAAGGAAACAAAGAAACGAAAGGACTGCGTGCGGAGCTCAATCAATCCACCGAGGCGCGGATGCGGTAGGTATCAAATGAATTGGATGCTTGAGACAACAGACTCCAGATATCTACATCAAGCCGCCACCTCATTCTCTCAAGCCAAATAAGCATTGAGCCCTCCCACAGTGACAGTCAACAGCGCCGGGTTCCCGCTGCTCAACGCGCCCTCTTGCCCGACTCCTCCGTCCGGCGTCACATCGTCGTAAGGGAAAGCGTAGCCAGTCCGTCAACATTGGCCGCGTGAACCAGTCTTGCATAATGCTACATTACGAGAGATATCAGTACAAAAATCTCATTTGCCAAGAGTTGTACAGGAAGAACTCACATTCGTCACCGCATTCTGATAATACTGCCCCGGCGCAACTTTGTTCGGCTGTTCGCTAGCAACCAACAAAGTGCTACGGTTGAACGCTGCTGCCAGACGAGGGATGATAGCGTTCGTCTGCGCGTTGGAGCCCGTGGCGAAAGGACCGGTCGAGCAGCCGAAGATGTCGCGGGCGGTGGGTTTCTGGAAAGTGATGCTGTCGTTGGCGTAGGAGAGGGAGTTGTTCTTCACTTGGCCGGCGACGTTGCCGAAGGAGGCTTGCGTGTTGATTGTGAGGGCTTGGGAGGTGTAGCGGGTCCAGACTGAGGATTGTCAGTATGAATACTTCTTGTAATGAGGCTGGGAGTGGGATCAGTAAGAGCTTGCCTTGGTTCACGTAGTCGTCCCAGTAAGTTTTGAACCAAGACGGGTTCAACAGGATGCCGGAGTTTGGACTGAGAGCACGGAGATTCTGGCCAGCTTTGGACTTCACGATCAGAGAACTCCACCTGCGACCATCTTTGGCGGTCTGATCCTGCAAACCCTTACAAATCTGTTCGAGACCGTTGGCCTTCATTCCAGAAACGTGAGAGCTTGCGCCAGAGTTGTCTTTCAAAGTCAAAGCGATAGGCAGCGCAGAGACAAAGTCGACGTAGCTGATGTTGATGAATAGCTCCCAGCTATTGTAGGTGAATTCGCAGAAAGCAAAGTTCGTATCGATGTTTGGATCGGATGGATTGAAGATCGAGGGCTCGACTAGTCCTGGTCCTGGGTTGACAAAGAACTGTAAAGGTTTGCCGGCCGAGAACCAAATGCGACCTCCAGCGATTCGTGGGACGGTGGCTGTGACAGTATTTCCTGGACCACCGAGTGGAATGGAAATGTCCTGAGAGAGCGCTTGACCGGTAGAAGATGGTGACGGAGGGTAGTATGCGGTTTTGGCATCTGCAGATAAGAGGAATAAAGCATTATTGTTGTCGAGTGCTTGGCCGGCTGATACGTGTTAGTTGAGCTTTCTTCAGACCACCATATGCATCGTGCAATCCTCACTAATGTAAGCATAAACTTGATCCGCCGCGGTATTATTCGTGAGAGCAATCTGTAGCGTAGGCATGGTACTCGCAGGAGCGACGGAAGACTGATCCTGGTGGACGATAGGTTTCTGCGTAGCCGCCTGCGGCTGCTCAGGTACAGATGCTTTGTCCGGTGCGGCGCTCGGTTGCTTAGGGGCGGCGACCTTTTTGCTGCTGGGACGCCATGTTGTCACACGCTTGACGGCGTTCTTCAGCCGAGCCCACAGAGAGTTGGAAGGCGCCATGGTAGGCTTGTATTCTCTTTCTTGCTTCGCTTGAATTTGGCCAGCTGCTAGGCAGGCACAACAAAGAGAGGGGAGAGCGCCATTTTATCAACTAAACAAAACGCTGCGTATGGTAGTAGAACGCTTTCTAGTCAGTCGAGTGACACACACTCCAACAATATCACACCTTCTTTTCTGGTGTCAGCAGTGCTCCCTCGAGCCCATAGCGTCGCATCGCTTTCGACGTTTTAACCTCCGACTGGCTTCTGCTGTCAGCGAGTTGGTGTGTATGGCGTAATACTCGGCCTGAAGCCTTCCATAACAGAAATCCTGATGGCAGGTGATATCACGAGGGCAGGACTTTCCACCTGGCTTCGCTAGCTAATTACTAGCTGAGGTACGAGTCTACACTGATGCTAGAGTGACATGTAACCGCCAGTCGGTGACGTCGCATTCGAGGTGAAGTACACTTAGTCCACGCAGCGACTGGAGGGTGCCATGTCGGTGGTTTATTTCTGGGGGAGTGTCCATGTTGTTTGTACGCGTGTGTGCGTGTACAAATGCTGTTTAGTCGACTATTGAAAATCGATGAAGCCGGCTCGACTCCAGATCGAGCGCATCAACACATCGAGACAGCCAGTTTGGCAAGTCAGTCACCCGAGTATACCACGGGCATCTTGCCGATCTTGGTGTTTGTGGGCGCAGCGAATAACGAGAGGTGGTTGTATGTACTTGAAAGGGCACTAGAAAGCTGAGTTGCGAGCGTGCTCTCACGAAGCCGAGCTAAAGTGCGCGGCTTGAGACATGCAAGCTCGTGACCATGCACGCGAGCGAACAACGGCATTGTTGTCGTACATGGTCACGACATACCTCTTTTGAGATGGGTTGCAGCACGTGAAAGGCTTACTCGAAGAGGATGCCGATCCGACGCTATGTAGGAAGCAAGAGCATGGTCACACGGAGTTCGTCACAGCAGCATAAGCACGTGAGTATATGAGAGAAGTGCGATGGAAAGACGAACGAGCGACACCATGATCATGTCTTGCTCGCCGAAGCAGCTTGCGGATATATTCAAGATGTAGATCAAACGTCCACTCATAAGTTATTGTCCGTCTTGAACTTATCCCAAGCCTCGTTCAGCGTGCTGAACACAGCTGCGCTGATCATGCGTTGCTCGGTGCTGGCGTCTTGAGGTATCTAGAACGTGATGGTCAGCAAAAATGTTGTTGCTCGCAGAGTATAAGCGTGGACACTCACCTTGTCAGGGTGCACCTTTCCAATGGCCTTCATGTAGATGATCTTGACCTTGTTGGGCATCACGAGATCGCCCATACCGACCTTCTTCCAGCCAGCGCCTTCCCAGAGCACTCCATCCAAGCTCTGGAGCAAGGCGCGCAGATTGTCTGATTTACCGCCCTTCCAAGCTGTAAGACGAGCGTCGACCGCATCCGTGAGAGCGAACTTCTCGTCGTCTGCCTTTTCAGCAGCAGCATTCGCAAGGCGGAGACGCTTGACGGCTTCTGCTGAAGTCGCCGAGCTAAGTGCAGGCCGTTGCATGCTGTTGCCCAAGCCCTTCGACGGAGGCGCTTTGCCTGCAGACGGCGCGACACTGCGGACAGGTGCAGCTTTCGGCTTAGGCGCAGCTTGTGGTGATGCTGTTTTCTCGCAACGGTCACGACCGCGGATACTGACTGCACCACCGACGCCTGCTTGCACAGCTTGCTTCCAGACAGCGGCGGCGTCAGACCATTTCTCCATGTGCTCAAGCGCTTCTGCCTTGCGCATCAGAGCCTTTCCGAAGAACTCGCGCATGTCCTTCACTCCTTCTCCAGAGCCAAGCTCGATAGATTCTTCGGCGCCTTGACTTGGACCAATAATCGCAAGGGCTTGGTCGGCGTCAGATACTGCGACCTTCGGATCACCCGTCTTCAGCGCTGTGAGTGAACGATTGCATAGCACAATGATGGCGATAGGATGTGACGGTGGCAAAGGCGACAATGCAGAGGTATAAGCTTCGTGAGCCGCGGCGAAGTCGCCGCGTTTGAATGCTTCGCCGCCTTTCTTGCGATGAGCGGCGGAAGATGACAACGCAGAAGGAGATACAGCTGGCACGGATCGTGGAGGAGCTTTGGGTCGCGAAACTGGAGCTGCACTAGGTTTTGAAGCTGGTCTAGGTGCAGGTGCTGTGGCTGCTGGAGCTGCTTGTGTTGGTGCTGGACCAAAGAGGTCGACCTCGGGTTCAGGCTGTGGTTCAGGCTTGGGAGTCGGACGCTTCCTCCTAGAAGGACTGACATACGCCTGAGCAGATTGATCTTCGACGTCTTGGCGGCTGAGTTCGCAGTCGGCCGCTTGTCTAATGATGGATGGCTAGCAGCGACCGGTGGTTGTGGCGATGAGCGTTGTCGTGTCTGTTGCATAGTATTGTGGTCCCTAATGGGTGGTTCTTGAGATGGCCCACGAGCGTTAGGTCTTGCTGGCCTCTGAGGAAGCACTTCCCGGGGTGCGTCAAGCATTGCAGCCTCATCAGTTGCACGCTGAGCTGCAGAACGAGGGTCTTGACGTGGTTGACTACTCGCCCGACTTGACTCTCCACTTGCCCCCGACATCCACTTAGGCTGACTTGCATCGCGTTCTTGCTGAAAGTCTGCCATAGTCTTGGCCATCTGTTTCTGGCTGGCTTTCCAAATTGAATTTGCTGACTTGAACAATTTTGTGCCGAATTCAGAAGCCACTTTCGCGGCATCCTTATCTGCCTGAGCAGGAGATCGGCTGTCTTCGCGCCTTGCAGCAGAAGTGGAACGGCTCTCTCGCATCCAGCTTGGTACCTGCTCTTGATCACCTTGTCTGCGCTGTGTCGGTTCCCTACTTCCTCTTGACGGACTGCGTCGTCTTGGTTGCCCTTCATCCTGGGCATTCTGTTTTGATGCTGCATGCGCCTGTTGTAACAACCAACCCACAGCGTTCTGCACATCTCCTCCAGTCTCAGCCAATGCAAGCTTCGCTGTGTCCGCCGGAAAGCCCATGTCGACCAACTCTGCCAGTGCTCGATCTTGTGGTTCAGCACCACGGGTCGCCATTCCAGAAGCAACATTCTCATCCCATTCTGGCGCTTCATCATCAGGTGAAGGCTGCCTAGCTGGCCTGGCCTCGACTGGCTTACCCAGATCTCCCAGTATGTCGTCGTCCTCAACAGTTTGTTGTGTGTTGTTCTTGCGAGATTGTCCGTTCGTCTTCTTTGCGATTTCCGCCAACCCAAAAGGATCATCATCGTCGTCGAAGCCTCCTCCAGCGTCCAGATTCGTTGTAGCCGGTATTTGTTGTGCTATAGCTGGAGTGCTCCTTCTGCTCGCAGGTCCAGACGGAGGGGGAGGATAATGGCTGGCCTTGTTCACAGGCGCAGCCCGATTGAACGCAGCCAATATGTCGTCGACATCCTCTCCGTTGTTCTGCGCAGCTGCAGGCGAAGGTACTCTAGCCTCAGGCGTACCCCTTCCACTTCCCAGACTATCCCACATGTGTGCCTGCTGCAATTGCTGTTTCTTCTTTTCCTCAAGCAATTGTCTCTGCCTCTCCTGGATCGATACATTGCTTGCCGCCTTTTGCGAGGGCAACGAGGTCAAGCTTCCAAAGGCATCGTTTGCGGGTGTGGTGGCTTGGATCTTGACCCCAGCTTAGCGGCATTGTTGACAGTGCTGGTGGGTCGACTGGGAACAAGAGTAGGGAGACCCGTGTTTTGCTGGGGTTGTGGACTTGCTCGGAAACCGCTGTAGTTGTTGCTGAAGGTACTTGGGTTCAAGGGCGCGGTTGTCGTCTGCTTCGGCGCACTCTGCCAGTCCTCCCCGAGTAGATCGTCCATATCGAATTAGCGATTACTCAAGTCAGGCATGAGAAGGAACGATTGATTGAGTATGAGAGATATTTGTTTAGGTGGTGGAAAGATATGGGGTTGTTTGTCCATTGATGTGAGACGTGGATGCATGTGGATGAGGCAGGTGGAGCCGGGCTCGAACCTGAGGCGCGCATCTTCAAACGCATTGACCGGAAACGAGGGGCGGAGTGGCGAGCTGGAACAGCCCTGAGGCGCTGACCGCACACCCGTTGGAAACAACACATCCCCGCCGCAGATAACATACAGAAGACCGATCACGGCCAATAAATATCAGTTCGCCCTGTTCTCACTGTAACAACGCCAACCTCGCGACAGAAGACGAAGCTTGGTATACACACCGCCCGCGGCACATCGTCATCTGGACTTCAGGCGCCACAGTGAGGAGGCGGCTCCATACAACTCAGCCACACCTCTCGAAACGCAGCGCACGCACGAGACCCTCATCGCCAGCCCAGCTCGTCTTCACGCCCCCAGCTCTGCCCACCACCGCCCATAACACGCCGCCCACGCTTGCGACGCCTCATACACCCCTCCACCGCACCCCTCCACATCACATCTGCCCAGCATGGAAGGCAGCGGCGCCAACCAGGAGCAGTACCTCGACAATGCCATCCGTGCGTTGCGCGAGAAGAAGCAGGTGCCCGAGATCGACTTTACCATCCACGAGATGGAGGATGGCAGCCAGGTGAACACACAAGAGCGAGTCTGCAAGGGTGAGTAGTGTGACGAGCTTCACCGCTGCCGAGTGTGGCACGAACAATAAATGCACGCTTCAAGAACGAATTGCTGACCGCAACTTGCGACAGACGTACAAGCGCCCGCATTCAGCACCCCCACCGAAGAGCAGATCACCTCACCTCACGACCGATCAAAGCCCAACCTTGCTTTCCTCAAGCAACACCTGTACAGAGAAGGTCGTCTGACCGAAGAGCAAGCATTATGGATCATCAACTCTGGTGCGGCAGTGCTCCGACAAGAGCCCAACTTGCTGGAGATGGATGCACCCATCACAGTATGCGGTGATGTTCACGGACAGTTCTTCGATCTGATGAAGTTGTTTGAGGTCGGTGGCGACCCTTCAGAGACCCGCTACCTCTTCTTGGGTGACTACGTTGACCGTGGTTACTTCTCGATCGAGTGTGTACTTTACCTTTGGGCGCTGAAGATCTGGTATCCCAACACCCTCTGGCTGCTCCGCGGTAACCACGAGTGCCGTCACTTGACCGACTACTTCACATTCAAGCTGGAATGCAAGCACAAATACAGCGAGAAAGTGTACGAGGCCTGCCTGGAAGCCTTCTGCTGTCTTCCTCTCGCTGCTGTCATGAACAAGCAGTTCCTCTGTATTCACGGTGGTCTCAGCCCGGAACTTCACACTCTTGAGGACCTCAAGTCACTGGATCGTTTCAGAGAGCCTCCTACCCATGGCCTCATGTGCGACATTCTCTGGGCCGACCCTCTGGAAGAGTTTGGACAGGAGAAGACACAGGAATACTTTGTGCACAACCACGTTCGTGGATGCTCATACTTCTTCAGCTACCCGGCCGCTTGCGCTTTCCTTGAGAAGAACAATCTTTTGTCTATCATTCGTGCTCACGAGGCTCAAGATGCTGGCTACAGGATGTACCGCAAGACGCGCACTACTGGATTCCCATCTGTCATGACGATCTTCTCTGCACCCAACTACCTCGATGTGTACAACAACAAGGCTGCTGTGCTGAAGTACGAGAACAACGTCATGAACATTCGTCAATTCAACTGCACACCCCACCCTTACTGGCTACCGAACTTCATGGACGTTTTCACTTGGTCTCTTCCATTCGTTGGCGAGAAGATTACCGACATGCTCATTGCCATACTTAACACGTGCAGCAAAGAGGAGCTCGAAGAAGAGACACCTCTCTCATCTGGCCCATCATCCCCACCTGAGAGGATCTCGACTTCCACCAGCGGCATGGATCCCGATTCGACAGAATTCAAGCGTCGTGCGATCAAGAACAAGATCTTGGCTATCGGGCGCTTGTCGCGTGTCTTCCAGGTCTTGCGTGAGGAGAGCGAACGTGTGACTGAACTCAAGACTGCTTCTGGTGGCCGTCTTCCAGCTGGTACTCTCATGTTGGGATCGGAGGGCATTAAGCAAGCCATCACGAACTTCGAGGACGCTAGGAAGGTCGATCTACAAAACGAACGCCTGCCGCCCAGCCAAGAGGAGGTTCGCAAGAGCACTGACATTGCGCGTGAGGAGGCACTCAAGCGTGCGAGCAGAGAAGCCGAGCAGGACACCAACTTGGCCGGCGTTGCAAGGAGGATCTCGATGTAAGTTCTGAATGGGTACAAGAAACCATCAAAACTTTACTAACATTATACTAGGTCATCCGGCTCCCGCGCACCCGCGCGCAAGAGCTGATCGAACCGAATTTCGAATGATCGAAAATGCACGACAGCACGCTGTACAACGCCTTAAGAAACGACACAGCGGATGCGTATGAGAGACGAGAAGCATGGCCACATTCCATACCAAGGCGGCGAAAATTGAAATTTGGGTAGAGTGTAAAATGCGATAATCATATCTATCCACGAAGGCCGAGCTTAACTTCTCTCTCAATGTCGACTGGGGAAGACGGGGGCGACACCTGGGGAACGAATTCTCGCATTTCTCGGGGGCGTGATGATAATGACAAAAAACCTTGCATAAAATTATGAAATGCCTTTCGTTCGCGATCTGACGACTATTAATTTACCCATCTCACACATCTCGCTCTTTGTACAATTCCGAGCGCATAGACTTGCGCGAGCTCCTGTTTTATCTCCGTGTTTATCTTCATTTCGCAAGCTACTACTGTCGAACCTAGTTTGATCTCCTATCACAATACCGCCCAGAGTGTATCCATCTCCCTGGTCTATGACGTGCTCCTGCTATCGGTCACAGATCTTACGGCTAACGAAGATGTGGGCAGAATACTGCCTAGAGTGTGTCGACCTCGCTGTTTATGATGTGCTCCTCCTATGAATCACAGATCTCACGGCCAACGAAGATGTGGGCATTCAAGATCAACCAGTGGGCTCGGAGTGGAGTCGGGAGACTTATCGATTTATCGAAGAGCGCGGTCATCAGCATGACAGGCTTTCAAGGCCCTGACGAATACCATGATGTATTGGGAATGCAGCAAGAATCAGGCAAAGATCGAATACCTTATACGGCATTTCCTGCGATCACACATTCGACCGCCTGGTACAGATCAAACTCACAGCATCGCCGACGACTGATGCAGCATTCTTCCGACTCAATGTTGACGAGAAGATCGGGTGCATGCTAATATCGGCGGATACAAAGGCAGGTCGCGAACCAACTACCCGCGGAGACTATGGAAGCATACTCATGGGCTTGTCTGCATGTTAGTGAGGTTGATGCCTTGAGCCTTCATGTGACTCTAATGCTTTCCGCTGAGATCACGATGCGACAGACTTGTGAGTGTCGACCTTTGATTATGTATACGGAATTAGACCACAGCACTAGGTTTTACTCTAATGCGCTATCGTCGCACCACGCCGGCGCGGAAACGGGATTGCACCGAGCTACCGCTCCTCCTGGGAGTCGCACGGCGTAGTCCCAATCCCATCTACTTGACATACCATATGCTGGATAGTCTGTCGACACGATTTGAGCTGCGCTGGCGAAAGCAAGCTCCCGCATTGACGTATCGCGGCTCAGCACGGTGTCAATAGGGATATCAGCGCGTGTGCGGATGATGTAGCCTTTGCGGACCAGGCGCTGGAGCTCAGCAGTATCGCTGGGGTCGTTCTTCTTGATGAACGCAGCATCTGGCTCGCCTTCAACGCCGTTGGTGAACACCGTGCGGTTCTGCAGAGACTCGTGGCCGTTGCTGCGGTAGAGAGCCGGCGGGCCAGAGTCGGGCTCGTTGTCGAAGTAGAACATGAATTTGCCGCGAGCGCTCGCTAGCGTACGCCAGCCGTGTTGAAGGACGGATTGCTCGAGCGTGAGGTTCTCTCGCCGGACGTCGTCGGGGACTATCAGCTGGCTCGAAGGTAGCACGCTGCGGATCTCAGCGTCAACGTTGAGAAGACGGGGGACCGTCCAGTTCAGTGCTTCCTCAGCGCAGATGCCGCCTTTGCCGCAGGCTGGTGCTTCCATCTTTAGTTCTAGGTCGATGAGGATTGGGAGATGGTTTGGGTGGGCGTCAGACCAGCCTTTGAGCTGCCAGAGACACTCGAGGAAAGTGTGGCAGACGGAGTGTGGATCGCCGTCGGTCACGTGGAAAACTTTCAGACCGGACTTGGTCATGTTGGGGTCGTGGAAGGGGATCGTCTCGTTGGTGAGGTTGGCCATTTTCCAGAGAAGAGGGTAGGCGTACAGGCCGCCTTCGACGTCGGAGTGGAGATCTAGTTCGAGAGAGCGTACGCTCTGGTGCTCTAGCTGCATATCCAGATCTGCGTGCGAGTAGTAGAGGTTCTTCTCGTTGTCGTGGAATTCCTCGAAGGCTGCACGCTCGGTTGTGATGTTGATCTCACGGTGATAGCTGTTATGAGTTCCTACGACTTGGATTTGGTTCATGCGGATTTCGCTCTGATTGTGCCCGTACTCGACGAGTGCTGCCTGGGGAAGGCCGGCCATTGAGGCCATCATCTGTGTAATGAGGATCAGTATGCGTGCAGATGTGGAGATACATAGATGTTGCTCGCAAGTCTGCGCACAGGATCTCAGCGGCAAATGCTATCAAACATGATCGAAGGCCGAAGGTAGGATCTCTATTGTCTTTGAGAGATATCTGAGTATTCTCTGTGGTCTCGGAAATGGTTTGATGCGTATACATCCGCTGATACTGGCATGCGCAGACTTATGAGCGAGTAATGCTGAGATGGATCGTACTTACTATTGAACGTCTCATCTTGTGAACGGCTGCTGCTCCCGAATCGTATGATGAGAAGTGATACACTGAGTATGCTGACACAAGAAAGACGGAAGCGAGTACGGCGCGTTTATAACCCATGGCGGGCGTTGTTACCTGCCTCAACAGGCAATGCAGCGGAAGCACGTGGGTGACGATGAAGTCTATAAGGATACAGTGCTATTGGCTTTGAGAATGGCAGAGCTACGCCATAGGATCAATGTAGGTGCTTGATAGTAGTAATGACTTGGCAGGCCAGGCAGAGGTGTGGTTGAAAGCACGTATTGGCAGCACCCTGGTCCAAGGTCAAAGTTGCCCCCACATGCAGTTCGCTCTTGCGCCATAGCTAACCACGTTTGCCCAACCTTCACATTTTTGACGGACTCGTTCGTTGCAGATGTTCTTCTCGGAGTTTTGTTCTGCGCTGACGCAATGTGGCAGATGGCTGCAAGTATGACACGCCGTATTGCTGTCTCCCAGCCACGCAGCGTGATCAGCGCTGTCTTAGATCTGCCCAGAGGCCATAGCCAGACAGCGCCATTGACAAGTTGCCTTGCAAGTTCTATCAGGTCACTTAGGTGAGCGACCAATCTGCGTCCAGCTTAGAAACATCCCTTGAACACGGAGAATGCTGCAACTGTTGAGCTATCAAGTTATCGGCCACGCACGTCAAGATCCTCGCTAGAAGAAGTCCCGGACCGCAGTTGAGACGATACGCAAGAAGGCCATCAACGATCTGTCATCATGCGCAGCGGTACCTGCATGGTGCTTTTGTACGGCTCAAGCTCCGACCTCGAAGTGCTCCGAGAGCTAAAGACAAAACGATAACGATCGACATCACACTGCAAGCTGCGGTTGCTGTGCATAAGTCTGCACATCCCTTTGTATGCGAGCATACATTTACTACAAACTCGGACTGATCAGGTCCTTTATGTACGATTGTGATGCTGAGAAATCAACTTCAGACTTCTAGTGGTACTTACAGATGCACTGACAGATAGAGGAGGAAACGAATATCTTACCATCACCATTGATATTCTATACGTAAACTTATGGCGACGGACTGTACGTTGGCGGGCATTCAACGTGGGGAAGTCCGGGGAGTGAGACAAAACACCGCTCTCTAACGGGGCACCACATGCACATCCCTCGTCACAATGTTTGGGAAGGATCAATACCCACCATGCCGAAAACCGACTAACGCAGCTTGCTTCCGTAAATGGTGACGATGCTGTGCCGCCGTCGTCCGAGATAACAGACCGACAGCAGTAGCACGTGTCGAAGTGAGGTAGGTACTGCTTGCGGGGCACGCAAGGCGACTACTATAGGCAGGCTGTGTCGTTCAGACTGACAGCTGTGTCGCACAGACTGACATTAGCATTAAGCATCTTGGCAAACGGTCAGGCACAAGTCTTACTCCACTGTTCTTCCTGCGACACAACATCGACGCTTGACCGCACAATGATCCACTAAGATCTCTCGTGTCATACCTCGCTGAGACCTGTCGAATTATCCGACGAGAAGCTTCAGCTTTGCCAAGATACAGAGCGCTCGATCGAGTAGTTGCGCATGCGTTGATCGGCAGCCAAGAGGTGCTTGAAGGCGATAGCCTTCGTCTATCTTGCATTTGTCCGATCATCAACTTTGTTTTGACTGGCCACAGCCATAAGCTTCAGCCTCCGAGCGCTGATCTATCATCCTGCTGCAGTGCTCCCCGCTACCCGTTCAGTGCACATCCGGCTCCTCATTGTTGCGATGCCACCAGAGGTCGATACCTGTGTGCAACCGTTAAGTACGGTCGCAGTGCCAGACCTGCGGTAGGTAAACACTTGGTCGTCGTTTCTTTCCAACCGACAGTCTCGTTTACGTTTTCTGTCCACCTGTATTATCATTTCTGGCGATTACACACTGCTAACATGACGGTTCTTACAACACTCGAAGGCGTAAGCCACTGGCAACTCACCCTTGCAGCACTTTCGTTGGCCTTTGCTACGTACATCGTCAGCTGCCTTTACACTGCGTTCACCTCACCACTCAAGTCGATTCCTGGTCCTTGGGCTTCACTCTTCACCAACAGACAGATCAAATCGGCTGTCACCGGCGGCAAGCGTATCTTCTACATCGATGAGCTCCACAAGAAGTACGGTCCGGTCGTTCGGATCTCCCCCAACGAAGTCGCCATCTCTGACATCGAAGCATTCCGTCAAATCCATGCCGTGACTTCAGGCTATTCAAAGTCTGATTTCTATACCAAGCTTACCAACTTCCCTGTTCACTCCGTGTTCACGCTCAGAGATGCAAAGGCCCACGGTCTCCGTCGTCGGCTGTTTGCAAAGGGCTTTTCGAAGACATACGTCAGGGAGCATTTCGAAGATATCGTCCGTGAGAAGGTCCAACTCGCTGTCGATAAGATCGCCGATGATGGCGCAAGCCACAACGGCGTCGTTGATGTCTTCAAATGGTGGTCGCTGATGGGCGCTGATATTGTCGGCTGCCTTGGTTTTGGTGAGAGCTTTGGTCTTTTGGAACTTGGCACAGTAAGTCACTAGACTAAGGTATGCACGTTGTGTCGTCGCTAACCAAGGACAGCGCACCGAGTACATGAAAATCCTTGAGCTCGCTCTGATCGGTAACGGCATTGGTTGCCGAGCCCCCTGGATGCGCGCATTCCTTTCTCGTCTTCCTGTCAAGAAGCTCAATCAGATGTTCAACAGCACAAACTATATTCTTGGCCATGGCATGAAGGCTGTTGAGAACGCAAAGAAGTCCATCCAAGAAGGTCGCACCTCCAACCTTATGGCTACAGTCATTGAAGAATCCCAAAAAGAAGGCGGCGGCAAGGCGGCACTGTCAGACATTGATGTTCAGGTCGAAGCCACAAGTCTGATCTTCGGCCGGCTCCGGCACTACTGCTAACACTCTTGCCTTCACACTGTGGAACATCGCCACCCGCCCTGAACTTCGCGAAAAGCTCGAGAGAGAAGTCAGCAATTTGTCCGATGGCTTCAGAGATGCGGATCTCGAATCACTGCCGCTGCTCAACGCTACCATCAACGAGACACTCCGCCTCTATGCCGCTGTCCCTGGCTCGCTTCCTCGTGTCGTCCCAGCTCAAGGCGCCACAATGTGCGGACACTACCTTGCACCTGGAACTGTGGTCTCAACACAGGCCTGGACCTACCACCGCGACGCATCTCTGTACCCTAACCCACTCGAGTTCGACCCAAGCCGTTTCATCAACGATCCCACCGGCAGCACAAACAACCCAAGGGCGCAAAGGCAACTAACAGTGCTTTCGGTGCTGGCGCATACACATGTCTCGGTATTCATCTTGCTTGGATGGAACTCAGGTACGGTGTGGCTATGTTCCTGAAGGATTGCAAGGGAGCCGAGTTGGCAGAGGGGATGAAGCCGTTGAGCCCAGCTGAACTGGTGAACTACTTTGGTAAGTCGTATTCTCGATTCGCGATCGATGTGTCATGTAATCCGCATGCTGCTCACCATTGGACCATGCTAATGAGATCTCGCAGTGATTACACCAAAGGCGAAGAAGCTCGAGCTTGTCATTCCTACTCAACCAACTACGCCTTCGGCGGTGGTGTAATTGGGGAGCGCGAGGTCAAAGCGGGGGCCGGATAATAGAAGTACTACCAATCAATTCTCTTTACTACATCCTGTCTATACATAATGCATTCTTTTGGTCGATGAGTCTTGCGTACAAACAACGATTGCTTTGACTAATACTGGATGCCAAGTTGAGGAGCTGCTGAAGGAGTGGGTCTTATCTAATCGCGGCCCACTGCAGCCAGTATACACATGGGTCTCACGCAACCCTAGTCCCGCCACAACCAATATACATGTTCGCCTGTTTGGTGAGACTCCCCACTTTTGAACATACCGTCCACTTCAAATACTCTACGACCATCCCCATGGCGATCGCGAGAGGACGTTATAGCATTGTCGACATATCAATAATTCACTGCGTCAACACACTCTGACCAATCACAACTCATCAATATGCCGAAACGAATCCTTTGCTCGTACGGAGTCGACATCGACGCTGTCGCTGGCTGGCTAGGCTCGTATGGCGGCGAAGATTCCGCGAGTGACATATCGCGTGGACTTTGGGCCGGTACCCATGGCACGCGGCGAATGCTTTAAGCTTTTCGACAAGTACAACATCAAGGCAACATGGTTCATTCTCGCCTGGGCACACTCTCGAAACGTTCCCCGAAGAGTGTGCCATGGTCCGCGATGCTGGACATGAGATTGGCTTGCATGGTTTGTCTACCCAAGCAATCCATCTCATCGGAAATTGATGCTCTCATTCTGTCGGGAGATGATAGCTAATGCTCGCACTTCACAGGATACTCTCATGAGAACCCTTCAGACATGACTCTGGAGCAGCAACGCGATGTTCTAGACAAGACGCACAAGTTACTGACTGACTTCTGCGGCAAACCTCCTCGCGGAAGTGTAGCTCCTTGGTGGGAGACAAGCCACGAAGGCGTCGAGCTGATGCTGAGTTACGGCATCGAGTACGATCATTCCATGTCGCACGACGACGCCAACATGTACTGGCTCCGCACAGGCGACACCTGGACGAAGATCGACTACACCCAGAAAGCCGAGACCTGGATGAAGCCTCTGGTCAGAGGCAAGGAAACCGGTCTCGTGGAGATTCCTGGAAGCTGGTATATCGATGACCTGCCTCCGATGATGTTCATCAAGAACAGCGCCAACAGCCACGGCTGGGTCAATCCTCGAGATGTTGAAGATATTTGGAGAGACCACTTCGATTACTTCTACAGAGAGCTTGCGGACGATCCTGACAATATCTGCATCTTCCCGATCACTTGCCATCCTGATGTTTCGGGGAGGCCACATGTGCTGCTCATGCACGAAAGGTATGCGGTTGCCACTAGAGTGGTTCGGACAAAGCTGACAGTTGCTAGATTGATCGAATACATTAATAAACATGAAGGCGTGGAGTGGGTGACAATGGAGCAGATGTGCGATGAGTTCAAGGCGAAGAACTCCCCACCTCCCGGTGCTCTGATACCTGCGGCCCGGAAGTGAATGGTTCCTTTGATCGAGTCTCCTGTCATGAGTCTGCGCATCTCCTAGGACCTTATGACTCCGACGCTAGCAGCTATAGATACGCCCTTAGCCTAATAGTATGCATCGGCGAGATGATGCCGAAAGCACATCAGTGTCATGTTTGCTGTTTTGCCAATATCGACGAGCGCAGAACTGAGGATCACCGTGTCAGCCACCGAGACCTGCTATGCTAAGACTTATAACAAAGAGTGTTCTCAAATTGATATGATACATTCAACATGTACTCAACTCTGTGAGCTGCGATGTTGTATGTTGTGATTTGATCGAAGCATAAGTGTGTGTACCATGTCGCCATCGTTGGGGACTGTCACCATCGATAAAGCTAAAGTTGCTGCAGCTGTTAACACAACGAAGAGCTGGCCGTAGCATGTTCAAGTTCTTTGGTCATGGGATGAAAGTAGTGAAACGTAGAGCTCGAGTCGGCAACGTTAGCTATCAAGACACTGTATCTAAACTTATGGCAGCGCCTTCGGGCTGTGGAGACAATCGTAGTTGGTCGGCCGACAGCTCCCCATTCTTGAAGATAAGCAATCCCCCACGCCACTTCTGCATGCTCGTACCCGTTGGCATCTTCAGGCGAGACTGGAAAGAGCCGACTATGCCCAGAATGGATATGATAAGTTGTGATATTCCGAGTATCAAAAAATGGGTGCATCCTTGCCGTGCCGCGCATGCTGGCTCACAGTGAGATATGATGCTACCGACCGAGTAAGAGACCATAGAACAGCCTGTTAAGAGGGGCAGGTATTCGAGAGCTTTACAATGTTCAGGGCATAGATCAACAAGCTCGTCTTCCTACTAGGGCCTTTTCGAACACAGTTTTGATCGCGATACGTTGATCCAAAACACCCACAACAGCCACGAAGATGTCGACGGTACCTGTCAAAGAGAAGCAGCATCGCAGCGATGATACTAAGCTAAGCGTACGTCTAGGAAAACTTGGGGCCATCTTTTCGAAATTGGCTACATCATCCCCAAGCCTTCGTTAACACTATTCATCAGATCATCGTTGTAGGAGCTGGTCTCGGCGGTATCGGTGCAGCCATATCCCTGCTCTTGGCCGGACACGATGTACAGATCTTCGAAGCGGCGAACGAGATCGGTGAAGTCGGTGCTGGTATCCAGATACTACCGAACAGTAGCCGTGTCTTGCAGTCATGGGGCATGAAAGAGGCACTGGACAGATACTCAACCAAACCTTCACGAGTCAATATGATTCACTGGAAAGGCGAGATCATCTCCCATATGGACTTCGAAGAGTCTGCGGCGAAGTACCCTGGCACGTTCTACTGGGACTTCCATCGAGCTAACCTTCACCGCTGTCTGCTGGACCGTGCCGTCGAACTGGGAGCGACTGTCAAGACTAAGACCAGAGTGTTGAATGTCAAAACATCGATGGATGGCGTCGACGCTACTGTGGTTCTCGAAGATGGAGAATCATACACAGTAGACCTTGTCGTCGGTGCAGATGGCATCAACAGTCGTCTGCGTGAGATCATGGTTGGCCACGAAGATCCGCCCACTTTGACTGGCGACCTTGCCTACCGTTTGCTCTTATCAACCAACGACATGCTGAAAGACCCAGAGTTGGCTTCTTTCGTCACAGATCCCCAAGTGAACTACTGGCTTGGTCCAGACGCTCATGCTGGTAAGCCCTCAATCTCAACGGGATTATCGTAGAGCTGACAAGTACGATAGTGAACTATGTACTGCGAGGTGGCGAACTGTTCAACATGGTCTTGCTCGTTCCAGACGATATGCCTTTGGACGGTGCAAATACACTAGCCGGCGATGTCGACGAGATGCGAGCCTTGTACCGAGACTGGGATCCGAGAATCCCGAAGCTACTTGCATTATGCCAGAGCGTATACAAATGGGTTAATTGCCACCGTATCGATCCCACAACCCGTTTTCCATCAAACTGACTCTTCGGCAGCGTCTAATGCATCAGAGCTGGTATGGACTCTTGGAGCCATCCTTCGGGAGCGTTCACATTGCTAGGCGACGCAGTTCATGCAACACTGCCATATCTGGCATCAGGGTACGCAAGCCATATTCATCCTGTTGAGAATGATCCTAACGTTAAGCAAGTGCTGGTATGGCCCTCGAAGACGCAGCCGTGCTCGGGGAACTTTTCGGTCGCAGCGAGAACCCTCGTGATCCTGCGGAGAAGCGTCTACTCCTAGCAATATACGAGCAATGCAGAAAGCCACGGACGGAAATGGTAGTCGAACGAGGCAATCGTCAGCAATGGCTATACCACCTTCACGATGGACCAGAACAAGAAGAGCGCGACAGGGCTATGCGAGCGAAGGAAGCAGGAGAAGCTCTTGCTTGGCGTGATTCTGGCTTATCGCCACAGCTCCTTGGATACAAAGTGGAAGACGATGTCGATCGATTTTGGAAGTATGACCCAGCGGGCCTCGTCGAGCAGAAGATGGATAGTCCTATGCAAATGCAGGGCAAGCTATAGAAGTATCAAATACAATCCATTGACACACGTCTGTCTGTCTGGAGCAGTAGGCATGGTTAATACGTTCTCTATGATTGCCATCGCCATCTCCCAATCAATTCTCAATAGCAAGAACATGATCACTACGGAATGAAAGAACCATCTCGACGCCTGCTTTCCTCATTACGAAATGTGGTGCCGGCAGGTGTTGTGATACTACTGGTATCGACCTTGTAGGTAGTCTGCGGTTGCGCATGGCAAGGAAAGTGGGTCGGTGGGTTGATCGCAGGACTGTCGTGCAAGAGTGGGCACTGGGTAGCGCCAGCACATCAATCCATATACAGGGACCACAGGAGGAAGACAAATCTATAATATGTCCACTCATGCTATCTCATGTAATTGTAACTGGCCTTAGCTCTCTCCGGCTCAAGGCCTCGTAATACCTTCATGCCCTCATACGACCGCCCATCGTATGTTGCTCAAATGTTTGGCAACGACATTGATCAGCCCGCTTGTAGAGTGTCGTCCAGCCAGACGACCCAGTCCATCAGGACCGACAGCTGTCATGCTGCTTATTAGGGCGTTCATGCTCGATTCGTCATTGGTAGATTCAAACGTCCGTCCGCTGTTGGGCTCATCTTTCGCATGGTGGAAGGCCCAGCACGTCAATGTAGCCAGATACAAGCACCAAGGATAATGGAACTGCTGGTCAACGTCCCAGCCTTCGAGGTTCATGATGCCGTCCCTTAGTAGCTGCGCAGCATGCCAGGGCGGCGGCGTTCGCTGATGTAGGCTCCTGATTTCTGATGATCCATTTAGACCTCTCGGAGTCATGTAAGCTGACTGGTCGACCGATGATGTGACGTGCTCCCGCGGAGATCTGCAGATCCAATACTTCGACATTCAGCACGACATGTGCTGCATGGTAGATGGCCAGAGTGCTCGTGCTGAATCGTGTGAAGTCTCCCTTCACGGTGGGACTCTCCTTCAGTTGCATTGTCATGTTCATGCAGTAGGTGTCGAAGTCGGTCTTCCAAGCATCATAGGCATGGCCCATGCGAGGCTTCCACTCCGCATTCGGACCAACCGCTCCTGCATCAGCACCTGTCAGCGGCTCCGTCAAGTATGAGTACAAGACATCATCGTACTCACCGAGTGAGGTTTGATCCCGCCTCTTCATATCCCAGAAGACTGACATCAGGCCATGGAGGATCAGAAGGCGTGATAAAGCGTTCAGCTGTGGTGTTATGGAAGTCTGTCCTGGGCACATGTATATCTTTAGTACAGTAAGGAAACTCGGTTCCAAGCTGTTCGCACATTTGGACCATTCCAATGCTGACTCGGCTTCCCAGATGTCCGGATTGCACGGCAAGGTGGTGCGTAGCTCGAAAGCGGACATGCAGAGTGACTGCGAGAACAAGACGGCGTGTTGGGTGTCCCATAAGAAGCAAAGCAGTGCAAGGCGCTTGCGCTGCTCTACGTCCATAGCCATACGCCAACGTGTTTCGAGGTCGAGTGACCCATCGAAGGTATCTGGCAGCTTCGCAGACTGGCAATCACTTCGGCGTATGAGACTGGAAACGTCAGCTTCAGCTCGTATGCACGATCCCATGATCCTCATTGTAAATCGATCGTGGTACCGGTAGACGCCTCAACAGGAATGTCTGAATGCACCAACGAGGCAGGGAAGGGAAGGCGCAGGAGTCACATGACGCATGTTCGTGGACAATAAGAAAAGTCTTGACTTACTTGATCAGCATGCCATGGAATAGATGTGACATGTCATGCTGTTTTTGTCCAGCTCTTGACTTTCCGAAACACTCTGTGAGGAGGATCACTTGCAGCATCCAGATTTCCGGGGTCGCGGTGAAGGCGGGATGTTGTATGAATTGTGTCCGCATGATATCGTGGATACAAACAGCCAGACGATGAGCACTTTTGTCACCGTAGGTTGCTCCTAGTAACATGACTGAGACTAGGAGCAATGGATCGACCTGAGAAGGCTCAAAGGTGGCTCTGTGAATCAGTGGGTAGCTTTTGTTGAATCGCGAGAAGAACAAGTCGACATATTCTTGCATCGCAGTGAGTGTCAATAGAGGATGATCGCGTGTGACAGGCGAGCCTTCCGGCGTCTTCGGCCCGGCCTGAACGACGAGTTCCAAGACCCGGTTGTGCGAGACGTCATCGAGGACCAAAGGTTGCTGTGACGACTTGCCCATGAACGAGTGCCAACCCTCGGCGTCCATAGACGAGGGCATTTGACGAAGACATTGCTGCTCGGCTGTTCGGTGTTGAGCATTTGCAGGAACAGTCGGTGAAGTCTTAGGCTGCGGAGGGGTGCCCAAACCAGGACCAGAAGAGTGGGGGTACGACTTTCGTGGACCACTATGCGAGGATCGCTCAGATTGACTCTGCGGGCTGGGCAAAGGGATTGTTATCGATTCGTCGTGGGAGACAACAGTATCCCTCCGCGCGCGGGCGCTGTCATCGAGATTTGAGCTTGAGGCCGTGTTGTCGGAATTGAACGTGACGTTGGCTCGAGCTTGAATTTGATGAGTTGCGGCAATGCTTGGCTGATCAAGATCAAAAAGCCAGTTGTAATTGTTCATAGTCGTGAAAGGCATATTGAAAGAGCTCGCTGCAGGCAGACTGGTCAGTCGCGACTCAAGATTAGAAGTAGACGTCCGTACCTGTGTCTGGATTGAACATGTCATCAAAGTCAAGACCAATGTTACCATTGGTAGAGTCCAGCAAAGGTTGCTGAGTCGTCCATGGAGAGTCGCTAAAGAAGTCGATTGCCTCATGTCCTGTATCCATGAGTGATGGGAAGTCAAAGCCCATCTGTAAGTCTTCTGGAGCAACAAAGCAGGAGTAGTCGTCTTGCATACGAGCTTCGGCACTCGTCAAAGATGGAGGTGGCGATACTGGTGGCTCATACACTTGCGGTTGCTCGTCTTGGATTCCTGGGTCAAGGCTGTCGAGCCTGTTGATGGGCGCCGTTGAGCATTGCTTTGGCTTTGGACGTTTCGTAACAATGTTTCCGTCAGAATCTTTCCAGCATCTTTTACGAGTGGAAACAACTCCTAGTCCCTCACCACCCGCCTCTTCGTCTTTCTGTTGATGACGGAGCATGTGGCGATCTCCGGCAAGTGTTAGTGTCGGATTTCTTGTCTAGAACTCCTACGACTTACCCAGGAGATCTTGTCTTTTGAAATGAGCGCTGCACCTAGGGCAAGTAGAGTCTCCAGCGGCATGATTCAGTGTATGCCGTTGAAGGTGGTCAGACCGATGGAAAGACTTGCCGCAATCCGGCCAATTGCACAGATGTTTCTTGCGGGCTTCGGCGACCATGTTGCGACATTCAGAACACTGGAATACAATACGTGAGGATATGAGCTACGAACGGTTGGTTTGCCAGGGCCATATGGCACCTACAGGCTGGGCTCGGATAGATTTGCCGTCAAGCCATGCGTGTTGTAGATAGGCCTGCTGCCGGAAAGCGTTGGGTGGATGAACGTGAGGGGCTGTGCCAAGAGTGGACGGCCGCCCTTATCTTATCGAGCTATCTTAGCTTTTGGTACGTATCTACAAGCGATGGAAGAGCTGTTGTGTAGAGCTCATTAATCGAGTCCGTTTTTGTTATGTAACTTCTTGAGCTGTGGAATGTAAGGTATGCTTCTGTTGCTATATGCTGTTTCGCGAGTATCTGCCGTGCAATCACGTGATCTTGTATCGCATCTCTACCCTCTATGCGGTGATTCCTTTGGACCCGGCTTCGAAGAAAGGGTAGTCAGTGTAACCCTTCTCAGGCGGGTCCGCGCCGTAGAATGTAGTGCGATCGTAATCGTTCAGAGGCAAGCCTTCAGCAAGTCGCCTAGGAAGGTCAGGGTTGGCAATGAACGAACGTCCAAATACAATCGCATCAGAGTCTCCAGACTCGAGCTTTGCGCTGAGTTGTCCCTGTTGAAGCTACCAGCGCTCAGGAACTTGATGCCACCTTTTGAGAGGATCTGGCGGAAAGGCGTGAGGGAGTTCGGTCTGCCACCGAGCTTTCCTCCATCTGGGTTGCCAGTGAGGGAGTCCATCTTTGCCTGTTCATCCAGCACTTCGTCGAAGCGCGGCTCGACCATATGAACATAGGATAGGCGTTGATCTTCGGGGAGACCGACAATTTGCTCGCAGAGATACTCCCAGTGCTCATTGGGTTTCGAGTCGCGAGTATCTTGGAAGTAGTTGTATGGTGAAAGACGGATGCCGACGCGATCAGCACCAATGGCAGTGGTAACAGCCTTGATGACCTCGAGAGGTAATCGGCAACGACCTTGGATGTCGGTACCGTATTCATCAGTGCGAGTGTTGACATTATCATGTAAAAATTGATCAAGCAGATAGCCATTCGCGGCGTGGATCTCAACGCCATCAAAACCGGCCTCTAGGGCACGCTTTGATGCTGCAGCGTATTCCTCGGTCAGCTCCTTTATCTGAGCTGCGGTCATAGGCTTCGGAGGTGTTTGTGCGTAAGGTGATCCATCGAGACCGTTACCAGCTATAGGGATGTCGCTGGAACTAACGGGGTTCTCGCCGCCAAGGAACGAAGGTGTAGTGGCACGACCGACATGCCACAATTGACAGTAGATGAATGCGCCCTTTGCATGGACAGCGTCCGTCACTCGTTTCCAGCCTTCGATCTGCTTAGGTGTGAAGATGCCAGGTACACCAGGGTATCCGGCGGCCTACAAACACATGTCAGCTTTATTTTCTTGAAATTTATGAGACTCGGAGGCTTACAAGCCTGCTGATCGGGCATGCCTCGGTAAGCATGAAACCGCCCTTGCTAGCTCTCTGTGAATAGTACTCCACGTTCAGTTCTCCGGGATAGAAAACACAGTCCGCCTCCTTGGGCGCGCGCATACGCGTTAACGGCGCGAGGACAATCCTGTGCTCCAGTTGCAGACGGCCGATGGTGGTCGGCTTGAACATCGTCGTGTCCTCCAAGACCTTGAAGCCAGAAGGCGAAACTCTAGATGGCATGATGGTCTGTGTTCGGTGGTCCTGCGAATCTGATGAATTCGATAGAAATGGTCGTAGAGGACGACTATCGATGTCAAGGAGAGGAAATGTTGTACTGTACCATAGCCGTTGCGATATATAGCGAAGATGAAAACCACAAGAGCATTGTCCACTTCAACAACCACTTACAGATTGTCCATCATGGCCTTGACCTCTTCTTACCGGTCTGGTATGGATTTGCAACGAACAGCACAGTGCCCACCTCCCACTTTGAGATACGTGGGCGAAGAGTGGGCATCATCCTTGAGCCATCGCTGGCCATGGATGAGCTCGAGACGAGGGCGAGACCAATGAGCTAGCACACTCATCAGTCATGCATATCTCAAGTGTCGCTGTGGCCATTTTTCGTTGACCTTCGGCGGCCAGTCAGTATGCGTGTCGAGCTTTTGAGGCCTCAAACTTCAAAGAACATTGAACCATGCCAACGCTGGGAACCCTAACCCTGTCGCGATCATCGTGCACCATTCTGGGCACTGAATGTACATGTAGACGCATTGTATACGTATTTGTACATGTATACGTGTAAATATACTTTGACGTGCTCATAGAGCGAGCACCCATCTTGCGGTGTTGAAACCTAATATTTCACGAGTAAGGTACCAAAACACGTCCTGCCCATTGATCCTGCTCTTGATCTGTATCAAGCGAAGACGTGTCATATCCGGTCATCAATCTGTGTACTGTGTAGAAATCAGTCGACAGGAAAGTCGATAATTCATATGTGGAAAACAGGTACACAGCTTTCGATTTGAAGCTTTGCGTAGTTCTAGCTTTTGCATCTGTGCATGTTCTCATCTGAAGGTATTCACAACATCCGTGTCTTTTACAGTCGTTACTCAAAAGTCTGCACATACATCTCAGCGAGAAAATTTATTCCTAATATGAACAAATGATTAGGTAGAATCCTAGTTATAGGGGAGCAAGTCTCGAATGTCGCTGATCGTCTCTAAGGAATGAAATTTGAGGTCTAAGCCTATATTCGTCAATAACAGCGTAATGCAACAGCGAGATATGTGCAGACTTATGAGCTAGTACTGCAGCTTTCACACAACAGGCGTTCAATCTGCTTAGCAACGCCCAAGACCTTCTCTTCATCAAAGCGACGTCCAACTATCTGTAGTCCGACATGATGACAATCCATTGCGTCAGGATCGTATCTTGTCCAATTCCATTCATCGTGGGCGTTCCGAGGCACATACCCAGACGGCAGGAAGGCATCAAGAGTTTTAGACGCCTTGCCCGCTGGGAAAGATAGAGCCGTGTAGTCTAGGAAGTTGAAGAGCTTGGTGTATCCCACCCATCGACAGCCACGATGCGGTAATGCAGTATGCGGCATTGTAGGTACCAAGAGCACATCTACTTGATGGCCACTCGTCGATCGCGTGTCGTTCCACATCTTGTGGTAGGCCTGCTGTGCTGCCATCTTCTTCTTGTTGAGTTGCCAGTATTCGTAGACAGTTATTGGAGGAGCCTTTTCGATCAATACTTGGACGTGGGGAATGAATGGCTCACCACCTGCTTCGACTGCACGACGGATATCCTCGCCTCCGTCAGCAGTGTAGTAGGCATCCTGGATATGTTAGAAACGATCACTTGCTCCGTGGCAACCACCTCTACTCACCATGATGTCAATACAGTGCGCATTGAGAGATGTATCCCATGGTACAATCTCGTGACCAGCCTGTTCCAGCTTTGCCACCGCGTCTTTGAACACCCTCTCAATGGGAGAATGGACTCGGACGACGCCATCGTCGGGTACAACACCGATGACTAGAGGGCGTTGAGTGTAGTCCTCCGAATACAGGCTCCGTCCATGGCATTGGTGGCAGCTGAGCATCCATGGTCCAAAGCTCCGCCTCGATCACTGCCTTAGTCAGAGTGATAAGCGAGCTCAGCGATCGCGTCATGGGCCCACAGCGGATGGAATGTGCTGCTGGCCATCGGTAGACACTGCAACGCCCTGGTATGACATCCTGCCGCTCTAAGTCCTCTTGTCAGTTCGAGAACGACAATTGTGCCGTTTCTGGGTTGCATACACTTGGTTTCAGGCCCCATAGGCCATTCATGTGATTGGGAATACGAATGGAGCCGCCTATATCCGTTCCCCATCCAACCAACGAGCCATGTAACGACAGTAAAGCTCCTTCGCCGCCAGAAGAGCCTCCAGGCGTGAACTCAGGGTTCGCCGGATGTGTCGTCAATCCCAGAGTGGATTTTCCGTTTCACACCACTAAAACAGTGAGCTCATGTATGACTAAAGTGCCACTAACAACGTACCATGATGCTCTGGGGCAAGTTCGTCTTTGCAATGACTATCGCGCCCAACCTTTTGAGGACATCGACGATAGTAGCATCACTGTCAGCGGGACTAAAGGCACGTCCGACATAGCCAAGCGTGGAGTCCAGCCCTTTTACATCGAATTGGTCCTTGAGCGACACTGGCACTCCGTGGAGGGGACCGACGAGCTTGCCATTCTTTTGTCGGAACTCATCAAGTCTTCGCGCTTGGCCGATGGCGTCTTCGAAGCATATTTCCGTCAAACAGTTTGTCTAGCGAACGATCAGAGAGATGCTGAGTCGAAAGATGGACTCACAAACCTTGACATGCGCTTGACAGGCACTTAAACCATTAGTGACACATTTGCTGACTTGTGGTTTTCACTCAACTTACTTGGTTATGTACACGCTCATGACATCCTCGGCAGACACCTCTCCTTTCTCTAGCAGCTGCGTCAAGGCCCTGATATTGTCAATCTGGCGATGTTGGCAGCTAGAGGTGAAACATTTGACCTGGCTAGATGTTTCTTGACCAATTCGTCTCTCGTTGCACGTTTGGCCGCAACGACATCTGTCAGGCAGCCTTTGGCCCTGATTTCGCCACCATACTTGAGACGTTGTATGGCTTATTCTGAGTCCCCTTAACGGTGGAACAAGAGGCATGAGTGAACAATGATCAGACGATTCGCATCAAGCACGACTGTGGGCGAATCTGTCTCCCTTCGGCCGGCCATGGACGTTGAAGGTGGGGGACGTTCTGTAACAAGGCGGGCAAGGGTAATCGGGGAGCATCGGAATTGGCTGAGAAGACCACCGATACAGTCACATGGACTAACTGAAACAACAGCACAGAGGCTCATCTTGCTCTTTGTGACATTTCGGGGCTCATAAACGACTGCCCTTGGTGTGGCGAGCCTGCGCATTCATGGTCCCTCCAACATACGATGGAGCAAGATAGCCAGATAAAGTTGCTGACTGTGAGCCATTAACGTTCGTACCTACATCTGTCAGCAGTACACGCGCACGCACGTAAAAGATGAGATGTCGTGGGATGCGTGTCTCAGAACTGTGTCTGTTGCGAGCATTGGAGCAAGGCGCGCTCGCCTCTGTACGGCTAAGTTTTAGTGGTCATAAGTCTGTACTTGTCATTTATCAATGGGCGACGTTATCATTTTGATGCCGCGTCTATCGAAATAATTATAATTCATATCGAGGGATCGTCAGAGTCACCCATATATCTCAGTGGTAGATGGATATTTATGAAAGCTACCGCTGCTGATACAAGTATTAAATTGTATGGGAGCCTGGCAGACTTACGACCCCGCTGCCTCATAAGTCCAGGCGTGTCTCCATGTCGCATCATTTCAGTACCGGCAGATACAGGCCAAGGAGGCATAGATCGTGAAAGATAATGAGACATTTTATTGTTATTGAAGTCCTATCATCGCCCTTCGTCTTTGTACATGTAATACAACTGGTTCCGCTGGGATGCTATACGCAGACTTATGAGCACAAACTTTGCGGGATGGGAGTGCAAGGACAAAGCTCGAACGCGTTTCTCCTGCGTACTATGTATTTCCACTACAACCTTTCACAACCAGATGGCGGCGTGCTCAGCCGTCTCAAAAGGCAGTCCGAATGTCACGATCCCAACGAAGATCCACATCGCCGCGCTGATGTAGATTGGCACCACCGAGAACCCGGTATACGTCCCAATCAGCGAGGCAACAAGAGACCCAAACCGAAGATTGGTCGCAGCTTGACCAGTACCCAGGCCACGAATAGGTCCGGGAAAGGATTCCGGAGTGATCGCATACATAATAGCATACATAAAGTTTGCGAGAAGACTGCTCAAGCAGTTAAAAGCCAGGTCCATAGAACGGGTGTTGGCGGCAGTGTACCCGAACAGGAATGCACCTGTGACGATGGCGGAGATTGCCATGCACCATCTCCGACCTAGCTTCGTTCTCACAAGAAGAGAGGCTGAGATAGGTCCCACGACGCCTACACTAGACGCGATGCAGTAAGTCCGGTAGGTATCATCGAAGGACCCGGAAGGAAAACGTTCTTCGAGGTACGTTGGCAAGAAGTTGAAGAGAGAGCGGGTAGGCCACACCGATTGTCAGCCAGGTGAACCACAGGATGGCCGTTTGCTGTCCTAGTTTGCGAGTCTGGAACAAGGCTTTGTAGTTCAAAGGCTTGAAGTCGCGGAGGTTGTCTCTCAAGATCTGAGTACGCGAAAGCTTCAACGCCTGGCCTTCTTCGAGTTGGGTAACGATGCCGAGCTGTGCATCGACTTCTTGCAGCATTGCGAGGGTCAATGGTTCTGGGGCTCCGTTGCATCGTGCTACGTAGTTCACGGCTTCGACAGCTTCAGCATCCCTCCCCTTCGCAAGAAGGAAGCGAGGTGACTCTGGCATCTTGAAGACCAAGATTCTGATCACGGCAAAGGCAAGAGCCATAGCTCCGAGCGTGATCATTGTATACCTCCAGCCCATGTTGTCCGCTTTGTGGCAAGTCTCTGCATCCGTAGGACAGCTGTAGTTTGCCAGGAAAACCCATGCGACCAGGGAGACGATCACTTGGCCAAGATTCCACCAAGCAGATAATGCTGTAACCAGATATTGGTGGGAGCCGGGCACGAACTCCAAGAAGATCATCGAATTTACGGGCACATTGCCGCCAGAGGCTGTTCCGATCAAGCTCCAGAAAAACAGAAGCCGCCAAAGTTGTCCATCCCAGCCACTGCTGCACCGAAGATTGCTCCTATCAGAATCGTCATGTTGAAGGCGAGCTTGCGGCCGGTGAAATCACTGTCCAAGTCAACATATGTCAAATCTTGTATCTGGATTTACGAACCTTGAAATGCCCCAGAATGAGGCACCGAAGATCATGCCAGCATAGTATGCGATCGAACTGACAGAAACGCGGCTGACAGACATCTCCAGGGCGACAGCGGGCTGAATGGCCCCAATGCCTTGAGACCAGCTGCGTCATGGTCAGCAGGACTTCTGACACGATAGAACTAAGGAACATACAAGTTGTCCGTGATCCAGCCAAACCCTGTGACCACAAAGAGACACCATTGATATCGACCCATACCAATCTCGGTCATGGCCTTTGAGACAATCTCCGACTTCATGCGGTAGGAGTCTGATATCGATGATCCATAGAACTCCCTATTGACGAAGTCCTCGAGCGGTTCGATGACACCGACGCCATGATCAGACTCAGCTTCAACGTCGTAGTTGTTCCCTTTGAGTTTTTCGGAGTCGCCATCGTTGATCGCAAGACACAGTATCACTGACAAGCGGATGTCACTGCCACACGGCTCTTCTTTAGCGAACATCCAGCACATGAACGATTCTTTTAAATGTAAGCTCAATGTAAGTCGTCCCAATTGCGACCAATCAGCGGAGCTCTGTCCCTGCCCGTCAAACTACATCGATGTAGTGAAGAGTGGGGGGAATGCTATCAGGAGCTTAGCGCCACAATCTCCGCATAGATATGTGCCCCAGGACTATCTCATAATCTCGATAGATGCACTTACGATTTCTCGTCTATCTTGCTCGAGCTGCTACCCCACTGCCTTGCTTGCAACATGGCAGCACCGCAAGGAAGCTCATCGAAAAGCCAGTCGTGCCGTATCGGACGCATAGTAACCCTGCATTCAAGCGTGATGCGATAGCTGCACTGGACTGCGCCGTCTCTACGGCATATAAACTTGCCAACGGATCTTGCGCGGACGGTAGTATCTGCTCCTGTATACATCTCATCCGGGCGTTAGATAGCCCATGAGTTCTCATTAGACACCCGGAGTGAAGTGAGACAATCGAACGGTCAACCCCACTACCCACGTGCCCACCGACACTAGTATTGTGACCCATCGCATTCGTCGTCCGACACATCTACTCCGCGACAATCACAACACTAGATACAGACCAATACAGAGCGTCATCATGGAGTCAAAAACACGCCCACAGAACCATGCATCCGAGACGAACTCTAACAGCGACGTCGAGAATATTCTGCTAGCGAATGACGAAGAAGCAGAGCGCTCGTATGTCAGAAAGCTCGACTTCTATCTGCTTCCCTTCCTGTCGCTGTGCTACTTCTTTAGTGCAGTGGATCGAGTACGAGTACCAGCCCCCAATTGAGCCACGGACTTGCTAACCAGCTGTAGAGTAATGTAGGAAACGCGAAGACAGACGGGATGGACAAAGACATGAACTTTACCGGCAATCAATACTCTTTGCTCATCCTCCTCTTCAGCGTCCCATTTGGTGTGATGGACTTGCCTTTGACCTTGTTGACCAAACGCTTCTCGGCTAAAATCATGCTACCCATCCTCATCGTTGGCTGGGGTTCGATGGCGACCATACAAGCAGCGGCAACTAGTTTCGCAGGCATGCTTCCACTGAGACTGATCCTTGCCAGTTTCGAGGCTGGTTTCTACTGCGGTGTGATCTTCTACCTTACACTCTTCTACACAAGGGGTGAGCTCAGCTTCCGACTAGCCATTTTTTTCGGCAGTGCGCTATTAGCGGCTGCGTTTAGCGGTCTCATCAGCTTCGGCGTTTTTCAAATCAATCACCCCGGCATCCATGGCTGGCAATGGCTATTTCTCATCGAAGGTGCTGCTACCATCGTTGTTGGTGTGATAGCATTCTTCTGGCTACCGGCGAGACCAGAGACTGCTTGGTTCCTGGATGATAGGGAGAAGGCCGCATCTCGCGCTCGTACACTTCGAGATGGATCCAGCAAGATCAACTCTAACTTCAGCTTCAAGGACGCTTTTGCAAGCTGGAAAAGCTGGCATTTTGTACACTGGGCTATCATCTGCTTCACCTATCCAGTTGCATTCTCAACTACGAGCAACTTTCTGCCCCAGATTGTTCAACGACTGGGATATTCTACGGTTAAGACGAATCTGTGGACTGTTGCACCCAACTGTGTTGGTTTCGTCGTTTTACTGTGCTTTGCAAAGTCATCAGACCATTTTCGAGAGAGAGGCTTCCAACGTCGTGGCAGCACTAATGATTTCCCTCGTCGGAATGATAATTTTGGCAAGCATTGATGCCCTGGAGAACAAAAGGTGTGGCATATTTGCTGCTTTCTGATGGCGTCAGGTGCTTACATCCCTTCTGTCTTGGTACATACCTGGTAAGTTCTTCCCTGGCTGACCTGAACCGTGATCGAGACGTCTCTGACATGAAATAGGCACAACAACAACGACCTGTCGGAGTCCTCCAGAGCAGCAAGAACAGGCTTCCTTGTGGATTAGGCAACCTCGCTGGTATCATCTCTGGCGCAACGTTCAGAGTGGAGTACGCACCGTCCTACTGGCCCACCCTGGCGGCAACAAGCTTGTGCAACGGCGTCTGTATCATTGCAGTCCTTGTATGAGCTACTGGATGAGACATGAGAACGCAAGGAGAGATAAAGAGCAAGGCCGTGTTCTCAAAGCTGGACAGGTAGATACTGACATGTTGGTGGACGGCGAGAAGTCTCCGGACTGGCGCTACTTCGTGTGAGGAAATCACAGTTCTAGCTCATATGTCTGCGAACACTACAGAGTGTTCTGGTGTTAATATCAGCGGCAATAGCTCTAGAAATCGATTTGCCCATCGCTGAGCTGAAGATATAGGCACTTGCCTCTAGATGATACGCCTCTACTTTCAGGCATCTTCTTATAGTCACTACGGCTCCCACCGAGAGGCTGTGCGCAGACTTATGAGCAGAGACTGTATGTATATCTACCTGTAGTGATCAGTTGCAGCCTTCGTGCCCAAGTCTACACACCCATTTCTGCGCTGACGCAGCGCAATTTGACACTGCCACATCCCTAGCTGAACAATCGAACACGGAGTGTTAGTTTGTGAGAACAGTGTCAGTCCAGGCATCAGACACCGGTGTGCGACAAATTGCACACTCTGTTTGGGCCATGAACTGGGTTTATGGAGCTAGATGAAGCTGCATGTAGGCAATCGTCAGAAGTCTACGTATCATACTTCTCAATGGCCGACACAGTGATCCTCACTCTGTGCCTCAATGTATCAGCGCACCACTGACGAAGGAACACCAAGCGGTCTTTGCCCTCACTGATCCCCAGATGCAAGCTGAAGGCTTCGGTTGATGTTATAAGCATGAAGAAGGCTGAGGCATGTATAGGCTTGTACAAAAGCAATGTACTCCTGAGTCCCAGACAGGCGACAGTGCCCTGATTCAATACTGCTCGAGTACTCGGACTGTTGTGAAGTCCATCAGCTTTGACATTGAGTAAGCTTAGAACTTCCTGGCATGCGCAGAAGGCGTGAATCAATGCTCTGCAGTAGTGGACGATCGCCCTTGTGGGCGTATTGATGACGGATCTGTCAGCAGTTTCGAACATTATCGAGCATTACACTATGAGATGATGGTTTCCGCTGCCTTGAGCCGCAGGTGTCGATAGTGGACTGGAACCTCCAGATCAATGATCCAGTGGTCGATAGATACAGGCACATTTGAGTTGGGGTAAGCATTGCCGTGGCGTTGCCGCTCTCCACCTCGACGTTGGCCGAACTCCATGATTCCAACCACGCTGACACTACTCCCCCACTTTTGCAGCAGAATGTCATTTATCGCTCTGACTACACATCGTGATCGATTCTATCGATGAGAAATCTATCTGCTTAAAACAATATAACCTAGGAGGTCTTCAAATTGAATACAAGGGTCCGCACTTCGAGCTCATTGAACCAAGACACTGATTGGAGTCGACAACCATGGCACCAACTGCTCAAGCACCACCAATCCTCGACTTTTCCGGTAAGGAGTCCGCTCAGTATGAAGAGGTATATGCTGATAACTAGATCAATAAGTCTTCTACGGGTCCGACGAGACAGCCAAGGCCAAACTAGTGTCAGATGTTAGGCAATGTTGCTTGCATAACGGCTTCTTCCAGATTGTTGGCCACAAGGTTCCTGCACAGACACAAGAAAATGTCCTCAAGAGTCTGAAATCATTCTTCTCACTGCCTCAAGCAGAGAAGAGAAGGTCCACAAAGGTTACACTCAATTTTCACTGTCCTTCGAGAAAATTGCATGCTGACTTTCACGCAGACAAGACGACATGGAACAGAGGCTACGAGAATCTAGGATCGCAGATACTGGAGGCCGGAACCAATCCTGATCAAAGGAAGGCTACTATGTTGGCGAAGAAATCACTAAGGACCACCCATACTTTGTTGGCAAGAAGCTGAACTCCGGTCCCAACCAGTGGCCCGAAGGATTTCCCGAAGCAGAGCTCTTCCAAGAAGCATCAATGGAATACTACAACCATCTGCATGCTCTCGCACGCGACGTCCTTTCTGTAGTCGCCCAAACGCTGGACCTTGATGCAGACTATTTTAACAACGGATTCACCAATGGCGCAGTGGCTACACTTAGATACCTCCACTATCCCCTCAGCCCAAGGATTCTGATGAGAAGTTGTCGCGAGGCATCGGAGCTCACACTGATTTTGGCTCTGTGACTCTACTCATGCAAGACGAGGTTGATGGCCTGCAAGTATGGGAAAAGTCGACATCCGAATGGCTTGACGTAAGTTCGGCTTCCTGCCATTTGAGCGTGCCTCACTGACGTCTCCCAGGTCACACCAATCAAAGGAGCATATGTCGTCAACCTCGGAAACATGTTCATGCGATGGTGAGTTCCAGACTTAACAGTATAATTCCGACCCTGGGAGCTGACACATCCAGGTCAAACGATCGCTACATCAGCAATCTGCACAGAGTCATCAATAATCTGGACTGGAACGCTACTCCGTGCCTTTCTTCTACTCGGGAAACCCCGACTTCAAGATTGACTGCCTACCGAACTGCCGTGAAGAAGGTGCACCGGCTAGTAATACGCCCATCCCATAACTTGTTATGGAGTGCGTCGGTCAGAGCTACAGAGACTCGTACGGGAAAGCCACAGCGTTCAAGAACAAAAGCAAGGACATCGGTGCTTCAGGTATGTCCGAGAACTTGGCAACGACTACGCAGCCAATTGCTGCATGATTCGGGCATCGCTGGGTGCATATCTGGTAGACCTTGGGTACACGGTGTACTGTTGTCGTGTAAAGGCTTGTACACGCGTCCGTAGATAGCACAAGCAGCCAACTATGCCATTCCTTTGAAGCGCCATAGTTGAAACGCGTTGAATAACGTGCGGGTCACTCCCAATGGTCATGCTGCTACTATTGGCAACAGATCGCATCTTGCAGTCAGCTACCAGTGAGAGCCTACTTGCAGGCTCTTTATGGTGCATCCCATAATGTGTCCAGCCGCGCTTCACACTCGCTGTAGGCTCAAGACCACAGCATCTTGGTATCTTTGAGGTCATACATTATAGTCATTCGGCCGTAGGTCTACCACATGTTACTTGTCCTGGATCTCAAGATAGCCGCAGCCCAGATCTCAACTTTGGGCACACTGAACGTCGCCGAGCGTATATTTTTTCAAACAGCCAAGACACATCTGTCCCTGACAATCTCAAGAGATTATGCGTGTGAAATTGAAATGCTTCTAGCAAGCCCCTGCTTGTATACATTGAAGTTACTCAAGCCTCTAGGAACCCTTCAAAATACTCGTCAAGCCAGGCCGCGGCTTTCAGACCGTCTGCTGGTGCAGCATGATCCCAACGTGAAATACTGCCAGCGTAGCCATCTGGTCTGACGATCAGGACTGCGGCCTCGGAGTCTCTCAACCCTCCCAGCCAGGCATGGTGCACGAGCCGCCGACTGCATCGGGCAAGTCGTCGAGATAGAGAGTCCAGCGACTCTCTTGAAGCAAAGCAGGCAAATCTGCGATCTCAAAAGAAGCCTTTGGTGCGGTGGTAACGACAGCAGGCGTGTAGAGCTTCGATACTGCAGTATACCTTTGCGGTTGCAGGTATTGTGCAGTTTCTGGCGTTGGTGTGTTGAGTCCAGCATAGCTTTGCTCTGCGCGCCCTGATGCCCGGCATACAACTGAGTCAGTGCTACCACCGATGTGACCACACACGGTCTCGAGGAAATTCGTCGCCGCGCGTACGTCCGACACGAAGAAGAATATGCGGAACTGTCCCAGCATAGGAATGTCGAGTTCAAGGTCGATGGGATTTGCATCAATGTATCTGGTGACTTTCGTTGGTGTGAGAAGACATCCTGCTCTCAACGGACCTTTGTCAGAGGTCGCAATGCGATTGAGTATGTTGGCGTTGTACTTCACACCTGCTCCTGATATGAAGCCGATGTTCTGTGCAAAGTTCTCAGCCAGCGCTTTGTCGTCGCCAGCTGCAAAGGCATTTGCATGCTCATAGTCAAAGTTGATCAGATCTTGAGCAATCTTACGTCGCTCGTCTTCGTATGTGGCAAGGAGAGAGGGTCTGGCCAATCCCCTTATTGTCAAATTGAGCTTCCAAGATAGATTGAACGTGTCGTGCATGCTGGTGTTCATGCCCTGCGCAGCCTTTGGTGAATGTGTATGGGATGCCTAGGTCATGTGAGCATGTTTCTTGAATCTCGTAAAGAGACACTCTACCTACATCTCCTGCAATAAATACGTGGGTTGACTCATCAGAAAAATGACTTGCTACTCTCTGACCGACTTTGTAGACCGAGAACCATTCTGTAAAACTATCAGCAGGTTGCTCATTGCTGCAATGGCGTGAGAACCTACCTATGTCCTGCCATTCGAGAGTGTATGGCGCAATGATCTCCTGAGCTCGACGAATCACGAAGTCTCGTCTCTCTTGCTCGGTGTGGAGAGTTTCCTCAAAGCCTGCGTTCAACTCAATGTATAGACGAGTCATGTTTCGCTCTCGAGGAATGCAGAGAATTGTACCCTTCGCCTCGTTGTGAATGACCACCTTAGACCACAAGTCGGGAAAGTCAGTTGAGATGACACCATCCAGAACACCCCAGGGTGCTTTGCTGGGCTCTCCCTCCATAGCTAGTCCAGGAATGGCCTTGCGAACTCTAGAATGAGCACCATCGCATCCGACCAAGTATTTGCACTTCATAGTCGCTGTCTGCTTCGACTTTGGACTGCTATAAGCGATCTCGACCAGTCCTGTGGGCCCCGCATTGGCTGCGTACGTGATGAATGGGGAGTTGCGCTCAACTTCGACGCCACGCTGAGACATGTCCTCAAGGAAAACGTCCTCCACCATGCCTTGGTGAACAAGCAGGATGTACGGATCCTTCACATTGACGTGCTTGGGATAGTGTATCTCTCGCCCAGTGCGATGCAGCGATGCTGCGCTCGAAGATCCCTGTGCGACAATAAGTCAAGCGCTCGTTGAAGGATGTGGAATAGAGACCTACCCAGAAGCAGATGTCGTAGACCTTGACGCCATTGCGAAGCAAGTCATCACCGATTCTCAACTGTCTGAAAGTCTCAATGCTCTTGGGCTGCAGGCCATCTGCCCTTCCTGTGGCGGTCTTGTCAGGTCGATCATCTAACACCTTTGACTTGATGCCGTAGCGAGCCAAGGTCGAGCTATGTGTTCTTCGTCAATCGAAAGTCATTTCTCCATATAATATGGCACACATACGCGAGCATCAAGCCTGCTGGCCCAGCGCCAACGACGACAACATCTTCAATCGCATCCCCTCGGTCCCTATCGCCAGTCGTCGATCCGGAGAGCTCTGGTCAATCGCCATAGGTGCCATGGTGGATGGAACTGAAGTGTCGAAAAGTATGCTAACCCAACTATGCCTTACCAAGCTGGTGTCTTTTCTCCGCCTGGGAGCTTCTCATACCAGGCGCGTGCTACGCGTGCCCATCCTGCAGCATCCGGCTTGGAGTCACTGCAGTCCACGGTCGGTCGAAGACACCCCCACCTTTGACGACTGATGCCGCCCAGATTGTTGACTGATAGGCCAAAAGTATGGTACCTTGTCACGGCCGGCCGCCGGCGGGGCACTGTGGGTGAACATGGGGTTCGCCGAGTCGGAGCTTTACCATATCGCTATCTTATCGCGTAGGGCTGACTTCTCAAGTCGGCGGAATCCTGTTGTTTGCAGCAACTCTGTGGCAAACCATGATCGCATCCTCCATCGGACGAGCCTTTGTAAGGATTTGCGCAGTGATCAACCGGCTTGACCATATGTTACAATCGAGATGAATCGTCAACGTGGATGACATTTGATCCCAGCGAAATTGAAAGCATCACGAGGTGAGACTTTCCGCCCCAATCATACAATTCTTGTCCATAAGTCTGTGAATGCCTTGCAAGAGATCTTCCGATGCATACACCAGCACTCACCGACATAATCTCCAATATGCGCATGAGTGCGAAAATGATGGAATTATTTCATTCTTTTCACGACCAGTGCGTTGGTCGGCGTGGAATTATGGTTTACTGGATGGCCATTGAGAGGATGCTGTGCCCAGATTTATGACGATCAACTGTACCAGACTTGCATACAGTCGTTACTCAAAAGTCTGCGAACAGCGTCTCAGCGGAAATTCATCCCCTAAAATAGATGAGAGCTACAAGTAGGACTATACTATGAGTCAAGACTACTCGAAGTAGCCTTTTTTATCTCTACGGGAGACAGTTCAATATTTGAAGCTATACCTGCCGATACTGGCATAATTCGATATTGGGATGTTCGCAGACTTATGAGCTAGAACTGTATAGATATCGTCTTACCAAGCCAATTCCGGTCGCTCGCTCGCACAAGTATTCAACTGCGAGCAAAAAGCTTCATCTTCATCTTCTTTCGAGGAGCCAGTCTCGATCTTTGGCTTCGCCGGCCAAATTTGATGCCCTGCTTTGTCTCCTTTCTTCCAGTGTTCCATCAAAGTATGGCGTACACGCTGCTGGAAGAAGATAGGACCCTATCGAGCGTAAGGTCAGCTCAGTCTCGTAGGAAAGCTTGATGGAGAGCATACCCTTTCCTTGTCCGGATGCAACTGGCCAGAAGTGAATACATTGGCATCCATGTTTCGTTGTGCGCCCTCGCAGAGATCCTTGTCCTCTTCAAGAACCTGCCTGTAGAAGTCGCAGATGTTGTTGAACTCTTTGTCAGGAGCATTCTTGTGGCGGTAGACTTCATTCTCGATCTTGCTAGTTGTAGGCGAAGTCGGCACCATGCGTTGGATGTAGAAGAAGTTGTCGCTGCGCTAGGGTCAGCTGTGATACAAGTTTTGCGAAGAAACTATAACATACGTGCAAGTCACAGAGGTGGTTGGATAGCAGAACGTGATCGCCCGTCTGAACTGTCCGTCGCTGGACTCTTTGTTGAAGATGTAGTGTCGCATCTGAGAGCCAGAAGGCTCAACACGGTACTTGTTGAGATCGGAAACCCCGGCAATCTAAACTTATACCTTAGCACATGTCCATCATCGAAGAGATTCGAACAAGCGATGATGCATTGACCAGGGTTTGCAGGCTCATTGTCGTCTTGCCGAAACCTGCGGTTCCTTAGGTCAAAGGGCGAAACTTACAAGAGGATGGCTGGTAGCACAATGATAGCACTCATTGTAGTTGTCAATCAGCGACTTCCAATTGCTCTTGCAATCCATCTCCCAGACATGATCAAGCTTGAATTCTTCCTCGAAGTTAAATTGCTGCATCTACTGGGCATTAGTCTCTGCCTCAATCGGAAGTCCTGCGAAACTCACCATCTCCTCATCAACACCCTCGTTACTCTTTTCCCAGCTGATGTCAGGCTCGCCTGCCTGCAGGTTTGCCCATATGAAGCCAAATTTGTCGACATGAACGTTGACTGGTAGCAAGCTCTGCTGCGACTTGTCAAACCCTGCTACAGTGTCGAAACGAGGCGCCTTCGCGAGCTTGCCATCCAGGCCATAGCTCCAGCCATGGTATTTGCAGCTGAGAATGCTGGCTGTACCGCTTTTGGCCTGCACCACAGGAAATGCGCGGTGGCGACAGACATTGTGGAAGCCATTGATCTTTCCCTTGCGGTCTTTGATGAGGAAGAAAGAATACCCTGCGATACTGAACTCTTGGAATTCACCAGTTTTGGAAAATCGCAAGGTATGCGTGAGGAGCATCCAGTCCCGAGAAAAGATAGCTCTTCGCTCGAGCTCGTATAGACCCTCTGCTCTATACCACGACGCCGGCAGGTTGCGGGGAGAATCTGATTTGGGCTCGTTCGCGGCTTGGCGAGTGAAATAATTCCACAGCATATTTCCAGAATTGTTTCGGTATCAATTGTATCGCTTGCTGCTACAGGAGTCAGGTATACTTCAAATGATGGTCATCTTGGATCGACTGGATGATGCACTCCGAGTCTTGCCTACATCAATCGAAGAGCACGGCAAGAGTGGGGGAAGGGCTGCTATCGCCGTAGCTCCACAGCCTGGATTGCTCGTCGATCGTACATGGTTGGGCCCGTAGACCCGTCGGGCAGGTGCCATTGAACGTGACCGACCAGGGCGTGTGATACTGCATGCTGTTCGCTGAACATCGCTGTACACCTTGCGACTTACAAGCAATCTTACAGTGAACAGCAACGGGTGCTCGACCTTCTTTGCAGTTTTGCTTGGTATCGGTAGCATGAGCATGTAGACGCGAATAGCTGAGCCTTGAGGGGTTGACAAGGTCCATCTTGTTGAAGACAAGATGACGCATAGCATCTCAATGGTCGCTATACTGAGTCTTACCTACATGCCTGCCGGTGTAAGCATTTCTATCACGATTAGTTGGATGGGAGTTTATTGACACCTCAATGGTGCATGACACGAGATCATCGTCCGTCGCAGATAGTACGAGCTTCAGAATACGCTTAGGTATGTGCAGACTATGCTTTGTTACCACCAGAAACGCGCAATCAACGTGTTTGCTGGGTGGCGAATTTCTTCCGCTCCGTCCCGACGTTTCGCTTCGCGGCAAAGAACTCCCGCACTCTTCACACATCGCCCTCTCACCATTTCAAGACTCCGCCATCCACTGCTATATCATGGCCTGTCATGTAACGGCTTGCGTCTGAAGCGAGAAAGATGCAAGCTCCGCGAATGTCATCTGGCTCAGCAACCCGTCCATTCATGATCTCATCTTTCCAACTCTCCAGCAGATGTGGGAATGGTGCTACATGTCGTCAGCGGACTCGTTGCTCCATACAGACCCGCCGAAACATACCTGTCATCTCCGTGCGAACATAGCCTGGCGATATGCTGTTGACGCGAATGCCGTGTTGCGCCAGCTCGACCGCGATGGGTGGACACATCGCCTGCACTGCGCCTTTCGTACCGCAATAGGCACTAGACATCTGGCCACGGACTGCTCTGGTAGCTGCAATGGATGCCACCATGATGATTGAGCCTTTGATCGTCTTATTTGCAATCATGGCCTTGGCCGCCATCTGAGCTGTGAAATACGCGCCTTTGACATTGACCGACTGCAACTTGTCAAAAGTGGCCTCGTCCGTATCTGTGAAGGCAAGATTTTTGTTGATCCCAGCGCATGCAACGCATATATCCAATGCTCCACTGGTCGCTTTAAGAAAGGCCGAGAAAGTTTCTTCGAGGCTTGCAACAGAGCTTACGTCCACTTTGAAGTACCAGGTCTTCACCGAGTATCTGGTGCTGATTTCATGGAATTCCGGCGAAGGTTCCATCAGATCGAGCACAACGACATCTGCTCCTGCTTCTGCAAGCCCTTGTGCAAACGACAGCCCACAGCCTCGTGCGCCACCGGTCACTACAGCTGTTCGCCCTTTCAATGAGAACTGCGAAGGATTAGCTTGAGAAGCACATCAACTGTGGTCTGGCATTACTCTTGTTGACATTGTGTTGAGATCTTCGTCGGAAATGTGTATGTGGCTCTGTCGGCTGATGTCTTTGTGTGCAGCTGAAGTAATATAGGTCCCCATTCTTGACGTGGACCTTCATCTCCACGAATGTCGCCAATTTGCGCTGTCATATGATTTGAACCAAGCAGTGCTCACAAGACCGGAGAGATAGTGCCTGATGTTCACTCGCGCTTCTAGCCAAAGTAATACGCTTCAAGAAGTTTGGATACATTTGGCACAAATGACCTATAAACGCGAAATACCGAATCCATTCTTCTTGCGAAGCCCAAGGTAAGCTGCGGTGATGCTCGAAATGTCACAAACTCCAGCCAGAGCCATGGTTCTAGAAAGCTCTCGCTCTAAGATGTTGGTCACCAGCTCAACACCCTTTTGGCCATCGTAACTCATCCCCCATAACACAGGTCTACCTATCAGTACGAGATCAGCTCCCAGCGCGAGTGCCTTGAAGACGTCGCTGCCATGTCTGACACCACCATCGAACAATATGGGAATCTTGCCCTTGACAGCGCTAGCGATCGAGGGAAGCACTTCAAGCGTCGACGGCGCGCAATCCAATTGTCTGCCTCCGTGGTTCGAGACTACAATGGCATCCACACTGTGTTCTACCGCTAGCTCGGCGTCTTCCTCCGTCATCACGCCCTTGATGATGATCTTCATATTTGTCACGTTGCGCAACCAGCTAATGGTATGTGCCCACGTCAATGTCCGGCTGTGGAGCGCACCACCTGCCTCTCTGGCCACACGGATTGCCTCAGCTGCTGTAGGCGCGTCTAGCAATTGCCTCTCCTGGCTCGGTTTAGCTGTCGTCTCCGCAGAACTTTCATAATTTGCTAGTCTCAGATGCGAAGGCAACACGAGGGGTGTCTTCCTCTCATTGATCCTGTTGCCGAGTATGGGTGTGTCGACAGTGATCACCAGAGCTGTATATCCGGCCTCTGCAGCTCGTTGGATGAGCGGAACACTGAGTTCTGGATTCTGGCTCATGTAAAGCTGGAACCACCTCTCAGGTCCATCCACAGCCGTCGGCATCAAGCGAGCGATATCTTCGAGCGATGTCGTTGACTGGCTCGAAAGTGTCATGTTAATGCTCAGTTTATGAGCAGCCAATGCAACGCTCTCTTCTCCTTTGGGATGCGCAAGTTTCTGCATCGCACTGGGAGCGAATGCGATTGGGAAAGGGTACTTTCTGCCGAATAGCCAGATAGATGTGTCTATGTTGCAGACATCTACCATCACACGAGGGCGGATGAGCAGCCTGTAATATGTCAATTGACTTTTCATATGCTATTGAGGACTGCGCCATACCGATCAAACGCCCTCCGGTTACGTCTCAGACATTTCTCGTCGTCAGCTCCGCATGCGTAGTAGTCGTAAACATTCTGCGGCAATTTCGTCTTCGCAATCGCTTCTAGCTCGTTTATAGTAATGGGGTTCCAGGGACTTGTCATCGCGACAATACTAGGCATGTGCTGTCTGTGAGGTGCTTCGCAAGCTGATATACATTCCCCAGCGCCATAATGCAAATGATTGATATATGAAAATCCCCTGTCCGCCAGCTGGACTGGGCGTACTTTCGCTCGACTGGTAAATTCGCGGCTCGCTGCACACGATTGGCTTCAGTCAATGTCCACTCTCCGCCCACTCTTCGATAGCGGTTGAACGAACTGCACATCAGCTTTTCTCAATGGGCAGCTCTTAGCCAGATATGTCGAAGACTTCTTATATTAGCGTAATAACTGACTGAACAGATGCAAGCGTGTAGAAGAATGCCGAATTCATATCAAAAACTAACTCACGAGCTATTACATCACGAGTAAGTGACGCATGCAGCAAATCAAATTCGTCCTGCATATCTGCTGACCACCGCCACAGTGGCCGATCAGGAAGCAATAACCACCCTCCTCCACGCCTACGGCGCAGTCCTATCTTCGCACTCCCTCCCCGACCTGCTATCCCTGTACACGTCCGATGGGGTCCTGATGGCGCCAGGTTACCAGCCAGCCGTCGGATCAGAAGCTCTAAAGACATCATACGAACGCATCTTCTCAACCATCAAATTAGACAACAAGTTCAGCATCGATGAGATCGTTGTCCTCGACAGCAACTGGGCGTTCGCAAGAACGACTGCTGAGGGTCGTAAGTTCTGGTTGCAGAAGGGGACGGACGAGAGGCATTCGAACCAGGAGCTGTTTATCTGTAGGAAAGAGAATCGTGGGTGGAAGATTGCAAGGTATTGTTTCTCGAGTATGAAGCCTCTATAATCCGCACGAGCACGATGGATAGATGTCATGTGGAGAACGCGGGTTGAGTCCAATAGAATTAAGAGATCACTGATGAAGATTAGTCGGCATGATTTTGCGCAACGCATGTCTATCGATCATCCGCTAGACCCATAATCGAAGCATGCAAGCCGCAGCTTGCACTTCCCCGTCCCAGCCCAATCTGCTTAGGCGTAACAACCAGGCGATGCCGGACAGCTCGTCCTCTTACCCGTGCTAGCACCCGGGTTGCTTCCATCAATAGTCCCTTGGCTACTGACACACAGAAAACAACTATTGGCGCTGTTTTGGTTGTAGTTGAACGCATAGCAGTTCAAGAAATAGTCGCATTGGCTTGCGCAAGCGCTGTAGCTGTTTTGTGCTCCTGTGTCGTAGAAGCACTCGCCGCTTGTGGATGGCACGAAGACTCCACAGCTTCCCTCGTACTTACAGTGGCATTCGTTAGTGCCAGTGAAGGCGATTGGGACGTTTGAAGTGGTTCCGCAGGTTTGTTGGGGTGGCGCGGCGGTTGTGGTTAGGGTTGAGAGGATGGTTGTGCTTAGCGTCACGACGTCGGTTTCGGTGGAGATGGTGGTTGTGATGGTTGATGTTTGGCTGACGGTTGTGGTGGTTGTTGTAGTGACTGTGTTTGTTGGCGATGGGACGGCTTGGGAGCATGCAGACGAAAGAATGGTGGCCGAATATCTTGCAAGGACGCCGGGAGTTGATGAGATATCGCGCTTAGACATTGTCGCATTGCCAGTTGGCAGCAAGTGGTCAGGGTAGTCGGCAGTGTTGATGGAGATGATGGGTGCGGACTGGCTTGCTTGTCGCTTCTGATGTTGCGAGACGGTAGTCGTGACAAGAGAAGTGCTGGTTGCCACAGTAGTTGAAGAGGTCGTTGCCGTCACTTTGAGAGTTGTTTGCGGCAGTGGCATCAAGACCGGTACCCCAGAAAGAGCACTTGTGTAGGTGGGAACCGGCATGTCACGCAGATCTTCGAGAGGACTCTGTGGTGCTATCGCTAGCAAACGCTATATAAGCTTGCCAAAGCTGGCAGCAAGATACACGGTTCACCGAGCTCGTGGCAACTCGCTTGTGGGCATTGAAGACTAAGCCTTGGCCACGAGTCAAACACTCCAAACATGACGGGCATTTGGCGGTGCTGACGTCTGTAGCTGTGCTGGAGGCTGAAGAGTTCATGGGCGAGGTGAGTGGACGTGCAACATGCTTCTTGCATTGCGGGTACGACAGCCTACATAATTTCATCGCAGTCGGGCCGGTGCATGTGGTGATCTGGACTATCAAGGTCGTTGTCTTCATACAGCTTCTTCATACAGCTCGAATCTTATTGGGTGCAGCTGGCAAGTATTTCGCCGTCTGCACAAAAATTGGCTTCGACGACGTTCCCTCACTGAGTAGTTGGTGCCCTCTCCGCCTGGCTAACGTCGTTCTCGTCATGCGATGCTTCTCCGTCCTCTGCTCTTGCAGTGTAATATATTGTAGCAGCCGATATAGTCTCCTCGTAAGCGAAAGCATGGATGACTTCCGCACGGGCAAGTCGCCGTAGCAAAGGCGTGCAGACGTCGTAATCGTCGCCGCTCATCGGGACAGTGATGATTCGCTCCGAAGATGTGTGGGTGCTTGAGTTCGTTGTATTGGTAGTCATTGTGGGAAGTCGATGGTGTCAGCTAGAAGTGATTTGACTATGAAGTCTGTAGGTAGATGATGTAGACTATCTAGTCTGCACTATGTACACATGATCAAGACTTGACGGTTGCGGGTTTCGTCATCGTTCGGTTGCGTTACTCTATCCGGTTTAGTAAACTTTTGCGAGCATCCTCTACGGTGATCCTGCGTGACGATCCTTTGTTTGTGTCCCTCAATACGATCCTTCAAGATTGTGCTCGAAAGCATTCCTTCGGATCCGCCCGTCAAGCGTACTATGCGATCCCCTACTCCATTTATGAGATGATCCTCCCATCTGCCACCACTGTGAGACCACTTGATGTCAATACATTCAGACAATTGTACCCCCACATCTTCCGCCAGTTATTCGAATAACCATGAAAGCAAGCATCATTCTTTCTATCCTCGGAGCGAGCGCAATTGTGGCAGCTCTCCCTCACGACAGTGCTACTGGCAATGGGACAGAAGTGACTGACAACAATAGGGCTGTCACCCCCATCTTCGATCGTCGAGGCGTATGCTTTTCGCAAACATGCTTGTGTGCTTGAGACCCGAGCTGACTTGTGATTCAGAAATGTTACAGGGGTGGAGAGGGAGTTCCTCGTGGGGGCGAATGCGAAGGGGAAATTTCGTCGGGAAAGAGCTGGCACTGCACCTGCGGGCAAGGGGCGGTCGCGTTGTGAGTTTGATTCCCTCGTCATCCATCGAATGCATGAGCAGCACCAACTGACACTGAGTAGTGCTCCGCAGACGGAAGGCCATGCCAATGGACCAATAGTGTCAGCCCTTCGAAATGCAATTGCTCCTGATTGCGATGCATGAATGATATATGCATCTTACAAGCGAATCGGATGCTCAAATTGCGCTCGTGGGCTAGTTGAGATGACTGAGGCACTCCGTGTCATACAATCGGGTCCTTTCTTTTTGTTTTACCTCCTGATATATGTTGGGGTTTACCCTTCGCAAGAATTTAATCGTACAAACAAATCTCTTCCTCGTCACTCTCCCCAAAAGATTTCTTTTGCGAAATCTCCACAGCTGTCGCTTTGCTAGACCTAACATTTGGCGACAACGGAGAAGATACACAACAGTGAAAGACGCTGCTATGATGGCGGTAGCAGCAGCGTATGTAATGTCCTGGCGAGCCCAAGCTACCACACTATCCTGTGAAGTCTTGCTCTGATGAGCCGCAACATGTGTACCTACTTGATCGAGTTAGATACAATCATACAGCTGATACTGCCCCAACTTGGAAGTAGCTCTAACATAGCAGTGTTAGAGCTACGCCTTTGAAGCAAGTTTTGGTCAAACGGGAAGTACATATTTACCCTCACAGGATCTTGAGCTCTTAAAGGCGAGATAATTTGGGACTCGAATCGGGCAAGGCTGCTGAAACCGGTCAAACAAAGATGAAGTTACAAAAGTAAGAGGAGTCATTTTCGGTGACGAGCGCTTCTCTTTTAAATTTCACCATACACCGAATACTTGACTAGCCGTTGTCTAGCACTCCACAACAAACCCACAGCTTTGGATAGCATGGCAAACCGAGAGCCAGATCAAGTTCATTCTCCACCACCACTTTCACTCAAGATGCCGATCTCATTCGCCGAGCTCGCTTCAAGTACATTCGGTGTTACGATCGCTACCATCATTGTGGATGACGATGTAGCATTTCCGGCCAGCACCGCTACACTGCAAAGTATGTTAGCATGATTTATATGAACTATTAGAACACAGGAAGCCTACACTGCCACTTGTGCACTTGTAACCCACGCCCTGTAAGAGGCACTGTCCGCCGGCGCGATCGCATTTCTGCTTCTTATTAGCTGATGTCTCCTTCGGGATGGATCATATGAGTCTTACACCGAAGTGAGTCTCAGAGCCACCCGGAGGTGTATAGATCTCTGACGTCGCAGTATCGTCTTTCGCAGGCGCTGGTAGGGCCAAGGCGGCGGAAACGAAAAGACAGGTAAGCATAGAGGAGGGCTTCATGGTTGTGAGAGCTGATGCAGGTCGTGTTACGATGGTAGAGAAAAGATGGCCACCTTCTGGTCAATCATGACTCTATATAGAAGCTTGCGGACTCGACGATCATATTTAGACTCGTGCGAAAGGCACACGGGCATGGAGCACACAGCTAAGCGACAGCCTCCTACCAGTGACAGAAGATTGCTTAGGTGGGGTCACACAGAAGATTGGAGCCAGTCTGTAACCAATATTGGGCGAAGGATTAACGCGAAGGACTGGACCATTGGACAATTACATGAGTAGTGATCAGGAATAGAGGCAGGGCGGAGGAATAGCAGCGAAGGACCATAACGAAGGATTGAGTGAAAAGTGGCAATAGAAGGATGATGCCTTCACTAAGATAACACGCAGAATCTAGAACCTCAGTAAGGCGGACAGCGTAGAGCAATGAGCGAGGACAGGACCGAAGGACAGGACCGAAGGACGGGACTGAAGGACAAGAACGAAGGATTCGAGACAGAGGCGTAAATGAAGGCCACACACAAAGCACGAGACCGCAACCAACACACGGTCAGATAGGGTGACGTATGTGTCGCTAGCGCGCAGATACCAGTGTGGCGATTGAACCTGCAGAAAGGTAGTCTGGTGTTGTCACGAGGACAAGTGACGTAGCCGTTTGGCGCTCCACGATAACAGGCAGCTCGATTCTCACACTTGACTTGCTCAATAATCCATATTCAATGCGAAGACCATCATCACAAAGTCATGTCTTCGAACATAACGAAAAGGGATCATACTGATCATGTCGTTCTCGATGGCATGCACGACGACAAAGCAACCAAATGCTGGATGCAACTGCTTCGTCATGGGGTTGCCTTCCGTATCGAAGTGTCTGCAGACGAACTCCAAAGTACATCTCTCCTCCAGCGATGGCAAGCAATAATGTCAGAGACAGCAGCCACGCCACACAAAAGCCCAAGTGATCGTCTCGATCGATGGGAGCAACTATGCGACCTCCTGATCGAATACAAGCCTGCCGGTGCTGGAGAACCTTGCACCCCGCGGTTCTTTCGCCTGAAAGTACCAGTCATCGATCACTCCAAGGTTGCTTTCATACCAAGACCTATTGTCTGCGAATCATCAAAGATTCGACATCGCACCATGTTCAAGCATCTGTCACTAACGGGCCAATCGATGGCTCACCATATGGTTTCCGGACTGACACATTTGGCGAGTTCGATTCGCTCGGCGCCGGGCTGAAGCAATACTCTTCGAGCGACATCACTATCGTGGAAACAGACCTCTCTTCCACCCCTCGGAAGGTCAAGACTCCGGATGGTGCTCTCCACCACTTTGAGGCTTACATGCGGAACAGTAAAAGGCTGGGTACTTCCCACGCGGGCAACCACTCCTTGGAGGTGATACACGCATATCTGCAATTACGCAACGGTTCGAGCCTGCCTGGAGTCCCGGCTGTTTCTGGCATTGTTGAGGACGAAGGTGCATTTGCCGGTATTCTACTTCAAGATATTAACGCGGCCAACAGTCTAGCAAGTCGCTTGAGCAGAATCACCGAAGTTGAGGGCCTCGAAAAGATTCGTCAACTTGTGCCAGGATGGCAGATGCAGATCGCATCATTGGTGGCACAGCTTCATACTCGAGGATACTATCTCAACGACGAGATTTCCGAGTGTGGTGTGGATGAATCGAGGCTCCTGGTTGATGAGAAGGACAACATCTGGCTGCCGTTGACCTACGTCTCCCGGCTTGACGAGGCAAAGCGTGAGAAACTTACAAGCAAGGACAAAGAAGCAGTGCAACGGGTGTTTGAACGGGTTGTACCCCAAGAGCTTGCAAGGTTGGATGCTCAGATAGGATCGCGATAAGCAATTCATTTGCGTTGAGTGAGACAGGCGTTCTAGCTGGTAGTGGGAAGCGGGCAGCCAGAGCAATACACAATCATTCTCGTCATCAAGTTTTTGGTGCAAGTTCTTCAGGAGTAGTGATCGGGTGTGGCATCCGACGTGGGTCGTATTGGAGGGAACAAGTCCCTCGAGCGAGTCCTTCGAGCGCATCCTTCCTCGGAAGGAGGGAACGCCGCGCGAATCCTTTGTGCGGGTGACTTACTTGGTACTTGGGCCGAGGCTTAGGGCCAGGTCCTCGCTTGCGACCGTGCGGATCCTCCAGGATTGTCTTTACGAGTGCTTGCATTAGCAAGCAACGATACCTTATCTGTCTCCTTGACAACAATGTGTTGAAGGTCGATTAGATCCCTCACGTCGTGTGGCTTGGTGTGCACGACTCACGTGACGAGACAGCAATGTGGCAGATCTTGTACGGGCTTACAGTTCGAGTAATGGCTTCAATACAATCTCTGACATTTAAGGAAATTCAGGTTGCTTCGAGTGAAGCTTCCTGCGCTCACCTCCCCACAGCTCGACATGTTCTTCGTTTGCTCTGCTAGCCCCAGCGCACAGTGCGTAGCATGATGAATGTTCCCGACCCTGTCATCGATCCATCGGGCTTTTGTGCTCACTGCGATAGCGAGCTTCCTCCAATTGTAAGTGCAGTGGTCCTGGTGGAAATTTGCAACATAGGCGACAGGCACATCGCCCATCTCCAGTGCGTTGGGATCGGCCTGAGTCGTCAGAGTAGCGTCCAGGAACCATGTTCTGTCACTGAAAGGCGCGTACTCGTCTGCTGGTTCCGGGAAATAGCACTGCTTAGGTATCCACGCTCGTTGCATCGGCTCAAATTGACAGCCTTTACTTCGCGCTTCTGAGACTGAAGAACCGCAATCGGCCGCCTTTGTCGCAGCCTCGACTTTCAGCAAGACCACCACTGACATCACTGATAAGAGGACCAGTGCTCCAGCATAGTACCAAAAATTGCTTGTAGGCCATTGCAAGTGGCGGCATTCTGTCGGGCCTGCATCGCCTGTGTCGCAAAGGGGAGCCTTGGGTGCGCTCGCAAGTGTTTCTTCGCTAGGGCCATGATCATCTGCATCACGAATGTCCAGTCGTTGGTACATTGAGTCGTGTCCACGGAGGAGGATTTCGAATATGGTTGTTTGGATGCGGAGAGGCAGAACACCGTGGAGGAATGTACCGAATGTCTTGGGTAGACTACCAGAAACAAGCTTGTGGGCGCTGAGCCAAGGACAGTGTCTAAGTGTGCTCAGAGAGAGCTTGGTCCATCTTTCAAGCATTGTCGTAGACATGTCGCTTCGTACCTCTCTGGTCGTCCAGGGACTTAAGCGATGGATCGTCGCGAAGGATTGCATAGCCGCCAACCCCATCTAATTGCCTACTTGCATCAGAGCGAACAGATACACGCAACCGTATAGGCTACAAAAGAGTTCGTCAGTTTGAGCTAAGGCTTCAACGACTCTTGTGGCGTAGAAATGCATTGCCGGCGATCCTTCCACAAAGACGTGAGATCGGCTGTGCCATCATTACCGAGCAAGTCGCACGCAATGTAACGTTTCTCTACAGAATACATCTCATTAGCTGATAAAAATCGCAGACAATCTACTCTACAGAGCGAAAAGCCTCCCATCTTGACCTCCCAATTCACACTACAGCTATGCGAATCCATATCCATCATCTGGCTCTATTCCTTCCCTGCACGATCGCAATCCCGATCCCCATTGCCACTCCTCAGTCATCTGGATCTTCGACTGGGTTGGCTGATCTTCACACAAGAAATGCCGTCTGTACTCCACCACATTCTGGGCAATGGTGTATCGGTAAGATCTAGTATACAATACTCATCGCATTTCCCTAATCATTCGCGCAGGCAAACATGGCTGGTATATCAGTTATGGGAACCTATTTTCATGAGCGGTGCAGCATACTCGAAGACGACAGGACTTCGCTGGAGTAATTGAAGTTTGAAACAATCTTCTGCACCAGAACAGCCAAGAATAGCGATGTCCTTCACCCGCCAATGAGTTTTGTGACTATTAATCGCGAGCAAATGATATTGCCAAAATTGAGGTGGTCCTTGATCTGCGTGCTCGTGACGCGGCTGTCTAATTCTGTCCAAGAGCGAAGGGGTTACCTTCATAATCGGCAAGTCATTTACTTTTCTGATCAGAACGTAGAGTAAAGCAGTCAAACGATCTATCCTTGCATTCTGAATTAGTGTACGAGAATGCGCGCAAATGTGTGAGTGCATCGAGACAAGTATCACTTCTGTAGTGGATGATCATATTGGATCTGGAATTCAGCCTTCGTTGAACCCTGAGTTTTTGTGCTGCATTCGTTGCTCAACCGCAATCTCGCGGGATCCTTCGCCGAGCTAGATTCAAGCTTTATGCGCGTCAAACCGTCTTCCAGCTTATACATGCTAATATAAAGCGCTCGCCATCTGCTCTTGTTCGACCTCGACAGCTGATCGTCCTTCAAATCCTGAGTCCTTTTCTCCTGCCTTCTCACCAGCGGGGAGTTGCCACTCTCCTACCCTCTTTAAGACGTTTGAACGATGGCGCGAAGACCAACGGCTATGTCAACCAGCCAGCTCAGCACGGAGGCACCCTTCGTCCACTGGAAAACAGGCCACCGAGAATTTCGCTTTTTGGAGGCTGCGCTCGGCTCGTTGACGGTCTTTGCCAGCTTTTTACTTCTAACATGGACGATGCGGGTCCCAAGCCCATCCTCCGAGCCGGTGCGATCAACGCATCCGTTGGGACTTCTCCCAGCCTCGAAGTCACTACGCATTGCATGCCACCCACTTGCAGATGAAGTACTCTCGGACGAATGCGTCTTCGATGAGATGCTCAATGGCTGGGTGCCTGTGGAATGCTATGATGAGGCGCTTGCGATGGATTCATTGAGGAACGACACGCAGTTGGCAATGATGGCAGGAGCTGGGCAATTCCTTTGGTATTCGGATCTTGATTTCACGAGCCCTCTTTCGCCCGCCGATCTCCCTGACCATCTCCTCGAGCCATTGACAAACATGACAGCCTTCACTCTGGAGAAGTGGCATGTGGCGCATTGTTTATATTTGTGGAGGCTGGGCCTGGATGCGATGAACCGAATCGGGAGCGGCGAGAAGGGCGTATACGTTAACATCCGCGTTGTGGATGCTGGACATGTCAACCACTGCAACAGGGTTATCGCAAACCAAGACCATCGGCGAGGTGCTAAAGCTACAGTGACCTTTGGGTATGGGACATGCGTACAAATGGCCTAGGGGAGCTCAAGCAACATCTTCACTGGTGAAGTGGTCGACCGCCCTCGGACACAGAGATCTATAGTCGATTTGAACTTTGTAGTCTGCCTGCCCGATCAATAACCAGTGTATCAAACGCCCAACAAGAGCAGGTCGCAATAGATCACTTTCCAGCTTGTTATCTTGATAAGTGACTTGCAGTCTGGTGCACTGATCTAACGATGACAGGGTCAAGATCGGGCTGCATTGGGGGGTAGTTGCAATCTACTCGTATCATGTCGCAGCAGCCGACGCCCCTCGCCTACGCGCAAGTGATGATCAATTTCAACACGTTGCAGGCATGAAGACTCTCATAGACCACAGCCTTTACTCGCAGATGGCTGACAAGCGTTGCACTAGCAAGGTGGGTTCGGGCATTGTCTGGGAGCTAGCATGGCCTAGAGATATCCCTTCTTTCCGCAGGAGCCGCGGAGCACAAGCCGCTGGGCCTAGGCATACGGTTGACCTGATACAATGATAGCAAATGCGTTTGCGGTGCACTGTGGAGGCGGTCGACAGCGGGGTGATTGCTGTGCCACAAAGGCACTGTCGTTGTGATTGAAGTGAGGTCCACCTTGAGCAGTTGGTGGCTTCGGCAAGCAAGCAAAGCCCCTTATTAGACGCGCGGGAGCGCCGAAGGCATCGCCGCAGCGACTGGGCACCGCCCGGAGTGGACCAAAGTCCGCCACATAAAGCGCTAGACGGTCCGGCAGTTTACGCAACAGAATTGTCAACCTCGGTTCGCCACATCCACAATGATCCATACACAGAAGGTGACATTCTGCAACGCCGTATTCTGCAACGCCGCTAGCATCACGGGGACTTGGGAAGGCCATCTCGCCTGCGTATTCTGGCTAAGACTACTTAGCAGATCAAGGTTTCGGTACGGTCGCCGAGCCGTGATGATGCGCGATCTCGCGACGCCAAACCTTGGTATCAGCCTGGGAAGTGGAGGATCAACGCGGAGACTGGGGTCTTGTCCAAGATAAGGCTACCAAGACGAATGCTTGATGGTCAAACTGGCGGCAAAGTAGCTCACTGACCACCATGTGTTCAGATGACTTTACGATCACTCACACCCGAGGGGCCTGGGTCAAGACATGCAAGAGTCTCATGATGTGCCAGGGAACCTTGTCCCAGGAGGACTAGTTGAGTGCGCTTATCTCTGCATGATCAAGTCGCATATATTCAACGACTTTATAATGTTGTAAACTTGTGCTCGCTGAAAGTTCTTAGCCAGGGATCAATACATCAGCCCCATACTACTTGTCAACTCTACGACGAACTGTTCGTCAAAGCGGCAGAGAAATATGCAAAACACGACAAAGCATGGCTTCGCGTCTGCCATCTTCTTCGATGATACGTTCGATTCAGAAGGCGCATACTCCACCTCTCAAGTTCCAGATCGAGATGGGCTCGGGACACAAATGTACGCTACCGATCAGCAACTTGCGTATGACGATAGCGACCACGCATACGACTGGAGCGCTGCATTCGATGAGCCCGGGGTGTCACCGACTTGTTTCAGCGCAGACCTCTATGATTGGGACATGACGATTGCCGCGTGCTCTGCTATGGAGGCATCGAACGCACATGAACCAAACCCGCAAACAGCCACTTCCCTCCCAAATCACAAGCAATCTGGTCCGGAAGACTACCGTATACAGTATTCCAGGTACGGAAACTCTGAGGAAGACACCATTGGACTGAACGAGGACCATTTGCAACAAGTGTCGGCTGCAATTGACTCAGATAATCCCTGTTCCCAAGCTGGTGCGCCTGCCCAAGATACTACAGCCTCCACAAACCTCATTCGATGCTGGCTCCACGGATGCGGTGGACGGTCTTTTACGCACCTCAGCAACTACCGCCGACATTGCAGGGAGAAGTCGAAGAGCAAAGTAGATTTCTCTTGTTCCCGGTGTGGGAAGCACTTCACCCGCAAAGCAGCATGGAAAACACACGGCGAACAACAGAGATGCAGATTCATCGATTACGATGCTAATGGCGTCCCTTTTGAGCGGAAGCATTGTTCATCTGGAAGTATGCATGAAGATGGCAGTGCTGAGATAGCGTTGCATCAGACTCTAATCTGATTTGTACGATCAACTTTCCATCATCGCTTCTCGCGGGTATTTTACAGCTATAGCATCGATACACATAAAACATGCTCGAATTGCGAGCAGATGATGTTCCATCGCTCCCCTACATCCGGGTTATGAGCTTGTAAATCGCCCCGAAATCCTTGCCAGAAGTTTCCTCTTAAAGTGACGATCTCACTAAGCTTCATATTGGCTTGGGATGTGCAGGATAAGCGCTCTCTATGTCTGGTAGCGATCCTACAAGTAGTCTCCATCTCCCTAGATCAAATTGTGTCAATTTCCCTAGCTCACCTCTCTCTGGCTTGGTCTCTGGAGTCCACGTACTTTCGTGCGTTAACGAGAATAACTATGCTGGAATTCTCAGTGGATGCAGATTACTGTAGCTTGCTTAGTGCTGCATAAAGGCTGCTACAGTTATTCAAGCCACGAAGATCTCGAGTGTCGCGCAGAACTAGACATTTGAGAGACTCATTGATACGTGGCACGTCCATCTCTGGCACCCGCAACGAGCACAATACCGCATGTGACTACCAGCTGTAGCGATTTCGATCACCCTCCAAGTGATGACTACGACCTCTGCGATAGGCCAGATATGGTTCTCCAGCTCCGATAGAGTCAACATTGTTCTCGTTCCGGAGGATTGCCACTCGATGACCGACAGTGTCAGTGGAAGTTCCGCCTCAACTAGACTCGGTAGTCTTAACGAAGTCCCTTGCGAGATAGCACGTTCCTCGGTCAACCCATAGGGTGAAGCATCAGCACTAGAGATCTATTGGAATACTCATAAGCGTGACTTCAATGGAGAGAGGAACATAGAGATTGACAAAGACAGCCATGCCTCGTAATACATCCAAAACGTCATAACAAATCCATCCAGAGCCACTGAGTTTGACATTCATAGCACGAACACTTGTATCACTGGAAAATGCAGCAGCTTATCGGCCAGCGTACTGCTCATTTTAAAACCCTCAGTATCCACCACCGCTAGAAGATTAAACAGTTTAAAACTTGACGACCTTGGCAAGGAAATAGCGCTATTGTCCAAGCGAGCATACCGTGAACCTCTTGATGATGCAGAAAAGCATTGACATATGCATATCGGATACGTCGGTGCACCGCTAATACTACCCACAGAAAGTAGTCTTCTAAGCATCAACTGCCTCATCCCTCTTGATCCCAATGCCAAAGTTGACGTACTGCCCGTGGAAAGCAGAGTCCGTAGCTTCGGCCGCTTCGCTTCTCTTGGATTGTCCGACACCATAGTTGACATTCTGCTCATGCAAAGCAGGGTCTCGAGCTTCAAGCTCCTCTCCCCTCTTCGACGGTGGGACGGCGTAGTTAATATACTGTCCAAAGAATGCTGCATCTTGGGCTTCAGGTGCCTTGTCGACATCCCTCTTTGATGGTGGGACGCCATAGTTGATGTACTGCCCAAAGAACGCTCCGTCCTATATCAGAACAGTCAATCAATGAGTTGTACTCTATCGCTCAAGGGAGGTGTGTTACCTTGGCATCCGTGCTGTCGGACACTGCAACGCCACGAGCCACTTTGCTCGGGTCCATCGTCTGCTGTCAGATCACCGTGAGTTTATGGTCTTGACGAGCTCTCTTGTGTTGACAAACCTCAACCGTGCCACGCTTGACGGCGGGCGAATCCGATTCTCCGCCAGGTACACCATCGATTGTCTGGCATTTGTCATCATGGATTAGCAAAAGATCTTCTGTCAGGTAGAGTGAGGGTATAGGACCTACAGAAACCGGGAGCGCCATCGTCATTGCAGACAATGCCACCAGAGCGAGAACAGTAGATTGATGCATGGCGGTCAATCGTAAGGTCAACAGAATGTTTGTTGGAATATCGCAGTTCAGTGTATGATAGACCTCTCAGTGAATCTTCACGAAAGCTTGTGTGAGAGCTGATGCATGGTCTGGAGTTGGCTCAGTCTTATTTCTTTTGCATTGATACCACAACCCATACATCTCAGGCTTCCATTGTACGCTTCAATCACTGCCGAGTCCTTCGCTGGCGTCCCTCGCGCCAGTCATAAATTAAGTGACTTTTGGGTTGAGGCCCCGCAGCACTCCTTCGCAGGGATCCTCCGCAGAGATCCTCCGCTGCTCCTTTACAATCCTTTGGAATCTGCTATCAAATTTTCTCAGTACTGCATCTCAAGTCGTTGCGACATGACATAGCACCTGTATATGGCACGACCCGAGACTGCAGTCGATGATCTTTCCGATTTGTCAAAGGTCTATCGGCTCCGAATCGCAAGCTCCGCCACCCTTCTCATATCGACGTTGCATTCTTCCTTTGTCATTCCTGGACAACGACTGTGAGTATTCTTCAAGCACTATCGGAAAAGCAGCACGCGATTCTGATCAGAACACTTGTGATGGATACGTGTTCAGACGAGACACCATTCTTGACGGATCATACACCACCCAGGTCTCAGATTGGATCAAGCTGGAAGTCGGTGTGGCTATGCACTTGCTTGACAGTTTCCATTCTCTGCAATGTCATCTCGATCGTAAAGATCAATAGTCTTTCGGACTACTGGTCGCAAAACTCGTTTTGTGCTTCTCGGGCGGAGCGATACGGTAAGCCAACAAATCTGGACATAAAACAACATGCGATCTGCACGAACTGACTTCCATTGATTAGAGTCCCCACTTCTGGATCAGTTGGACATCCAATTCAGCACAGTTCATTTCAACGGTAGCTTTCTGAAGGAAACCATATACCGGAGACGACCCTCTCCAGAGGTTGACGCAGCATGGACTGACCTTGGTGCTGATTGTGAGTCTTGACAGTATGAATCGTGTTGGAACGAAAAATTGATGCGATACAGTGGAGGGCTTTATCGTCGCCGAAAGCGAGGGCGCACGCTACGGCCTGCAACCGGGCATGGTCAAGCGCCTGGAAGCACAGGGCGGTGGCTACGTTGTGCAGTCAGAGGGCATGCATCATTTGCATTGCTTGAACCTGCTGAGACAGTCTTCGCACTTCAATTACGGATACTATCGCGGTCTAGCCCAAGGAGCCTTCTCAATGAAGATGACATACTCGAAAAGCATATCGGTAAAGTGCCCTTCCTCCTATCAAGCGGAACGTACTGATGTTCTATCATCTAGGCCACTGTGTGGATATCCTGCGCCAACAATTGATGTGCACATTTGACACGAGTGTTTTTGGTCAATGGTGGGTTGAGGAAGTTGGTCCTTTTTGTGGATTTCAACACTCAACATCTTTGCAAGAATTTCGATGTCATGAGAGATTGGGTGAGAGACCATCAGATCTCGCACGATGGTACGGACCTCGTTGAGTTCCGCAAGGGTGACACGATGCTTGCTACGATCCCATAAGGTACCTGTCATCAATCTTAGTCGTTGCTCGCCGCGCTAGGAGTCCAGTCAGTGGAGTGCTTATGGCAAATGAAGTTCGTCAAGGCTCACAGTGCAATCCTGGCAATGACCCGTCTCCCACATTTCATGGCGAAGATGCCTCGAGCTCGTCATCATACGCTTGTGAGCATTACCCAGGTAGTGACCGGCTGGCCAGCGTTAGAAACGCGTGATGGTCGTCCATTGCCGCATACCGATATGTCTCATGTTCTGCACGCGACGGATCATGTAATCGAGATTTTGTGTCAAGTTAGGTCGATCTCCTTACGAGTATGTATCGTGAATCCTTGAGTAGCCAAACGCTTTATGGAGGGGACGGTTTATAGACCCACTTACTGCCATCTGGGACTACCAAGATGGAGTGAGAGCTTCGCATATGTAGTAGTTACATTGTGAGTGTATCCAGAAACTCAGCAATATCGTGGACCTCATCTACAGGGCATGCGCCTTCCCATGCAGCGCTTGACCAACATACTCAGCCAAAGCAATCATCTTCTCCTCCTGCAGCCTGCGCCCAACCAATTGCACGCTCACATGGGCGCCGTCATAGATCTCTGGGTCATCTGCGAACAGTCAGCTTGATGAACTTCAACCCCATCTTGGCGAGTCAACTTACAAGTATCCTGCGTCTCCTGATCAACCTCATTCACAGCCTTAAAGTCCTCATTCTTCTTGTCGACATTCTTGTCAACTTGCGTGACAGGCACAACCACACTTGTGTAGTCGAGCAGGTTCACAAAGCTCGAGTACGTAAGGTAGGTATACTTCTCCGGCCTGGCAGCGGCGAATGGCGCAAGCGGGCTGATTACTGCGTCCACGGGTCTTCCGGTCCCAGTGAGCTCGACCGTCGAGTTCCAATACTCGATGTATTCTTTTTGTGCTTCGCGCTTGGCGACGTTAACTGCCATGATCTCGCTGGCGGTGAATTCTGGGGTCTCAGGGCTGATTAGTTGTGGTGCGGGCGTTTCGCCGGAAAGGCCAAAGTGGTGCTTGGAGTCGGCGCCGCCGTCGAATGAGTAGATCTTGCCTGCTAGCTCTGCTAGGTGGGCGTGTGAAGGAGTAGGTTTCCATTCGATAACGGTGTGGCCGCGGGAACGGAGAGTCTTAACGACTATGTCCAGAGCGCGAGCGACGGGCGGGTGAACTGCACAGCTGCCATCGTGAGTCAAGACGGCGAAGGAAAGAGGAGTTTCGGTCCGGGCCTGCACATCTGATATGGCGAGCTCGGGAGACGGGCGCCAGGGAATCTCGTGGGTGAGAGGGTCATGTAGCCATGGTGAGGTGCTCAGGAGTGCTTGTGTCAGTAGTTTGAGAGATCTTGGGGTTGTGGCGAGTGGGCCAACGACCGAGAGCATGCTGCCCTGACCATCGAAGCTGTTGGCCATGCCCTCGTATGGAAGGCGACCGACGGAAGGGCGTAGTCCATAGAGACCGTTGAAAGCCGATGGGATTCTAATTGAGCCGCCTTGCGACACTGTCAGCTGCTATTGTCATTAGGGTACCAAGTGAAAAGAAAGAATACATACCAATGTCAGTGCCGAAGCCAGCACAGCTGCCTCGCAAGCCAATCAATGCACCCTCGCCGCCAGAAGAGCCTCCACTGCTCAGTTGCGGTTCTTCGGGTTCCAAGTGTATCCGATGATGTTGTTGACCAACATGAGAGGTGTGCGGCACAGAGGTCTTGCAGTACAACGTCGCGCCCATCTTGCGAAGCTCCTTGACGATTTCACTCTCGTAGTTGCGCTCTTTGCCAGTGCCAGTCTTGCCTTGGAAATTGCCGATCCAGCCTACGTAGCCCATGTGCGTGTCCACGCTGGTAGCTGTCAGTCGATTATGCGCCGAGCCATTTACCACCGCGCGCAACTCACCCTTTGACGTGGAACTGATCCTTCAAACTGACAGGCAAGCCGTGCAGCACTCCGACCGGCCTCTTGTGCTCCGCAAAATACTTGTCCGCCTTCTCGGCCTCCGCAATAGCCTGATCGAAGAAGATCTCATGCAAGCAGTTGACCAGCTGATGGGCAATCGCAGCACGATGACAAAAGGCCTTCGCGACCTCCACCGCCGACCATTGTCCAGTCGTAGTCTTCTCCACAACCCCCACGGCATCCGTCTCAGTAATCTCAATCTCTTTCTTGTCCAGGAACTGCTGCACGTAAGCGCCGGTGACATCGCGCTGCTGCTCTGCGGATGGGATGTCGGAGATGCGCCATTCCTTCGGGATCAAAGACAAGACCTGGTCGGCCTTGTCTTTAGCTGCTTTTTGCCAGTCTTGTGACATATTGTGGCTGCGTTCTTGATTGGCGGCGCGGAGCTTGCGCCAGTCGGAGGGCTTGATGTGAGTCTTGAAGGAGGATTCGGGGCCTTTTTCCATGGGTGGGCAGAGGGTGAGTGAGAAGAGAGATGCACCTACGGTAGAATATAGAGGACGCCTATCTCAAGACAGCACGTGGTAGATTCTGCCTATCACGATGTTGTCCACCTGCCTGATAGAGGAGGTGGGGATGGAAGACGGCACTTGGTGAAGGAGGGGCAAGACAAGACAAGCCGTCATCGGCCGTGTGGAGAAAGCTCGAAAGGCTCGGTCCACTTCCGTGTCTCCAGTATGGTGTCTTGACCTCACCTCGTCTTTCTGGGATGCCTATGATTGTTGACTACATGTATCTGATCTCGAATGAGCGTTGCAACTCACATATTAAGCATCCACCGCTGGATGCACTACATGGACAGCATCAACCCTGATTACCCAAACCCTAAGGTATTCAACCAGACATTCCACACGAGTGCATGTGAAGAACATCGAATCTCGTAATCGTGGCCGCTCATTGGGACAGAGATGATGCGTTCCGAAGAGATGTGGGTGTTGGAACTCGTCGCGCTGGAAGTCATCGTGAGAAGTCGATAGTGTCTGCTAAGAGTGAGATGACTGCTGTGGAGTATGTAGGTACATGATGCGAGTTATTCAGTCTGCACTATACCTTATACATATGATCAGGAGTTGGATGTTGTCACTTTCGTCATCGTGCAGCTAAGCGACTTTGACCGGTTTAGTAAACTTTTCAGAGGATCCTCTATAGGGATTTTCTGTGATGGTTCTTCATTTATGTCCCTCACCAAGAAACCCACCTAAAAAACGCCCGACGATACTCTGCGATGCCTTCGTAGTCAAACTCTATTCTGCATATTCGCGCCCGATATTTCCCCGCCGATTATGTATCAAAATGCTTTATTACCCGTACAAAGAAAAAAACCACTAATTCCTAACATTATTACTTCTAGAGATCTGAATCAAATACTGGTACATAAATAAAATTAATGTCAAGACACCTTTTCAATACGATGGAAACAGGCCTCCCAGTAGGGTCTGAAAATGCTTACGCCATGCGGACTGTCCAACCATAGAATGCGCTTGATATGGACCATGACATCGTCCCAACATCTCAACTGCAAAGACTCTGCCCACTCCCTCGCTTTTCTAAAGTACCATTCCTGTTTAGAAGCGACCGCAGACACTGCCATGCCGATGGAGACACACCAAATATCGAGCGAATCGCTCCGACGTGGAGTCGCTTCCAGACTGACCAAGTTCTGATGGAAGCGCTCCGCGATATCATTCGCCATGACGGTATGGGGGAAGTAGGCTTGCCCTTGTACAGTAAACAGGTAGAGTACAATACCTAGTCGAAGGCATTCGTTGCCTGGCGAAAGCGGCGATGTCGCATCGTAGTTGGATAAAAGTCGATGTATTGCGAAAGATGTGAGCTCATGGAGTCGGGTGGGCGGCAGTGGTGAGTGACGCGCAGACTGGAAGATCTCATGGAGCCGGTTGAGCACGTTCTGCACCCCCCTTTCGATGCCCATGTTGTCGAGCCGCAGCTCTGGTATGTCAACAGCGACGCTCGTCATGTCTGACTGCCATCCAGGAATCGGAGGGATCCCATCTCCCTCGCCATAGTCGTTCTGTGTCTCAAATTGAGGCTTTCCAGTAATTATCATCGACACCCTGTGGTGAGAACGTCGTTAGTGACAACTCCACCTTTCACTATCAGATAACATGAACTTACCAGGCTACCATCCTCGCAGTGAGCGGGTTGGTAGTGTATACTGCATCTATACCGCCTCTCAAACGGACCAAAAGTCTCGCGCCTTCGACGTGCATCTGGCTGACCTGGACATTGCCTTTTCCAAACTGGAACAGGTCGAGCGTGTTAGCATCATATCGCCAGAGATGTCAACAATGTTTCCAACTCACTTCGATGGCAGCCAACGTTATCACGGAATTTATCGTCTCATCCTGCACGGCTAGTGCTACATCTTCGATTTTCAGGCGGAGTAGAGCCACAGAATCTGCCATGAGCAACTCCGAAGCCGGAAACCTGCTTTGGGCGGATAATTCTTCGTCTAGACATGCTGTTTGAAGCGAGACGTGAAAGAGAGCGGCATCTTGCAGGGCGAGTGGCCACCACGACACGATGAATGGGTTCGAATTGGCGCTTGGATCGAGAGGGTAGTACTGATAAGCGATCTTGTCGAGAACTGTGGATGGATGAGTTTCTGGGTACAATGGCTACAGCAATGTCTCATTTGAGGGGACGTACAGATGTGAATGAGACGTCGGACGTATAGTTTATCTAGTCTTGTAGGCGGCAGCGAGTCAAAGGGATCCAGCTCGGCGAGCGAATCGCAGGCCAACGAGTGCTCACGCCATATTGTATCGTTTTGTCTTGCGGCATTCACTAGATGGGTGATCGACAGATCGATTGCAGACACCGCCGCCGAAGGTTCGTTCGCATATGAGCACTGGGTCTTGCGATTAATGCAACGGGAGCAGCTTGGCGTGCGGAGGTCACAGCGCTGTTTGCTTTTCGCGCATAAGGAACATGCTCTGCGCAGCGTCCAGCGCATCATACAAAGCCTTGTGGGTGTTGACCGGCATACCGCGGGCGTAGTAGATAAGGTGTTGGCTAATGTCTGCAAGGGCGACAAAGACCCATATTAAATAGCGCCATCGAGGGTTCGGAGTCTAGTCTTCAAAAGGAATAGTCTGACATGATCCTCACGGTTAGCGCGCATCCTTCGGAGTCTAGTACTAATTGATCGTTTCATTTAGGCGATGTGACGCTTTCGGTGTTACAAGCGACGGTGGATCAGGAAGAATGTGCTCAAGCAAGGATGAGGGGACAGGGTTCGAAAACGAAAAGGATACCTGAGGGTAGTACGTTGGACGATCTGGCTTTCAGGCTCAGCACAAACGAAGACACTGATTCGGGCGGTTCGCGACCCTGAGGGATGGACCAAAGAATGCTGCGTCAACGTAACCGCTTATGGTCATGCAGACCTGCAAGTGGAGCGTCTACGGGCTGACTGTCGTCTGATCAAAATTTGGACTCAACCGTCCATCGTGAGAACACGCTCATCCCCCTCTATCACTTCACAATATCCCCCTCGACTTTGCGCCGTTGAAAACCTCTCTTATCCAAAGCACTACATCCTTTTCTTGAAAGTCAATTAACAGCCGTCCTGTAAAGATCGTCAGCAACTGTCACAAACCAAAGTATGTTATATCAATCCCACTGCGAAACTCACCATTGGAAAAAGCGTAGCGAAGACTCGAATCTCCTCCGACTCGGGCGTCGCATGGTGCGACCAGTCCAACTCGAGGGCAGCCTTACCAATCATGGCCGCCATAGATAGCGGGACGTACCTCCGTGCCAAGCAGTCATGCGATCCGGCACCGAAGACAAGCCAGTTTTTCGTTTTCGACTCGGCATCTCCAGTTATCCAGCGATCGGGGTCGAACGCGTTGGGATCCTCGTACGCTTGTGGGTCGTGGAGGCTGGATAGCAAGACGGTATGACCATGGAACCTTTTGGGACTGTATAATTAGGCGTGACGGGGAAGGGCTTGGTGGTGCGGTACGGTACGAATATGACTGGTGGTCTGTAGCGTAGGAGCTCCTTGATCACTGCATTCGTGTACTTCAGGTTGTCTAACATGGGGAGATCGAAAGGTTTGTGAGGATCACCGCCTCGCGCTGCCAGATTTTCTTCGCGCAGTCGGTCGAGTACATCCGGTCGTTGTGCAAGGATCTGGAACAACCAAGTCGTAGCACTCGTTGAGGCATCCTGGGAGGCAAAGAGGAACGTGAACAACGTTTCTGAGATCTCCTCGTTCGTAAACTCGCGAATCATGTTTACTGGCTTCTCGGGATCCTTTTCCCCTGAAGCGACCTTCTCCCGGTAGTTGTTGGATTGCATCATAGCGAGAACCCAATGGTCGACGATACATGTAGGCGCCGCACCACTTTCCATGTTAGCTTTGCACATAGATGCACATTTTGCGAATTCGCGATGTACGGCGTCAGCAACTCGTTTCCCGCCCAGGTCTTGGTGAACGGAATATAGATCGACAATGGGACGTTGACCAGCTCCAAGGCAGCCGTGACGAGGTAATAGTCGTCTGCAATTTCTTGACCGCATCTTGAGAAATGTAGTCGCCGAAGAAGGTGCGACAAGAAAGCGCACAGTTGATTTCTCGGAAAAGCGACATGAACTCTCTAGGTTGTCCGTTGTTCCGTTGTGTGGTCGAAACGAACATTGCGAAATACTTAGCCAGAACGTCCTCTTGGGCGGGCAGGTAGGTTTGCATGGCTTTGTTAGTGAACAGGGGAGTCAGCCCTCTCCGGTACTCGGTGTGGGCCTTGCCCTGCAGAAACACCCAGGCTTTATGGCCCAGGATGTCTTTCGCTATGGGCACAAGGCAGGGCTCGGCGTACGTAGGCGCCTTGAACACTTTGTGAGCGATGTCTCGGTCTGACACAAGAACAACAAATCTGTAGCAAGCTTGGTCAACAACATTACTTTAAGTTTTGATGGCCGTGATACGACAATGCACGTACTTGTGGAATACAGATACGCAACTGAGAGAACCACTCGCCCATTGCGCCAGATACGCTTCGAATTTCGGGTTGAGTGCTTGGATGAATGGCCCGGTCAGTGGAATCTTGAATTTCGGACCAGCTATTGACCCTTTCCGCTTAAGGTACAAAACTGCGATAGAACATTAGCTCAGCCACACCACATGTTCAGCAAGTTCTACTCACCCTGGTCAAAAATCACTGCGACTAGCATAAATGATACGACATATTGCCAAACTGAGTACATCGATAGCATTTCACAGATATCATGTGGTGCATTCGCCAATTTTGTTTGCATGGATAGCAGTGCCGCATCGAGCTGCAAGACGGAGGATGAGTCGCTGGCCATGGTGGAGTATGAGCATCTACATCTATAAGCTCCGGGAGGATGTGCTCTTATTATGCTTTCTGAGTTCTCCCGCGTAGTGTACTGTGCAATGTGATGCATGCGTACGGTATACGCAGCGATACCTGAAGAGGCTTAGATTCCGAAAGGAATCCAATCTCTCTATAGCTGACTGCAGATCGAGTCTAGTCACGCTTTGGGACTAGACTCCGCAGCAGGATCATTCAAGGAAGCGGGAGGTATGGTGTTTTCATCGCTACCTTAGCCGATGAGTTCCGATCCTTCCCGAACATCAGGCGCCCTCGAAGTCGACAGAGCATGACTTATAGAACGAACAAAGATTTATACACTAGCAAACACGTCGTGGAGTAGCGTTGAGTTAGATGGCATGTAAGTAAATTCGAGGAATCAACTATAGAGTCTGCTAATTGAAAATGCACCGAAAAATACATGGTCGACGAGCGCTACTCTCTGAAATGAAGCTGTCACCAGACTATTTATGATTGCATTGGCAAATTGCCACTTTTGAGAAAACCTCCCTCCAATACCTTCTTCATTCCAGACTCGAGCCTACCCTACTTTCGTGACTGCACACCCGTATCACACAGCAAATAGCCGAGCGATTCCACAAAACCAGTACGGTACTAGTTGAACCCGCAATTGCGTTTGTACGGCATATCTGTGCCCGATGTCGAGTCAGGAAAGACCTTTATAAGGCTGAAGTAGCATACTCGGGTTAAGATTACCTGAACTTTGTTCCGCCTCTTCAGAAATACAATAGCGTCAGACACAGCGAAACCGCGGCAGGCAGCCCTTGCATGAAAAAGATCCGCTTGTTGACAGTCGCAGCTCCGAAAAGCCCAGCGGCCACCACACAGCCGAGAAAGAACGTGCCGAGTTGCTTTGACACTTGCTGGTCAGGATGAACAACCGCCCAGAGAAGTCCTGCAGCTAGAAACCCGTTGTACAGACCTTGGTTTGCCGCCATGGCTTGTGTCTGGTTGGCGTATTCGGGCGTCAAGTTGAAGGCTTTCCGTCCGCGGGGAGTCGTCCACAGGAACATCTCGAGTACCATGATGTAGATGTGTTCCAGGACCACTAGGGTGGTGCCTGCGTGCGACAGGGAGAACATGTTGAAGAATTCGATGACACGTTTTTGACGGAGAGTCGTCGAGGCTATATAATGCAATCAAGCGGGCGGCTTGATGCTGGAGTGGAGTTTAAAAGCAATCTTAATTGTGAAGAGGTGAGCTGCAAGCTGCGTACTGGAAGCTCTGGCTTCGAATAATGAGGAAACCAGAAAACCCCAGAGTGCGGAGTCCGTATTGGCTCATTGTCTCAGCTCAGACCAACAGGCCATGGCGGAGGAAACCCTAAATTCACGGAGGCGGCTTCGGGTTCGAGCCGGAGGCACTTCACATCATGTAGCGAAATCAAGACCGTGTTCGCAGCAATACATTAAGCGTGTACTTTGGTAAAGCTGGTGTGGGGCATCCACACAAGTGGACTGGTGTTGTTGTGGCACCCTAGCGAATTTCCATGGACCAAGGCGACGAGGGCATCACTGATTCAAGCGAGCTGCTTCAATCGTAAGTTATCGTCTGCAAGTGAAACGCCTGCTAGAGATACCCTACACCGGCTCTATAAGCCTTCGACTGGTTGCTGCACACATGTATATAAATTGCAACATGCAGGACATGAATGCCGACTCTCCCCGCACATGTGACGACGTGAAAACGCCACAAAACATGCAAGGGACGCGTGATACAAGACTTCAGCCTCGTCTTCAAGGCTGAGCACTGCTGCCTGCTTCTCGCAACAACTCGCGCACCGCGCAAACCCACTATGCTCAAAACAAGTTCATACGCATGACCAACAGCTGATCAACGACCATGTCTCTCACAGCTTCCTCGGCCGATCACCGCTGGGATCGCGTTAGTGCCAAAGACCACGCGCGAGTGCACAACGGCCACAGCTACGGTGGCCCGGTCTACAGTATGTTCAGCCTGGAGCATCACCGAGAAAGCCATAAACGAGTCGCAGAGTATGCTGACCCTGATATACAGATGTGCACAATTATGCGCCGAATCGCGTCGACGAGGAGGAAGAGGAGCGCAGAGAAAAAGCTTGGAGAGCAGATCTTCTTACGTGGCTTACGTTTGCGGAGATCGACGATCGACGAGCGCAAGTCAAAGATGCTTATGCTAAAACGTTCAGATGGGTCTTTGACAGTAGAAGCGAAACAGGGTTCATTGAATGGTTGACATCTGGTCATGGGGATCTTCTGGATCAACGGCAAGCCGGGATCGGGCAAATCTACTTTGATGAAGTTTATCACTGGTGAACCTCGCTTGCAGAGGCCGTTACAAGAATGGACAGGATCATCGCCTTTGGTAATCAGCTCTTTCTGGTTCTGGGCTGCAGGCACCCCGCTTCAAAGGTCCTTAGTTGGGATATATCGAACCTTACTCGTCCAGATACTCAAAACTGACGATCGCCTATATCGCATCGCATTCCCGGACTGGCAAACTAAGTTCAGCAAAGCAGAGCCCACTATGGAGACGCTTTTTGCTTCAATGAAGGCTGTGCTCAGATCTAAGGCGTTATCGACAAACTTCTTCTTCATAATCGATGGCTTAGACGAATACGACAGACACAGTATTGGCAAGGCAGAACTTGCAGCTCTTATGCTGGACCTGACAAAATGTTCAAGGGTGAAATGCCTGCTCTCTAGTCGCCCCGAGACACCATTCAAGATAGCATTCCGGCATTTTCCTTGCTTTCGTCTGGAAACACTGACAAAGTCTGACATTCTTGCATACGTCAAAGCAAGGCTCTGGTCGAACCCATCTTTGAGAGAGATCTCAGCCACTGAGCGACGCAGTATCCAAGATATTGGAGATTTCGTTATCAAACACGCTGATGGCGTTTTCCTGTGGGTCGCTCTCGTCATGAACATTGCCCTTGATAGTATCAATAACTACGAAGACTTCTCTGCAATTCGTGACCGTATTATGGAACTACCACCGGAACTAGACGACATGTTCAAACACATCATAACAAGACGTATAGAACATCGCCACAGAGAAGAGGCTTTCAGATATCTCTTGATAGCACTCAGATTTGAGGCAGAAGTTCTCGACCAAGTTATGGACCATACGATCCTCGCTGCAGCGGGTCAAGTTTCGAGGTATGAGACAGCTTGCCGGCTAGTGAGCCGTAAGCATCAAGAAACATTCGAGTTTAAGCTTTCCACCCGATCACAAAGGGTCGCTGTCCGTCGAAAGTTCGCCAATCTTCTTGTGAGTCGATGTCAAGGTCTCCTTGAGTGTACCAATGACGGGGGAGAGCACCTGATCACTTTTTGTCACAAAACCCTTTTCGACTACCTCAATGAACAAGCTGAAGCAAGAGGACTTTTGGCGTCCGCTGTAGGGAGCTCATTTGACCTCGACTCGGCAATCATGGTCGGCCTCATTCATAAAGCTTGGTCGATACGGTCAGATGCGAGTGTGGAATACTTCGGCGATAGAGACTACGTAGGGCGGCGTTTTGGGGTGTTGGAGCGTCTATTCCACCATTTCAATATGCTGGCAGAGGCATGCACCGGCCGGCATAGGAGCGAACTTGTCGAAGCCTTTGATCGATGCTTCCCCAATCGGGCAAAAACGGAGATTAAGCAATTGGTTCGCGGCAAATCGATCTCAAGCGTTGGCACACATCTGCACCCGAAGATTTGTCTGCTTGCGAGTGCAGCATACATCGGTGGTACATTGCACCTGAAGAACGTTCTACAGAGATTCCGAGTGTCTGGTCCTGAGGATTTGACGATTATGCTGTACTATGCTGCTAAGGGCATTGAGGAGGCTGCCAAGTACAGAGCGCAAGCTCGACCGGAGCAGCTCATCGACTCCACGTACAACACCAGAGTTTGCTCGGTTCTAATTGAACAAGGTGCAGACCCCAGTTATGATTTCCATGGGCTGTGTCCTTGGCGTCTTGTGCTTGAGAGTCTTGGGTACAACTCCAGGCAAAAGGAACAGATGAAGATCAATTTGACAGTACCCCGACTCCGCCTATTGCACATGTTTGCACATTGCACGCATGACGTTCGAGAATGTCGCGAAATCTTGTCGGGACACGGAAATTTTGAGGCTGTGCAAATGCTGGTATTGAGAACGCAATGCCGTAAGCATTCCAAGCTCGTGCAGAATTGTCAATGCCACAAGGCGCAGACGATAAGATCACTAATCTCTGAAACACTTCAGTTGCTTTGCGACCCTCGTGTTGGAGGAATTATTCAAGAGTGCACCGAAGAGATTGCTGAAGAGATTCTTGAAGAAATCTCTGGAGACAGTGTCGAACAGGTCGAGCAGGGGGCTGTGAGAAGGGCTGAGGAGACTACGACTGCCATTGCGCATATTAAACGCCTGAAAAGTCCTGAAATGGAAAGGAGCAGAAGTGCCTCTTCAGCAGAGAAGAGAGCTAAAAAGAGAGCCATAAAGACCACGACTGACGTTACGTATCCCGAACACCGAAAAAGGTCCGGGATGGAAGCAATCAGAAGAGCGTACTTGGCACTCTACCGCAAATGCCTCCGGTTCATTTCCATAAAGTAATCGGGTGAACACCATGCCAGAGACTATAGTACCTACATGTACAAAGTTAGGAGCAGCTGCAGTGTTACCGATCCTTTTCCTGTATTCAATCTGAGTTGTGTAGTGCAACATACGGCGAGCACGTAGCATACCTAGAGATCGACACTCCTTTTTCTTCCTTAGCACAGGAACCACTGCTCCGCTTCTACCCTCAAGCCCTCTGATCGTCTTTCGTGAGCGAGCGATCCTCGGATTCTCGGTGTTGATGCTATCATCTACACTGTCATTGCTTGTCGTCTATTGAAACTGCTCATGCAGTGCTCTGACCGCGATCCAAACGGCCGCTAGTGAGTGCCTAGAAAGCATTTGAATTACATGGCTTCTGCCCGACATAGAGAATGTTGTGATAGGCACATTACAAGAGGAATCAGGCGTTAACAGCCAAGGCCTAACTCAGCATGTGTCGTTAGTATGATGCGGGCTTGACATATGGCCACGCGATTTTTCACAGATGTATTCCTCTTCACGCACGATTTCTTGGTTGAGCTATTAGCTCTCAATTTCGCATCCACCATTTGATTGATTGATAGGTATGTGAATGATCTATAAGCAAACCAAGAATTTGAACACTGTTTGAGATTCGCCTTTGACTATCCTCGAATTTGCGCCTGGAATATCACCGCTGTGACGTTTGTTCGACAGAGGAGTCTACTGTATGACTTACGCAAGTCCGCCCGACTCGTTTTGACTGAGGTCGATTTGATGCAATTGCTGTTTAGGAGCGTACTACCAAACGAGAAAGTGTCCTCGCTATTTCGATCAGTACTCAAACCCCGACGCCCTCGCCCATGATCGAGCGGGTACGGTAGAGATAAGTCAAAAATCATGACTCGCCCCACAGTAAATCTGAATGAATTCTGAACGGTTGCCGGTAGGTGCGGATAAAGTTTCCTACTAAGGTGAAGTCCAATCAGTAAAAGAAACGTCGCCATAATGGCTCGGATGATAATCAAGGTCCGAACAACGAAGTTTACGCTTGGTAGCGTGTCTATGGCATAGACTAGTGCGGGCAGACCGAAGACGAGGAAGACTGCTATCACAGACCCACTACAAACGACTTGCCCGAGATATGTGTCCAAGAGTACATTGCGTGCATGACAATTGTTTGGTTGATTTGTCCACACCAGCGGGATCTCGAATAGTCGGACCATATGAAGACGACGTGGCAAAGGACCAAACTGGCCGTAGTATCGAGGTGAGAGCTCCGTAGCAAACATGGATCCGCTCCGGACATTGAATAAGCGTTCCAGCTTCTCACATTGTTGCAGGAGATCTTGGGGGTTACTTCGCCTTCCTGGCAAATTCAGCCTATGGTCCTCACTCAGAATGCGATTCAGTAAAGTTGGAAGAGACACAGTATAGTCCGGTTCAATGCCATCGATACCAGAAGTCGCGAACCCAAGTAAAGCGTAAGCTCGATCTCTGCTCTCTTCGCATTGCAGATGGGCGGATGTTTCCAGGAGCTTGTACAAAGCAGTAGACGACGATTCTTGGACCAATTTGATCATGCGCATAGCAGGGCTGCTACATAGGTACAGAGCACGCTCTTTACGTGTCAAGGAGTCGGAATCGGCATGCTGATCCACAAAGTTCATGAATGTCTCGAAATGCTCCCATTGGATGGCCATGGTACCACACATGATGTATCTCTGTTTCGCTAATTTGAGCTCCTGCCATACCCAGAGTCGACGCCAGTAAGCTCGAACACACAGACCACTCATGGCTAGACTCCACGATGCTCTGTTCAGTGCTCCAATATCGAGTGACATGTTTGGTAGCTTTGCCATAACTATATCACTGTTCTCATACGCCGGACCAAGCCAAGCAAGAACGCCTGCTGCTGCCTGGTATATAGCGGCCATAAGCTTGACTTGATGGGTCCTTTCTCGGGTGTCGTCCTGGTTGATACAGATTGCGTCAATCCAGAACCACTCAGAGCTCAGTGCGCCGGCATGCGAGGTGGTGTACTGTTTCAAAAAGCGCCAGAGATTCTTGCGAATAAACCAGTCGCGCCCGTTGCGTTTTATTCGGCGGTCTGCGGGCTTGGCTCCACATGCATAGGAAAGCGCGGTGAAGCTGGGTGGGCCTTGGGCTGCGGAGTCTCTTCTCGGGCTGACAATGTCTTGTAGTGCGACTTGTACCGTTTGGCATTCTATCTAGCCTGTCGTGGCAATCCCCAGAATCTTCACCAGCCGGATGCATCCTTCACCTAAGTGATCGTACACTGATGCAGTAGGGCTAGATACAGCTGGAAGGAATGCCGCCCGCCGATGCGCTCGCTCGTCTTCCTGTAATGTTCCCAGCTCTATGATGTCCGTCATAGTCGCTTCGTGCGGATCGCTCCAAGATCTGCACACAGAGTGCTGTTCACGGCGAAGGTAATCGAAAATGTAATACAGTACTCAAGATATGCTGTAGATGCATGCTGCGCTTGTAGAGTTGATCAAGGAAAGTAAGGTTGGATCCTCTCAAGGGCTCTTGAGCAAGATAGTAATATTCCATCGAGTGGTCTGAGCCACGACTCAGCCATGCGCCGTCGACATCATGCAAGCCTTGCATCACAGCTACATTAGATCTGAATTATCAGGCTCATATGATACCATACTTTCCAGTACTGTGAGCTAGTGTGTAGCTCAGGACTTTGGCTTACACCTCCACACTATATTAACTTTTGGAGAACCATCCTTAACTGTAACAGTTTGTGTTGGTACACACACTCCCTGAAGCCTGTGTTGACAAATGATGAGTTGGCAAGGCTTGCAGATTGCATGCACTACCTAGGTACATGCGTGGCTGTGTTTGTGCAAGCGCCACCACGAAACTTCAGCCTGGCTCTGCATCTTGACGCGGCACGCCATCGCCAGCTCGAGTGTCTTATTATCAGCTTTTTCACCAACCGGGTTCCGATGGATGCAAAAATCTCTACCCCAGTTCGTACACCTCTGCTACCTCACTGTGAGCGCATCAGCTTCAAATCACGGGCGTTCAGGGCTCAATTGGCACTGTAGTACAGACTAGGTTTCATCACGAAGCCGGTGTATCCCAACTTCAGTCTGGTTTCAATATCACCAAAGCGTCGACCACATCAGCTTGTCGATATTGTCAAAGCCGAGGTTCTAGTATACGTATCTAAAAGCAGGTTTCTCCTTTTCGGTCAAGTCGCTAAATGCCTCCGCTTCAACCTGCTCGCTTCGTTCAGTGTTCGAGGCTTGTAACGAATCTCGCATTCGGTTCTCACGGGCGCATACGAAGCCATAGGCAAGGATCGCTAATATCGCAATCACAATGCAGATCAGCAGACCAATATATCCTTTCGAATAGTCCGGTGCATCGGTGGTCCGAAAAAGCTGAGGGCCAATAATGTTTCCACAGCAGTAAGAGATGAAGAAGACGGCGTTCATTGTCAGCTTCTTGGAATGCCCAGATGTATTGGCCATTGGCAGTGAAGTCGAGAGAACGTATGGTGCTATACGCCGAGGTCAGTCACACCGTCTTTTATCTTTGGATGGCAAAAACATACCCCAGTATGAATAGAAACAATAGTATGCTGCTAGCAGACCGTGCTTATTTGATCGTGGTAGCTGCCACATGAGGACTGCGCAGATCAGCGGGACTATGTTTATGCTGGCAATTGTCGCACACCGGTGATGTGGGTATCTGGCAAGAATGAAAGACCAGATCAGCTGCCAGACAGTGGCGATGATTCCTGTGGGAATGCCAAGCAAGGTCGTTGCGAGCTTGCTGTAACCCAGACCAGACACGATGAGGGAAGAGAAAGTGACAAGGCCGCCGTTCGGAATGTTCTGTGCCAGTGCGAAAAGCGCAAGCAGCCAGGTCTTGATATCGAACAGACATTCGCGGACCTGGTACCACTTGACTCGTTTGTCTTCCAGCCCAGTGTTATTTTGTCGAATTCGGTTGATGCAAACATACTTCTCGCGGTCCGATAGGAACCTCCATGAGACTGGAGAGTCGGGCAAGAAGTACCATAGTACAAATGCCCAGATGAAGGAGAAGCCACCAAGGACTAAGAACAGCAAACGCCATGGAGCGATAGATGTGTTTGTGTGACCGATACCGTAACTGATGATACCAGCGAAGATCGAGGAACCCTGCGAGATGATTAGCAATGGGATTATGCGGCTGAGAGCGATGATTACGGACTTGATTGAACCAGAATGCGATGCGTATAGGTTGTTCTGAGGTAGTCCACCACATGGTCGTAATTATGCTCGCGATTATGAAAGCTGGAACTTCGGCCATACCAAAGAGGAATCGGATCGTGGCGAGGCCTGCGAAATTCTGCGTCGCAGCAATGCACATCATGAGAACACCCCAAGCTGTAACGCAACCAACGAGAAGTTTGGCCACAGGTAGGCGTTGGACAAGGTATGCCGCGGGAAATTCGGCGATCAGATATCCGAAGTAGAAGATCGAGCCGACCCAAGAGTATTGTTGTCCTACGAGGTGGGTGTCTGCTGTCATACCATAGATGGCGGCATTGGAGATGATAACTTTGTCGACCGCAGCGAGAATGACAGTGCCGGAAAGAAGTGGTATCAAGGCCCAGTCAATCTTGGTTAACAGCTTCCTCGACTCTTCGTCGGTGACAGGAGCTGAAGTCACGGAGGCGTCCAGTCCATGAAGAAAAGTTGCGGCAACATCGTTTGCACCAACTCCATGAAAGTCATCCTCCACTCCCTTCTCCTGTATACTGTTGTCGGAGCTCAAGGTACTTTTGCCTTGCATGGCATTGTGCTGATTCGATTGAGCTGATAAATCCATGATGGGCAACGGCGAGAGCAGCAATGTTGTTTTACTCGCGGACTGGGTGCCTTTGTACTTGCAACTTCGATCGTTCCCGTCGACACTTGATCGTACATGCCGACTGACTATCTAACCGCAGACTTCGCAATAGTACAAGCGTGGTAGGATCGCATTAGCGTGTGGGGCCTTTGGCCGTTGATCTTTGCCTATCAGCTTATCGCCTTATCAGGAGGACATGCTAGTAAGGAAAGTAGGCGAAGTAAGCACTTGGCAGGATGCAACTGGGCCGATGTTGGGAGCAAATCCAAGTGGCCGTCAGTTTGCCGACCGACGTCGAAACAAAGATAAGGTGTCGGCGCCCGGCCGAAGTGTGATAGCAAGTCGGTCTCTGCTCCACGTGTGCGCCCAGGCAATCACCACGCGCATATCTCGGCCAGTCCTTGCCTATCTCCACGCTCCATAGCTGTCCCACATGGATGTGGAACACTGTTCGGCCAAGCCAGAGGTAGCACCGGATACACGATGAATCCGTTTTAGCAGTGCTGCGATGTCGTTGTTTGCAAAGGACTCCATGCTTGGGTATAAGTCAAGCTGATGTTCTACCTGCCAAAGTATAGCATACACTATTCTAGATCTCAATTCCAGATCTGGGAGTCGTACGAATCGTAACAGGCTTACATCATGTCTGCATGTATCTCCCGGCCTGCGGCCAGAGGGCGCGACATCAAAATCGCTATTGGTACGTTCTTTGCGTTATTATTGACAACTGAGCACTCAGCTTACAGGCCAACAGATCGAGGCGGAACCTTCACAGACTGCCTTGGAATCATCGATGGGAAAGAAGACATTGTCGTAAAGCTCCTGTCACAGGATCCCGGGAATTATGACGATGCGCCGATCGAGGGCATCCGCCGGATCTTATCCCAAGTCACAGGCGAAGACTTGCCACGAGGAGCAAAGCTTGATGTCAGCCGCTTCGCCAGCTTCCAGGTCCGAATGGGCACGACGGTGGCAACCAATGCGCTTCTGGAAAGGAAGGGCGAACGCATAGCGTTGCTCATCACATCCGGCTTTGCCGACGCTTTGCAGATTGGAACACAATCTCGACCTCGCTTGTTTGATCTCAACATCTCTCGCCCTGACGTGCTCTATGAGCAAGTTGTGGAAGTTGACGAGCGTGTTACTATCGAAGACTACCAACAGAATCCAAGGCCCGATCCTGCAAGATTGGAAGCGTCATTCGCGACTGATCATGCGCTTCACAGGGGATTGTCCGGTGAAGTTGTCAGAGTGTTGCAGGAACTGGACACTGGGAAAGTCAAACATGATCTACAAGAGCTGTATCAGCAAGGATTCCGGTCGATCGCCGTGTGTCTCACACATTCATACACCTTCCCTGGTAGGTCATGCCAACAAGTGCGCCTCAGCTCTCGCTAATCGCTTCGAACAGAACATGAGCTTGCTATTGAGGAAATTGCTCGAAGCATTGGTTTTGAGCAAGTTTCGCTGTCGAGTCAACTCCTACCCATGATCAAGATGACATCGCGCGGCATCTCAGCAACCGTTGATGCATATCTAACTCCAATTACAAAGCGATATGTGGAAGGCTTTGCAATGGCTTCTCCGATCGACTATCTGGATCTTCAACGCGGTGTGAATTCATGCAAAGCGACGGTGGTCTCACCCATTTTGAAAAGTACAGTATCCTGCTCTTCCTGTCTTGTGCCATCAAGCTTCTAACACAATCGTAGATTCACAGGTCTAAGAGCCGTCCTATCCGGCCCTGCAGGCGGCGTCGTGGGCTACGCGAGGACATCCTATGAGACGAGCGAAGGTGCTCCGGTCATTGGGTGAGTGATCCGATACTACACTCTGATCGATGCATTTAGCTAACGTGGTATACAGTTTCGACATGGGCGGTACAAGCACAGATGTCTCCAGATATGACGGGAAATTTGAGCACACTTTCGAGAACACCATTGCTGGGGTTACAGTGATGGCGCCTCAGCTAGATATAAATACTGTCGCGGCGGGGGGAGGCAGTATCTTGTCTTGGAGGAACGGGTGAGTCACTGTCCTCAAAACTTCATTCATTAGGTCGTCTGACGTAGTTGCAGGATGTTCACCGTTGGTCCAGAGAGCGCCGGAGCGCATCCGGGGCCAGCCTGCTATCGTAAGGGAGGACCACTCACAACTACAGATGCCAACCTTTTCCTCGGAGACTTCTACCTGACTCGTTCCCCCGAATTTTCGGTCCAAACGAAGACGAATGTCTCGATGTCGAGATCACTCGTAGCAATTTCATCGAGCTTACAGAGAAGATTAATGCCGAGACTGGCCAACACAAGACTCCACAGGAGGTAGCACTAGGCTTCGTCGAGATTGCGAATGAAGCGATGGCGAAACCGATTCGTCTTCTGACTGAAGCCAGGGGATTCGACGCCTCCACGCACCACTTGGCATGCTTTGGCGGTGCTGGTGGACAACATGCCTGCGCAATCGCCTCTTCCCTTGGCATCAGGAGGGTACTGATCCATCGCTTCTCTTCAATCCTCTCGGCTTACGGCATGATGCTGGCAGACATTGCTCAGGAGCTTCAAGAGCCAGCATCGGGTCCATACAATGCTCGTACTGCAGTCGGGATCGATGACAGAATCACGAGTCTGAAGGCTAGAGTGTCAGATGCCTTGAAGCAAGACGGCATACAAGAGGAACATATTCGATACGAGACATATCTGAACTTCCGATACAAAGGCACGGACAACACACTTATGATTCTGCAGCCTCAGGATGGAGACTTCCTCGCCGAGTTCAAGAGGTCCCACCGGCGCGAGTACTCATTCGATTTTGAGGACCGCGTTGTGCTTGTGGAGGACATTCGAGTCCGAGGCATTGGAAAATCGACACTGGTTGGAGAAATTCGGCCTCAGAAAGAATTTCTCGAGATCGCAAAACGCCCAATAGACCTTACCAGTCACCGAGACTATACGGAAGTTACATTTGACGCCACTGGACCAATGTCAGTACCAGTCTGCCAGCTCTCAACCCTTCAAACTGGCGATGTCGTTCAAGGACCAGCGATCTTGATCGATGCTACACAAACAATCGTTGTAGAGCCTGGTGCCGTAGCCACGATTATTAGCACCCATGTCATTCTCGATGTCCCATCTGCAACGAAGAAGACAGATACCATAGACGTTGTGGACCCCATTCGTTTATCAGTCTTTGGTCATCGATTCATGGCAATCGCCGAGCAAATGGGTCGCATTTTCAGAAAACATCAGTCTCGACAAACATCAAGGAGCGCCTCGACTTCTCATGTGCCGTCTTTGCACCGGACGGCACACTTGTTGCGAACGCTCCGCATGTACCAGTACATTTGGGGTCCATGGAGTACGCCGTACGATACCAGCATGAGCAGCTGAAGGGGAAATTGAAGCCTGGAGATCATATCTGCACCAATCATCCTTTGGCAGGTGGCACACATCTTCCCGACATCACTATCGTATCGCCAGTCTGGGACGACCAAGGCACGGAGATCATCTTCTATGTTGCTTCTCGTGGGCATCATGCCGAGATCGGCGGTACGCATCCGGGGTCGATGCCTTCTGACAGCCGGAGGCTATATGAAGAAGGTGCAATGACCATGGGCTTCAAGGTTGTATCCGAGGGGAAGTTTGACGAAGATCATGTGCGCAAGTTCTTGTTCGACGAGCCCGCGCAGTTCCTTGGATGTAGTGGCACACGAACATACAAGGACAATGTGTCAGATTTACAAGCAGCTATCGCTGCGAATCAGCGAGGTGCTCAGCTGATTAACGCCTTGGTTGATGAATATGGGCTGCAAGTGGTACACTTCTACATGAGGGCGATCAACGCGAATGCCGAGATTGCAGTTCGAGACTTTCTCAAGAAGGTTGGCGCCAAGCAACAGGGCAAACCACTGACTTTCTCAGACTTCATGGACGACGGCACAGAGATCTGCCTGAGCATAATTGTGGATCCCACCACGGGTGACAGCACATTCGACTTCACGGGTACCGGCAGAGAGACGTTCAACTGTCTCAATGCTCCCAAAGCCATTGCTCATTCTGCAATTATCTACTCTTTGCGAGCTTTGATCAACAGCGACATTCCACTGAATCAAGGCTGCTTGGCGCCTGTAAAGGTCATCATACCCGAACGCACGCTTCTAAACCCGTCTGGTAACGCTGCAGTCTGCGCGGGAAATCCGATTACCTCACAGCGCATCACCGATGTTGTTCTCGGTGCCTTCGGAGCTTGTGCCGCCTCCCAGGGATGCTGCAACATCTTGTCATTTGGCACAGGTGGGCAAGATGCTCAGGGTGGTGAGATCCTTGGGTACGGTGTAGGCGAAACCATCTGCGGAGGTTCAGGAGCTGGGCCAGGCTGGCACGGCACTTCTGGCGTACACGTGCACATGACAAACACACGAATCACCGATCCCGAGGTGTACGAACTGCGTTACCCTGTGATCCTTCGCCAATTCTCGATCCGGCAAGATTCAGGTGGTGTTGGAAGATATCGAGGCGGCAACGGCGTCATTCGCGAGATGGAGTTCAGGGAAGCTGTTTCTGCTTCAATGCTTAGCGAGCGACGTGTCTTTCGACCGTACGGTATGGCTGGTGGAGGACCGGGTAAAGCTGGTCTCAACCTGTACGTCAAGAAGGAGCTCGACGGCACAGAAAGCGTCATCAATATTGGTGGCAAGATGGAACTACAGGTTCAACCTGGGGAAAGAATCATCATCCACACGTAAGTTTCCCTCGATTTTCTACAAGGACTTGAGTCACTGACATAGTCAACAGGCCCGGAGGGGGAGGTTGGGGCTCTTGTACTGAGAGCGGGGACTTGGATTGCAAGAGCGATCCGCAGCAATCAATCTCCAGCACTAATTTACTGGGGACTGGTAGTCTGGGTGCATGGACAAGTTCTGCTGAAGCTGGTTCCTAGACAGATCGCCGCGCGCGCGTCGTGAATGATGACGCTGCTCTGCTCGATCTCCAGCTATAAGGCACTGCAAGAAAGACATGATCAAACCCAGGTAGATTAGATAAGCCACACAATTTCTTTCAGCCCTGAAGGTTCCCCTTTACCCAGCTTCAATTTGTTTATTACGATTTATCAGTCTCCTCGTCAATGCGATGTGGATGTGATGATGTATACTATTATATAGGAACACCTAGATACGATGATCTCGACAGACTCCGGGTAAAAAAGGTAGGGGACTAATCTTTTTATAATACTTCTGATCATGAAAGAAGGTGATATTTCCTTGGAATCGGTGAATAATATTGCTTCAACGCTAATCTAGCACATGCGCCACCTTTTCGAGCTGCATGCTACTTGTTTCCGGAAGCCAAGCCCATACCCACATAATACTGACGAGAGTAATGCCAGAGAAGAACCAGAACGTACCCAATGGGCGCATCGCGCTATCAAGTAACATCAGAGGTATCGCCTTCTGCATGCCGTAGCGACTACCGTAGTGGACTACCATGACGGAAGCAGTGCCGACAGTACGAGTCTGCAAGGGGAAAATCTCCGCTGTGACGAGCGAAGAGATCGAGTTCCATCCGAATGCATAGCCGGCACCGCAGAGGTACATGGACACGATGGCGCTGATCCCGACTTGTTGGTTCCGGGGCGTGCTGACGCCATCTGCGAGTTGTGGGACTACAGAGAGTACGGCGGCGATGTACGTGATGCAGAGCAGCTGTATCGAAATTCCGGCCGTCAGGGTTCTTCGCCTTCCGAATCGATCAATAGCGAAGAGCGCACAGGACGCGGCTGCCAGAAGCTTCACGACGCCGATTAGTGCGGTGTACAGAAGTCTTTCGTTTCTGTCTTTGACTCCGAAGATGTCGAAGTACTGAGGAGCGTAGACGGTAATGCTGGAAGCGCCAGACCAGACTTGGAGCAAGTGTGCTGTACAAGCTAGAGTGAGCCTGTCGAGATTTAATCGTGTGGCCACCAAGCTCCAGAGTGAGGGCAGGACACCCAGATTCTGAAATTCGCGCTCTGTAGTAAGCTGCGCATCGATGCCGTTCATCTCCTGCTCGATGGCTGCGGCCGAAACGTTGTTTCCACGTAACCTTCGCAGAACGGCCCTGGCCTGAGCATGCTTACCATGTTTCATGAGAATGCGCGGCGACTCGAAGGCGAAACGAGCAATGTGAGGAATGTTGCAGCAAACACACCAGCAGGGATCTGAGGAAGTTTCTGGGATCGTCAGCGAGAATTCATGGATGAGAGGATGGGGACATCTACCCATTGACTGCTGGATGAGCTTGACATGGTAACAGCTGTACCATAGCTCACGAAATAACCAATAATAGCACCAAAGTATTCCGTGGCTCCGAAAATCGCAACAGCAAATCCTAGAATAGTGGTCAACGTATGCTCAAATATAAATCACACGATCCGACCACCAGTCGTGGTTGCAATTCGATTGAAGTGGATGGCTGCAGGGAAAGCTGATGCCTACCTCTGCTCTCGGGATGAGAAACCTCCGCACAATAAGCAGGAGCGATGACTGACATCTGACCGAGACCAATGCCGACCACGAACTTCCCGCCGTACATCTGTCCAAGGTTCCCAGGACTCGTCGTGTAAACGAGTATGCCGATCAACCACAGCGAGCACATAACACGGCCCCACCAGAGCCTACCAATTCGGTCGCCTATGAAGAGAGTCCTAAGAGCAGCATCTGTCAGTACAACACGATGATGAGAGAGACAAATGGCCTTACGTCAGAGCACCTGCAATGCATCCAAGCTGTGACATCGCAATCACGTTGCCAGTGATACTAGCGCGCTCCTCATCGCTCACGGCATCCAGACCGAAGTCGGTGATGAACGATCGCTGTTCGACCATGGTACCTACCAAGGCTTCCTCGATACCTAATTTGGATGGTGAGCCACTATGTGATTTGAACATGGAGTCTTGGGGACCTTACCTCTTGCGATGCCCATTGTACCAAATAGAAGGATAGCATACCAGAGCGTCCAGGTGAAGCCGCTAAAGTGACTCTTGATTGGCTGCGACGCATTGAGCGCCTGAGTGATGGCCATGATAGTCTTCCGTGTTTTTAGACTCTGACATGGAGGGGAATAGAAGAGACGTGCTTAGAAGGCACCGACAGATGTGCCAATAGTAGAAAAAGTGTATCAGTTGAGCATTTGTTGCTGTGATGGACGTGTATGCGAAGGAAACATTGCTAAGTACCTTACGTTGAGTTGACCCGTTGCACCCGCCGAACCCGAGTCTCAAGCCCGTCGAAATGGGCTAGGAGGTACTTCTGGTCTTGGGTAGACATACGGTATGCATATCATTCGAGCTCACCATCCGACTATCCGTGGGCTGTGCGCGTAGGGCTGAGCATAGGCTGCAGCGGATGATGCGGGTAGGGCTGAAGCGATTTGCTGATCGTGGGGTGAATCTACAATTCTAGCTCATAAGTCTGCACACATCTCAATGCTGTATTATCGTTACGTTGCCTGCACGACATTGGCGGATGAAGGCTCCAGTCCTGAGGTTTATCTCTATGAAGTGATGAAGGGCAACAAAAGATTCTTGAGTACTCGTAGATTCCTATTCTTGGATATCATACAGTTCAAAGGACAGTTGCCGCTGAGACGCTGTTTGCAGACTTTTGAGACGGTTCAAATACATCGGATATAGCGGTACATACACGTGGTGGAATTCCACGTTGACGTCAGCCAACCATGCCAACAATATTGCCGATTTCCGTGCCTGCGTGTTGTCCTTGTCCCCGAGATGCGACCATTGAATGCCAACAAAGCCACCTTGAGCGCGAGCGGTGTCCGAGGCCTTGCAATCACTCCATTGAGTACCGTTCCCAAGTTGTCATGCCCATTGGTAGACATTCTTCTCGATATCAGTGACAGGCATCACCTTCTTGCCCGAAGTAATATCTACAGCCTCAAACCTGGAGATCGAATTCGTCTTTCACGCCACCTATTGAGAAGCTCACACCAGCCCTGTAACGCCAATCTTGCCACCAGACTTGTCAGTATCCAGTCTTACGGTCTGGGATTCCATCTCAGTACTCGACGCCTCATCTCCGTCTCCACTCGATAAGACCGGCTCTGGAGCAGGATTCTTAGCCTTCCAGCGTTTCATGTACCACGTCCCACCCATCAAGATTGCCCACATCGCAAATTCAAACACCACGGCGGCCTGGTCAGAGTCCAGTGTCAGCAAAGCGTTTCGATCATCAGTGGGGGGTCGTTCTTTCCAATTTCTTACCGGATATCCGTTAGGGAACCTCGGCGCCTGCACCGTTGGAAATGTGAATAAAGGCACCCAGATCTGGGAGCAGAAGCCTAGCGTCATCATGCTTGAGATAATTAACCCCCTTTCTCCGTAGTTATCAGCCAAGGTGCGATTGACCCAGCTGTACAGAATCGGGGATGCCATGCCGCTGAAACCGCCGAAGTAGAATGCGATGAACTTGAGAATGTCCGGCACGTCCCAGATGGATAGTACGATCACAGCGAAGAAGACGAACGAGGCTTGGAAGGTCCACAGGCCTCGGAGGCTGAGACAGCCGGCTAGAGTTGTGCCTAGCCAGGAGGAGAGGGCGCGGAGTAGGTCGATGAAGGTTGGCAAAATATTCACTAGCTCGATCGAGTAGCCGGTTGATCGCAGCCATAAGGCCATGTAGCCGGTCCAGTAGTGTGCTTGAACGAGGAAGCTGCGAAAAAGTCAACATCAGCTTGTTGGAAACGGGTGGCTTTTCTGCCGCCTACATGTAGCAAGAAACACAGATCCACCACATTGGTCTCTTCAAGGTGTATTTGAAAGTCTTCAAAGTAATGCCTTCTTTTTCCACGACCGGCATACGCTTCAACGCTAGTGCGTGTTCTTCGGCTGTGAAGTACCATCTTTTGGGTGAGATGGGAAGACCAGGCCAGTAGACGTAGCCGAGGAAGGAGATTGGTAGGGTGATCTAATTCATCTGAGGTCAGTACACTCGCATGAAGCTCTTTTCCATTTGGAAAAAAACTACGGAGCTTGTTGAAGCTGATTGAATTCGCAAGTTTCAGTGACTCACTGGCCACGAGTTAGCTTTTGTATACACCGTTTGGACCACAATGGCTTACCAATGCCTTGTACAATGAAAAGCCAGCGCCAGCCAGCGCGGCCATAGACGCCGTCGAGATTGCGGTACGCTGCTGCTTGCAGATATCCCGAGAACATGGAGCCAAGAGAATTGCCCATGAACCAGACGCCGGCACGCTTGAAGAGCTCTTCGTTCTTGAACCATGATCCGACTACAAGGGTTAGCTGTGAAGTTCCGAACAGATTGGCGGGCATCGGAGTAGTATTGGGTTGAACTTACGGATCAGATGCGTGCCACCAAACGATGAAGCTTCCAGGAATCCAGTGAGGGCTCGCAAGATGTAGAGGTGCCAGCTGTGTTCAATCTCGGACTGGCAGAAAGCGATGATTGCCCATGTGATTTGGAGAGTTGGTAAGAGATAGGGTGCGCTATATGGGAAGTAGAATTAGGGTCGAGTTAGAACTGTGCCATGCTAACAGATGTCTGCTTACATCTTCGCCTTGGTCTGCAAAGTCATGAGTGGGATCTGCCCGATGACATATGCAGTGTTGTCTGGACTGTCAGCGATCGCAATCACTCGCTAGATTAGGTATAGTACTTGCAAGCCACCACAAAGTAATTCAACTCATTGCCTTGGGCGTTGAGGTCCTCTTTCATCCCGGAGACGTATGCATTGGTGATGTTTTGTTGACCGAGAAACTGTGCACACGTATCAGCACAGGCCACGCCCGTGTGTTGTTATTCTCCTTCATACCCGGCAAAAGACTATCTCCGTTGGTCAGCTTGTGCTTCGAGCATATCGTATCCTCAATCAACCTACAGCTGAGACAACCAAAGACCAAGATGGCGAGGTCCAGCTTTCGGAGGAGCTTTCTCTCCTCTGCTGGATAATGAGATGCTGTATAGCAAGGTCAGCCTCCTTTCATACAGTATCATCTCGGTGTGTCAAGCATACGATACCAGTCGAACACAGATACAACGACTGCTCCGACCTTGTTCTTCTTCACCGCCGACAGGACACCCATGATGCGAAAGTCTTGATGGCCTCGTCCAGCGCTTTCGCAGGGGATTAATGAGCAATGGGAAGACTGGATGGTGACATCCAAGTACGGCAAGACGGTATCGTTGCATACTTAACCTACATGCTGATATCCTACCGCGATCCACTGCCGGAGCATTATCTTTGCCCAGACAACGTGGACGAGAACTACCGACACTGAGCATGGCTCTCCGAGCATGGCGAGCTCTCAATCAGTATCTGATATTGCCCGTGAGTGGATTGTATGTGGGCTGTCAGGATGACCAAGGTGGAGACTTCGGGATGCACACTCTTGAATAGAGCTTTGTAGATTGCTTGGAGAGATGACACCATCTGCAGCTTCGAAGACACCATGCCTCTCGATAGTGTCTCCATAGGCTGTGCTGGCATGTCTTTGATCTGCCGCGACGAGGAAAACAAGGGCGACTGCTTGACGACGTTGAGGTGTTGCGCCATATGCAAGCTGATGATGACATGGCGAAGATCAGTCGGGTGTTTCTTGGCAGCTAGGCGCATCGGCAGCGTCGAGAGACGGGCATACATCTTGTACGCGCTATTGGAGAGAACCTCCATTCATGTTCAACACGTGACTCTCGAGACAAGGCTCCAGAACGGCTGGAAGTAGGTAAGCATGGGTCTTGTTCGAGGCCGGAGGACCGCCTGAAGGATTGATGAAGTCGGCTGCCCTTGGCTTTCTTCTTGGCAGCCGAGGTGCTGCCGGTTGCCTTCTCCGTCTCCGACACAGCACCATGTCCACTTCTTTGCTGCGCCCTCAACTTGAACACTACAGTAATCATACTGACTTCTGACAATGGAAAGCAGTCCTGGCCGATCGCCAGTGGTGTGGTGTAAGATGGCTTGAGTCGGCTTGACGTGAGAAGCTCTGCACTAGGACTGTAGAAGGCAGGCTCGATTGCCCGGCTGCTTCTTGGCTGACTTCTAACGACGCAGCCGCAGCTGACATCCTTGTCTCGTGCAAGCAGGTTTACACCTCACGCCACACGAAACACTTCTTTCTGCTACAGACGTGACTCCAAGCTGGTGGCGCTCCGCCACATCGTGTTCGTTTCTCGGAGCGAGGCGGAATCTCGGAGCACTCAGCCGCGCGTTGGCTTGCTGGGATGGAAGGCTCCAGTCCGTTTGACAGCGCTACACTTTGAACATTCTGGCGACCACTGGAAACTCAGGCTTCATATCTAAGCAGTATACAGGAAACATGTCTCAGGATAAGACGATTCGAACTTTGAGCTCTCTCGCGTACTAGGAGAATATTAGACTTCCTCTTGGAGAGCAATGTTACAATGGTACACCGATACAATGCTTCGCCGAGCGTCAAAGCGGCTGAGAATGCTTTTGCTGGCCTTGTGGATCTTGGGAGCATGGTTGTGGCTGGCACATGTCTCTTCGTCGCGCCCATCAAGCCGTTCCGGGCAGTCCAACACAGGAGCGGTACACATCTCCGAGCATCAACTTCTCGAGGAACACCCTGTTCAAGCGCTTGTTCGCGTAGCAGAGACCGACTTCGAAAGACTGCTTGCCAAGCAATCTACAACATTTGAAAAAGCGGCTTCTGAGTATGCCCGACGGTACCACAGGCAGCCACCACCGGGGTTCGAGAAGTGGTATGAATATGCTGTGAACCACGACTCTCCCATTATCGATGAGTTCACAATCATCAACGAGGCTCTCGCGCCATTCTTAACCTTGAGCGGGTCGGAAGTGAACCGACGCTTGAGTCATGTCCGCAAAAATGGCTGGGCCATCGACCATTGCGGGCTGAGAGACGGTCAGCTAACTGCTGGCTGCGAGTCTCTTGGGGAAGAACTTCTAGCATTGCTCAGAGACACAGATGTTGCGACCGATATAGCGGAACTGGATTTGCTCATCAACGTGCTAGATGAGCCACGGGTCTTGGCCAGTCCTGCCGACATTGCGAATGATCGTCTCGACGATGAAGACAATTTGACGTGGACGGACACTCCTCACTCGGGTGTTTGGGACAGGTTGGTCGCAGGATGTTGGCATGCACATGACTCAGGGTTCAACCGCAAGTCTGAAACGGCACATGCGTCTCGGAAGGTCTCTTTGAGCTTTCCATACCAGATGTCGGATGCACGAGATCTTTGCCAACATCCTGGACATGAACACATGCATGGCCTCTGGGACTCGCCAGTGAACTTCAACACTATCTATCTTGCAGTACCTATCCTCTCCTCTGCAGTGTTGTCAACGATGAGAGACGTACCAATTCCAGCAGCTGTCTACACCAGCAGTGCGTTTACCTACGATGAGGCTGAGGACATCGCTTGGGATGACAAGATTGCGGGCTTGTATTGGGCTGGTAAAACTACTGGAAGTCTCCAAGGTGTGAATAACGAGGACTGGAAGCAGCATCACCGACAGAGATTTGTCACTATGGCTAACAGTATCTCGAGCGAGCCCCACCTATACCTCAATACCTTAAAGGATGGCTCGCAATGGCAACAGCACACCTCAATCGTCAGAAACGGACCGCTCTACAACGTGCACTTCACCGACGTCGTCCAGACCGTGGATAACGAAACCGAAGCCGCCGTGCGCAAGTACTTCGACATCCACGAGGCCGATCCTCGAGAAGAAGCTTTCAAGTACACACTCACTTTCGACCTCGATGGCAACGGGCACTCTGGGAGGTTCTATCGGCTGCTCAACTCGTACTCCCTGCCCTTGAAAGAGACTATGCTGCGTGAATGGCACGACGAACGATTGCAGCCGTGGCTTCACTATGTGCCAATATCACTTGAGATGCAAGAGTTGCCGGAGGTCGTACGCTACTTGACTTCTGAATTTGAAGGGAGGGAGGTTGCGGCGCTGATGGCGGAGAAAGGCCGACTGTGGTCTTTAAAAGCATTGCGACCTGTTGATCAGACGATTTATCTCTACCGCTTGATGCTCGAGCTGGCTCGTTTGCAGGACCCGAATAGGCCGGCATCATAGTAATGGCTTCGATGTGCGATCACGTGTCGAGTTGTGGTTCAAGGTTCCGACGTCTACATCCATAGAGCGTACCCAAACAGGACGCCTACGCTGTTCGGACAGTTATGACAGACGGAAACGAATGTAAGCTTTCATGAAAACCAACTATGAAACGAGTGCTAAGTCTTCTTCAACGCCTCCTCCTCAACCGCTTCCTTACTTCATCCTGGTCAAAAACCGCCTCAAACTGGCCAGAGTTCCAGCTCAAAATCAAACATTGAACGAACGAGTGACCAATCTGACGTCTCAAAGCATCATGGCAATGGAGGTATCTGCGCCCTCTGTTCTGAAGCAGGAAAACAGTGTGTTGCAATGCAACTTGTAAAGACCAGGAATAGGACAGCTCCCGCAATCTACGGAAGACCGCAAACATAGTTGCTGCAATCGTAGTTGTCCCACAAGCAGTAATAGACCTGCGTCTTGCCATCGGACGTGGTACCCTGCTCGCGGGCTTGGCGAGAGAGTGTACCGATTGTGGGAACAAACTTGGTCAGCACACTTGTATCGATCACTATCGTAACCAAGGCTCGCAAGCTTACCCTGTCCGTTCGGAAGCCCAATCTGGCCCCAGTCGTTCGCCTGGTTGAGCTCAACCGTGTATCCGTTGCCGCGCCAGACATCAGTAGAGCCGTGCGACTCTCCATACGGCACGTGGTAGGCCGAGACCATGTCCTGGTCCCAGAGAGTGATGTCACGGGTGGCCTTTCCTGGCTCCTGCCAGACCTCGTTGACGAGGATACGGACGCATGCTTGGGCCGTGGAGGCGAGAGCGATGCTAGTTGCGAGATAGGTGGAGAGCTTCATAGTGCTTTGAGTGTGGAGTGTAGATGTATGTTGTGTGATGATGTGTGAGTGCTGAGCTGTTATAATATGGGATGGTAGCGAGAGACCTTTCTTCCACGACAGTAGACAACACTTTATACCTTATCACGGCGATTTTGGGTCCTTCTGATGGCCGGCCCTAAGGTTATACCTGGGCGCCTGACAGGTGTACGAATTCGTATTCAAGCTGCTGTCGAGAGCCCTGCGTAGCCTTTGGTCACACTCTCAATCTCAGCTGGATGATACATCTTCGCAAGATGTTACCGTAGATTCTAGCATTCACAGTACGAGCTGAGATGCTATAGTGTGTCCCCCCAAAGGTCGAGCCAATCAGCCAAAACTATGGTAGCATAACTCGCGATCTACATATATGGACACAACTGCACTGTCTTTGATATCTTGATCCCAACTCACCACAAGATGGTTCTTCCCCTGATCCATACACTGAACGGTTTCAGCCATGCGAAGCTATGCACGTCTCAGCTGTGCGTTACACGTTTTGTGGAAACAAAGAATGGAGGGATTCGTGACCTATACCGGTCAAGTTGACGGGTTTCACAACTCCGCTTCTCGCAACATATCTACACATCCAGCTTAGTGCTCTGTAGAGATTGGCTCCAGTCAGCCAGGTCTCACACACTGCTATTTACACTGGATTCTTCAGACTTGTTGGACCCACAGGCAGTTGACAGGGTCCTGCGGCACGCCAGCCCGACCGCCTTTAGATTGCCGGATTCGGTGTTTCGAAAGAAGTTCAAGTGGGCCTCTTTCTTATTCATACTTACCAGATAAGTTATTCTTCTTATGTGGAGTTCTACAAGAGTGCTCGTCAAGGTTTTGGTGAGCCTGACCTGGATGATTGATGGTTAAAGAGCTGCTTGCATCAATGTCTGAAGCCAGTGTTAGCCTCTTTTCTCGGAGGTAAGGGCTAAAATCTAATATATCACTATCATTCACCATCATGTGCACTCGGCACATTCTCCAACCTAGTGACTCAGACTTTTCAGGCTCAACTCGAGTTCTAAGGTAGTGCTGAGGGTTTACGTACTACCATGGGAAGAAGTGTTTCTATTCAGATGTGGGTTGGGTTATGTCTACCACACAGAAGATGAAGAGTGTAGGAGAATAGCAGAGGATACTCTATTACCAAGAAATGAACACCAATCAACCGTATGCATGTCTTGCGGATAATACTACGTGCTGTCAGAGAAGCTCGAAGCTTCAGACCCGGAGGATTCGTCCTCGCCTTCGTTGATATGCGTCTCTGGGGTCTCGAAAGTGGCAAAAGATACACTTTTGTGCTTGCGTCGGGAGCGAATCCTGTGCTTCGCAGCGTGCGCCCAATTTACGAGTCTCCGCTTCTGGTTGGGCGTGAGCGCAACCAACGGATCTCCCGCTTGCTTTAAGACCGCAAGTCGTGCTTTCACCTTCTCAAGGTCTGGCTTAACAAGATCATGATATTCTCTAAAAGCGTGAAAGTTCAACATGTCTTCGAGGCCTTCCTTGAGGCGAATCAAGACCTCACTTCTCGTGACTGGGACGACTACCGACAAGTCCGAGCCAGCCTTTAGCAAAATTTCGGCAGCTGAGCAGTTGCATACGCATACGGCGATAGCTAAAGCGTTGCGACCATCCAAAGGACTTTGAAGATGCACGTTCGCGCCGCTTGCGACAAGCACCTTGACTTTCTCACAGTCCGTGGCCCATTCCGCCATAGACATCAATGCAGTTTCACCGTTCTCGTCAAGCGCGTCCTTGTTGCATTCTTCACGCGAGCACAACGCCTCTAGCACAGTGGTGTCTCCCTCGTGCGCTGCTATCCAAAGTGGACTGTGTCCTTGGTCGTCTTCCTCGTTGATTGAGGCACCGGCAGCAAGTAGAGCACCAATACAACCTTCTGCATGATCTTTGTCATTCTCGGCAGCGAGGAGTAGGAGCGGCGTTTTGCCACCATGATCCCGATGACTGTGACGAGAACCTTGACTCAGCAGCAGACGTGTACACTCAAGCTGGCCCTGTGCGACAGCATAATGCAGAGCGGTCCTACCCAGGGGATCCACAGCATCGAAGTCAGCTTTAGCATCCAAGAGCAGGCGAGCGCATTCCAAGTGTCCTTCGTAGACTGCTAGCATGAGTGCAGTCCATCCATCGTCGTTTGTCACATCCGAAGACGCTTTCTGCAGAAGCAGACGCAAGCAAGCAACGTTGCCCTTCCTAGCTGCAAGTACAAGAGCAAGGTCCCAGACATGATGTGAAACTCCTGGAGTGGCGCCAGCTTCAATGAGGATCTGCAAACACTCGATGTGACCTGCGGTTACAGTCTTGAGCAAGACCGTTGCTCCTTCGTTATCGGTTCCTGCGATCAAGCCGCCACGCTCTATTAACAGCTTTAGAACTCCCGGCTGGTTGCTTTCGCTGGCTTCAAACAGCGCAGTGTTTCCCGTTTTGTTTTTCGCTTCCAGCATTGCGCCAGCATCGATGAGTACTTCAGTGCATTCGTATGCTCCATTCCGTGCAGCCGCAATAAGTGGAGTGTCGCCATTAACGCTGCTTTGTGGATTGAGATTCGCTCCATTGTCGATCAGTAGCTTCACCATATCAACGTGTTCCCAAGCCGCAGCGAACATCAGAGCTGTCCAGCCATCATTATCCGAACCGTCGATATGCGCCCAAGTGCCAGAAGGTCTGTGACGTGCTGGAAACGATTTTTCCAAGTTGCGTGGGCGAAAGTGTCCAGCCCACGGTCATTCCGCAAGTGGATGTCAGCCTTGTTCTGGAGAAGTATATGCATACAAGCTGTTTCAGTGGCATCTGCGGATGCTATGAGAGCGGTGTCGCCGTCCTTATCTCGAAGATCAACCTCAATTCCAGATTTGAGGAGCAACTCCGCCACGCGAGCAGATCCCGATCGGGCAGCGCAGTGCAAAGGAGACTCCCCGTAAGCCGTTGACCTTGTCTAGAGATGCTCCGAATTGCAACAACATGGCAACAACATCGTAGTGTCCCTTTAAGCTAGCCGAGACAATTGGCCAGTCCTCAGTGCCACCTGAATTATTTGGATCAATGCCATCATCGAGGAAGAGTCGCACAATTTCTGTCGAGCCGCCGAGTGCAGCTTTGTCAAGTGCAGTCACAAACCGCTCGCGCCGCGTTTCTGCGTCAGGGCTATGACGCATAAGCACCTCCACTGTCTCAATCACTTCGGAAGAAACAGCGTTGACGGCCGGACTGTCGTTGTCGCTGTCTACTTGGTCAATGTCCGCTCCCGGCAGCGCACTGCTGTGTCCAGCTCTGCAGGCAAGTGCGAGAGGCGTACCATCGGACGAGATATTGTTCCATGTGCCTAACCACTTTGTCTCTGAGTCGACTTCAGCACCACGATCAACAAGAATTCGAATGGTGTTGGCATCGCCAGAAATCGCGCTGATGCTCAATGGAGTACCTTCCAGACCAAGTGTCATTTCTTCGAATGGGATAGATATCTGGTCAAAGCTTGAACTCATGCTCCTCATGTCGTCTGTCATGTCGTCGGCATCCGAGTCAACGTCCTGGAGCATCTTGACTTTCTTCCATTCAACCCGGTACCTAGCATTGATCTCGGCACCATGTTCCAGTAAGAGGCGAACGAGCACTTGTACAAACACAGGCAGCTGGGTGTGCCGTTCCTAGGCGAGGGCTGCAATTATTGACATTCACTGAACAGCGCAGCAAAGCCTGAACAGCATCGACCTTTGCCTGAGCCACAGCAAGATATAGCGGTGCTGCCAAGCGATAGGGACAATAATCAACATTAGTCCCTGCTTCCGCGAGCATCTGGATCAAGGATGGATGAGCGTGCAGCACAGCCAGATGTACGGCATTGAAGTCCTTGTTGTCCGTGCAATTTACGTCGAATGATGCATCACGTGCCTCCAAAAACTTGAGCAGACTTCCAGAATCTCCTTCGCTCACTATATTCAAGAATCTTTTCTCCTCTTCTGTAGACGTTTCGACTGCATCTTCGGTGCTGAGAGTTTTGTGATCATCTTGTGGGTCGTACAAAATCTCAGCGGATTTCTCGGTAGCAGCAGGCGCCTCATTCGATTTTCGAAGTTGCTTCGGAGACATTGAACTCTGCGATCCTGCATCCGGAATTACCTTGTTCAGTCCAGTCATTGTCCCCGCGCTGGACCAAGTCATTGCTATGATCTCTGTTGCAAGTATCTCATCTCGGTCAATAACTGAGTAAGCACCAGCGATTGTCCGAATCATGCCACACCAGTCACGAACAGGATCCCCTGACTCTTGAAGACTCATGGCACTAGAGCGTCGCCCGATCTCGTCGAAGCTTGCCATGTGAATATCGCCCTCTGTTGGGATCAGATCTCCAAATTTTGCATCTTGCTGGCCTAAGATCAGATTTTCGAGCTCTGAAACTCCAAACTCTCTCAATTGCGGGTCATTCATGATTTGTTGCCTGATATCTTCGTCTTTAGTGTTGGTCGCGCTTGAACCGGATACTCTTCCAGAGTCTGCATGTTCACCGCCCGTAACATCCCATGGGATCGAATCCAGAGCCAGCGACTGCAGGTGATTCTTGGCCATGTGGGCCATGATTTCTTGCTGGCACTTCACACTATCGATGTGTTGCAGATGTGCCTCAGGAATGAAGCCACAGAATGCGCAGCAAGGATAAATCGGCGACTCTTGTCGGCAGCTCATTTGCATGACAAGAGGGATCTCAGTCGCTACAATAGAGCTGTGAAGCTTGTCCAGGTGGAAACGATAGTCAGCCTCGCTGTTGAAAATGCTGAGTCCGTTGCTGGGGCTCGCGACTTGGCAGATCTGACAGTTCCACGTCATTCGTGGGTGTTGCACTTTCGCATGATTCGCCCAATCTTCAGTTGTCTGGAAAGTGAGTTCAGGCTGCGTACATTGCTCGAAGAGGCAGAAGTATGGCATGAGGTCTTGCATCACATGGACCCTATCGGACTCAAGTCAGAGAAGGACTTTGGTGTACAAGGGGTTCGAGGTGTAACTCACTGCCATTTCCGTTTGTCGAGAAGGCTGCTTGGCAGTAGCAATCCGCAGAGCGGACATTTGAACTTGTCTAGCCCATCACGCACCTTCGGTGCTCGGGGAAATTCGAGATGATCCGCACGAACTTTCGTTGTTACCGTAAGCGCTGTCTTTGGACGCAGATCGGTCTTTTGGTCAATTCTGATGTGTGCTGGCAGAGATGTGGCTGCAGAAATGGCCTTAGTTACCACTGCAACAGGCTCACCATTTCCTATAGGCGTGACTTGGGCTTGTGCAGAGCTACGGCTTATCAAAGGGGGCGCAACCGGTTTCGCTTTTGCCTTTTGTGTCTCGGCTTTGGTCGTTGTCTTTTGGCTTGGGTCTTCAAGATTGCTGGCATGATGTCGTTGATAACTGATCCTCCGCCATCGATCGACCATACACTTCTGCGCTCGCTCTTTCAAGAAAGATGCGACTTCGAAGCCCCTGGTTCTGTCAGCCTTGTGGTCATCCGCGGTTGTGCTGTCTTTTGCCTTGCCAAAGGCCCGATGGCAAATTGAGCCGATGTATTTCTCAAATTCGGGGGTCAACAGGTTTCCGGTTTCATCTCTGGGCTCAAATTTCGCTGCCTCTTCGATGGTTCTTCTCGCGCTTTCGCGCCGGACACGGATAGCCAGTTGCAGTAAACGTCCCACAGAATTTTCGATCTCTGCTGCAAGTTTTGCAGGCTGCAAGACCGCATCGGACTCGTCAGACATCTCGCTGACGGAAAGCGCTTCATCGGTGTCTGCTGAATCATGTCTGGCATCTTTGGTGCCGAACTTGGCATTATGATCTGCAGGTCAGCGACGCTCTGGTAAGTGCAACACGATACTTCTTACAGGTTTCAATAGTACCTGATAGTGCCTCAACGAGTTGCTCTACCAGAAGCGCAATATGCGGGTTTTTTCGCGAAGCGATGATTGATCGAGAATTCACCTTGTGCGAACACTCCGAGACTGTCCGCCCAAAGGTCAGTCTTGCCATCTGATCCTCTGCCCACGTTCTGTCCACCTGTGAGGCCACAGTCAAGTCCCTAAGGTTTCTCAGTGAGGAGATGCACGTCTGAGTCTTCTCTGGAATGGCCATGGCTCTAGAGTCGAGTGTCGCAAAGTGTGAATCAATACTTGCCATCGGCGTTGACATAAAGTTGAGTGATCGAACGACACAATCAAAGATAACGTTCAGCCGCACGCAACCCCTCACCGGTCGTGTTGATTGTAAGCGCTGGTGGCGTATACCATACTGCATATGGCGTGGGGGTGATAGAGGGGCATGCGACCGGCACAAGGCTGACAATTTCGCTTTCGCCTTTCATTCGGGAGACTCACCCCGATCTCCTCCTCTCTCGTGCAGTATCTAAAGACGTTAAAATTCACTCTTCACACACGCTGGCTCACCCAAACCCCTCATACGGAGGCTTGCGGTAATCTAGATATTCGGTCACTAGCTATTACGATGCATCAGTCAGAAAACGGCGAGGTCCTGCTTCTCAAAGACAGCTGCAAAGTCGTCCGCGAAATTGCCGACTTCTATGCTGGCGATGACGATCGAGCGCAAAGAGCCCGAAGGAGGCTAGAGAAGAGGCAGAAAGATAGTGCTAAAGGCAAAACAAGCGCCGCCTTCTATGCCAACGTCGCAGTGGACTTACAGACTTTGGACGAGACGTTGCATGGCCTTCCTGATACATGGCCGGACAGCCAAGGCGTCGCCATACTTGCTGTACGTCATCTGCTCGAAGTTCTCGAGGATGAGTTTTGGTCAAAGAAGAGTTGATCGAAGAAGATAGTAGCGAAGATGGAAGCGAGGAAAGCGGAAAAGCAGATGTAAGTTGTTCAAAATGTAGAATATGGCGTTTGCATCTGACAGCTCAACAGAACCAAGGCGTGTTCGTGTTCTTACGGGCTTTCGTCGCGGAATTCGAGAAGGAGTTCGAAGATGAACCCAGTAACGACACTGACACGTCCGTCAAAGTAAATTGGTTCTGTCAGGTTACCAAGTTCGGCAGCCCGAAAGGTAAAAGCCGAGATCTGCTTCTGGAAGCAGTGAAGGGATGTCTTACGACATTGAGACCACTGTCAAGCTTCGGACCGGTGGACATCTCATATCAGCAAAATAGAGCGGTGGATATCGAGTGGGCGGAGGCTGGGGAAGCGTTTCGGTTCATCGAACGGCTTCATTCAACTTTGGATCATTGGGACTGCAATTGTTTTGAACGCATGTCACATCGCGACGCCAAATTTGCCTTCGACTTTGGCCCGTCTGGGAGCGACAAGTTGGTGACTGGCACGATGTTTTACCCATGGCTCGATGGATCTGGAAGGAGCGCTTGGAGACATGCTCATCTAGAGTTCCACGGAGACAGTGTATCGCCAATACAGGACCCTCACAGAGGCACATACGTTTCTGGAAACAAAGGGCCAGGACCTTCTGGCGTTAGTGAGCTGTGCAGTCTTTTGGAGGAGATAGCCTTCCAAGGAGAGGGCGCAGTCAAGCTCGCCGCTGGACAACCGATGTTGTGTGACGTCCCATCGCATGCTACTGCATTTCAGGACCTATTGGCGATCAATGATAGCTCCCTTGTTGACTGCTATAACCTCCCACAGCCACAAAAGCTTCTTAAAATGAGTTCCAAACACCGCATGTCCGTGGCCCTGGTCCTGGCGTACGCTTACCTGCACTTAGGCGGAGGATCGTGGTGGCCATACGACAAGAAACCCAATCTACACTCACCTGTCATCGCCAGCGAAGATATACACCCTTCGCGTCTACTTTTCTTCTCACCAAACTTCTCGCAAGATCCACACTGGACATCATCAGCGTCCAGCGAGGGACTTCCATACGTCCTCAAGGCTTTTAATGCAGCGATGCCCAGCTTGCCTGCATTCGGAAAACTGCTGCTCGAGCTTTTCCTTGGGCAGTCTGTCGTCTGGGATGAACTGAACAAGAGATTGGACAGAGCGCGGGACGAGCCACTTGCCACAGAGATTCTTCAGGCGGTCTCTATTTGCCTCGCCATAGGCACGGACAAGACTTTCAAAGGTGGAGGAACTATTCGAGAAGATGAACGCCTGCGAGATCACTTTGTGAAAGGCGTCTTGATGCCAATACAATACGTACTCCGCGTCGGATATCACTTGAAACCTCAGGATATCTTCAAGACTCCCAGTACTAGTGGGGTTGTCGAGATCAAAGAGCTCCCACCACGGCGTCTGAAGACGCACTCGCCGGTACGATACGATGGCCCAGAGACTGTAGGTGATGGATTTTGCCTACACGATGGTCAAGAAGGGCTAGAAGAGCTCTCGAAAACACAGTAGGTCTCATTATTTCTACACATGACCCAAAGCTGATCAGTCTGTAGTTCCAGGAGCGCTGACGAGTACCTTTCAAATCTTCAAAAATGTTCGTACACATTCTTCCGTCGCAAACGGCCAAGTGTGCTCCGCATCGATCCAGTCAGAATTGCAATTTTGGACACTGGAGCACACATACCCTCTGAACAGGCGGAGGTTGTCTATGATGACCGAGTGAAAGAATGCAGAACATGGTTGACTTCCACTCGCCATGATGGCGAGCCTCTTCTAGGGCCCAACTCGGATCGCGATGGCCATGGTACTCATGGCACTAGCATTTTGCTTGAAGCCACCCAAAACACTGGGATAGAGGTGTACGTTGGTCAAATATTTGACAAGAGGACAGAGAAAGTAAAGAATGATTCGATCATCGACCACCAGACTGTTCTCAGAATTTCAAACGTGAGTATCGAACTCTTCACAAATACAAAGCCAGGACTGACGAAGACCAGGCAATCCGCTATGCAGTAGACCATTGGAATGTTGATGTCATATCAATGTCTTTCGGGTTCCCTCTAGTCGTCCCCGAAATCGAAAAGGCTATTGAACACGCTCGTCGAAATGATGTGCTTATGCTTGCTGCTGCGTCAAACTGTGGCGGCAATCGCAGCTGTACCTGGCCAGCTCGGTCAGACAACGTCATCTGCGTCTACGCTACCGATGGAGACGGAAACAAGTATAGCAAAAACCCTACGCCGCAAAAGAACAAGAACAACTTTGCTGTGCTCGGAGACTCAGTCGAAGCGCTTTGGCCGCCATTGACCTCACAAGGAGCGGTCAGAAAAGTGCGAAAATCTGGCACTTCCACTGCCACACCCATCTGTGCTGCTGTCGCTGGCATTGTAATGACGGCTATGCGGCAGAACGAGGAAAGCTATGTGAGCTCCTTCAATGACAGTAAGCAGGAAAGAGAACGACGGAAGTATCGGAGAAAAGTAGATGCTCTTGGGAAAGCAAGCGGTATGGCCTCGGGTGTTCAAACTCATGGTAGGTGACGATGGTATGCGGGACGAGTACCAGTTCATTGCGCCGTGGAGGGTCCTGGAAGACAGCAACCGCTCACGCACTACCACGCTGGAGAATATTCTGGAGTGTATAGACGCCTGATCAACGTAGAGTGTACAAGTACGAGTTCTAGAGAGCCAATGCTCAAGGTTTCGCATGCTACCTGCTCCATACTGACGTCAATCTTGTTATCACTTATCATCATCGTCGCTCCACTGAAAGCCTTCAACCACTTGCACAATCTCTTTTTCCTCCGTTAGATCGTCTGAGCCTTCGTATTCTTGATCATCGTTGAACAGTGCCCACCTGTTCTCCTCAGAAGCGTTCAATCTCTGTCCAAGCTTTTTCTTCACTCTCAAAAGCTGGTAAGCAAGCAGAAAGTCCTCCTTGGGGGTCTGAGAAAGCGTGGTAGTCTCCATCTTGCTTGCCTCGCCTTTTATGCCAGCATTGATGGGCACGCCGATCTGTGTGACATCCATGCTGGTGTGTGCCCCGCCGCTAAGGCCTTGGACTTTGGTCAACTCTATCTCGCGCGCCGTGTGCAATCATGATGCCGGTGACGATGTATACTGAGGGCCGTGTGAGCTTCTTCAGAATCGCTGTAACTGTCTGATCTGAGGTGACTCGGGCAATGGCAGCCTCTGTTGGTCGAAACGTCTTCCGCATCACACGGTCGCATTCGATGGCCATACGGCTCACATGGGAGTGGCCTCCATCAACGCCTGCACCTATGCCGCTGATGATGGAGAGGTCGGCGAAGACACCGCCACTTCGAGAAACAGAGCTCTCACTATTCCAACTCCATGGAGCATACGTCTGCACGGATACATCGTCCGCGACAACAGTAATGGCCGCTGTAAGAGGACAACGTGGGTTTGGGCGCTTGGTGTCTCGTACCATCGGCAGGATGCTGCCCAAGCATATATCTCTGTTGCAGGAAAGGCAAAGTCGGGAAGAAGCATGAAACTGGGTTGAAGGGCTTCCATACTCCTTTGTGTTTAATTGTAGGATACTATAGTTAAGGTCTTTTCGAGTTGTATGAGAGCTGACGAGAGGCACTCTTAGACGAAGAGCGGCGCCGGAGCTACTGTGTACGGAACGCATCAGGCTGATGACGTGGCACAAGGCAGCGAGGCGTCCATGCACCTCGGCAGATCAGAATGATATGGTACGAAGCAGGATCCCAGCTCTTCGCCTCAGCCTTGGTGCATGTCAATCTCCACACTAGGGCAAAGGCTCGAGAAAGAGCAGCAAGGGAACATGGCATCGAGCCAGAGCTACAGACGCATGCACCTCGCCCCGCGAGCTGAGCAGCAACTGCTCGGTTGGAGCCGCGGCGACTGATGTAACTCATTTCCAGCCTCGTAGAGAGGCTTTCGTGGAGGACGATTGATACCTGCCAAAACAATGCCTATACTTCTCTAGGGATAAATAATCGACTTTCTCATATTGCTACATACCAGACTCCCGACTCTTCCACTCAAAACTCCTCTCCCATGCCGCTGCAATCTTCATGCATGATATTTCATCATATGACTTCCCAACTATCTGCAAAGCCGCCGGCAACTTGACCGCCAAGTCCTCCGGTGCTGGAACGAAGCCTATCGGAAGGCTCAAAGCAGGATGTCCAGTGGCATTGAATGGTGCTGTGTTGAGCACGGTGCCTGACACATGCTTCAATCTCTCCAGTGGCCCAATCTCCTGGCCATCGTGGAAGAGTGTTGAGGCAGGAAAAGGGATTGTCGGCATGACAAGCGCATCAAATAGTCGCAAGCACGGCGTCATATGCTCTTGTCTGCCTTCTGATGACATTGGTCGCCTTTGCGTTGAGAACGGTGCCGTATGCCTCTACCACATAAAGGTACTTTAGGTACATGTTCTTGGCTCCAGGTCCGAGGGAGTCGAAGCGGGCTTGAGAAATGTAAGGCTTATACTTGTCGGCTCGGTCCGTCATTGCAGACCTTTACGACCGGTCTGGTCGCCTAGAATGCCGTCTCGAGCACCGGCAAGTGCTTGCATGCAAGTCCAGGGCGTACAGATCTTACTGTGCTCGGTACTGAGACTTCAATGACCTCAGCGCCTAGTGCAGCCAGATCATTGATTGCCGACCGAACAGCCTCATAAACATTGCGATCGAGCTGCGGCATGTTGAAGCCTTCTTTCAGAACTCCGATACGGAAGCCATCCAATGGCTTGTCCGATTTCGAGGTTCTATCCAAGAAGTCACTCAAGCTTCGAGTAATTCAGAGAATCCTTGGATATCATTGCAGGTTGACGATCATCCATGCCATCGGGGCCGGCTATCGCTTCGAGCAGACAGGCGTTGTCCCAGACCGTCTTGGTCATTGGACCGCAGTGGTCGAATACGCGTGTAAGCCAAGTATGCCAGAGTATGGCACTAGTCCCCAGGTCGCTTTCATTCCCACCACCACAAAAAGGCGGCGGAATTCGAACAGATCTGATACGGTGGTTAGCGAACAGGTGAGTCGCGAATGGGGGTAAATCAAGCTCAAGCAAGACCTACCCGCCTTGATCACACCCCAACGCCATGTCAACAGAACCAGTTGCCACCAGTCTGCCAGACCCACTGCTAGAACCTCCGCAAGAATACCCATGGGCATAAGGGTTGTGTATGACTCCTGTCCAGGAGGTATCCGACGACGGCTCCATGCACGCTGCCTCGCAAGCCGCCTTGCCCAATATGACACCTCCAGCGTCCATGATCCTAGTAGCGACGGTGGCGTCATAAGATGGAACCCAGGGCTTGCCCAGCGGATCGAGACCATTCAGACATCGCATCCCAGCAAAGGCTATGTTGTCTTTGAGAGCTATTGTTTGCCATCGAGCAGACCCAGACGTCGTCGTCGTTTTCCTAGCCTCACATCTCGTAGCCCAAGCGCAGCCGTCAGACTCTTCTGCGTTGTTGGGTACTGTGATCTCTCCGCGTGGGTAGACCGAGAGGTCTGGAATGGGCAAGTCATCTTCTTCTGCGAGGAGATCTTGAACGCTGCTTTCGAAGCCACCAAGAAGGACACACCAGTCGTTGATCTGCTCGTCTGCCAGAGCTAAGCCCGCCTTGGCTAGCAAGTCTTTGACCACACTGCTATCCAGCTTTGAGCCACTACAACAATCAGATCTTGTTCAGGCGTAGATATACGGCGTACTACCTAGGTGAGGATACGATTGTCATTGTGGTGACTTTGCAGCGATCACATCTATGCTATCTATCCAGAGCCGCTGATTTCCCTGAATATCAGTTGTGGAAAGAATAATGCTTGACCTCGTTCTTGGTTTGGCCGTTGAATTGTATTCGGTACGAAAATGCGGCCAGCTTCTTATCTATCGATGTGTATGCTTGACGCTTGCTAGGATAATCCGGTCGCGAAATCAACGACATAGTTTCGGACAAAAGCACACCGAAAGCGAAGATGCCTATCTCGGCCGGGATCATCTTCGCTAGGGTATAGCCTATCTTTCAGACGAAACGTCCTGCGAAATGCATGCTTATCAACAGATGATGTCCCCGATAAGTCAGAAACGCCGCTCGAGTCAGCTCAAATTTTCGCCGGCGGCCCGACGCCTGCAGAAGATACTCTATCTCATGCTTGTATAACAGCTGCTCAATGGTTAGCAAGAGCATCCCACTATACCGACCTTCCTAGTCAGCGGGGAAAAGCGGGTCATGACGAGCCCTGGCATTTGGTCGTAAAGCCTTGTACTGTGATAACGGTATCAGCAGGTAGGACATACAAAGGCAAGTCACCAAGGTGCACAATGCAGTAATGTGGAAAAGTCAAGAAACATTTGCAAATCTTCAAGGCGCAGTCGAGGTCTCGCTGGCCATTCTTCTATTTCGCTTAATGTACACCAACAGATGGATCCAGAAAAGACCACAAAGTATGATCACAGCATTGGTCTGCCATCCCCATCACCAAGCCCGATCGAAGGCACAATCTCCCCTGTGCCGCAAGAAAACGATGTCTTCGCGAGCGGCGGAGATGGCGTCGTCAACTTTCGCAACGTCAGTTGGCAGCGCGCCGCAGTCTTCATGCTCAAGATGACCTTCGCGACAGGCGTTCTCTCCCTCCCAGCAAGCCTCAACTCCCTTGGCGCAGTTCCTGGAGCCATGTTTATTGTCTTCTGGGGCCTGGTCAACATGTACATGGCTGTGCTACAGGGAGAGTTCAAGCTCCGGCATCCATCTCTGCACACAGTAGCAGATGGTGCGGAGATCGCAGGACTGCAGCTGAGTGGCGGGTCTAAGAGATGGGCATTCTTTGCTAAGGAGGTGACGGAAGTTGTGTATCTGATCTCGTGGATCTTGTGCACAGGACTGTCGATCTTGGGAACGTCGATTGCGTTGAATGCGGTGTCGCATCATGCTACTTGCACGGTGGCATTTGCCTTCGTGTCATATGTTGTGATCACATCAGTCGGGAGCATTCGCAAGATGGAGAAGACGGCACTGATTTCTTGGGTGGGCTTCTTCTCCATCCTGGCAGCGATCTTGATCGTGCTGATCGCTACAGCAATACGTACCCGTCCAGCTGCTGCCCCTTCGTCTGGATCCTACGATCTTGGCTTTCGTGCACTACCTGCTGCGTCAACAACCTTTGCTCAGGCATGGTCTGCTTCCCTCGTCATCTATGCCTCTTCAGCCAACACATCAGGCTACGTTCCGGTCATCTCCGAGATGCGTAATCCGCAGCATTACTTCCGAAGCGTGTATTGTACCATGATCTGGATCATCATCTCGTATATGGTGATCGGAATGGTCATGTTCCGGTACGCTGGTCAGTGGCTGGCGAGGCCTGCGCTCGGGTCTGCTGGTCCGACTATCAAGATTGCCTCCTATGCAGTCGCGCTTCCCGGCCTGGTGGCTAGCGGCATGATTTGCGTCCATGTTTCTGGAAAGTCTGTCTTCGTCCGCGTGCTTCGAGGATCCAAGCACTTGGATGCAAATACATGGCAACACTGGACTGTGTGGCTTGCATCGACCTTTGGCACCGGGCTCATCGGCTGGGTAATCTGTGAAGCCATACCATTCTACGGCTCCCTGGTCTCTATTATCGGCTCGTTGGGTTTCGGCCCACTTGGCATCTGTCTTCCTGCCATAATGTGGTTCTGCATGCATCCAGACTATCGTCAGGGTGGCATGCGGGAGAGACTTCTCTGGTGGGCCCATTTAGCCATATTGACGATGGGATTATTCGTGACCGTTGGTGGGACATATGCGAATGTTGTGGTGATCATTGGGCAGTTTCGAGATGGTGCTGTGTCAGGTCCGTTTGACTGTGCTGACAACAGCAACACCGTGGGGTGACGTGACATCGCCAGCAGTAGATACGTTGATACAAAGCGGTGCTGACTCTGTGATAAAAGTTGAGACCACCAAGCAGCCTGGGTGTCCATCTGATGCGAGTGCATGCACGTCACACCAGCAAAGCCGATGCCATCTACAGGCAAGAGTATGCTATGACTATCATTACAGCCCTAGCAAGATCTGTCGTATCGTTTTCGGGAATCGATAATATCAACATGGATCTTGAGTAGCTGCATCTTATTGCATTCAATGCGCAAGACTGAGGCATTTCGATCGAAGCGCATGCCCTAAAGATCCCTAGTGGTCAGCTTTACAAATCACAAGCTTGCTCGAACAAGGAAATGCTTGCGAGTCATGTACACGCCAGCGGCTGAATCGAGTGACATGCGGGAGAAATCGAGATTTGGGCGGAAGCGGAAACAAACCACGGTATCGCGCACATGTTGGAATAGCTGCACTCTGCCACCTCGGAACTTATGGTTACACTATTAACATAACCCTCCAAACGATCATGAAGCCTAACAGCTCTTCGCGATTCTTGATCACTGGTGCTAGTCAATTTGATGCAAGAAAGCGGGTGGTAATTTGTCACTGCTGTCATGCCCAAATTCCAGACAAATCTTTGGCGGAAGTATAGACGAGGTCCATCGACGGCGTCGAGTCAGTCTGCTGAGCCGTTGTTGTCGTTGTTGTTGTTGATGATGCTGTATCGTTCCTGGACGTCATGCATCGCTAGTCAGGCACGAATACGAGAATTCTGCCATTCTGCGCCTGCAGAGGACGGACTAGCGTCCGAACTATTATTGGCTTCACACTAATTACATCTTTCAGCGCTGCAAGCGATCTACCTTCGGCTGGGCCTCGACCGTCTAGGCCTGTGCTCAGTAAACGCTATTTTGCAGTAGTGCTATAGGTGAGTATGTATTGCACTGGCGGTCTGGCAGTAGGCAAGACCTCAATGCATTCTCGAGAGCGAGACCAGCGAATGTCGTCTTTTCTGATAGACACCGGAAAATGAGTAACATCGTGTCTACACATCGCTGATGAGCCTTGGGATGCCGCCTGCAAAATTGACACGGCACGGCTGAAGCACTATAATTGCTTAGTATCTGTGCTACATCCTTCGCCTGAACTTCGTATTCTTCCAACTATTAGAGCATATACGGTCTGCACGCTACGATATTGTTCCACATATGCAAAGACAAAAATAAATATGCGCGGACCTCACCGTTGCTAAGAATATGGGTCGTACTTCCTCCTCACTCTTATATATACTGCTGCACTTGCGCATCTGGGAGTAATTGTTTTCATCATCCATTGATATATTTCAGCCACCACTCACACACATACAATCTCCAACACGTCAACATCTTTGTTCAGAATGTACACTAAAGCTCTGCTCGCTTTGGCGCCCATTGCCGCTCAAGCTGCTCAGTCAGCTCGCTGGCCTCTTTTCACCCTCCGTGCCAACGTCACAGAGCAGTATACCGGCTATGGTTCAAGCGATCCTCGCCAACTGTGGCACAATGCTCCCATCGGTCAATTAGGTGCAGGCGACATTCAGGGTCCTCTGTTCGACAACGACTGCACTCAGCTCCGTGCCGGCATGGACGACCACGGTAAGAAAACTTCAACGCGGCAGTCCCACCAGGCTTTGCTAATGCCAGCAGCTCCATACTCTTCACCTGAACTCTTCTATTCAAAGGCCACTTCTAATGGCCAGTATGCTCCCAGTGAACTGGTTGCCGGCAGCTACAAGATGCAAATTGCGCAGAAGAACCAGAAGGATGCCAACGGTCGTCGTGCTGTCGCCCTGTCTAGCTGTGGAACTGGCTCAAGCAGCATCTACGTCAGCGCAAAGGAGCCCTACCACCTCACCTACGAGAACAAGGAAGTTAAGAACGAAAAGTTCGGCAGCTTCTACCTCTGTGGTGGTGGCAAGAAGGGCGATGACTACTACTACGGTGACGGCATCTTCTACCGCAGCGCCGACGAGAAAACCCCCGAGGAGTGCGGTGAGGTTATCTTCTACCCTGAATGGTAAGTTTACTAGCTCTCCACACACATGATCGATAGAGCGCCATACTGACTCACGCTTCTGCAGCATGCCGCTTTCGTACACTATCACGACCACCCAGGGCACATCTAAGGGCACCTTCCCCGACGGCCGTAACCAGGCTGGCCACTACAATGCCACCTGCTACGTTGATGTCAAGGGCGTCACTGGCGCTCCTAACGCTGACATTGCGACGTGGTTCAGTGCCCCACGTACTAGCTACGCTCCTATCGGCAAGATCCATGTGTAAATACCACCTAGAAGATATCATGACAGTAACCCTGTCGATGGGGCGAGGGTCAAGGGCCAGGGAGGGGAGGCTCGATGGATGAGGGACGAAATCAATATATTGGACGATGAATGCGTTTTGAATGATCAAAAGGGCTTATCTATGAGTAATCGACTACTTGACTCAGCATCTATCAATGACCTGTTTGTCGGTGTACATAAGATCGTTCAAACGTCTTGCGCTTCGTCGCAATATATTCGGGAGGAATCGGGACCTTTCGGCTCGAAAGCGGAGGTACAGCTGTACATTACATATTCTGGTACTTTGTCAGATCAATATGCTTTGCTAGACTGCAACAAAAACAATCATATTCATACCCTTACTCCGTTCGATCATGGATGCGACGAAGTCTCCCCGTATCTTGATCACCGGCGCGAGTGGCTCCTATGCGAGAAAACTGCTGGAGCGCTGCTTAGCCAAAGGCGTCGACCCATCGTCAATCATACTCGTTACCCGCCGACCAGAAACTCTAATCGACAGCGTGCCTCGAGCCACAACTGTTCTTCAAGGTTCCTTCGACGACGCTGAGGAAGATCTAGCCCGCACATTTGCCGGTGCTGAACTCGTCTTCATGATCAGCACTTCTCGCGCGGGCGCAAGAATCCCCCAACATCAGAATGCTGTCAATGCTGCTATAAAAGCAGGAGCAAGACACATCCTCTATACAAGCTTCATCGGTGCAGATCGGGAGACTCCGACTGCACTTGTTGCGAAAGAACATAAAGCTACCGAGGCCATGATTCGCCAGAGCGGTCTGGCGTTCACATTCCTCCGTGACAGCATGTACTTGGAAGCGATGACAGGAGCGATTCTTCCTGCAGCTTTAAGTGTAGGCAGTCTGCGATCGAATGCTGGAGAAGGCAAAATTGCTCTCGTCAGCAAAGACGATTGCGTGGAGTCAGGTGCCGCAATCCTGGCCAACCCTTCTGCTCACATCAACAAGGTGTACGAGATCACAGGCCCGGAACTCCTCTGCTTTGAGGAGGCGGCTGCTATGGGTAGTCGCCACTTCGGCAAGCCGATCAATTGGTGCCCTATCTCGGACGACGACTTCTTTGCAGATTTCGATGCCATGGGCGTCCCACGCGAGCCGAGTGACGATTTTGAGCAGAATGGCGTCAATGGATATCACTGGAACAGCTCAGACATGGTCTCCTTTGGAAAGGGTATAAGGCTTGGAGAAATGACCGGGCTGAGCAATGATGTGTTCCAACTTACTGGTAGACACCCTATTGGTTTGTCGGAACTTCTACAAAGACAAAAGTCGTAGAATTTACATGATGGATGTTGTCGGTTTGAACCTTGACCAACGTGATCGAAACGATAACTCGCTTTGGTGCTTACGTGTACGATCCTTTCTAGAGTGTGGCTGTACATGAAGACGGGATTGTAATGGTTTGAAGAGCTATGTGTATGTATCATGACTACCTTACTTGTGCAAGATAGCAGGGAATCCGACTCTGAGCATTCTGCAAATATTCAAGCAACAGCAGACATCTGCCCTCGCTTTGCTCAAAGCACTTGTCCAGAATTTGAAGTCCTTCTTCAATCTCATCGGCAGTGACAGTGACAGGAGGAGCGAGACGGAAGACACCGCCCATGCCGGGCAGGTTGACAACATTGCATGATAGGCCGCTGGCCATCGCGAGTTCTGAGACTGCTTGGCCAAGATCAGACCCAGGTGCCTTGGTCTCCTTATCGCTGATGATCTCGATACCCTGGAGAAGGCCACGGCCTCGGATGTCGCCAATGCACCAGTACTTCTGTTGGAGCTTCTTAAGTCCTGTGCGGCAGCTGCTGACCGCGCTCGGCTGCTTTGGCAGCTATGTTGTCGCGCTCAACGATTTCCAACACTTTGCAGCCGACAGCAGCGGTCAGAGGGTCATTGAGGTGAGTAGTCAGCCAGAGAAAGTTGGCTTCTCTGCAGCCCTGCTCGACTTCCGCGGTAGTGGTGACTGAAGCCAGAGGAAGACCGCAGCCAAGAGTCTTGGACAGGCAAAGGATGTCAGGGACGATGTCCTCGTTCTCAAATGCGAACATCTGACCAGTGCGACCAACTCCAGTCTGTGCTTCGTCTAAGATCAGGAGCATACCACGCTTCTTGCACTCTTCTGCCATGCGGGCAAGGTAGCCTTTGGGTGGCTCGAGAATCCCACCGGTTGATAGGATTGGCTCCATGATGAATGCAGCAAGAGAGCCGACGCTCTGCCTATCAATCATCGACCAGCCAAATTCCAGCTCAGTCTCCCAATCGTAAGAACCATCAGACTTCTTGAAGGGCGAGCGGTAGGGATACGGAGCCGGGAAAGCTAGCTGGCCAGGTACTGCAGGGCCTCCGTTCTTGCGGCAGCGGAATATGTGGCACCGCCTGAGCCAGATGTCAGACCGTGGTAGGAAGCGGAGAACCCGACGATCTCGAATTTGCCGGTCGCGCATTTGGCCATCTTGATTGCGGCTTCGGTGGTCTCTGAGCCAGTGTTGAGGAAAAATGACTTGTCGAGACCAGGAGGTAGAATGCGAGCAAGACGCTCCGCAAGCTCAACGACGGGCTCCGTGATCATGTTGCTGATGAGGTGATCGAGCTCGCCAACATACTTGCGGACAACCTCCACGATCTCAGGGTGTGAGTGACCGAGGAGCGAGCTCATTTGCCCGGAGGTAAAGTCCAGAATTTGGCGACCAGATGAGTCGTGAAGGCGGGTTCCCAGCGCTTTGGTGATGACCATGGGCGAAGCAGGCACGCCAGTGTACATCAAGTACCTGTTGGCACGCGGCCAGAAGGTGTCCTCATTCATCTTGACGGCGACTGCAGGAGCGGCCGTAATGGCGGGAGTCTCAGTGAGCGTCATCTCGAAGATATGCTGGAAGACACTCGCTGGACAGGGATTGTGGAATAGAGAGGTGTAATGATGTGAATGCAAGAGAGCGCTACGATACCTGGTGGCGAGATCTATATGGGTGCATCTTAGCACGACAGCCAGCGTTCCAGAAAACTAAAGCAAGAGCTCCGATTCGGAAAGCCCTCATCGTGTCGGCGGTAAAGTGTATACCGGCGAGACAGGCTGTCGACAACAAGGGAGTTGCGAGTGGGCAGGCTTCTCGGCATCGGAAAAGGGCAACGGGAAAGTCGTCGAGTTTCCCGCTGCGATAAGATAAAGGGCGATGAACAAGCGCGATAAGATAAGGCAAGATAACGATGGGGCTGCGTTGGCCGACGGGCACGCTCTCCGGCGCCTGTATGTTGGCCGGCGAGACTACCTACGGAGGTAGTATCGTTCGCCTGCCTCTCCATGGCCGTGACAACCGTTCCTTTCCGCTCTGGACCAGAAGGCCGCCGCAGTCATGCAGCACCCCGAAGCACGACCATACCGTTCGCACAAACTCCCTGCTTGCAGCGCATGCCGGCATCGGAAGGGCCGCTGTGAAGTCGACGACCCGTCTCTGCCTTGTCAATACTGCCGACGACGGAAAATCGATTGCGACCATGGCATGACCTGTCCGAGCTCACAACAGCGGGCAGAGCGTCATAATCAGCTTCCGCCAGCCAAGCGGCCCCGTACAGCCAGCAGTGTTGTCGTTGGCGATGCAGCACTTACTCCCATCGAGCAGCGGCCTCTTGGCGACGTCCAAGTGCCTGAGGAGGCCGAAGAGTCCTCGCCGGTCATGGTGAACCCTTCCCTGGCAGAGGACGTTGATATTCTTGAGCGTCATCTGGCTTCGCAGGGCGGGCCAAACGTTCCCGAGAGAAGACCGTACGTTCGACTGTGTAGCGCTAGTGGCGAGTCCATCGTCTATCGCACCGTAGCCAGACGACGAAAGGGACTACAGCAGACAGCTACACCTGGTCTCTTGCAACTGGAGATCATAGAGAACGTGCTTGGGCCGTTAAAGACAGAAGTCATCAGATTGTATGACCCTCAAGAAAACCAGATCAAGGCGGACTCTTCTGATCCTTCCAAACAGGTATTTTGACCGCGTGCATCAGTGCTTTCCACTCATCGATGAACAGTCCTTTTGGTCTCTGTGGCGAAAAGATCCTCGTCGCATCTCACCGACGCTCTTGTGCGATGTATACGCCGTTACACTAGCATATTGGGACTGGTTCCGATGTACTGCGTAGGCAGTCACGGCCCGATGTCCAGTTCATCTGGAATCAAGCAGTATTAGCTCTTCGGGACGAGTTCATGGCGCCTTCGATGGCAACTGTGCATGCTGCACTCCTTGATATGCTAGGCCGCCCAATCTACCATATTACTGGTAACATTATGAACGCAGGTCGAACAGTCAACTTGGCTCATAGTCAAGGCCTCCATCGTGATTCATTCAAATGGCGTATCAGTGATGCTGAGAAAAGCCTTCGCACTAGGGTCTGGTGGGCACTGGTCATCCATGATCACTGGTATGAAACCGCGGCCTTCTCGTTGTGACGCAATGCATCTAACGCAACGTTAGGTCCAGCTTATCACACGGCACTCCTCCAAATATCTCAAGCCAGAATTACGATGTTCCCTTGCCAGTGATAACACCGCGAATAGGAAGCGGTACGAACGGTACTGTATCGCCTGCAGCGGAGACTTTCCCTCACTTGTGCTGGCTCACAAAGCTTCTCGGAGAACTGCCTCCCATGATCTACTCACTCCGGGCCAATAATACAGAGCACTGGAAGCAAATACGCCGGACCGAATGCGCTCTTGACGATTGGATAGACGCTTTACCAGACTCTCTGGACGAGACCAGAAAACCTGCCAGTCAGGTGTCTGCCGTTCCTGGAGCAAGTAGTCTTTGGATCTGTTACTTGTCATTGAAACTCGTACTCAACAGGCTAGCTTTCAAGGTGAGCAAACCTGCCAGACGTATAGAATCTCCGAGTTGACAATGTGATAGGTGACCATGAGCGAAAGCGATGAGACTCAGAAGGAGCTCCACCGCTACCGACTTGCTTTGCTCCGAAGATCCGCGTTGTCGCTTGTAGATTATGTCGCTTCCCTACAGGAGCAGCATTTCCGCGAGTTCTGGCTGCCTTGTAAGTCTCCATGATTCTTTGCAAGTGGGAAACATACTGATCATCTGCAGATACGGCCTACTTGCTCGTGTCGGCGGTCACCACTTTGCTCAGGCTTCTCGTCGAGTCTGACAGCACTTCAGATCGGGCTGAGATCTGCACGAAGCTTCTCAAGTTCCTAGAAGTTCTGAAATTGGCACGTGAGAATTACGGCTGGGATCTCGCCCAACTGTGCATTGATACTTGTGGACAGCCCATCGAGAAACTTGCTGCCGTAAATTCTAGTTTATCGAACACTAGCCGAGAGCCGGATTCGAATGTCGTGGGCGATGGGACTCGCACATCGACTCACGGCATCACAACGGACACAAATGGGACGCCTCTGCAAGACATTGGCACGCGGACCCCCATTAGCTGATCCAATGACCTTTCCTCTGGATTTGGACATTCCTTGGGATTATCTGTGGGACGATATGATTGAGCCTTGGCCTATGGATCTTTAATGTAATGTCCTCTAATTTCTGACCATTCCATCTTTCCATGTAAATAGTCTCGTGCTCAGCATTTTCCCGCGGAAATCGAGTTTCAGAGGATTCGATTACTGGCACCATAGAAAGATAACAGTCGCATTGGCTATCTGCAATCTGCAACACACTACTCATGATACAACCCCTTCTCTGGCGGCTTGACACCATACCAGTCAAGACCAAGTCTGTCTTCAGGATCGGGATCAGGCATCTGATAGTAGCCGTCGTATCGCCAGAACTTCCTGCCCTCCCACGTATCCTCGACTGGCGCCATGCCCTCACTCTGGAGCTTTTGCGCCACTTTGTCAACATCATTCCAGACGCGGAGGATGTTCTCCCCGGCACACAGCGCAAGCTGTTCTTCGGTGGCTCCGCGGTCGAGAATCGCCTTGAGTAGGTGAGGAAAGCGGGAACAATCTTCCAAACCGGGTATGACCGATGCGATGCCTAAAATTGTTGTTAGTCCATGGCATACCGGAACAATTATTCGCGCATCCTACCATCAAAGTCAGAGCCCAGACCAACATGCTCCCAGCCAATGCGGTTGGCGATGTAGAATAGATGATCCAAGAGCATGTCCATTGTAGCTTCAGATCTCTTGGCACATAAATGTTCAGGCACGAATGTTACCATTATGATGCCGTTGTTAGCTGGGATCAGATCAAGGACTGAGTCTGGAACATTTCGAGGGCAATCAAATACGCCTCGAACGTTGCTGTGCGAGAACATGACAGGTGCCAGTGTGGTGCCGAGTGCTTGATGTGCTGCTTCAGGAGAGACGTGGGAGAGATCGACCATCATGCCTGTACGGTATCAGCCAAGCTGGGCCAGACCAGCGTAATACGTGTAGCACTTACCAATGCGATTCATTTCTTTGATTGCGGCTTTGCCAAGTGGAGACAAACCTCCATGGACTGGACCAACTCTCGAGGTCGATGAGTCGCAGAACGCGTTGTTCTCAACGTGAGTCAATGTACACTGCCAATCATCGTTAGCACTCCGCAGCCCATTGTGTCATCGTTCAAGACTCTTACATATCTCACTCCCAGCTGGTGGTACGCTCTTATCACACTTATAGAATTGCCGGCTTGATGCAACCCTTCAAGCCCGATGGAGCAAGCAATCTTGCCTTGCTGATATACTCGTCTGACATCTCCAGGCAGATAGATAAGCTCAAAGTCTTTGGGGTACTGCTTGACCATCCGGATCGACAGATCGATCTGCTCAATAGCATCGCGACACATATCGTTGTAATCAGGGAGGGCAAAATCTTCTGAGCCACGCAAGTGTGGCACGCAGATAGACCAGAATTGCAAACCGACCGCACCTTTTTTCAAGCGTGGCAAATCGGTCATGCCTCGCTCAAAACCTTTCTCGAGGTCAAACTTGGGATTGTTGTGGATTTTGCCTTGGAAACAGCAGCGTGGCTGCTGTGGAAGATCATTGTGGCCGTCCGCAAGTGGTGTGTTGAGTAAAACACGTTTGACCCGTTCGTCGATATCCAGTAGCTGGTATGGGTGTACGCTTTCTTGTTCCGACATTGTGTTTTTGATCATCAACTTACTTAGGTCTGTCGTTGCTGCTTTGATCAGAACGTCTTGTACTTTACCCAGTAAGAGTCCCCGCCATAATCGAGACTCCGTGACATCGGAGAACTCGAAAGTGGAGCTTCGGGAAACTTAGATATCACCTATCTTTGAGCGGGGTGAAACCGGGGTTGGCTTCGCACGTGGCCCACCATTCGACGCATTGGCCATGTTCTGCTACTTATCTTCCTCGGTAGCCCAATCGTTCCGCTGGACATTATCTGTGGCTGATATATCTTATCAAAGTCTCCTTTTTGCTTAGTAGGCGATTACAGCGCGCCGTATGGGTTTCGAGCTTCGCAATAGATGCCGAGGACAGAAAGTAGGTTGCGAAACACATCGGAACGGCAAACTTGGGAAGAGGTTTCCGGGGTATTGGAGATCCTAAATGATACTCAATCGGCTATAAGATCCTAGCTGCAGCAAGCAAAGCTGACATCAAGCACCGACGTATCATCGTAACCTATTCACACTCGCAGACAAAATGAGATCGCCGTGGTCAAAGGAAAAGGCTCAACCTCCACCTCAACCCGCAATAGACCAGAGTAATGAGAAAGACGCCGCGATTTCTGATGCAAAAGTCATCGATCATGAGACGAACAAGTGGGATCCTGCTCAACTGGCCGAGGTCGTGGACATCGACGATAAGAAGCTCCTCCGGAAAATCGACCTTCGCTTGATGCCAATTCTGTACGTCTAGGCCATCTCCCAACAATCAAAGAGGTCCGGAAGCTGACGAAACCAAGGTGCATCACCTATGCATTGCAGTCAATCGATAAAACAACCCTATCATACGCCGCAGTCTTTGGAATCGTAAGTGTCGGAGATTGGTGTGAGGCCTCGGGTACAGTCGCTCATACCCTTCTTTAGCGCGAGGAAGCCAATCTTTCCGGTCAGGACTTCTCTTGGCTGGGAGCGATCTTCTACCTTGGGTACATGTTCTGGGAATGGCCAACCGCGATTCTCCTACAGAAGTTCCCACTGGCCAAGTTTCTAGGTGTTTCTGTACGTTGTTATCCCGAGTCTTAGCGGATTGGTCACCACTAATGCCAAGTAGGTGGTCCTCTGGGGAATTGCTCTCACATGTCATACACCTAGCCACAGCTTTGCTGGCCTCGCAGCCGCCAGATTCTTCCTCGGAGTCTTTCGAAGCGTCCATCCAGCCAGTCACGATGGTGATGTTCAGCCTCTGGTATAAACGACAGGAGCAACCATTGCGCTTGGGAATCTGGATTGGCTGCGCAGGACTGGGATATGTCATTGCTGGTATCGCAAGCTATGGTATTGGCCACATTCAAGGAGATCTCTCCAGTTGGCGCTACTGCTTCCTAATATGGGGGTGCGTTACGATTGCTTGGGGCGCAGTCGTTCTTTTGTACCTGCCCGACAGTCCTGCCACAGCCAAATTCATCTCGCGCGAGGAAAAGGCCGGTGTCATTGAACGGATCAGAGACAACGGTACTGGAACGGAAGACAAGACCTGGAAGTTCGATCAATTCAAGGAGACGCTGCTCGATGCCAAAACCTGGCTGATCTTTGTGTTCGCTGTCGCCTCCAACGCACCAAATGGTGGTCTTACCACATTTCAAGGACTTATCATCCGTGGTCTTGGATTTTCTACGCTTCGGACAACGCTCATCCAGATGCCGTCAGGCGCCATCCAATTTGTTGTATGTACGGGCGCTACGCTTATCGCATCATCCTACCAGAACGCCCGGTTGATCACGATGTTTGTCTGTCTTCTTCCTACACTGACTGGCGTAGTCGGAATGTGGACGCTGTCGCAGGCCAACCCTTACGGCCGTTTGGTTTGCCTGTGGATCACCTTTACCTACACAGCTTCCTGGACACTGGTGATGTCAGTGGTCATCGCAAACACTGCAGGCCACACCAAAAAGTCTACCAGTGCTGCGATACACTCATCGGCTACTGCCTAAGGCAACTTCATCGGCCATTCTTCTTCCTCAAAAGACAAGCACCTCGCTACGAGCTCGGGATTGGCATGATGCTGGCATGCATTGCAATCCAGATGCTGTGTATAATCAGCTTTACATACTTCTGCACAGAAATCGCAGACGTGCTTGCACAAATGCTTTGGCCGTGCAAGATTCTACCAGTGATCAGGCTTCAGGCCTTGATGACAAGACTGACTTCCAGAATCGCAGCTTCAAGGTATGACTATCAGCGTGACCCTTATGTTTCCAAAAGTAATACTAACGCACTACACTCACAGTATGTGTACTAAAATGGACCACCTGGTCAGCAAGTGAACAAATCTTTTAAATCCCATCTATGAAGTCGCGAAATTTGGCTTTCTAATGTAAAGAATGATTGTTATGGTACGATAGAGCAACAAAACATTTGATTGCCACTAAGGGACAGCTCTCGATCACATTCCCATCAATAGCTCATATACATACAAGATTACTACACGAGGTCACATAGAAAAAAGTCAGCTGATATGTGTAATGCCTGTACTCGTAACCATTGATTGGCATTTACGCAGACTGCTTGAAGATGAACTGAAATATAAGGTAGTTGCAAATGAACGGTAGCATTCAAGTTGGTGACTTCCCGCTTCAATGGTGTATTATACTCATCGTCATTGTAAGATGTCATTGCCTCCTCGATATGATGTCGCACAAAGCGTTTGAGTTGTACATTGATACTTCACAGTCAGCTAGTCAACTCGCAACAGCCCAAGCCCACTCCGGTCCAACGATATCTCGAATCTCAGCGCAAACACGTCGCCTCCAACCCGTCATAACAAACGTCTCGTTAGCGTCATCGTCACCCAGAAAGCACCCATACGACATAAGCACAAGTGCTGCAGCCTCGTGGCAATCCAGTAATCTCATAAACTCTTCGCTCAACAGACACATCCATTGCATGGACGCTCTACGTGCTGGACACCACTCTGATGTTTGTGCTTTCCTCACTAGCCATAACATGAGGTCCAGGGCGCCCTCGCATATGTGTCTGACTTGTGGATCTGGTTCGAGATGAAGGAACGTCAAGGATCCTAGCAGTTCAAGGAGAGGGTCAAGAGGGCCGTGGTCTGGTGGGTCTTTTTCTGTAACATAGAGTACTTTCTCACGTCGCTCTGGCCAGATCACACCAAAGCAATCTCCAATCGCCCGCGTGCCTTTAGTTAACTTGCAGATCATGATTAGATCGTCAAGCATAGACGGCGGGTCATGCTCGCCACGTAGAATCTCCTTGAGAGATCCTTCGGCATACAGGGTGAACATGATGAGGATCGAGGCAAGGTGGCACACAGCCCCATTATCGCGACTCGCATTTGCCACGACAGTCCTCATGATTCTCACAGCATTCTGCGAATAATCGAAACCCAAGGAAGCATACATGTCTCGTCGCTGGCGCTGCGATGAGATCCCTTTTTGAGATCGATGTGCGGTATGCGCTTGTTCGAACGACGATATCGATAAGGCCAGGTTCATGATGATAGGATGGTGGACAGCGAGCAGTGCTACTTCGTGCCTCCAGAGATGTTCAACCGCTCTCTGAGGATTGACAGCTTTGAATGCCACGTTGTGCCAGTGGTATAATAGCTCTCGATCTTGGGCGTTGATGCGACCTGCGGGCGATGGGACAATTCGTTGGAGACGTGGAACAGGCGCCAACTGCTTCAAAACCATGTCACTTGGTTTTCCGATCCGCGAAGAACTGCTTCGGAACCTGATGCTGCATTCTGAGCCTCGTCGGACGCATGCCGTACAGGGACTGGCTTCATCACACTAGAATCAAAATAAGCTTTGATCGGCGTCACGTGGTCTCTGTGAAGCATTACTTTTACTTTCCTGGCTTTGCACTCTAGACAGCCAGTCCGTGTCTTTCTATAGACCATTACAAAACGCAAAAGACTGAATCATGATAAATGAATGATGTTCGAATGGAGCGTCCAGATCTTCTCAAAAAGTGCGCTGCCGTACAACCCCACGCCATAGTGGGCCTCGATCGCGTCATCTCTCAGAACGCATCCTCTACTAATCCAGTCTCGGCAACATACGTTGCCCAATGTACCAACATCTCCTCCAATACTTCGGGGCGTTCTACCGCTAGATTATGCTGCTCAGCTGGATCATCTTCCACGTTGAACAGCTCCCAGCCAGCTCCACTTTGTTTTGCCAGTAACACCGCTTTCCAATGGCCTTTGCGAATGGCACGATTTCCAAATAACTCCCACCCATGGATGTGATTCGCATCCTCGTGCACGGCGGGGTAGTCCGCAGGAGAGGAAAGATGGTTCACCCAGGACTTTCCTCGAGGCACAACGACCTGTCGACCTCTGAAAGACGTGCCTGGATGCTGCACTTGTGCAAGGTCGAGAATGGTTGGCAAGATATCCATGACATTTGTGAATGAATGCGAGACAGTGTTGGGCGCTACCGAGAACGCTGGATAGCGGATCAGGCAAGGGCAGCGAATTCCACCCTCCGTCGACCATCCTTTGAACCCGCGAGAAGGCGCGGTAGCAGCGCACGCCCAGCGTGAGCCATACCAGACGTAAGAGTTGTGGTTGCCGATATTCTCGAGGCTATTGTCGTAATGGGCGTCGATCATCTCGCCCAATGTCTTGAAGGACGAAAGTAGCTAATGCCTCATGTCAGTTCGTGCGATCTGGTGTCGAAAGGCCAGGAACACTCACCGGAGCTGCTTCCAAAGTAGATCCTTCTGCGCCGTTGTCTGACATGAACAAGATGAAAGTATTATCCAGTTCGCCTGAGGCTTCAAGTGCATCGATCACTCTGCCAATGCTCTGGTCGAGCAGGTCGACCATGGCCGCGTAGACCTCCATCTTTCTTGCGGAGACAGCTCGCGCATGATTTGTAAGATCTTCCCACTTTATACCAGCCTCGAAGCCGACGGGCGGGGCAGCTTCAACATCAGATGGCACAGACCAATGCTTTCAACTTATCCAATCTGTCCAGTCTGAGTTGGTCCGGCCCTGCATCGTACCTGCCGCCTGTATCTATCAGCACCGGAGCACATGAGTATAAAATGAGACTCACGATATTTCTTCACAATGTCTTGAGGCGCCTGCATTGGCCAGTGTGGCGCTGTGTACGCCAAGTAGGAGAAGAACGGTTGCTCTTTTTCTTCCTCCGTCCTGTCAGCCAACATATCGATTAGTTTGTCGGTGAAGAAAGTTGATGAGTAGAAGTCCTTCGGTAAGTCCTTCTTCCTATCGACAGGCTTTTCATTTTCCATCCAAAAGCCATCAGACGTCAAAAGCATCGTGTCTTCATTTGCGTCAAACTGCGGCTCGTAGTTGAAGTGATTACCGCAACCAGGCAAGAAACCAAAACTTTTTCTGAAGCCTCTGGCGCTTGGTGACACGTCGGGAGTCATACCCAGGTGCCACTTTCCTGACATCATTGTCAAGTAGCCTGCGTCCGATAAGATCTCGGGCAGAGCTGCGACTTTCCAATTAAGATAACCTTCGTATCCAGGCTTGCCAACGTAGTCTGGGGTCTTGCCAGTAATCTTCCTCTTCATCTCGCCGGGTTCGGCCATCTGGCCAAGCCCAGCGATGTGGTTATCGGTGCCAGAGAGCAGCATAGACCGTGTTGGTGAACATGCCTGTGCAGTATGGAAATTGGTCATGCGGATGCCATCTTTGGACAGCCGATCCAAGACGGGAGTGTCAATCTCGGATCCATACGGCTTTGTGTCGCTGAATCCAAGGTCGTCGGCGACAATGACAAGGAAGTTGGGTCGTTTGGCTGTGTTCATGATTGCACACGATATTCGAGAACTGAGGTGAAAGTAAATAAGACAAGATTGCATCCCGCGCTGATGTGAGACCTTTTTAGTGACCGCCGCGGGATGCACTGCAGACGGCGAAATTCGGGTCAGTCTCAATGAACTCGAGATTGAAGTGTTTACGCCATCCTTTGCGATGTGCTATACCACGACAGGGTGTCCCCGCGTACAATCTAGCGTAGTTCGGATGTTGCTCTCGTTGGTTCAATGTTCAATGATGGCTTGGGATCGCTTAGTGAGGCATGATCCACGACTCCACTATCTCCACATCATCCGAAGGACTTAAACTGCCGAAAAGTAGGGCTGCTACGCGCAACATGCTGTTATTGGTGAGCGGTACCCACCGACGTGAGAGCCGTGCACCCTTGAACAGCTCGGATCATGGTCTCATTGGTCAATCGACTTCTGTTGCTCCATCGTCCTCCCAGTCAACAATCAGGGCTATAGAAACACAATGGTAGAAGCAAGACGATAACAGAGGCTCAATAGACCTTCCAGACTTTCAGTCTGAGTATTGCGCCATCTCACATCCATATTGCGTATCTACAATGTTACAGGCGGCGAGAACTGACCGTGCGAGTGCAAAGAGGTGCTTCCCTCGTATATATTTGCATATGCACCTTCAATACAGAACACTTGAGCTCGGCCAGTCAGAGGCACCCCCTCGGAGATGTCGACAGAGAAACAATCGCACTTTGCCACGATGGATGACCACGGCACGTCTGATCAGGATTCGGAAAAGGCTCAACACTTTTACACCACTGAGGAGCAGCGCATCAACCACAATGACTGGTCAGAAGCCGAGGAGCGAGCTATCGTCCGCAAGCTCGACTTTCTTTTGATGCCTCTTCTCATCGCTGCTTTCTTCGTCATGCAACTCGATCGCGGCAACGTCGGCAACGCCCTCACAGACTTCTTCCTCGCAGAAGTCGGCATCACGCAGCTCGAGTTCAACACGGGCAGCCAGCTCATGAGTCTAGGAATCATTTTGCTTGAGCTGCCCAGTAACCTTGTCCTCTATCGCATTGGTCCGCAAAAATGGATCAGTGGTCAAATCATCTGCTGGGGTCTGTGTGCAACTTTCCAAGCTTTTATCAAAGGGAAAGGTGTTGGTGTCTGGTATGCCACTAGACTGTTGCTCGGTCTTCTAGAAGCAGGTTTCATTCCAGCAGGCTTGTACACTTTGACGCAATGGTATAAGCGCAACGAGACGAGTGGACGATTCACCGCATTCTTTCTCGGCAATATAGTTGCTTCTGCCGCAAGTGGTCTGATTGCGTATGGAATCCTCCAGATGCGAGGTGTGGCAGGGCTGTCCGGCTGGCAGTGGATGTTCATCATCGAGGGCATGGTCACAATACTCGTCGGTGTCCTCTTCGCCCTCCTCATGCCTTGCTCTCCCGCAAATCCGACAAACCCTTTCGGCCACTTGTACTTCACGCCACGAGAGGTACATATTCTTACCCACCGCGTGGCCGCCGAAAATTTTACCGAATCTGCGAAACACAAATACGTCAGATGGGCTGATCTCAAGGCGGCTTTCTCGCGATGGTACATCTACCCACAGCTTACCGTTTCGTTCTGCTGCATCGCCATCATCTCACCCTTAGGAACATATGTACCTTCCATCATCGCCGGTTATGGCTATGATCGTCTTCAAGCAAACGCACTGTCCTCAGTCGGCAACTGGATCAACATCGTGCTAATCCTGTCGTTTGGCTGGATTGCCGATAAGACTCAAAAGCGCGGCGCTCTCGTCTTTCTCGCTTCTGTGCTGAGTTTCGCATTCTGCCTTGCGACAAGACAACTCGTCGCGAGTGCGAGCCGTGATCTGAAGTACGGAATCCTCGTGTGCAGCACACTCTGGGGATCCGTGGCGCATCCTGTGAACGGCTCTTGGCTTGCTGTCAACATTCGTAATCCTGCAGAGCGCTCGATCACGATGGCTCTCCTCATCATGACTGCAAATGCTGCAGGCTTAGCAGGTGCTCAGATTTCCAGGCGCAAGACAAGCCGCTGTATAGGACTGGCTTTACAGTCATTCTTACGCTGGCATCTATAGCTTTGGTGTTTGCGTTTGGTTCAAATGCACAGTATTTATGGTTGAACAAGAAACTGGCTCGGAAAGAGGAAGCCGAGAAGGAAGCAGGGGAGTCGGCCAATGAAGAGCGAGCCTGGCGGTTTTCTTTGTAGTAGAAAAACATCGGAGCATTTTTTATTCGCATGGCCCTGGGCTCGCCAGTATGTTCTTGGTGGAGCTCAGGTATAGCGAGAAGTATATGCTGAAGTATGCCATCTCGACTAACGATCTGGCGTAGATGGACTTGGACTTTGTCCTTAATGCTTGGTGCCGCTGATAAACTAGGATATATCTGTCGTGGTACAAGTTTATGTGATTCGGAGAGAGTACGCGCACATTGCGGATAAAGCGCTTGACGATAGTGGCCACATTATGTGCAGTAAAAGAGCTCTTGGCAGATTCGGTCATGCTCAGCTCCGTGAGGAAAACATACACGAGCATACCGCCAGGCTAGATGGGCTATTCTGGAATTCGGGCACGATGATCGACTGCGCTGCAGACATCAAAGTATACCAGGTTAATAACATGTTTGGCTGGGGATGTTTGGCCTTCGTATGATGGAGGACGAGGGCTTAGTGAGGCCATGCGCCTTCCCAATAATCGTTTTCGAACCAAAACTGTCCCAAGATCATCGCAAAGCCGCATCAATCTCTGCTTTCATGTCGTAATCTATGTTATCACACTCACGCACCTCTCGCGTAAGGTTAATAGACTAGGTCTTAATTCCGACTTCACCTCCACTGGCATTTCTGAAATCAGCGCGACGCAGTTTGCTTGCCACTCCGCATCATCGTCTTGCTTTTCTAGTACAGCCTTGAGTGGTTCGAACGTCGCAGAAGCATGCTTAATCATCAGTGCCCGAATGTCGGGAAATATTGGCCAATTACGATCTTGTAGCCACGTTAGGAGGTCGGGGATCAAGTGTTGCCATGTTTTGACCGGTGTGCTCCAGAAAAATTCCAATGATTTCTGATCGTGTTTGTCCACAGGTGGACGTGGTACGTCCGGACACATTCTTGGATGCAACACCTCAGATGGCACACACGCTGTGAGACAAGTGCGAAAAGTCCGAGAATGCGTAAACCAGGACAGAGTAGTGAGTATTTGTGATATTTGCGGGATATTGCAAGATCCTATTCAAGCTCTGAAAGATAATGTCTATCAGCTAACGTGACTCATCATTGGGCGATGCGACAAACTCAAAGCCGACCTAATCCAAATTTGGAACAACGGTCGTGTTCAGCTGGAGTATTAGACGACTTCCTGCCTGCCGGGATCTCCGTTCCGTTCTTTTGGGCTATTCCGGTACCCTTGGTGATGGTCGTCACGGTCGTCTACATAGATGACAGGACTTTGGAGAGCGGGCCCATATAAGGAAATGGTGCGCGGGCTGCGAAAATGATCAAACGAGAGGCATTGCATTGATCTGAAACTCGTCTTTTCCATGATCAGGATCCTCTGATAGGTTCGAAGCTTGATTAACTTTTCTAGACATCGTGCAATTAGAAGAGGTAAGATACACTGACCACCATCTGTCAGAAAATCCTGACATCACTCCGCCAGAAACGCGTTTCTTGTCGATCACGAACCTCACCTTGTCATGCCTACCTGCAGCAACATAGCCGCAAGCACCACACCAAGACTGAGCCTGACCGAATCACTGCTGCCACTTTTGGGAGAGTTCAAAGACCCTCCATTCGTGCCAGCTGATCCAGGACTGCACACCATTCTCGGCACACTCTCAGTGCTATTATCACCACTCGTCAAACACGACTTAAACCCGTCTATGGCATCTCGAAAAGCATCGTCCTGTGTCTCGTCACCTCCGGAAACCTCGATGTTGCACCAACTGTAGCAGTCAGAATAGAAATTGACAGTTCCGTTGCCGGCTTGGGAGCAGCAGATGTCCATTCGCTGATGTCTGCAAAGAAAAACTCTGTCAGAGATTGTGGGCTTCTTGTTGTCTCTCAAGATGGGGATGGCGTCGCACTGACCCTCCAGGAACGGTACAGTATGGCATGCCGCCGCCATCCATCGTTGGAACGGATGTGGTGTTGCACGAATACGTGGGCGAGTCCGCAGACATGATCGTGGCTTTCGGGGCGGTGTTTTTGAGCGAACAAGAAGAAAGACCTGAGACTGTGTAGGGCTGTCGGATGTACAAGAACGAGGTATAACGATGACTTCAAGGAAATCGTGAAGCAGACACAGACGATCAGTGCGTGGAAGTATCCTTCGTTGTACTGTACTTAGCATTCGACTCGACACACCGGCGCAGTAAGCGCTGATCGCTGCCACAGGAAGGACTGAGCTGAAGGAGTTGGCGTCACAGGCCACCAGAGCGCCAGGGCTCTCAAGCATCAGCTGTTCGATATCTATCTCCGCAGGCAAGACCCTCGTCGATGCTTTATAACGCCACGTTAGGACCGTGGAGCGTGCCTATGATCTGGAAAGACGGTGTGATTGTCTCGTTACTTGTACGACTGGATTGCGCTCGTAGCACTTTCTTCTTGATTTATAAGTCGGCATGTGACTGAGATCCCCCTTCTGATTTATAAAGCGAATACCAGCCATCAAGAGACAGCGGTCCTTGGCCGAGAACGTTTCAAGGAAGTTTCAGTCGGCAGCGATTGCGAAACAGGGTGGATCCTGGAGAATTCGGCAAAGTGCCGGGACGAAGCCAGCTGGAGACCGAGGAAATCGTAAGGAACATCTGTCGCGGCACGTTTTCATCTTTCGGTGGGCAACGACGTTTCATCGGGTGAGTGGCGTTGTCATTCTGCCTTTATCAGGCTTCTAAGCCAGTTCCACTGGGCTGCCATACTGTGCTCTGGCTTTTCTCTCATATTGATCTCAGACCTTCTCTAGATGCCCATCAATCGCAAACACGGTCATTTTCTGCCAGTCTCATGATCCTGTTGTTTTTCACAGCTCAGCTCATCTGCACATCCGGCATAGCCCAAAATCAAAATTGTCAAAATTGACATTATTCCAAAACACATCGTCAAAGTAAGTGAAGACAGTCTGCGGGTTCGTCATGCTAGCCGTCCAATCATCAGGAGTGGGGTATTGTGGTGCAGGATTCACCATTCCACCGAGTTGCGCTGCATTCGCCGGCGCAGTGCCAGGGACAGTGGCGGCGGTTTGGAGATTGTTGGTCTGAGTATTTTGCTGCGGGACGCCGTCGGGCAAGCGTCGACCACCCTCCGAGACGTCGATGGGAGCAGCCGGAGAGATTTCGTTGTCAGGCGGATATCTTGAGTCGTAGAGGCTCTTCATCCAGCGGGTTTTGGCGGCCCATTTGGTGAACGCATCGTTTCGGATGGCGATGCCTTCAACTGGAAGTGTCTCGACCGATTCAAATTTCCGAGAGATCTCGCCGATGATGGCGGAGTAACTCAGTTCTTCACGCAACGCGGCGAGATCCCATCCGTCATGCTCGAGGGTGGCGAGGCGGAGGAGTGTGACGGATGCTTGCACCGATTGCCCAAAGACTTGGAAGGGGAGGATAAGGAAGTCTTGAGGAGATATTGAAAGGTAATATTCGAAGTAGGTGCGAACGGATTCGACGCATCGCCACATGGCGTCGAGTCGTTGGCGGAGTTCGCTACTCTGCTGTTTCGATTTGTTTTCTGACAGCCCTGTGAGAGCATGTGTCCAGATGGCGATGTGAACGCTAGCTTTCTGCTGCTGAAGTAGGACTTTGGGCCTCCCTGATAGTACAGGCATTGCTACCGAGTCGAGGTCTGCTTGAAACGAGTTTGCCAAGAATCGAACAGGCGCATCAAAAGTATCGATGTTCATGACATCTTCCATGATGTGCTGCGTGCGTACCATCGCAATCAGAAAGGCGTCGCTTTGGAACTCTGCGTCTTTCTCGAGTGTCGCTGCGCACTCGGTCATCCATGGTGACCATTTGAGGGCGCTGAGTTTCTTGAAAGATGTTGACATCATCGACGTAAGATAGTAAGTTCCTAAAAATGCCTCCGCTCGTCGTTTGTAAAAGGTGGTAGCGCAGGGATCTTGCCGGTACCATGATGGGCCAGTCTGAACTTCTCGCATGAGTCTGGCGAGCGGTCGATGTTTAGATCAGCGGTGAGAGACATCGCGAGGTGAAGCAGAAGCACTGATTGTTGGGCCCACATGATATGCGGGTGGTACCTAGCGTCGGCGTTGTCAGCGATGGCTAGGAGACATGCAGAACCCGAGACTTACCATGCAATCAATATCATGATGCCTTGCAAAACCTCAAGCGACTTCTCATTACGCATGAGCAACTTCTCGCTGATTTGTCGCATCAGGTCTTTGACCATCACTTGTTGACGAGGAAGATCGTGGAAGAAAGCCACGGTGGTGATAACTTGCATCAAGAATGGTTTCTGCTGAGCAATCTCCCAAGCGTCTGTGCCTTCGGGGATTACAACAAATGGCATCGTGGGCGCCATCAAGCGCATGTACCGTCGAAGAGGATGGTTGCATCTGACATTGACAATAGAGAGTCGGAGGTCATTGTTTGCGTTGACTGATAACTTGGAGCAGGTGTGAACACGGACGGTGCCGTCGATTGCGAAGACTCGTGACACGAAGGCGTAACCTGGTTTGATGGTTGATTGCAATTGATGGGGTGGAGTGGGTCGACCAGGCAGCCTTCTCTCTCGCTGACATCATTGGAGGTAGATGGGGATGGGTGTCCATGGTTGCTGGTTTGTTGTGGCTCTTGGCGCGTCTTCTGTGCTTGTTGTGCAGATAAGGCGTGAACAAGGTTGTGAAGCTTATTTTCAAGGTTCTCCAGCTGGGCTGTGCGTCTATCAGGAGGTCAGCATCTATATTGAAGGCAACGAGGCCAGTCGCATCGGAACATAGCCCTGAAAAAAGAAAGAACGATGAGCATTGTAGGTAATGCCGCATGTCCGCGGACCGTGTACATGGTGGTCGCAGCAGCAAGGCACTGGTTGGGCAAAGCGCCCGGAACCGGCAACAGTAGACAGGACGAACTCCGGTGAATAGATAGCAACATTGTGTGTCGTATAAAGATACAAGATCGCGACGGAGGACTGTTGATACATACGTGAGTTTCGCGGGCTTGCGCTTGCGCTGCACTGGCTCTTTGAGCTGGCATTCTTTATGCAATCTCGTGCACCTGCGCAGCTGTTAGCATCGAATTATGAATGTGAAGTAATCATCCGGCACGCACCTTTCGCATATCTGTTGTCCGGGCTGCCTCACGCACTTCGCCTTCGCCTTTGCACAAGTTATGCAGCTGCGGGCGGAGCTGTTGTGCTGTCTGGCGTTAGACTCCTCGGAGGCCGGACGTTGCTGAGTAGTGCTGTCCATCTCGCACTTGATGCTGCTACTGCAAGGTGGCGGGCGGTGGCACAAAACAAGCAGAAGACGATTGAGGGCACAGGAAAGAACAATTGCGACGAAGCTCCTGCTACCTTACATTACCAATCGCGCATTCTTCAGGTCGAAGGTCGACATGAGCTGAGGTGTTTGATCAGAGCAGAGCGGAGCCGGATAGATTCTTAACTCCGCTTCCGGTCGGAAGGATTCCAGGCAGAAGCATAACAACTCATCTTTGCATGTTACGATGAATGCCATCGAATGCCATCGATCTGCCTTCCTACCTTACGTTGTTTGCTCAAGCGCTCGCTTCGGTCCAGAAGTGCTGAACGTCTGTATTTGATTCAATAACAGGCGCAACGATGTCGCCCGTCAAACTGCTACGCACCGCCATCAGCGCGCCACACCACATTTACTTCCGCTACGAACGCGCCCACGACGACTGTGGATGTATTACGGGGATTTGAGAGTCTTACAAAATCTCACAATGTTATGGTACAAAGCTCGTAGTGGTGGAAAGCGTAATCGTACACCCGTGAAGTGTTCCATCCGTCCTCCACGAGCAGAGCAGGGCTGCGCGAGCGTAAACTTACGGAGAGGTATAAACTTATGGAGACGTCGTGGCGCTTCTGGCGCAGATCTGGGCGCGGTCGACCATCGTAGGTCGCACTACAGACGCAACACCGATGTCTGCGTGTCATGAGCTGCATGGCGGCACGTCTTGAGTGCTCGGGATTGGCTGTCGAAAGCCCAGCGAGGCTGTGAGCGCCCACAGCCTGGTCTAGTGGCGACGGACATGTAACTCAGCCTCGTGCTCTTATACCAAAGGTACCTTATCCCTTTCTCAATAATCCCCTTATCCTTCAATAATTTTTCTAAGCTTGAGAATCGTGCGACAACATTCATGCAACACTTAAGGAAGATCTCAATCAAACCGAGCGCACCAACCCATGGACCCATTATCAGTGGCATCCGGAGTCGCAGGCTTGGTCACTCTTGCAGACGTTGTTATATCAAGAACCTATAACACGGTCATTGCATGCAAACACGCAAGTGAAGACTCGCGAAAGCTTCTTCGCGAGGCTCAAGCACTTTTGGGCATACTGAAAAGCCTCTCTTCCCTTGAAAGCAAATTAGGCGCAGCAGCCTTGACGTCGCAGATACCAGCGGCACAGATCTTGTTTTGTCAGCAGACGTTACAGAACATTCGCGATAAATTGCAGAAGTCCGATCCGAAAGAAGATGGCATCTCGGTCTTCCAAAAGGCGAAGCGAACGCTCAAGTGGCCGTTCAGCTCGTCTGAAACCGAGAAATTTCTATCAGAGATGGAACGGCACAAATCCGCCTTTGATCTAGCATTGTCAGCAGATGCTCTGAACGCCATATTGTCTTCACATCGCACTGGAGAAAATGTCGACGTCAAAATCGATAGTATTGCAAATTCGCTGGACAGGCTTTGCAGAATTGAGAGCACCAGAGAGGACCACAGGCTTCTTCAGTTGATCGGCGCTGGGGATGCTGACGACACATACCGGGCAAATCTGAAGCTACATCAGCATGGAACAGGTCTCTGGTTTCTCGAGGAAGGTAAGCCCCTCAGCTCATGGCTCGCGTCTTCACGATCGAAACTTTGGGTGTACGGCATTCCTGGAGCTGGGAAGACTATACTCCTCAGCTCTTGCTATCGACAAAGCCACGGAGTCGGCATCCGCTACCCACGGAGTAGTTTTTTACTACTGTACACACAGATACGAGAAGTCTCGACATTTGACTGGGATCCTGAGATGTCTCGTGGGTCAGCTCGCCCGTCAGAACAGACAATGCTTGAACATGTTGGATGAAAGGTTCAAGCTCCATGAGCACACGCCTGCACAGACTTGGACCGACGACGACGATGAACTCGAGATGATGCTACGCAAGATGATTCGTCAATTCGGCAGTGTCTCGATTGTCATCGATGGGGTAGATGAGTGCCACGAAGCGACTGCGGTCACGGATACACTTACTTCGCTAGCCAATGGAGCTTCCGATGTACGAATTCTGATCTTCAGTCGCAAAGAAGCTGCCATGGTGCCAATTCTTGAGGAATATGTACAGATGTCCATCGCGGCCGAGAGTCAAGACCTTCGTCTGTTTGTGCCTGCTGAAATTGAGGCGCGTACACGGTTCCGAAAGTTGCGCATCAAGGACCCCAATGTCCAGGACGAGATCATCGAGACATTAGTAAATGGTGCAGATGGCATGTGAGTTGAAGCTTATCGCAAATCTTCGCTGTGAACCCCCAAGATCTAACGTCTCATAAGGTTTCGATGGGTTGTCTGTCAGCTGGATCATCTCTGCGATCTGGCTACAGATGACGAGAGAGTTTTCGCTCTCAAACGGTTGCCTCGCACGCTCAAATTCACGTATGACAGGATACTTGGACGGGTCATCGATCGAGGTGAAAGTATTTGTAACCTGGTGCAGAGGTCGCTGAACTGGATCATCATGAGCAATGTTAGTACGCGGCAGCTTTGTGAAGCTGTGTGCATCGACCCTCATACAAAGTCTTTGGACCCCAGGAGAATGATCGACGCTGAGGATATTTTGATAAGTTGTAGTAGTCTGGTCCAGGGTTTCTATGGATGGCCAACGTTTGGAGTCCGCACATTTTACTGTGGTCGAGTACTTGAGGAACATTGACCCGATCAGCGAACCACGTCTTGCGCGCTTCCGGATGCACGATGATACCATAAGAGCATATATGGCTGAGGTCTGTCTCACGGCAATTACATTTGACAACATCGCTGCCGTTCCCGGAAGGGACATGACATCGCCGATTCAGTGGCTTCGTCAATTTCCATTCTATTGGCATGCAGCCGCGAACTGGATGGACTACGCACGAGATTTTCTGCGAACAGCTCCGATCACTGCGCTGACCTCACAACTATTCATGGGCTCTCCAGAATATCATTTTCAGATTTGGGCGCCCGTGTATCTGTTTTATATACAATGTCAGTGCGAACATTCCGACCCCCTGGGACGCGTGTCGCAATACATATCCAGTGACCCAGGAAGCCCTGTTACTTCTGCGAGACAACAACATGCGGACTCATTGATAATGAATTGCGCATATAAATGGACAAAGGCACTTAGCATTGCCGCGGAGTGGGGTAGACTGCGGTTTGCCGCATGCTTACATCAAGATCATATCCTCGAAAAACTCGTTGGATCAGCTGAAGAACTCAACGACGCGGGTTTTGTAGGCACGCCACTCCATTTTGCTATTATGGGAGCCGCTGCGGCCCCCGTCCGTTTGGATGAGCGTCGTACCTTCAGTTGGTTTGATATTTCTTTGCGGCTGAACGAGCCTAACTTGTCGATGAAGACTTTAATTGACCTCGGGGCTGATGTAAACATCAAATATCCGCTTTCTGGTGGACGCGAGATCTCAACGCTTTGGCTTGCTCACATTAATGGTCGCTTTCAGGAAGCGGTGGCGGCTGGAGCTCTTTTGGATGGGCCTACTGCCGACTGGCTGTACAAACGCCTCAGGGAAAACGAACACGAGGCGGTGTCCTCCGTTAGCATCGATCAAATTGCCGAATGTGATCGGCCTGCGGTCGAACGGCTTCTGCAAAAGGTGGACCAATCCCGCGAGATTACCAACGGCAGAAGTTCATTGCACCCGACATCTTTCAAAGATGAGCACAATGAACTCCTCCCACTTTACGTGAAAATGCTCAAAGAGGCATGCGAGAAAGATGATTTGCTGATTGTACAATGGGTGTTCCGAAGCTCGGGAATTTCATTCGATCATCTCATCGATGGGCAAACAATCCTGCATATGGCTTGCGCCCAACTTTCGGTTACGATCGTGCGACATCTCATTGCAAGAGGGGTTAAGATCAACGAATCCGCCTCGGACGGATCATCGCCATTAGGATCTTTGCTGCGACGTCCGGAAGAGCCTTCGCCTACTGTACCGATCATCATGAGGCTCCTACTCGAAGGCGGTGCCAACATATATTCCCTCGACGAATATAACGACAGCGGCCTCCTAAAATGGGGCGCCATGCTCTGCTCCAACGAGACGTTCTCGCTACTCAAAGAGATCTTGGAGATAATTATGTCATACCAATCTGACCTCTTGCAAGTCAACGGCGCTGGCGAGACGGTGTGGCATGTCCTTGCTGAAAACGAAGATGGTCACATCTTATCGGAGATCTTCATGGCCGCAGTTCCAGAAGAGATTGCCATTGCAACGATCGACGTGGCGGACAAGAGTGGGCGGACTGCGCTTCATATCGCCACCTCGAGATGCCACGGACGATTGATGCAGTTGCTCATCGACCTGGGCAGCAATCTCACCGCAAAGACACATAGCGGCCAGACGGTTCTGGATCTGGCAGTCGCAGTCTTAAATGGCTCTTCCGTCCCTTACCAGATCGTGTTGGATGCTTTTTGTCGCAATCCGCAGGCACAATCACATCATGGCTTCACGGGCGACACCATTCCTGACCCAATCATGTCTTTTGTTCGCACCGGCGACATGAATCGACTCAAAGGCTTTGTCGCTGCCGGGGGCAATCCTGAATTGCGTTTTCAATCTTGTGATTGCACTCCTATGGTGAGCGCATTGATGGCTGGGCAGGTTGCAATAGTTGAGTATCTGCTAAGCCTCGAAGTGAAGCTCCCTACAATGTCTTGTCGAGATCAGTATCCTCTAGGCTTGTCGGCCCTAGGCTTGTTAGCTTCTCAAGAAGCGATGTCTCCTCACTGCAAGCGACATTCGCCTCCGCGGAGCAGTTTCACTGTACACGATTTCGAAACACATGATGCACTCCGCCGCCGCCAACGGGAACCTCAAGGCCTTGAAGTTAATGCTCAATGAGAAGCAACGCGTACGGCTCGTCAAACTTAGCTGGTACTGGAGTACACCTGTCTATATTGCGACCATAGCAAAGAATCCTGGATGTGGACAGATGGCACGGCGTTACATACAGCTGTACAGTCAGATCAACACGAAAGTGTCCGAGTATTATTGGAACACGGCTACGATCCCAACGCTCTGAACTCAAGTGGAAAGCCGTGCTCCCACCTAGCTGTGAAACTAGGTTGTGGTATGCTTCTGGAATTACTTTTGTTGCACGGTGCTACAATTGATGCAAGAGACGGGTTATTGATGACTCCTCTATGCTTGGCTGTCAAGACTGGCAATATGGATGTTGTACGCGTCCTCGTGAGAAGCGGCGCTGACCTCTCCGTCAAGGATGCACGATCCTGGAGTTTGTTTCAGATTGCGGCTGCCAGTAGGAGAACAGCCATTTTCTCCACTCTGATGGACGCTGGCCTTGAGCCTACACCTCGAGATATCCTAGCATGGTATGCCGTGAGCCGAAACCAAATCTGGGCAAGAACGGATCATTTGAATAAACTTGCAACTATGCCAGATCTCCTGCTTTTCAGGCATGGCTTACCAGAAGCCAAAGCCCTATTAAGCTTCGTATCGAGACATCACCGCAGACTCAACCTGGCATTGAGAACGATGTTTGCAGAAACAAGAATCACATCACTGTACATTGAAGCAGCCACTGGACTCTTGGATTTTGTGAGAATCTTGCACGGCGCCGACGCGATGCTCAATCTTGAAGGCGGCCCGGAAGGTACGCCACTCATGGGTGCGTGCAGGAACGGAAGATTGGACGCGGTAAAGTATCTCGTGCGCAACGGCGCCATTCTCAGCTACAACAAACACGGCGTTCAAATCAACGCCTTCGACAAAGCAGCTTCTTATCCAAAGATCAAGCGTTGGTTTCTAGTGGACCGCTTCACAGAGCAGCGAAGGATCACTGCTGGAGACTCGGCTGGCAAGGACCAGATCGGAGGACTAGGAGAGTCGACTGGTGAGCAAGAAGTGGATTTGCAAGAGGAGGACACTTTCACATGCAACGATGAGATTGCGGACGTCACCCTCGATCTGGTGCTGGAGGATGAGGTCGAGAAGTACTTGGAGAGCAAGAACTGGTTCCTCCCTATGAGGCGGTTCGTTGACAATGGCGCAGGAGCGTTCGAACGAGCTCCGATCATGCCAGGGGAGTTTGCAAGGTACAGGCCGTTGGATCTCAAGATTTTCCCCACGCAGTAGTTCAGGGTCCTTTCTGTATTTCATTGACAATGCTCTTGAGTTCCCGGCGCCCTCTTTCGTTTGGCAGCGTGACACCTCCACGCCCTCGCAAGAACTCCCTCCTTTTCATCAGAACCATCCGGCAAGACTCTGGGGTGATTCACATGTCGGGAGGAGAACGATCCCAGACGCGCCGTCATGAATCAAGCAGAGAGGGCTAAAGTATGCCCTATCATCAAGCAAATGTCATCAATCATGCTATCCGTATACATACGTACAAGAAAACCAAAGCGCAAGTCAAATTTTATGAAGAAAATAGCAGAGCCATTCATATATCATTAGACTACAGTCCGCACAACAACGCTCAAATTTTTATGTGAAATCCAAAACGTGATGGTGAGGTACACCAGATCCGTTCTGGTAGCTTTGCTCGCCGACCCAGCTCGCTCTACAACCGCCCATCACCACCAGCCGCAGTCCTCTCATAGAACAAAATATAAGCCTCCTTATTCTGCAACCCCACAGGCTCAATGTCCCTGACGATAGTATCATTATACTTCCGCCATACCTTCTTCATCCTATCCCTCACAGCAGTGGTGTAATGTCCGTGGGTCAAGTCACTGCCAATGTGCTGCAGCACCGCATACGCATCGTAAGTATACGGTGGCGTCATGGCAGGATCAGGTGTCATTTCGGGAGGCGAAGCAGACTGCGCGATGCGCTGCTGCTCAGCGGCGTCGGGAGGCGGGAGGGTGTAAGGGGACATGTCAAGGCCGCGGAGCGGGAAGTCGATGACTGTGTGGAGTTTGCGAGCGACGCGGCCGTAGTCGTCGTTGCGGAAGCGCTTGAGGTGGATGACAAGATATTGGGGGAGGCGGGTGAAAGTGATTTGCTTGGTGGCTTCGCGGGTGACTTTGCAGCGAGGACAGTTCCAGCTTTCTTCTCCGCGCAGGCCTTCGTCTCGGCAGAATTGGGCGAGACATTGGTCTAGGGTGGCTGATGTGTTGTGTGGGATCTCGACGCTGACGCTGGAGAAGAACTCCCATGTTGTGCTGACGAAGCCGCATGTACGGCAGCGTAGACGGGACATGGTTTGGCCGCCGAAGAGATCGTAGATGGGAGAGTTCTCGCGATGGCGGTGCCGTTGCCACTCGCGTTTTGATGCGAGGTACTTTGGTAATTTCTCGCGGTACTGTTCTTGCTCAGGAGTCAGGTTCTGTAGAATGCTGCGGTTGAAGTTGGAATTTAGATCCTCATGTAAGGTTTCGACCATGAACTCCAGGAACTGCTTCGCGTCTTGTTGAACATCGTTCTTCCAGTCCCCATTGAGACGGCCACAGAAGTTGCGGAACGTGGTGGTTTGATGCTGGAGACATCGCCTTTCCATAGACTTCTGATCAGATTACTGTACAGCTCTGGCATAACACCTTTGCTGCCCTTCCAATTGCGCTGGACGGCACGCTTGAACTCGTCACTCAAGAACAAGATACTCAAAGGCGTGGTTGCTGACAAGGCCTGGATTGTAGAGTTCATGTAGCACGTGACACCAAAGTTGATCAGACCGGTCTTTGGCAGAGTCATAGTCGAGGAGCGAAGCTTGGGCGGCACGTATGGCATGAGACCATCTGACCTTCCAGGGAATGTACTTTGTGAAGCAGCCCGCTCGCTCACACCAGTATAGCTCATGCGAGGTGCCGCTGGCGCTGGTCGTGTCGGTGCTTGAGCATACTGCGATGGTGGCGGCGCAGCAGGATAGTCAGGTATCTTCGCGGGCGGCACTGGAGGCTTTCTTGATGGCATCTGCGAGCTCATGAAGCCTGGCTGACTGTCGATGGCGCTCGCATCTGGGTACCGCTGATTGAACTCGTCGATAGCAGCCCGGCTCAGCCGTTCTCGCTCCTCTTCGTCTTCTTGCTCTCCCTCTTCATCTTCTTCGGCAACTGTTTGTTGAGGTACGCTAACGCTCTCTTGTCGTGCTTGGTTTAACCAAGCCTGTTCTTCGTCTTGGTTGAGTGGAGCAAAGTCCTGTACCCGACGTTTGGGCAAACGAAGTTGGCTGCCACCTAACGATGCCATAGGGCGACGAGCGATTGGTCTGCCGGCCTTGGCCCTCGTAAGAGTGTTTGAGGTTGCCAGCGCCTGCTGACCGACCAGGTCTACCCAAGCATCTATACCTCCAATCAGAAGCATTGGAGGCTGGCTCAATGGCTTCTCTTGGTTGAAGTCATACAAAGCTTCGTGTAGACATTTGAGCTTCATCTCGCGGTCGCTCGTTGGGTTTGAAAGATACCTGTCCGATTGAGTGTTGGCGTCGTAGTACACCACAAGATCAAAGAGATGGCGGTCGTCGAATAAAGTTTGTTCCGAATCCGGGGATAAGATTAGAGACTCTTGTAATTGTTCGGCGCTCATGCCTGACTGAAGGCTCATCGGCTCGATGCACATGACGTTTTGCGAATATATGTGACCTTGATCAAAGTCCGCTCGAGGTCGAACATCGATCAGCAGCACCGAGAATCGGGGTAGATAATCGAACAGTCGCTCTGTGCTACATCGAGTCTCCTTCGCGCTTTGTGATTGCCTCACGGAAGTCGCAGTTTCAGTCCGGCCTTCTTCGGGTCCAGTTTGTGGGAAGTAGTCTCCATTGTCTCGAAGGCCGTTCGGTGCTCGAACCGAAGCCACTGAAGATGCGGTTGATGAACGTCGATACTCGCTCGACGCCAGGCTGCGTGCGCTGTGTCTTGGTGGCGCAACATTACCGGTTGTGTGCATGTTGCGAGCTGGGCTGTATGTCGGACTTGGCGCTTTTGGCATTGCTGCAGCGAAACTAGTGTCTAACGGCAACTTTGCTGGCAACAATGGACCGTTAGGCATGCCACGAGGCCCTGAGGGCTTGCCATTCATACCATTTGACTTTGATGGACCATCAAAGGAGTAATTACCATTCCAGTCGGACGCAGCGGGCATAAGGATGGGAGAGCTGTGCACAGAAGAAGTTGACCCGCGCGAGTCTGGTCTTGCAGTGTCAACTTTACCCGCACCTGATCCCATTCGCAGCTGAGCAAATCGGTCGCTAAGTGCGTCACGGGGATTCGTTCTTGAAGAACCGTTCAATGCATTACCCCCGTGAGAAATGGCTCTCCCATGCAGTGACTCTGGCTTTGGTGAGACAGAAGGCTTGACTTTGCGTGTTTCAGACGCATTCGGAGACTGGTACTCAGCATTGGACTGTGGGTAAGGCGCCTTGGTCGCATAATTTCGTTGGCTCTCCGATTGTGATCGGGCATGGTTGATCTTCGCTTGGTAGCCTTTCGGCAAAACTTGACTCTCTTATTGTTGTTCTCGATGATAGTCTTTATGCTCATGTATTGGCATTCCACTGGATTAAGGTGTTCTTGACCAATTTGTATTGTCGATCCCAGCCCTGATCCAGATCCATGTCAAGCATCTTGCCACTCCGAGGGATGACATCGATTGCGATCTCATATGCGCGCAAGTATTCAACAAATGCCAAATCGGGACAACGGCTGTTTAACAGCTTCTCGGCCTGTTGCAGGGAAGCAGCCGCGGTACCGAGCAGCTTCGCGGGCGGATCATGGTCGCTGAAGCCTTCTTGCGCTCGTGACTGCAGATCCTGGATGTGTTCATAAGGCCTGTCGGCATTGCCATTCAAAGTCGGTGGTCTTGCGCCATTGCTGTGGCCTGGCGGACCAGATGGTGGGCTCGGCAGCGACGCCGCCGCGCTCATGTTGTAAACTACAGTCTGGCTCTTATATGCTCATTTCGTGAGGGTGGGTTTTCGGTTTCGGCAAGTACTACGTGGCCGCAAATCACGTCGTAGCGAGAAGAGTGTATGCGGGTGTCGATGTCGGTGTCGGTAACGGCCGCGGGCTACGTTGATGGTATCAGGCGGAGCAGCAGACTTGGGGTCGTGATAGTCGTGGCTTCGTGGCAGGATGAGGAGAAGTGTTCAAAGAAAGGAAGCTTAGAATTATGCTTCACGGAATGCTAGAAGCGTGAGTTTATTGCTACGGACAAGTTGTCTGCGCGATCATACGGTGCACTCATGTCTTCGCTTTCCCCAGACATGGAGAGTGGCGTTGCGCGTGGCATGACGCAGCTCAGGCGGCGGGAGGTGGGAGGTGTGGTGTGGCGGTGCTTCTGGCTTGTGCTGCTGCTTGTACCGGCTACGCCGATGCTACAGCTACCACGTCTATACCTCTCAGAAGCGAGTGACGGTGTTTGCTTGCGACTCACCAATTCTGTTCGACCTCACATTCATCTCATTAGCAACAACACGTAGGTTGCGACGAGGGCGTCTCACAATTACAAGGACGACCTAAGCAGAGCAGTGCCAGCCTACTGCGCAACTGGGAACATCAGCAGCAACTATGGCGTCCTGGTTCGGCGGCTCGAGCAATACAGAGCTGGACGCTCAGATTGAGCGCGCGACGTCCAGCTCGCTCGAAGATATCGCGCTCAATCTAGAGATCTCTGATATTATTCGAAGTAAGACAGTGCAGCCCAAGGAGGCCATGCGCAGCCTAAAGCGCCGGATAGGCAACAAGAATCCAAATATCCAGCTTGCGACCCTCAACCTTACCGACACGTGTGCCAAGAACGGAGGCAGCCACTTTATGCAAGAGATCGCTAGCAGAGAATTTATGGATAACCTGGTCAGCCTTCTGAAAGCGCCAGATGGATGCAACTCTGAGGTGCGACGCAAGATACTCGAGCTCGTACAGAACTGGGCTGTGGGAGCGCAAGGAAAGGACAGCCTGAACTATCTCACCGAGTGCTACCGAACGCTCCAACACGAGAGATTCGACTTTCCTCCCCGACAAGAGGTCGCCAGCAGCATGTTTGACAGCTCTGCACCGCCCGAATGGGCAGACTCCGATGTCTGCATGAGATGCCGTGAGAAGTTCACCTTCACCAACCGCAAACATCACTGCCGGAATTGCGGAAATGTCTTTTGTGGTGCTTGCAGTTCCAAGAACATTCCCTTGCCTCATCTCGGCATTATGCAGCCTGTCAGGGTTGACGATGGATGCTACGCCAAGCTCAGAGACAAGATCCAAGGGACCTCGGGACTCCAGAGTCCTAGTGCTAGCAAGAGCACTCTGTGGCAAGGATCGAATGCAAGCGGCGAGAGAATGCAGCCCCGTGGAGCAAGAATAGACGACAGTTTCGATGCAGATCTCAAGAGAGCTCTGGAAATGAGTCTGGAAGAATCTAAGGGTCACGCAGGAGCAGGATATGTACCACAGCCGGCAGTACCTCAACAGTCAAAACCAAAGACCAACGGTGCTAGTCGATCAGCACCGCAAAATGAAGACGAAGAGGACGAGGATCTCAAAGCGGCTATCGCGGCCAGTATGCAAGATATGGAGGAGCAGAAGAAGGCTCATGCAAAGCAACTGAAAGAGCAGACATCATCGAATGCAGCACCAGCGCAATTCAAGCCCAACAATCAGCACGAATTGACACCAGTCGAAATGGAGAACATCAACCTGTTCTCTACCCTTGTGGACAGACTGCAGCACCAACCACCAGGAACGATTCTTCGCGAACCACAAATTCAGGAATTGTACGAAAGCATCGGATCTTTGAGACCCAAGCTCGCTCGGACATATGGCGAAACAATGAGCAAGCATGATACCCTACTCGACCTACATTCAAAGCTTTCCACTGTTGTTCGTTACTACGATCGAATGCTGGAGGAGAGACTAAGCAACACATATCACGCCGGTCGTTTCGGTGCACCAAACCGCTCTAGCATGTATCCCAACATCAATGCTGCACCTATGAATCCTCAGGGTGGTGGCATGGAAAGTTACTACTCCGGCAACGCACCTCAGTTCGATAACTACGGTCAACCTCCTCAGTCCCAAGGTGGCTACCCTGGATATCCACAAGCACAACCTGGACAAGCACCCTACCCTGAGCCGTACCCGGACATGAACAGGATGTCTCAATACAGCCAGCATGCTCCCGAAGCACCCTACGCTCAGACTCCTGTCCAACAATACCCACCCCAACCTCTGGGTCCACCACAGCAGCAATACCAACAGCCACAGCCTCACGAAATTCAGCCGCCTCAACCTGGTTCTCAGATGCCTCCGCAACGCCGCCAGTCATCGCACCACTACTCGCAACCATCTTCTCAATACGCGCCATCACACACCTCCCAAAATTCTAACCCGGCGATATCTTCCCCACCACCCGCCGATCACGCATCCTTCTACTACGCCGACCAACAGCAGCAGCAACAGCAGCAGCCCTCAGTACCCCAGACATCAAGCCCAGAGCTGTATTCGCAACCACCAGCCCAGCAGCAACAACAGCCACCTTACCAACAGTCCGCTCCCTACCCTGCTCACCAAGAGGCTCCCCACCAACAACACCCGCCCCTGCAGCGCCAAACTTCGCACTCGTACTACCAGCAGCAGCAGTCTCAGCCTCAGGCGCAGCAGGCACCATACCCACAACTCAACCAGCCTCAATCCCAACACCAGCAGCAGTGGCCACAGGCTCCAGCCGCGGGTTCAGGGTACGGAAATGAAAGCTTCCCTACCGCGCCGCAACATGCTCCCGCCGTGCCGAAGGAGGAGAGTCTGATCGAGCTCTAGAATTGAAAAGTGTGGAACTGTCTGCCAAGGTGGATGTTAGACTAGCGTTTTGAAACCCAACAGTGCCACCATGTAACATGTCAAATACCAGATAGCGTGTAGCGTCGAAAAGACAAAGAAACTTGTTCGCTGACAATACCGAAAGGCTTACTCTAATCCCATCCAACTTGCTTTGCTCTCAACTTGCCCTTGTAGAAACCAAACCAAAGAACAATACAATGTTTCGATGTTCCATCGCCACAATTTGAAATCCCCGTCACACTACCAACTCCCTTTCCAAATCATTCCCCATAATGATCCAGAAGACGCAGGATTCGGTGTGTCCAGCACAGCCTACTCCCGTTGATCCTCGCAGCACGTCTTACAGTTGTGCTTCGCTTCAGCCTCACTTCTGCAACTCCCCAATGCTCGCCATAGCCTTCTCCAGCTTCTCCTTCTCGGCCGTCAAGCTCACACGCTGTCTCTCACGCTCGGCGTCCTCAGCCAGCAATTGAGCGCAGACGGCCGGATCACCGGCGTTCAACCCATCCCTAAGAGTCTGCGCGACATCATTGCGCAGCGGGCGTAGAACGCCGTACTCGAGACTCTTCGCGGCAGTGTTGACGAAGCCCATGACGGTGCTCTCATAGTAGCACAAGATGGTGGCCAGGCTGTCGATTTCGGCGGTCCACTCGTCCATTCCGAGGGTCTGGGCGAGCCAGGCGGGGTCGCGGGCTTTCTCTTCGCGCTTCTCGAGGGGTGTGATCTTGACTTTAGAGCTCTGGCTGCTAGTGGCCTCGAGGTCGTCAAAGTACTCATTGACGCGCTGCAGGTTGCGTTGCTTTTGGAGAGCGGCGAGGCGCTCGTTGCGGAATCTGGACCAATTGGCGTGCGTGACGATGGGCTTCTCCTGCTCGCAGGAGAGGAGGTAGCGGAGATGGTCGCCCTCGTGGTGCATCAACTGGGCGACGAAAGCGGCGAGTTCCTCCTTGGTGCGCCGGTAGAAGTCTGTCGGGAGCAAGTGCTTCAGTACAGTGTCTACTGCATCCTCGATGAGCTTCGTGATGATGATATTCACTTCTGACAGCAGATGAGCGATGGCGGAGTCCCAGCCCTGCAGACTCGCGAGAATGAGTCTGTCGGTGACTTTGGCGTTCATGTGGCCGGGCACGGCGCTAGGTTGCCAAGAGCAATTGCTCACGCGAGATAGTCTAGAGTGAAGTCCAGTCGCTTAGTGTGGTCGAAGTAGGGTCGGCTTTGGTGCGGCGAGGTGTAGCCTCTGGCGCGGGTCGCTTCTTAGATGAAGATGGCGTGTTAGTCGGACGCTGTGGAGTAGAAGTACTCGGTGCTGGTGTCATAGACGACCGAATCGGGACACGCTTTGTACGTGCCGGAGTCGGAGTCTCTGGCTCGCTGTCGTCATCATCCACGGTGATCGCAGGTGGCTCATAGCCAGGTGTCGTGAAAGTGGCCTTTGGTTTCATCCCGATGAGCAGCTTTGTGAGCGCTTTGATCTCCTTGTTCCAATTCTCCCGGAAGTGGTTGGCATCTTGATCTCCCGTGATGTGGCTCGCGATGTCGGCTGCCAGTTTTTGGATGTCGCTCGCCACAGCAAAAGCTGGGAATGGCGGACTCTCTCTGGCAGCATGGCAAGCTCATTGGTGACTGCTTCGAACCTTGCGGCGATACGGTTAAGTATCTTTTGGCAACCTGTAGATTAGTTAGCTAATGGTCTTTGTATTTTGGAAATATGGCCGTAGCTCATAGTCTGGGCATGTGTACTTACTCTCCGCGGAAGTGCTCTGTCATCCAAAGTGACAGTGCTTCTTGAAGTTTTCCAATACCGAAGTGCGGTTGTAGGTTTGTGAGACCTGCCCATGGAGCCTCGACGAATACGTTCGCTTCGAGCTCACGAGCCATGGCATGGCTGATTCCTTGGTCGATTTGCGCCTGAGAAAGCTGTTTCGTAATGAACCATCCTTTCCCGAGCGTGAACTTTCTACCACTCAAGATCTGCGTTACGTAGGGCAGTCTGCCAGGCGGTAGGAGATCAGCTTTCGTCAGGACTCCTGCGCATCTCCGCGTAGCTCCACAACCTTTGATGTACCTGAACGTGGTGGAAGTTTCGACGTCCTGATCTGCGCCACAAGCCAGGAGGATCAGGCATTTTTCGTCTTCGATGTATTTGGTCACCAACTGCTCGATCCACATCACCAGACCTTGATTCTCCTCGTCCTCGGTCACATTGATAGAGCCTGGAAGATCGTAGAAATAGAGCTCGGGAAGATTCGGACCTTGAATCTCAAGGCTGACCACATTTGGAGAGAATGGAACCTGACGTTGAGTGGTGGCCAGAGAGGCATCGTTAAGATTAACAAAAGTCTGGGGATCATAGCTGGGATTCAGGACAGCCATTTGAGCTTTGCGAAGCATAGGCTCCAAGTCACTCTTGTTGGTGACTGTTACGAAGTGAGAAACAACAGCTGGGCCATCGCGGGCGCGGAATTGGCCGAGACTGTTAGGACCTTGGGTGGGTAGTAGAAGCTTTGCTGGATTGAGATGCTGCAAGACCATGCAGAGCCGTTTGAAGGCTGTTGGGAAGATGTAGTGATCAGGAATGGGCAACTGTGAGCAAAGTTAGCCTTGCTAAATCAAATGAAGCAGAGTAAACGACCACCTACCGAGTACAAGTACCCTGACTGCGAGGGAGCGAAATGTCGCAAAGCGCCTCAACAATGGAGCTTTTGCCAGCAGACTGGTCGCCGACTACAACAAACTTAGGCAGCTTTAGTGTAGTGTTGATGTGTAGCTCCTCGAGTTTCTTGATGGCCTGGATCAGACGGCGAGAGTCGGCGCCCAGATACTCCATAGCGTCGTGTAGAAGCGATCCAGCACCGTCTCCAGCACCACTCATGGTAGTATCTGAGTCGTCAGTCGCTTGGGTCTGCATGTGCTCTGGCGACCCTGTGGTCGAGCTGATCGTCTGCGCGCGGCTTGAGTTGGGAATGGTAGGCGATGATCTGTCGGCGATTGTTTCTTGCTTTATGCGACGGTTTGCCATTGTGGGCTGGTGTTGGTTTGAAGGCGTCAGGCGGAGACTTTATAGCAGTGGTCAGTGTGGCAAAAGGCGATCAGGCAGCAATGACACCGGAGGGAAGCGCGTCACGCGGGGTGAGTGAGGCCAAGTGAGTGATGTTATGTTTTGCGCGGAACTTTGGAAAACAAGATGACAAGCCAATAAATCAGCTCTAACTGGCTTTTTGCGGCGGTAGAGGTACAAATACTGGTGCGGCTATTCTTAGACTTTCTGGCAGTCACTCACTTCAATGTCTGACGTCGCTCACTGATGCTGGAGCTGCAGAATGCTTTGACAAGAGAATGGCTGAAGTGTCCAAGGTGTAGGCAAAGACTCATACAGAGCGAGAGCGATGAGTGATAGGTGATAAGGAGGTTTAAGTACGTGTAGATGGTGAAGATGGTGAAGGTTCTTGCGTGGTAGGAGTGGCTGGGGCACCTTTTTATGCTCCAGAGAGCTTCTGTCCATGGTCATTGTGGTCCAGCATCGTGACAGCTGCGTCGGCGAAGGTCATGTCCAACGCAAGTGGGCTTCATAGCTGCAGCTCATGAAGGATCACAGACTTGACGAGCGTACACGCCGAGGGATACATTGGTCGGCGAAAATTACACCAAGGAACCACAGGAAGGCGTGGTCCGACGTGTGTGGAATCATGGAAAGAAGAGGTCCAGGGCTGTACGATTTGCGCGCTCGCCTGAGACAAACGAACGGTAGGTTGCATAACGACTTCTCAACTGTGTTTTCCGCCTTGCGCAGTATGAATCCTGTGGGCTGGTCGTCTTGAAGCCATGTCCAAGTACGGATGGCAACTTTTGTGCGACGATGATGTTACAATGGCCACCTGCGATTGGCCGACATTGCCGTGCACGTCTCCTGAAGGGCCTTGTGGAAATTGTAGGCGCTTACTTCACAGAATTTCACGTACGATGAGGATGGTTATAGGGGCTCACGTCTGGTAGAGTGGATATCATCGCTCAGTGGATTGATCAATGGCACCTTAATTGAGTATTGAAGTGAGCCCGGTGTTCATGCCTTGATTAGCCAACCAGGCATGTGATTTTGCTCTTCCTTTTGGTAGGCTCATGATGAAGTGAAGTGTGAAGAAGCAGGGCCGCGCATGTGCGCTCGTGTTCGTCTGTTGATTGCGGGGCGAGCATCGCGTGGCCTGGACTGGACCCTTGCGCTGCCCTACGGAAGGTGAGCTGCGCGAGGAGACAGGTTGCACTGTCTACACCACACCCTACAACGCAATCTACCTAGAGAACATCGTCGCAAATGTATGTGTCGCTACATTGTAGCCTAGGAAACCCTATTGACCTCAAGACAGACTCCTTCAGCGTCGACCTGCACCCCTCCAACGAGTCCACGTATACCGCAACCAACACCGATTCAGCGCGGGACAGCTTCACGACACGAAACATGGCTAGTCTGCATGTGCCCGTTCGCGGCGCAAGAGGTGGTGCGCCAATCACAAAGGCTGTGATCCTGGTATGAAAGGCTTGGGCTATATGTTGTATGCAAAAGAACACTCGGCTGAAGCGAGCAGGTCGGTGGACCCTCACGAGGAACCCGTTTCCGTCCTCTCTCCCTGGACCTCCCCAAGGTATGGACATTCGACTAGTCATGGAGGCTACAACTCTATGACAGATGGTTGACACGATATAGCCGCTCTTCGAAGTCGCCGGCCACCCCATCATCTCACACTGCTTCGCCGCCATCGCTAAGCTTCCTGAGATCCACGAGGTCTTCATTGTTGGTTACTACGATGAGTCCGTCTTCCGCGACTTCATCAAGGACTGCTCTCGCACACACCCTCAGATCTCCATGAAATACTTGCGCGAATACCAGGCACTCGGAACCGCTGGCGGTCTTTACCACTTCCGCGATGCTATCTTGAAGGGTCGCCCTGACCGCTTCTTCGTCCTGAACGCCGATGTCTGCTGTTCATTCCCTCTGGAGCAGATGCTGCGTTTGTTCGAGGAAAAAGATGGCGAGGCTGTGATTCTAGGAACCCGCGTGGCCAATGATGCCGCCACCAATTTCGGATGCATCGTCAGCGACGCTCACACCAAGCGTGTGCTGCACTACGTTGAGAAGCCTGAATCTCACATTTCCAACTTGATCAACTGTGGCGTCTACCTTTTCAGTACAGAGGCTCTCTTCCCCAGTATCAAGTCGGCAATGAAGCGCCGCGCAGACCGTCCTCGCCTCCTCTCCTACCCCTCATCAGACGCTCTCGACGCCGCATACACACCCAACGCCGGCCAAGACGACGAAGATGGCGAGAAGACCGTTATTCGCCTTGAGCAAGACATCCTCTCCGACCTTGCTGACAACCGCCAATTTTACGTCCTCGAGACCAAGGACTTCTGGCGCCAGATCAAGACGGCCGGCTCCGCCGTGCCCGCAAACGCCCTCTACCTCATGAAGGCCTTCCAACAACAAAGCGAAGAGCTCGCCAAGCCCTCCGCCACCATCCTCCCTCCAGTCTTCATCCACCCCACCGCACAAGTCGACCCGACAGCAAAGCTCGGACCCAACGTCTCCATCGGCCCACGTGCAGTGGTCGGTGCTGGCGCTCGCATCAAGGAAGCGATTGTGCTCGAAGACGCCGAGATCAAAGCACGACGCATGCGTCCTCTACGCCTCATCGGCTGGAGCAGTCGCGTTGGCGCCTGGGCGCGTGTTGAGGGCACTCCCACGCCTGTGCGTGAGCTCAGCACCAGTGTGGTGAAGAACGGAGTCAAGGTGCAAAGCATCACCATCTTGGGCAAGGAATGCGTGGTCGCCGACGAGGTGCGCGTGCAAAACTGCGTTTGCCTGCCATACAAGGAGCTGAAGAGGGTAAGTCACAAAATCGTCTGCAAATGGAGACTTCGCCGTGTACTGACTGCTTTGTTCCACTTAGGACGTCCAAAACGAGATCATCATGTAAAATGATTGAGATCTCCTTGTCCGTCATTCAAGCATTTTACTTTGTTGTAGGCTTTGCGTGCAGAGCCTGCTGACACTTTCCATCCATCCAAAATCATTCACAATTCGGGCGTTCACGATAGAGAACCACCACAAAATTTGAGCTACCAGGCATTTCGATGACGCTTCGCGAGTCCACCTCAGTACAGCATGTATTATTGTCAATATACAAAACCCCTAATCTATGCCGGCAATATTGCTGAAAAGTTGGTGTCATAGTGATGTTTGCGGCGCGCGATTCTGTGTACAGTAAATCCAAAGAAAAAGGTCAATATATGCGCGCTCGAGCATTCTCAATTGGCGTCTTCCATCCAGAGAAGACTGCGGTCTATGCGTGTCCGAGCATTCTCAATTGGCGTCTTCCATCCAGAGAAGACTGCGGTCTATGCGTGTCCGAGCATTCTCAATTGGCGTCCAAGTAGCTGCCTTCCATCGAAGACCATAACTTGCAAGCATCGCCGTCAGGCTCTGCGCGATAAGCCAGCGACGCTTTCGCAAAGATGTCGGTGATTTCTTTGATGGCGCTTGTGTACATGGATTCGGTGGCTTTTCCCGGCAGCTTCCAAGGTTCAGACTTTCTTCTGTCCGCGCTCAATTTCGTCATCTATCCGTTGGCGTCAGAACGGTTGAATGAATGAATGAATGAGGTCGGAACCTACCTCGAAGATATTTGTCTGAAGCCGCAAAGCAGGCAGCTCGATCTTGCCCCAAATGCCGGTCATCGGAGGGTCGCGGTAGTCCTTGGTCGTGTGCATGACCGTGGCGGACACCCGCGCCATTCTCGCGTAAGCCTCCGACATGCTTGAGTAGTATTTCTCCTGCAACGCGGAATCTTCGTGGATGCAATGCAGCGGGTTGGTGTCTGTTATCTCTTCGTTGTAGAGGTTTTCGGGCCCTGTTTGGACAACGGAATACACGTTAGTTATGAACGCGAAAAAGATACGAACAAAGGCCTGCACGAGATTGGAAAAGACAAACTGACATATCTCCCAAATCGTTACGTATTTCTTCTCGTTCCGTTTCAATCCACAGGCCAGTTCACGAGCAGGCTTGGAAGCTCCGGCGGTGTAGAAGAGGGCTTCGCCTACTAATTCGCGCTGGTATTCTGGTTTGGCGTTGTTCAGGAACCATGTCATGTTGTATTTGTCGATGCTGTCGCAGCCGGGTACGAGAGGCTGTTGTCTATCGTTGATAGGCAATGACATCGCTGTCGCCACCCATAGCATGGCGACGGTGACGAGGTGGAGCGCCTTGTGCTGTCTCTCTTGGAAAAGAGCAGACGAGCACTGGTAGTCGAAGAAGCAGACCAGCTGCATGATGAGCAGGACGTCGGATGATAAGAGTCGTGACGGGGGCGGTGCTATGCAGTTCAGCCGCACGCGAAGGTCCACGTGCGTGGCTTGACCAGGGGTGGGCGCTTAATATATACCATACATCATCTTCTGTACATTGTCTATCCTTTTCGGCAATGTCGACGAACAAACGAGTCATACTATGCAACTTTTTGCCCAGACGAAAGCCGTCATTTTACAAGGCAATTCGGACTCACAAACTTTCGTGAGAAGATGCAGCGCGTCGACTCTGAATTCGATGATGAAACGGTCAAACAGCGGTATTTGGTATGGTAATGACGATGACACTAATCAATCAGATGTTCCTGCTGCATTGATACAGTTCCTGGTTCATACCTTTGTGCATGGCGCTTATAATGTCATATTAGAGCCCAGATCCCATCGCCAGTCGAGGGGAGACCGCGTCAGGCGAGCATTACGCATTGATCAGTCCGCCTCCAAGATTTTTCACTATCAAAATAAATATATACTTGTTCTTTTGGAAAATTAGCACATACGACCATAGGTCAGTGAAAACTGGGCATCCCGTCCGCTCTGCCATACATAAGCACTGAACCGGGCGACTAGTACTAGAGTGGGTGACCATCTGGGAATCCCGCCTGTTGTATGTTTTTGCCTTTTTTGCATTTCGACATCTTGCGCTATGTCATACCTAGTCATTGCTGTTGACAAGCTTGAAACGGCATTGGCTCACCCTTTCTCGACCCCTGAAAGAATCGCAGTACTCAAGTACTTACAGAATCTATCAAGGCTAAAAAATCGATAGAGACAGTACCGTTTTGTATGATATTACAAGAGATGGGCGAATCGATGCATACGATGAGCGAAGGTGAAAATCCTTGGTGATTCTCGTAGTGATAGTAGATACATTTGGAAAATACAGACTGAGGGGTATATACCTAGCGATGAAAAGCATCGCTAGTGCTGGTAAGTCTGCACCTGGCAGTAAAGTAACAATAAACAAGAATGAAACGGGAATGAACGTCCCGTGTCTTTCCAAAACAGGCGTTCGACATTTCATGCACCCGGTGTCATATCCAATGACAGGACTCATATCCAACGAGCACCTCGAGAATAAAATGAACAGGGTAGAAAGAATGTGAGCCTCCCCATCATCGACACCATGATGAATTGACGCCTCTAGCTTCACAAGCCAAGCGCCTTCTTATTCCTCCTCATGGTCTTCTTAAGACTCAACTCTCTCTCCTCGCTCGCCTTCCTGGCCTCCTGCAACTGCTTCTCAGCGATTTCCACGCTAGGCGCAGGCAAAATCTCCGTTTGCATAGCCGGAACCTGCTGTTGTTGCTGTTGCTGAGCACCAGAAGTCGCCTGCTGCTGCTGTCTGCCCGAGTTCGAGCCACCGCCAACACTAGGCGGAGGAGTAGCAGGCGGCATGACGAATTCGTTGATGTAGCGGCTGGCTTCGTCGACGAGGAAAGCGCCTTTCTTCATGCTGCTGCCATCTTGAACCATGGCTTCCATGACGCTGACGCCGCGGGCGCCAACATTTTCGAAGTCGCGTTTGAGAGCTTCGAGGTCGAAGGATGGGAAGCGAGTGTCGTTCTGGGGCTTGGTGGGACGCCAACGGAGCTCTTCGGGCATGTTTTGCAGAGCGCCTTCGAGGTCTAGGAAGCGGCGCTCGAGTTCTTGGTTTAGTGCGCGGAGGTGCGCGCCACTTGGGGTGACCATGCCGCGGTCCCAGATGCGGCCTTCTTCGCCACCGTACTGGATGGCGGGGACGGAGTGCTTGAGAAGGGCGTCGACTTCGTCTTTGGTGAGCTTGATGTTGAAGTCTGTCTTCCACGAAGCGGGGTTCGAGAGGTCTTTGGGGATGATGTTCTGGCCTGACTTCAAAGAAGCGGCACCGCTAGTGCGGAACAAGGAGTCGAGAGCCTTCTGGATTTCAGGCTTTGCGGCGCGTAATTCGGCGACGATCTGAGCTGGGCTGAGAGTAGGTGTTGGCGGCGGAGAAGGTTCGTGGGGTGATTGCAACGGCATGGAGGGCGTACGTACAGGAGCCGGGATTGGAGCCTCGACCGGGGCGAGTACCTCTTTTACTTGAGGTCCTGGAGAGACTGGACGACTCACAGTCGGTGTGGTGTCGGTCGTGGGAGGCTCGACCTTCTGTGCAACCTCTTGGGCTTGACAGGCTTGGGTGCCTTTTCCTTCTTCTCTTTCTTCTTGCGGCTGACGATGGCTTCTTGCGCAGGCTCTTCTGCGATCGCCTTTCCTTCCTTGAGTAATCTGGCTTTGTCTTCTTCCTCCTTAGCTTTGGCTCGTTCCTGACGATCTTTCTTCTGTTGACTCTTCGTCTTCTCACGAATTGGGGCTGATCCGACTCTGCTTACACCAGGCGGAGGAGGGGAGTTGGCACGAGACTGTGAAGTAGAAGTCATAGACACGTTGTCCGAGATATGCTCGCTGGACGGGGTGCCTGGCAGGTTCATGGATCCCACGCTCGGCTGGCGGGAGGGTAACCTGTTGGCAGCAGTGATAGGTGGCGTAGGAACAGTTTGCACTGGAGGCGGAACTTCTGCCTTCGGTGTAGCAGTCTGAACAACACGCAAGGTTCGCGGTGCTGTCTTGAACGCTGGAGAGGGAACATTTGTGCTCGGACTCGCGGGCAACGATGGCACCGAAGGCGGTTGGGATACATTTCGAAGTTGCTTGACAGGTGTGCCGACGTCCACTGGAGTCGCAGTGGACATGGCATTTGTGCTAGCGGCTTGAACTGGTTTCTCTACCGCAGCAGCAATATCGAGTTTCCCAGGGTGCTTTCGCTTGCTGGCATCTGCTTTGCCATCTGCCTTGGTAGGAGTCTCGAATGTAGACTTCACATCGTCTTTTTGGCCAACAGCGGGATCTTTGAGCGGCTGAGAGGTAGATGCGGTGGCAGACTTGTCATCTGCAACTTTGCCCTTTTTGGACTTGGTCAAAAGTTGTTGCTCGGCGGCATCGACTGCAGACGGCTTGGAGTCGAGAACGGAGGTCTTGTCATCTTTCTTCGATTTGACCACGTCTGCTACGCTGCGTGGAGCCCTGATGGGTCCAGGTTTGGCCAAAGGCTTTTCGTTCTCCTTCTGCTCAGACGCGCGAGGCGTTGATTCCGCCTCATCCTTAGTCGTAGGCTTTTCCTGGTCAAGCAGCCGCGATGCGAGACCTTTCGACTTCTTGGTTGGTGTGTCGGCAACAAGATCATCTTCGTCTCTTTTATGAGGCGAAGCAGCCCTCGAAGCAGTCCTGGAAGGTGTCGCGCTAGCACCCGGGCTACCTGGTCGCAATGGGATTGCGGGAACGATGTTTGTAGACACAGCTCTCCTCAGACTAGCTCTGCTTGATGGTCGCGACGCGCCTCCTTCAAGATCCGGCAATGCAGTTGGTGGCTTGGAGAAACCAGGCGGAATCGTAGGTGTTCCACGGCGGGAAGCTACCTCACTTTCGAGACCTGGTGGAATAGCTGGTGTGGATCGGCGAGACTCCTGGAACTGGGGGAGCGATGAAAGGCTTGGTCGACGAGAAGGCGTGGCGAACTCGTTTAACGCAGGGTAATCGGCGTCATCTGCTACTAACTCGTTAGCGAGCGTTTCCCAATGGATAATAAGCAATAACTATAGCCAATCTCGACGATGGACGGACTGGCGACAGCGACGGCGTAGTGAAGGCAACAGCAAGCACGGCAGCAACAACTGAACAGGCTAGAAAAGAAAGGAAAACTCTAAATACAACCAAGTCTCTCGCCATGTCACATTTGGAACGAAATGAAGAAGCGCGACGATAGTCAGACTAGTCTTTCGTCAATCTATCAGCCACTAGTAAAGAGAAGCTGTGTGTGATACGTACAATGGTGTGACCATGACGAGAGACAGGATCGGAAAGAGAAACCCTCGCTCGCATCGTGCTCGACACAGCAGCACCCGCTTGCACCACGCATCCCAGTCAGTCGGAGGGTGCTGTCTTTTTCCCTAAACGCCATGCCAAAACCGGCCAGCGACCAACACTTGGTGCTGAAGCCGAGATCGAATGCCCGAGACTCCTTGCAAAAAGGCCAAGGTCATCAAGACCGGCCGGTCCCAAAACTAAAAACAAGAAAGCAAAATAAATGCATGTCATAGCCATGTGATGCAAGCCGAAACGAAGAAAGGAAAGCCTGTTGTTGCTGCCGTGATTGCCGTCTTATGCCCAGCGTCCGCCGTAGCCACCACCACCGTGAATGGATGGGTTATACATGCCACCAGCTGCTGGCGGCGGAGTACTCATGTAGGGTCCCCCGTTGTGTGCGGCATGCTGCAAGCGAGATTGAAGTAAGTGGGCATCTGCGGCATCGACCAGACCAGCTCCGCCGGAGGAAGAGCCAGTGTTGGCGTGTCTGTGCTTCTTGCCCTTCTTCTTGCTGCGCTGCTTCTCGCCATCGCCACCAAAGGACGACATCGACGATGCATATTGAGCAGACGCGGAGCCAGGGTATGGAGACGAGGAGTAACCAACGCCACCAGCAGAGGTGTTAGGGTAGGGGTAGGGATGTAACTCACGCTTTGCCGCATCAGAGCCTGTAACGCTCGCATTTCGCCCGCGAAGAAGATCGCGCATCATATCTTCGTTGACGTTTCGTCCACCGACGTTGCTGCCGTATGGCAGGCCACCAGTCGTGAAACCATGACCCTGCCCAAAAGTCATACCGCCACTCACAGGTGGCGTACCGCTAGCCTTGAGTCCAGGCGGTGGTCCCTGCACGTTGCTGGTGAAGAATTGGGAGCTCTGGGAGTTTTGCTGTCCTCCGAAATGATTGCTGCCATTTGGCGGCATCATGGCAGATTGTTGGCTCATCAGCTTTTGGTTCGCCACAGGCTTGACGGCAGTCGATGCGGATGAGTCGTTTGCGAAGCTGAACCTAGAAACATTGCGCTGATGTCCAGGGGCGTGGCCACCTTGCTGAAAGCTGTTTGACTGGTTCAAGTAAGAACCTTGGCTGCCAGGGGAAGGAGACTTCATGGTCTGGAGGAGCAGTTGCTGATGCTGCTGAGGAGTAAGGCCGCGCTCGTTGATACCTGCTGGGCTCGACACGCCTCCAAACTGGAATCGCTGGTCGAGTGCCGCATCTTGTCCGGGTGCAGTGACCCCTCATGCGTGGAGTCAACGTCATCCTGGTCATCGGGTTCACCACCAAGTTGCATGCTGCCACTCATTTCTGGATTTTCGTCGGCGTCGATGTTTGGCATTTGAGCAGCGGCCTGTTCCAGTTCAAGACGTCTCTGTTCCTCTTCTTTTTGTCTACGCAGCCTGCGCTTAGCACCGCCGTCGGAGTCGAATAGAGCCGGGTAACTGGTCAGGATATCAACCTCGCTTTGCACCATGTTGGCAGACGAGAACTGCAAACAGAGATCTTGGGGACGGAACAATTTCAGCAGATCGCGAATGGGACTAGGAGTTCGGGGTTTGCGAGCTTTGATAGGTGGCGGAGAAGGTAGCTCTTCAGGTTCAGGCTCGGGTTCAGACTCAGACTCCGGTTCGGGTTCGGGCTCTGGCGAGGGTGCCTTTCGGGTTCAGGCGCTGGCGTTGGTGGTATCGTTGCAGGTTGCGACACTGCGGGAGTTGCTGCAGAGAGTGCAGGACTGTCGACAGAGCCACTGACGTTCCGGCTTCCGTTCTGCTAGGCTGCATCTGCATGGGTCTCGAAGCCCAGCTGGCGTGGAAGGCAGGGCGGGGCGGTCCAGTGTTGGACTATGCGGCTGATCGCTCGCAGTCCGAACCATTGGCGTCGCAGCGGACATCGGTTGCTGAGATTGCGGAGGCGCTGGTCTACTAGAGCTACCTGTTGCGTTGATCCAGCGTTCATAGACGAAAGGTCGGCTCGTGAGTAGCTCTCGCCCGCTTCGCCAGCTTGTGCAGGAAGCAATTACGATTCATACAAGCATCTCCCCTCAGATAGGCCGAGCAATATTTCGTCGTTCCGACTGCGCTCGTAGCGTGCGATCTCCGTTGGGCGAGCCATCCACAGCAGCAATGCAAGATGCTGCGTCCTCTTTCTTCTCGTAGGTGACGTATACACCAACTGAGTCGAGCCGGTCCCTGGCTTTGCTGACAACGATCTTGATGATCTTTCCGTATTGGCCAAAGTAGGTGTCGCCTCGTAAGGTGTGCAGCAGTTCTTCCTCCTGGAGCTTCGGTGAAAGACCAGTGACATACACCAGGTTCTTCTGGACAACTCGGAGGCCGGCAAGATGCTTCCCTACTAAGACTGTCTGCTTCTGCCTTGGCTTTCTCCTTGAGTTGTGCCTGAAGATTTCTTTTGTTTCTGAACCTGTCTCGCGCGGTGTATGGCTGTTTCCTCGGGAGTAATGACCTTGTATTCGATGTCCTTGTCGTTGTAGGGTCGCCGGCACGCAGGACACAGGCCGTTCATGTTGTTCTTCACATTGTTGTAGCAGAACTGACATATCTGTTGCAGCTTGTTAGTCTTGTCGCATCAGCTGTGAGCGTTTGAGTGAAGCAAACCTGATACCGCAAGGACAAGGCTTGAAGCCCTTGTCAGTGAGGTCGAACTCCTCTACGCAGAGAGGGCATGTCTCCTCTTCCTCGTCATCGAATATGAGGGAGTCCTGTTGCACGCCTTTGGACATGGTGTATGTGAAGTGACGCGCGCCGAGAAGTGGGGCTGTGGTGTCGGGTGGATCGCAGCGGCCGGAGGTGAAGTGCAGCGCGACGGGGCCAGGGCAGGGCGGTGGCGTGGGAGGCGGTGGTGAATTAGAGGCAGTCAAAAAGCAGAAACGCCGGCCGGTGATGCTAGGGAGATCAGGTGATGATCGAAACGCGATTAAGGGATGGATGAAGTGCCAACGCAACGGGCATGAGAGCGTGCTGTAGCGGCGAAGAGTGCTGCAGCGAGCGGGAAGCTTGGCGGGCAGTAGCGACCCGCGGACGGACCCGCGCTGCCAGCCAGTCGTGAGGCGCATAAGCCCATGACCGCTGCATTGGAGGCAACTTGAGATACTGCTGCTGCACCTGGACGCCGACGACGATAGTCCTGGTACCTCCCTCCCTCCGCCGCCACCACCACCGCCCTCACACACCACACCGCCCCCCATGGCCTCGAAACACGCCATTGCGCGGCCGCTCAGCGCCATCGTGCGCGCCTCCAAGACCAGCAGCGTCTCCCGCAGCGCCCTCAGGACTTTCGCGACCACCACCACACGGCCCAAGGAGCTCGCCGCCGACGTGAGCGACCTGCCCAACCTCAGACACGCACAGAGAGGCCCGCAGGGCAAGCTGGCCCACGCGCCCATCATCAACCACGCCGACAGGACCGCCGACCGTGCCACCACCCAGCACCAATACGGCCAATACCTGCTTTCTTGCCTGCCCAAATACGTCCAGCAGTATGCTCTAGTCGAACCCTCCGCGCGCACATATCATTCACTCACACAACTCACAGGTTCTCTGTCTGGAAGGATGAACTGACTGTAAGTACACCCATTGGGAAAGCTTCAATGCCTCCTCCATACTAATAGTACCTCCCAGATTTACATCTCTCCCGATGGCGTCATTCCCGTCTTCTCCTTCCTCAAATACCACACCGCTGCCGAGTACACTCAAATCAGCGACATCACCGCTGTTGACTACCCAACCCGCGACCAGCGCTTCGAGGTTGTCTACAACTTGCTCTCCGTCCGTCACAACTCGCGCATTCGCGTGAAGACCTACGCCGATGAGGCATCGCCTGTGCCCTCCGTCACCGGTCTTTACGACGGCGCCAACTGGTACGAGCGTGAGGTCTACGATCTGTTCGGTGTCTTCTTCGTCGGCCACCCCGACTTGAGGCGTATCATGACCGACTACGGTTTCGATGGACACCCATTGAGGAAGGACTTCCCCTTGACCGGATACACTGAGATCAGATACGACGAAGAGAAGAAGCGCATTGTGGTTGAGCCTCTCGAGCTCACACAGGCCTTCAGAAACTTCGAGGGCGGCAGCGCGGCGTGGGAACAGGTTGGTCCTGGTCACGACCGCAAGCCCGAGGAGGTACGTTTAAATTGTATCGCTGCAAACATTGCTTGTCGCTTGCTGACATTCCACTTTAGTTCAAGCTTCCTACCCCGAAGCCCGAGCCCAAGGAGGAGGAGAAGAAGTAGTTTCTTTATAGTGTTACCATTGTATAGACTATCTGTACATACATATCGATATTTTTTGCATCCTACCAATGTTGCTCCAGTATCCTTATCAACTCTACCGGGAAGCTCTATTGAGGCGGTATCGTCCAGCCTGCCAACCAGGTCTGGATTGCGCCAACTGTGATATAACTATTCAGTGTACAAATACACCAGAGCTAAGCTTACATGCACAAGATGAGCTACGCCGCCATTGGCCAGAAATTCTCCACCATCACACCCCAAACCCTAATCAATATGCACGTCGTCTCCGCAGGGCGACCGTGGCCCTTTTCTATTGACGTAGTGACGGAGATGATAGTACCTGCTTTTATATATGTACATACATGTATATACGAACACCGACATCACGTTCGTCTTAAACTCGCGCAAAGTGAATATCCACCAAGCTAGTGACTTCAAACTCCAGCGAGGATCAATCAACAGACACGCCGCAACCACCAGAACGTCTGTCAAGACGCCTTGAACATCAAACGCTCACATCAGAGTCAACAAGTCAGGAGTTAACATACGATATCTCACCAACACGAGCCCGAACAACCTGCAAGACTTGCAATACCTCAAAATGGCTGACCGCGACAACCTCACCACCCGCACGATTCCTTTCATGGAGCTGTCTGATGGATCCGATAGCTCGTTGACAGCGCCACCTGCGCCTCTACCTCACTATCTCAATGCTGAAGGCAGATCCGTGGCAAGATTTGCTGTCGAAGGCAATGCTGTCAGTAAGTGCTCTCTCTCCTCTGAAGATCGTCACTAGTCCTCCGATCCCGAGTTTGGAATGCTTCCTCCCCCTAGTGATCACAATGCAAGCAAGTGGCAAGCAAAATGATTGTACTTTTGTATCGGCATTGAAAAAGGAAACACTGCCATTGATGTCCGGGAAGCAATATACGAAATCGGAATTGCCGACTTTCACATCCAGCAAAACCACATAGTCGTGAACAAACAGAAGCTAACCAACCCATTCCAGTAACCGGCGGCGCCGGCACCCTTGGCCTTTCCTGTGCCCGCGCCCTTCTCGAGCACGGCGCATCCGGCGTCTGCCTGTGGGACCTCGAAAGCACCCTGCGCTCCTCCCTCTCAACAATCACAGCACTGGCAGCCGACTTCCCAAGCGTTCGTGTCTTCAGCATTGCCGTCGACGTAACAGATTCAGCTTCCGTAGCCGAAGGAGTGACAAACACAGTCTCCACTCTCGGCTCGCTAGACCACCTCTTCTGTTTCGCCGGCATCGTAGGCTGCGTGCCAGCAATCTCCATGACCGACGACCAGTGGCGAAAGACCATCGACGTCAACACGACCGGCGCTTTTCTCTGCGCACAAGCAGCGGCAAAACACATGGCAGCCGACCCTTCGCCGAACAGGAGCATTACACTGACAGCTTCCATCTCCGCCCACCGCGTGAACTTCCCACAGCCGCAAGCAGCTTACAACGTCTCGAAAGCGGCGATCGTGGCGCTGAAATCCTCGCTCGCGGCGGAGTGGGCTAGCAAGGGTATCAGAGTCAACTCTATCTCTCCGGGGTACATGGACACGATCCTCAATGCTGGAGACGGACTGGAGGAGATGAGGCAGAGCTGGGCTAGCAGGAATCCGATGGGTAGGATGGGAGCTGTGGGCGAACTGGATGGTGTTTGTGTGCTTTTGGCGAGTAGGGGGGGACGTATATCAATGGGGCGGATTTCGTTGTTGATGGTGGCGCGACTGTGTTCTGAGCCGGGAAGTAGGGTTTAGGTATAACTATGCATGACAAATGTATGGCAGCCAATCGACTGGATTGGTAGACCACGAAAAGATACATGTTCTAGCATTGCCTGATAGACTACTCGCGACGGGCACAGGGCGTTGCTACGAAAAATGAGCGCTGCTTCGATACGTACGTACAGTAAATTCAAGGAAAAGATCAGATCGAACCGGTTGGCCAACCAAATTTAATAAGCACTTTCTACATACTCGGATAGTCATAAGGGAATAATAGAACAGAAAACAGAACAATCGTACATCCATCTCCAGTCAAGATCTCAAAAGCTCATACAAATCGAGCTTAGAAACCGCCAAAGCCGAAACCTGACAATAAGATTAATGTCAGCGTTTAGTTCTTGAGACCTGTAAAAGAACCGAGACCGGAGCCAAGGCCAGAGCTGCTGCCGGAGCCCAAGCCGGACAGGCCAGACAGGCCAGAGCTACCAGAGCCCAAGCCGGACAAGCCGGACAGACCAGAGCTGCTGCCAGAGCCCAAGCCGGACAAGCCAGACAGGCCAGAGCTGCTGCCAGAACCCAGGCCCGACAGACCCGATAGACCAGAGCTACTGCCAGAACCCAGGCCCGACAAGCCGCCCAAGCTACCTAGGCCAGAGCTGCCGCTGGAGCTGCCGCCTGAAAAGAGGTCAGTCAGGCTCCCGAGGCCTCCAAGGCTTCCAGTAGAAGGAGAGGAGGTCGAAGTCTCACCGGTAGTGGAGCCAGAGTCAGAATCAGAGGCGGACGAAGTGGAAGAGCCAGAGCTGGAAGAGTCGCTGCCGGAAGACTCGCTGCTGGAAGAGTCACCTCCAGAGGAGCTGCTTCCGCTGCCACCACCGGTCTTCGAGACGATGAAGGCTGCGCCGTCCTTGGTGTCGCCGTTGCTGTGGTGAGAAACAAGGTTAGTTGTGTTAGCTCATCATCAGGAGGTGAAATCGGAATCATACCTAGTGTAAGCAAGGTGAGCAGCAGTGATGGCAAAGCCACCAGTCTCGCACACGCCGTCGCCAGTAGCGCAGTAGCTCTTGACCTTGCTCTTGTCGAGTCCGCCAGCGGTGTTGCGGGAAGGGTCGCCGTAGACAACGACAGCAGCAATGTCGTCTGGGCTGGCACCAGAAGAGATTGCGTTGGAGACGACGAAACCACCCTGGGAGTAGCCGCCGAGGGCAATCTTGGTGTCGGGGCACTTGGACTTGGCCTGGGTGATGAGCTTGGCCATGACAGGACCGCCCTGGCTGCCCATCAAGGCATTGCTGGCGATTGAGGCCTCGTAGTCAACACCCTGGACGGCGACGCCGTCGGCACCGAGGGACGATTCGAGAGCAGAGGCGACAGAGGGGCAGACAGAGCTACCGAAGTTCTGAAAGAAGGTATCAGTACTATTGAGCAACATGTGGCTAGAAGAAGTACATACACCAGGCTCGGTAGAGCCACGAGCGCAGATGAAGGTGACTGGAGCACATTTGCCATCAACGATGTCGTTGCGGGTGCTGCTGCCACCGCCGCCGAGGCTGAATTGGCGCTTCTCGACTGGCGCAGCCATGGCGATGGAAGCTACATAGAGCAGGTAGGACATGGTAGCGGTGTACTGCATGTTGACTGTGTTGACAATTATTGGCTGTTGAGAAGTTTGAGTAGTAGTTGTAACGAGGGACTGAAGACACCAGGTCTTTGCAAGATGGGAAAAGAACGAATGTGCTGTGTGTGAGAGAATTGCAAATGCTTGTGGATAGAAATTGCTCGAATGCAGCGAGGAGTTTCTTTATACATATCAAAAACCGCCGGCCCTACCTTTTGGATATTACTGTGTCGTAGGATCTCCACGCGGTTGGGCTGATGCATTAGAGTTCACCTGGAGGCATGGACCGCCATGCTGTCTGCCGTGCGCGCGAGGACAAAGTCATGGCCATTACGGATAACGCACGGTAGGGCTCACTGCCATCTTGGACATATGTCGCAATGTTGATGAGTTGTCCCGTGCCATCACGTCGTCGGGTGTGATGATGCAGGAGCTTGAAACGACGAGCAGCGCAGCGAGAGCTTTGCGGCGTACTTTAGCGGATGCATGTAGCTGCGAAGGGTAAAAGGACCTTGGACCAAGGAGTGCACTTGTCTAGGCAGTTGAGCTAGCGTTTGAGGTATCGTGTGAAGTTCGGGGTGGGTGACAAGCATGATAAGGAGCAAGAAAGCCCTACAGAGATGAAACTTGTGGATTTTGTTGCAGATCTGGCTTGGCGGGCGAGGACATCGCGTGCGCCACACATCGCATCACGGACTTACATTTGTTGCGAGCACATGATCTATGAAATATACCGTCATTGGCGAGACGCGAGATGACAGGACACTGGACGAGAAGATACATGTGTGCATCTCAGAAATCACTTGGAAGACGCGTCACGATCAGCCTGTGACCTCGACGAAACAGACACGGGAAGCATCATGATACATGCCCAAGATCGATCTCGATACAATTATATAATACATACATGACGGTAAATTCAGATAGCAAGGATACCTAGACACGTACGATGGCTCGAAGAATCTATCGGCGTGATCAAACCCGTTGACCACGAATATGCGAGACGACAAAGATGACTGGCGATGGATCACACGTCACTGCACTCTACGAAACACCTGATTGCCGAACGATCGACTTCTTTCCCTGCGCAAAGTCAGTATGACATTAGAAACATGCTTGCATCTAATGTAGTGAGGTGAACAGCAGCTGTAATGGCAACGCTGCCGGTCTCACACACGCTATGGCCTACGGCGCAGGAATCACATTAGAGAAAATCTGAGATCGCCACTTTGGAGTTAGGGCATCTGCCCAATTGATCGCTCGCCATCTTGAATATGACAGAGCTCATCCTCCGAGCCGCAAACGCGTTCGACTGGATCGTGGCGGTATGGCTAATGCCCTGAGTCGCAACCAGGGAGGAGATCGTCTGCTCATTTAGGGCTGGACCGGCGGTAGCTCCCACGGTGGTCTAGACTTGTCAGTATGGACGCGACTGAGGCTGTCCTGTCATATCACTTAAACCATTCTCGGTCGATCCTCAGGCAAAGATGATTGTAAGCGGTGTACATGGCACTATCGACCGTTAATATTCGAAACGTGACTTTATCAGAGGCTCTCCAAGCGAGCCTTTGTTCATGATATCGTGGTGAGATTGATGGTGGCTGCTTGATAGTCGGGAACAGAGGCGAGGCAGGACGGGACGGAATGGGTTTCTTAGGAAGGGCGAATTGTGAAACTATAGGGTTTATCGAGCCGAAAGGGTTTTTGGAGCGACTACAGGTGTTCTTGTGTAGCATCGGGTGGACAGTGAGCTGGTCCAAGGAAGGATGATCCGGGCCCATCCTTGGATTGATAGAGCTGTGCCGTCAGCATATATGGGGATCGACTTGATAACGGCATCTGTAGCCGTACTTTTGCACAGCTTGACCTGCCGTCTTTTGTGTGAGCCGTCACATGTTTCAGTGCATGTAAAAACTCTCCAATTGTGAATTTAGGCGGAGTACCAAGATGTAATCGTCAATTGGGTGAGCATATAGTTTGAAGTACATCTGCTGATTCATCATCGGAGTAGTAGATGTCGCTGACAGGAGCATCATGAAATGCTTAGTCGCCACCAAGGTTATCGGATCACCGGAGGCAGGACGTCTAAGCATTAGAGATCTACATTAACCCATGTGATCTTCCAGCGTGCTGGTTCCTCTCGAGATTACAAATTGCGCACTGCGCCTTAGTCGTCTCCTATGCGGCTGTGAGCCGTTCAAGGTAATGCAAGTTCCACATAGATTAATTGTGTGGTCTGTTAAGCCGAGCTTCAGTCAGGCAGACGGACGCCCTACTAGGGTTCTGTCGAGGTGATCTGGAGGTGGGCAATTCCCAGCACGTTCTGTTTCTCAACACGTGCACCCATCAAAAACGGTCTTCCTGGAGGAATTCTGTGTCATGTCGGCGGTCCTTTGGCCAGGATGGGATGGGCAGACGTGCGGTCTCGGCATCCTCCCGGAGGCACGAATCGTGCGTGCTTGAAGATCATCCGCTGGGGCGAGGCCGGTCTCCACTTTCGAGAATAGCGGCGAGTCATACCGATCATGCACCTTGTTCTGAGAAAGCGTCACACTGTGCTGATGCCGCTAAGCGAGTATGCTTAGAAGATTGACGTGCGCCTCACAAGATCCTGGAGGGCGAATGAAAAGCGATCGTGGCTCTCTCGTGCCTCGGCTTGCTGCGCACACAAGGCTGGAAGCGGCAAAACTTGACCTCCCTCCTCCTCACCCTCGCCAACATGATTCGTGCATCTTTGCTCCGAAACGTGCTGGGCTGAACGCCATCCGATTTCTATCCCGGCATTCAGCCTCGTATTAGTTGGCCTCTACACCTCGGTTGATGAGCACAAAAAACCCCAGACGTGAGAGACGGAGGTGATGAGGAGACCACCAAAGGCACAAGCGAATTATTAGTGATCTGCTAATACGCTGCTGCATTCCAAAGCCGACCTATGTAAACGGTCATAAGCGTCGATTCTGGTTAAATCCTCCGAGGCTCTCCTCCACTCCTGGCCACATGCACGTTTTGAGCTGCAGATGTGACAGGAGTGCACGGGCTTCTTGCATGCAAGCATGTTTCGGAGCAACGGCAGACCACCCTCGAACTTAGCGTTTCATCCTTGATCTACACTGGTATAGGTATAGCTTCCTTCCTTCCTGAGAGCTTCCTGACTTCACATCGTCGTGGATGTAGAGTAGTTTCGTAAAACCTAACGCCACGCTGCCATCTCTCCAGCCGAATACTCGTCATCGTTCAGAACTTGATATACTATTGTCTCTGGAATACGAGCTTTGCTTAGGAACGTGCAAAAAGATATGCCTTACCAGCAGAGGTCGCGATCGCCTAACAGCGAAGCAGCCGAGCCGCTGTACAGAGACAGCAGCGATGAAGCAGAGAAGCATCAGAACCACAGCTCAGATGCGCAAACACAAGCCTTACAAGCCTCGATTCGGCGACTACGAACATGGCTCGTCGCAGTGAGCATTGCACTCGCAATCTCGTGCGCGTACACTCTGTTCTCTTTCAGACATGTCGTTCGCAATCACACAACCTCCAAGCGCCTGAGCTTCGCTCCAGAGAGTACGCGATTGTACCTTTCACTCATGCCTGCATCATCACTGATTCACTTTGACAGTCCCAACAAAACTCACCACCTTCGAAAAGACCATCTTCGCCTCTCCCTCCACCCAAGAAGCAGACGAAGCCTGGGGCAACGATCTCTCTCCTCCCGGCGACGGCTTCGTGCTCATCCCCAACCCATCAGCCTTCTCTCTGCCTTTTGGCGTAGCGCCAGACGCCTCCCTGGAACCGCCTGCCGTCGGCGAAATCTACGACATCTCTGTCTTCCACCAGCTGCACTGCCTGAACCACGTGCGCACGTTCCTATTCACTCTCAAAGCGGGCGTGGACTACAACACTTCTGCTGAGACTTACGAGACGCTGCTTAAAGCTCAAGAGGATCATGTCTATCATTGCTTTGATTACATTCGCCAGGCGCTGATGTGTAATGCGGACTTGACGGTTGAGTGGCCAAAGGTTGAGGAGGATGGGAGGAGGGTTGCAGTCGACGGGTGGGGGGTTACGCATCAGTGTAAGAATTGGGTGAGTTATGATGGTGTCTTTGGGACTACCTTTTGTTTTCCTATGGCGAAGCGATCGTTGCTAACAGTTTTTGCAGGATTCTGTTCTGGAATTCATGGGCAAATATAAAATTCCCAACGCATGGTGAAGTATCGAGAAATCATAGCAGAGAACCCCAATGCCCAAAGAACGATATGCACCCATACACCTGCGACTCAAAGGAATTGCTGCATCAGATCTTTTTCCTGTCGCCACCTACCCAACAACAACCCACCCATCCTCCTTCTCTCCCTCTCTCTCCCTCATCCTCCTCATCGCTCCCCTCCATCAACTTCCTCACAGCTTCCACCTCAAGCTTTACGGCCGGCTCATCCACTCGTGGTATGTCCGCATACCTGCTCCCTTTGCGCCCAGCATGAAGCTCGCAAGGTCTACCGTCTTCGCAGTCTGGCGTACAGATCGTGCGCAAAGAGGCGCCGGAGTGGGAGACCGTCAGTCTGGTCCAGGTTGTGAGGTCGTTTTCTGATGAGGTTGGGAGTAGGCTCGGAGACTCTGTTTGGGTTGATTGGCTTTGGTAGTGCTTGCTACTGTTGTGGTGGCTGTGCTTTTGTTTGGACTTGTGCTGGTGGTGGTGGTGCTGCTGGATGTGGCGGCTTGAGGGGGCAGAGTGCTGGTGACTTGCGCCCACAGTGTAGGAGGTGTCCGTGATGGCAGGCTCGGAAGTAGCTGTTTCAGTGTCTTGCGCCTGTCTCGTGGACGAAGTATCGTGTTTGGAAGCTTTGGAAGAAGACATTGCTCAGTAGGCTTGAAGTGATGTGGTGATGTTGAGGAAGGAGCGACCAAACACTCAGGCCATGGTAGAAGTCTAGTAGTGAAGGTCTTTGTGTCAGTGAAGCCGGCGTGTTGTGAGTGTTTGCTGGAAATCTACATAGATGAGCGTGTGAGATCTGGCGCTTTTGTTCTCTTGAGGCAGATGCGTTTGGTTCACTTTATGAAGTTTTGTGCGACCAAAGCACAGGCGACTGCATGTGACGCAAACATCTTTGGGATCGCCACTTTATGCTTGATGGTGCAGGTACACTTCTGTACAATCTATCATGCTTTTTGGAGTTTCTCTATCGTGCTATCATTATTGAAATAGTGCGCTGCAAATATGTGCAAGCCACAAGTCTCTACTGGAAGTAACCAGGGAACAACCAACTAAGCTTGTCCACAGCCTCCTGCTTCCTGCCAGCGGGAGCAGTCATGCCACCAGCAAACTTCATAGCGCCCTCAAGGTGCTTAGCAGCAACGAGATCCTTGTACTCCTCCTTGCTCAGCTCGTCGAGAACGGCACCAACGAAACGCTTTGCGTTCTCGGCGTTGGCCTTCATGTTACCCATGACCATCTCGACAGTCACGCTCTCCTCGGATGAGTGCCAGCAGTCGTAGTCGGTGCTCATGCAGATCATCTGGTATGCGATTTCAGCCTCCTTTGCGAGTTTAGCCTCGGGGAGAGCGCTCATGTTGATAACGCTGCCGCCCCATGCGCGGTACATGTTTGACTCAGCGCGAGTGCTGAACTGAGGTCCCTCCATGCACACAACGGTGCCCTTGTCGTGGAGGCGCACGCCGTCACCCTCCAGGCTGTGGCCGCACTGGCGCACAATCTTGGCAATGCCCTCGTCGAAGGGATCCGCGAAGCCGACGTGTCCGACCATGCCGCCCTCGAAGAAGGTGAAAGGGCGGATACCCTTGGTGCGGTCGATGATCTGGTCGGGAATGACGAAGTCGCGAGGCTTGATCTCCTCTTGGAGAGAGCCTACGGCGCTGAAGGCGATGATGGTGCGGACACCGAGGCTGCGAAGAGCGGCGATGTTGGCGCGGGCGGGCACCTCGTGAGGAGCGATCTCGTGGTGAAGGCCATGGCGGGAGATGAAGGCGACTGGAATGGGCTTGCCGTCGCTGGAGGGAGAGGAGTGGTGGAGGACGGTGACGGGAGAGGAGGGCTTGCCCCAGGGAGTGTCGACGTTGAGAGAGGCAATGGCGGTGAAGCCGGGGAGGGACTGGAGGCCGGTACCACCGATCACCGCAATGGGGATCTGACCTGAGGTGTTGTTAGGGAGCTGTTGAGCTTGCGCCAGTCATGGCTTGCCTGGACGGCTCGGCTTGGGCTTGTATTGTTTGACACGCACCATCGTATGAGGAAGCGATGTTGGCCATTTTGCGAAAGCCGATGTGTATATGACGTTTGGATAGGGTGTTTAGCGTGTGTAGGCGTGGAAGAAACATTCACATGAACCACTTTATTCTTGTTGACTTCGTCTCGACTTTTCTGGCTGCCCCGCAACACGTGCGCGCCCGAGAGTGACGCCATGTGGGGGAGCGGGATCCTTCCGCTTCTAAATTTGCGATATTGGGGTAAGTAGGGTTGCAACACACCGCATGTGTCCTTCAAAGGCTGTGAAAAATGTTGTTCACAGCCGTCACATCGGTGAATATCTTTTGAACGGAGTCTCGGACGTCCTCATTGATATGGTTCATGTGTTTGGCGCCAGGCCTAGGCAGCTGTCATGCTGGTGGGCGCGTAAATCGACTCATCGTAATCGAAAGACGTTCATACCATCGGCTATCAATTAGAATTGCATCTCGAACCACTGAGATACTGAAGAACTGTGCCGATTTTCTAGTGACTAGCATTTAGAGACTGACAAGGCTGGAACTTAATCGCTGGGTCGGCCATGGAGATGCTAACGACATCACGTCGATACTAACGAGCACGATCCGGGGGAAGAAAGCGTGTTGATTATTGAGACATGCTATACACAAACTTATGACGATCAACTATACATTACACTCATGATTCCTTTGTATCATCGGCATCGAACAATTGGCATCTCTATTGAGACTGTGTTTATATGCGGTGTGTCGCTTGAAATCACAGTATTAGCGATGTTCGCCTATACTCGATGAAAATGACATGTTCACTTGAAATATGTGAGATCGACGATCTTATCGTCGAAAGACAGTAGAGCATCGTTAGTAGATTCCAATATTGCTCGTATACCTGTGTGAGAATGGAAGTCTCCTGTAAGATATAAACATCCTTAAAAATTATCTTCCTGAGTATCTGTATCTTTAGAACTACATTACTATGCAATAACACATCTTATGTGTGCTCTATTAAGTCTAATCTGCAATGCAGAACGATTTCTGTCCATTTTAATTACCTCGATTCGTTCCAAAACTGCAAATTTCTAATATGTGACAATTATACATTTTTGAAAAATTCATATCTCCATCAAATAGGTTCCTTAGCTCAGTTGGTTAGAGCGTGGTGCTAATAACGCCAAGGTCGAGGGTTCGACCCCCTTAGGGACCATCCTTTTGCTGTTCTGTAATGATATCTATCATTTTGAAGTCGTGGGAGTCATTTTGGTGTGGAAAAGACTTTTGATCAAGTTTTGGCCAAGCCGCGGGTCAGAATGGTTGTGGCACTTCAGAACAGTGCTTACAAGCTGGCAAGGCTTCTATCCTTCATATATCTTGATGATAGCTTTGATAACAATCGAAAGAGTGAAATATTGGTGCGGGAAGACACCAGGGGACAGCTCTTGCTACACCGTGAATTCCTTCGGGTCTAAGGCTCCTGGCGATATCTGACAGTCTATTATCAAGATTGGATCGATATATAATGATGTCCGGAGTCATGGTTGTGCTTGTGCTGGCTTCTGATCACGTAATCAACCCCTCTTGAACGTCAGCCAGACTTCTGGCAGCTCTTCGTGGACTTGTAAGATTCCAAACACCCGATGGCGACATCAACACATGTACGTCACGTACGCCGTACAGCTTACTCTATCATTCAATTGATCGTTGCAGATGAACGAAGAATGCGTTCCTGCATGAGTTGATATGCTGTCAGGACTTCCATAGCTGAACGTCTTTCTTTCCATCACCAGTGCCACTCAGACACAGTTTCACAAATCCTTACATCTCAAAATACAGTCTAGGATGGCTTTCTATCAGGATATGCCCTGGCACGAGGGTGAAATCTCCATGGCCAAGGCGATGCGAGTCCCGACTATGGACAATCCCACAGTCCCTACGCTTTCTCCTCAGCTGGCAAACCACGCGCGGATAGCACCGATGATAGCTATAGGGACTTTAGACAAACAAGGCCGACCCTGGACGACTGTCTGGGGTGGCGAAAAGGCATCTCCCAACCGATAGCGCAGGACATCTTAGGCATACGAACTCCGGTCGCGGGGCAACACGACCCTGTTGTTGAGGAGCTTGTTGGCAAAGAAGGCGATGGCACGATAGTGCGAGAAGAGGGAATAGGAAGAATGGTGAGCGGACTAACAATTGATCTCGAACGAGGAAACGGACGAAGCTGTACGGCCGCATGGTCGCTGGAGCGCTAAGCTCACGTGAGGACGAAGCGACAGACACACAACAGCATATTGCCGAAGTGCAATTGGTATTGAAAATCGAGCAGAGTCTGGGAAACTGCCCGAAGTATTTGAACAAGAAGCGCGTGGAACCTGCAGTTTCAGAGCCGGTACTGGTCTCGGAAGACGCTCAGCTCCCACAACGCGCGCTTGATCTGTTGGCGAAAGCAGACCTTTTCTTCCTCTCAAGCGCCAACCGAGATCAAGACATGGACACCAATCACCGTGGCGGGCCTGCAGGGTTCGTGCGAGTGGTTTCTAACGGCCCTTCAGGTGCCGTACTTTGCTACCCCGAATACTCTGGCAATCGCCTCTACCAGACGCTTGGTAACTTGAAAGTCAGCCCTCTGCTTGGTATATGTATTCCCGACTTCGAAACGGGCGACATGCTCTATCTGACTGGTAATACCGAGGTTTTGATAGGAGAAGAAGCGGCGAAGCTCCTTCCGCGCTCCAACCTTGCAGTCAAAATCACAGTCACCGCTGCTCGCTACGTCGCCACAGCTCTCCCATTTCGCGGAATAGCAGGCGAAACCTCACCATACAACCCGACGCTGCGATATTTGTCTTCGGAAAAGCAGCCAGCTAGTGCAGCGACAGGTCCCGCAGCTCTTGCCCAAGCTAAATTACTCCGTCAAACAAGCCTCACACCAACGATCTCGCGCTTCACATTTGCTCTATCAAACGCAACCACGCATAAAGCAGGACAATACGTGACGCTTGACTTCGGCTCAAGACTTGATATTGGCTACTCTCACATGCGTGACGACGATCCCCGAAGTCTGAACGACGACTTCGTACGCACTTTCACTGTATCGTCGCCTCCAGGACAGCCGCCAAACCCTGTACGCAAATTGGAAGACGACGAGTTCGAAATCACTGTCAGGCGCGTAGGCGCTGTCACGGAGGAGCTCTTCAAGCATCAAGGGAGCGAGCAGGGAGACCGGATGGATGTGGAAGTCGGTGTGAAAGGTTTTGGAGGCGAATTTGAAGTGCGGCAAGACGGCGAAGAGACTGTGGCTTTCATTGCTGCCGGCGTGGGAATCACGCCGTTGCTGCCTTGTCTGCAGACACTTGATTTGCGACGATTAGTGCTATTGTGGACAGTGCGCAACGGAGACATCGGTCTCGTGGAAGATGTGATTTACGCCTGCCCCGAATTGGCTGAGAGGTTGACTTTGTTTGTCACTGATGCTGCCGATGGAGAGATTGTAAAGATTACGCCTGCCGCCGAAAAGGCCAACATACGACAACGCAGATTGGCAAAGCAAGATGTTGTGAACAACGGGCCACTGCAGAAGTACTACCTCTGTACCGGAACGCCGATGAGGGAAGCAGCTGATGGACTGGCTGCCGGAGAAGGAGTTGATCTTTGAGGATTTCAACTTCTGATGATACTCACTCGAGAGATCAGGCTGCAGTGGACTTTAAGCAATTCTGACAGTATATTCATGAATAGTTAAGGTGTGCAATACCAAGTGGCAATGAATGCAAGGCAGATTGCACTTGTACGAGACTGTCTCAGTGGTGACTTCCTCGTATCAATCGCAGACTTTTGAGCAAAGAAATGTACCTCGGCAGCCACATACATGTAGCGAAGGGCCAGCTCCGTGATCCTACCCTGGCACTGTAACGACAATGAACCACAATTGACCAGCCGATCTTGACAGCTACTGCGGTAAACGAACATGCCTCGAGGGAGGCAGAAGACAATATTAATCTGAGCTGATCTCGACTAGTTGGGTAAGTAGCTATCTGAACGCACGGGCTACATCTCGCGAGTTCTTCATGTGCGAAGCCCCATGCCGATGATCTTCTTTAGTTCAAAGCTACATCCGCATGCTCTTATGCAGGTTCGCGCATGGCATGCGCTGCTAGCCGCGAGTAATCATGAATGAGGAAGACTGATCTAGATGTTACAATCCTACAGTCAATAATGGCACTACAAGTAGGTCACGTGGCGGTTTCCTGCCGTTGAACGGTCCTGCCTCGGCCAGTTTGGATCAGCAGGGTTTTGCGCCTTCAAAAGGCTGACGTCCCGCGCTTTCGGCTCCACCAGCGCGCAACAGCAGTGAATCGTGAGCTTCCCTCCACTTGCAACGCATTAGACACGCACGCGTGCTGCCCACGTTGGACTGGAGCAAGGAGGTGTCTAAGCGATTCGTGAGCAGTATTGGCTCGGCACCGTTCCGTGAGCGACTCGGTGCCCTGATCTTGTCCGCCTTGCTCGCCGCCATCCGAGGACATGGAGATGGAGGCTCGCGCGCGCGCCTCCTCCGCCATCGACCTTGACGAGCACAATGGCGAGCCTACCCAGAAGCGCGCGCGCTCTGAAAACGAGACGGCGGCGACTGCGAATGCGACCGCTGCTAGCGACGGTCAGGCCGAGCCGCAGCAAAAGGAATCCCAGCAGGCTTCTGGCACGGCGCCAACAGCTGCTGCCCGCCTCTATACATGTGGCAAATGCTCCAAGAGCTATGCGCGACTTGATCACTTGAGCCGTCACGTGCGTATGCACACCCAGGAAAAGCCATACCAATGCCAGGTTTGCTCCAAAGCGTTTGCTCGCGCCGATCTGCTGAAACGCCACACTCTCGGACACAACAAGGACGATCCCCAATCTAAGCCGGCCATCATTCAACACAGTCGAGTCTCGCAAGCATGTGAAGCGTGCGCTGGTCTGCATTTAAAGTGCGAGGAAGAGAAGCCTTGCAAGCGCTGCACCAAGAAGGGTATCCAGTGTAACTACTCCGCCACCTACTCACCAGGATCTATGGAACAGGCACAGCAACAGCAGCAACAGGACGTAGCAGTCCAATCGCCACAGAATCAACAGCAATTTCAGCAGCCGCAGCAACATTCGCCGTTTGGGAACGGTCTCGCGATCCAGAATTTGCAACAGCACACGCCACCCATGCCGCAGATGCACCAAATGCAGCAACTCTCGCACATGCAGCAACGGCCGCAGCCACACCGGAACATGTCGATTGCTTCTGTACACTCGCAAGTTCCTGCACATTTGGCCCCCATGCAGTTCAACGAGATGACCGAACATCAAAATCAGCAGCAACAGCAGCATCAGCAACAAAGCCAATACCAGCACCAGCAACACCAGCAGCAACATCACCACCAACAACAGCAACAGCAATTGCCTTCGATGAGTACGACCATGGCTGGTGGTATGATGCCGCCACACACTCCAGACAACACGATGTTTGACTACCTTCGCGATAAGATGATGCCTGCGACTACCCAACAGCAACAGCAGCAGTTGCAAATCTTCAACGAGTACCAAGGTGACATGGACGCCACGGGAGCTATTCGACTTCGGAGTCGACACCAACATGGAGCTTAACGAGCTCGATCTGACGTTTATGGACACGTACAACAATGCCAACCCCTTCGATCTACGAACACCGAGCATCGGATTCCCAACGACTGGTTCTGATATCATGCCCAGCTTTACGTCAGCACCATTGCCTCCTCTGGACACTGGAGCGCTGCCCAAGCAATCTGTCTGGCGATTCCGTCCTCTCGCAAAAGACTCCGGCTCTGCAGAACAAACGAACTTGTCGTTGCCAACACCTACGAGTCTTGATATCGATCGGAGAGTCAATTGCGAACCTCTTTCGCAGACCTCACGTGACAGGATCTTGGCCATGATTTTGAGCACATGCAAGCCAAACAATATTCCACGATCTGTCGCTTGCTTTCCTTCGATTAGCCTGCTGGACAGCCTCTTCCAATTCTCCTTGACGTCTCCAGGCTCACACGCGAAACACTGGATTCACGCTCAAACCCTGCTTGCCGGCCAAACGAGGCCAGAGGTACTTGCTGCTATCATAGCTGCTGGCGCTGTACTCACTCCGGATACGGCTAACGAAAGGTTGGCTATGCTATCCAAGAGGCTTTGCGCACTGCTCTCCAAGTTCAAATCGAGGATGACAACACTTTGATGCGCGATCTGCAAATCATGCAGGCATCACTTCTACAGTTGAAGATTGGCTTGTGGAGTGGAGACAGCCGTAAGATGGAGCTCGCTGAGGGTTTCCAGCAGGTTTTGGTTACCATGGCCAGACGAGGCGGTCTCTTCCGTCGTGGTACCTATGAACGCATCGTACCATATGCTGAAGACACAGGTGAAGCACTAAATGAAAAATGGCGCAAGTGGGCCAGGCAGGAGTCACGAAAGCGTTTCGCGCTTCATCTTTTCCGCCACGATCTTGAAGCATCTGCTTCTTTGCTGTCAAGTCCCTTAATCTCGTACGCAGAGCTGTATCTGCCTCTGCCGGAGTCCGAGGTTCTGTGGCATGCAGGCTCTGCTGAGCAGTGGAAAGCTGCATACATCAAGAGCTCTGGGGCCACGTCACGATCGCCAACCTTCTCTAGTTGACTGTATACAGGATCTCGACATTCTGGCTACCAAGGATATCTTCGTCGACGGCAGACAAGCCAGTATGGCAGTTCTCGGTGCGGCTTGGCGTATGATCTGGGAGTACCGTCAACTGGAGTCATCAATGAAAGAGCGATCCAGCCAGTGGTGCAACGGAAATCTCTTGATGACATCACGACACTCTGAGCTCACCAAGCTCTTGCAGTGCTTCCGCATCTCTAGTGTCGAAGACGCAAAGGTAACGCTCATCCTCGAGCTCCTGTTGATGCATCTGCATCTCTCTCTTGACGACGTTCATCTTTTCGCTGGAGTCGAGGGCGAGGAAGAGGCTCGTCGCGTATACCCATCGCTCGTCCAGTGGACCAAGACCGCCACGTCACGTCAAGCACTCTGGCACGCCGGCCAAGTCATTCGTTCAGCACGCAACCTGCGCCCAGGTCTGATCTGCACTTTGCTGCTATCGCAGTGTACCAAGCATCACTTGCCTTCTGGGCGTACGGCATCATCACACGGCTTCCGAGCCTAGCCCTCTGAACAGCCATAACATAACCGCATGGCTCGATGGCTTGGAAGACAACCGGCGCTCAACGCTGGATCATCAATGGTAAACGGCAACGCTGCTATCCGCAGCCTGCCACAGCCTGGCGTGCAAATTCGTCTAATGATGTGCCAGCACTGGTCAGCAACCCTGATGACGTTGTCATTGCTGTCGTGGCAGCGATGCGTCGCAACCACGCAGAGGCTAGAAGCCCGCCGTTGGTTGACAACCTCATCAACATGATGGAGGGTCTTCGGAAAGCGTCGAAGACTTGAGTCTCAAGAGTCGCTTGAAGGATTACTTGATCAATCATGGTACAATCTCGTTTCCCAACCCGGGCTTTTCAACAATGGCGTCTAGCTTCAGAACCGTGACAGCTTAGTCTTTACCACCGAATCCAGCTGAAAAGCATGGATCAGTTGGACAGAATTACACTCGGAGACACGTCTTCGGAAACCACTTGTCAGGCTGTCAAACATCACTACGGCCTCCAATCTATCACATCAGCCTTAAGTCACCACTAGAGAGAATCACGGCATCGTTCGGACATATACAAGCACTGCCCGAGACGATCAAGGGATGGGCGATCTGGGCGGATCCAGATCCGAGATTGCAAGCTTTTGAGCTCTGCTAACGACGAGACGCGCGGAGAGGCTCGGTAACGACGACGGACAGCAGCTGATGTGGCGATTATGACCCCTTATACTTCTTTGTAATGTTCAGCCCTGCTTTTCAGGTTTACATAAATTCCCATAAGATACCACTCGTGTACATGGAATGACCTTTTCGCATAAGTCCAACTCCGTCCACTCTGGCTCTTGTTCTTCAACTCGCAAATGCTCACTGACCCAACAGCTTGCCCTCCATCGATATACACTTCCTCCCAGCCGAAAAGAACAACGCTCTTGCTGACATCGATGAACTCTGCCTCATCAGCTTTTACTACATTCTCATAGTACGGATCTACAAATCGAGACCTTGTTAGCTGGGGACGCATGATAGGAGGTATCGATATTGAATAGAAACGCCCTTACCATCCCTCGCATCCTGAAAGCACTTCTCACTCGGTACAAGAATCTCCACGACACCGTCGTATGAAGCGTAATGAGAATCGGGAATTACTGTTATGCTCTCTTTCGCTTTCTGCTGGGACCAAGAGGGCGTGTGGAACTATCATCGACGTCAGAGAAACGCACAATCATACCGCTGTGAAAGGAAACACGGTCTCACGCACCTGGCTGTATCTGACGACTCCGTGCCGCTGGAGCCATTCGCTCACGACTTTGGCGTGGCGTTGTGTCCAGTACGCCTGGAATTCTGCTTCGCTTACGGTTTCTTTGCGCGTGAGGAAGATGGAGACTTTGATGAGATCTGGTTTTGTGGCCATGGTGCTGGGTTTGCGCTGCTGTCAATGTTTGTTAGACTTGATATCAATGGTTCAACCATTCAAGGTTTGGGAAATGGCTCCCATGATGGGGGAGCTCTCGTTGTTATGATACAGGCGCATGCCAATCTCACGCAGCGGAGTTAAGTGGTGTCGCCGGCTGAAGGATTGGCATCCATATACAGCATATGGCGGGATATAGACGGCTTTGGCCAGGCTAAGTCCGAGATATATTGACAGTTCGTGACGTTTGTGTGTAGTGAAGCCTGTGGTAATTTGTGCAATGTGTGAGATTGGAAAGATCTCGTCAACTCAGGTTCTCGCCTTTTCCCCAATTGTTATAGGATTGCAGGGCCATTCGCAGTGGCTAGTATGGGCCAGGGCGGACGAGGTACAATGGTCTACGCAACTTCTCTAGAAGAATTGTCCTTATCTTTGAGCACACCGCAGGAATCGACGAGTTCCGGCATGCGATTATCTTCAGATGCAGCTAGACATGGTAGCTGGTGGTCAGCATCCAGCAGAACGTATCGCAGCGCCCTTCACCTGTATGGGAGTCATACGATCAAGAAACAAGACGAAGTCAATCGGCGCCATCGACTACTTCTGATGAGGTATTTCGTGTATGTTGAAAAGCATCGCGGTCATGAGTATGCACTCCTTCCGCTTCAGGAATTGATCGACCATGTGAGTCGCATTGGATGTAACACCTCAGGGTCCGACCTCGTTGGGTTGCAGTCACCATGTCATCTTAAATACATCCTCGATGCTCAAGCCTCGACACAGCTAGACATTTGGAGTGTTCAGCTCCCGGAAAGCATATCAAACATGGACCAACGCATGGAATCATTGGAACTGGCTGCTAGTCGCGCAGACCAGCCTCGCTCACGTCTACACTTATCAGCACAACAGAGAAAGACAATTCTGATCTCACTTGGCTGTGGAGTCTTGCAGCTACCAATATGGGGTGTGCTTTCGACAGCGAGATCTGTAGAGACTCCCGTGGCAGCACGTCTGACAATCTCACAGGCATGGCAATGACATTCGGCGTCTTTCAAGACGCATATACGCAACAAGCAGCCGTAAGCGGCCCTCGCAGCGCCACTGGTGTGATCGGAACGACCATGAACGGTGTCATGTACCTCTCCATGCCCTTCCTATCTGCTCTTCTCGAGCGCAGCCGTTTCAGCGCTTGGAAGCGCGAAGTCGCCGTGGCGGGCACAGTGATCTCAGCAGCCGCCTTCTTCATCTCATCATGGAGCACAGAAGTATGGCACCTCATCGTTCTACAGGGTCTGCTAGCCGCTCTCGGCAATGCCATGCTCTACGTGCCTACCACGCTATGGCTGGACGAGTGGTTCCGCGACGGCAACAGAGCGACAGCCTATGGTGTGCAGTTCTCAATTAAGAACATCATCGGCACTGCTGGGCCGTTTCTCATGCAATCGTTGCTGCATAATCTCGGCTTCCGCAACGCTCTTCGCGTATGGGCAGGTATAGTGCTCGGTGTCGGCTTGGGAGGCATTCTTGTCACGCCTAGTCCGCCACCATCGGCGCAGAGACGCCAGCAGATGATGCCGTGGAGCTTCCTCAAGCACCGCACATTCTACATCTACGCGATCGCCAACGCGGCTTTCAGCAGCGGGTATGGTTTGCCGCAGACGTACCTGCCCGCGTATGGATCGCAACTGCTTAGCCTGTCGGCCGCAGAGAGCACGGCGATGATCGCCATGTTCAACGCGCCCGGCATCATCTCTAGCACAGGCTTTGGACTTCTCAGTGACAAGTTGCACGTCTCAGGGACGACGAACACGCTGATCTCGGCGCTTGGTTCTGCTGTTTGCGTGTTCCTGCTATGGGCGATCAAGTCGAACACACTCCCAGGTCTGCTCATTGCTTTCCAGTTGGTTATGGCTTCTTCGCCAGCGGATACTCGTCGACCTGGGGCGGATGGATCAAGGATCTTGAGAAAGAAGCTGCCGAACACAATGAGGCCATTAGCTCAGGCATGATATAGGCTTCATGAACGGCGCAAGGGAGTCGGGTATGTTGTCGGAGGATATCTGGTGTTGAACTTCTGAAGCTGGGCCCGGTGACTGGTAAGAGCGTGGGCTCTCGGCACAGATTATGGTGCTTTGATCCTGTTCACAGGTATCAGCTCGGTAGTTGGTGGGTGGGGAAGCGTGTGGAAAGGCTGTCAGCTGCGTAGATAACTTTTATGTCTTGCTCCTTAGTCTGACAGCAGCGTGTATGGCGTTGTGCCGTTTCGATATATGCACAGGGCGACACGCTGCCACGTCCCGTGCTGCCATGGCCTTGGTTGCTCGCTTTGGACGCCACCTTGTGTGACCACGCTAAGCATGCATCTTGCCGTCTATGCACCTATGGGCCGCTGAACAATGTGTACTATAGACATCCGTGCCAATGCTTCCAGAGTCTGCGACAAGCATTTTGCCACTCATTTACCTCCCAGCGAGTATATCGGCTGAAATAAATGCTACGACGCTCGGCTCTGTGTATTGGTCCGATTTCAAACACTTTTATAACGTCAATATTGTGCACTACAAGTGGACAAGGCACGAAATAAACGAAAGGGAAACAAAGCTAAGGGATAAGGGAGCTGGTGATGCTGTGCACAGCACATAGCTTCGAAACATGCACGAACTATTGCCATGAAGTGATGTCGCACAGTCCTTGGATCTAGGCGCTTCGGGAAAATAGTCGATGGCGGAAATCCAAGCATATTCGACCACGGAATATGCAGCAAGCCAGGCGCCTTTGGTTGCTGTCCTAGATCTGGGCTCTGTGGCCTCTTACTGAAGCCCGCCATGTGGCGGCCTTCAAGCACCATTTGCAAGGTACAGGGAATAAGAGAAACGTCCGCAGCCTTGCCGTGAGATCAATGCGTTCTCTGGAAAGGGAACATGTTCATTTTGTGCTAACCTGAAATAGTCGCTGGAGAGACTGGTGGCTTATTTGGGAAACACCTCGTCCACACTGCAGCCATGCCATCGGCCGCGGACCTGGTCCATTCAAGATAGACCAAGAGAAGTACGGGCTGCGCTCCAAGCATCTATGCGAGTGCGCCCGCCACCAAACAAGATCGCATGTCTGGATTGGGAAGTGGAAGACGATCTAGGCTCTGATTCTGCGAAAATGCTTGCCAGGAATATTGATAGCAGATATGCCATTGGCTTTCCTGTTGTCATTCGCGGCACATAAGAATACGAGTATCTGCCTTCGCTCCGCTCAATATACACAGCACAGCTCTTGACATCGCGACAGGTTTACGGCGAGACACGCAACAATGCAAAACAACATCGTTCATCTCAACGTTCTTGCGTTGCTTCTCGTAACACAGGTCCAGGGGGCGCTGTTTCCGACTAATCTTCTACGGACTCTCTGGAAGAATCCTAAGGTATGTGTGGGCTGTGGCCTCGTCACTGATATAAGTGTGTATTGATAGTGTTGACACCTAGTGCACAGTACATCGTCAAAGGCTACGAAGCCGTTTCAGACGCTTGCCAGGCCGCAGAGGAGGCCTGTTCTGCAGCACAGTCGCAGGCTCTAGCACCCATCACACTGCAAACTACGCGGACATTGACGACACCAGTATACGTTACGGCGTATAATCCATATGTCGCGACGATAACGTACACGCCACCTATGACACCACCACAAGCACCGCAGCTGCTTGGTACAGCACCCAACGTAGTGGCACCGCGGCTAGAGAAGGACAAAAGGCAGGATGCTGGATCAACCAACATCTTCCCCGAGATTGCTGCTGCTTGGAACTGGACTCTAGACGCTGATCAGCAGGCTGTATTGGACAGCGACTCATGGCTCATGTGGAGACCAACCCATTATGTTTCTGGTCGAATATGCTTGCTTTCTACCGCGAAGCCGCAGCTGATGAAACCTGTAAGTCCTTCAACTTCCATTGCGGATCCATGCTTTGCCCACTAACGATACGCTCAACACCACAGCCGACTCCAGTTCGACTGATGACATCTATGCACCTCCTTGCGACACAAATTGGGGAACGGGCACCGCCGAATTTTGGACGTGTGTGTACCAGGATTTGGTCCTCAGAGAAATTCCATCGGCACTGGCGTACGTCTACTATCCTCGAACAAGCTTGCCTTTGAGCTCCGCGACCTGTTCGGTGCTAGGGTACTCTACCGCGACGGTCATGTACTACAGTTCTACTCCGGGTCCGACGCAGATCGGCATTGAAACCAGCAGCGGTGGCTCCACCTTCGCCACTGCTGGTGCCAGTGACGAGAGCTCCTCCGACGCTTCAGTCACCTCTTCCTCAGCGGCGCGGAGACTCGAGGCGACATACTCGATCGCCGACCACGCTTTGCTTGGTCCATTGGCGTGTAGCGTCATCGCTATTCTTGCTATTGCGACAGTGCTCTGATGTCCCTGTCAGTGCAGGATCCATGAAAAACGACCCTCACTAGGCTGCCACATCGTCTGCAACGTCTAGACACGATCCTCTGTTTCGAGGATGAACGCGTGGCGGTACTTGAGTGGATTTAAGGAACGGACGACGGTAGCACTTACAACGGTATCTTTACAAATTGTCACCAGGGTTTACATTTAGGATCGAATGTGCCGTGTTTGTTCGAATCGCGCTGCTTTCCTGTGGTGCGGCATGTCGCGCTGCTATCAAATTTGCTTGCTCCTGTCCGGGAGTGTCCGTATCAACATTGTGTGTGAGCCCATAAAAGTTTTCATCGCCATGACGCCTTGCTAAACCCGCAGAGTAGTAACCAAACGTGAGTGACCAGCCCTACCAGCGCGATCCGCCGTAGCCACCTCCGCCGCCGCGACCTCCACGTCTGCCACCACCATAGCCTCCTCCTCCTCCTCTTCCGTAGCCACCACGTCCTCCGTAGCCGCCTCCTCCACCGTAACCACCGTCATGGTAGCCGCCATCGCGCCGATCGTCGTCCATCGGGTCGTTGCGCATTGGCGGTGCGCGCCCCTTCAGCTCCTTCTGCAGGCGCTCGCTCTCCTTGCGCATCTGAGCGTATCCCAAGTGCATCTTGCCGAAGAAGTGATCTGCCAGGCGGCGGTCATTGTCAAGACGCGAGAGATAGGCACCGCAGACGTCGCAAACCTGTAGTTTCTGGTGACCAGATGGACCAGATGTGTCAGAGAGCGCTTTGAGCTCACGTTCCTTCTCTTCCTTTTGAACCTTCAGCAGCCTGATTCCATGGAACTGCTGCACTGCCAAATTGACGGCTCCCTCCTCGCCCAAGATCTGCACTTCGACAAGTCCGGCTTCAATGCTCTGCTCAAATTCTTGAATTGCCTTGAGAAGCGCATTTGTCTGGCGAATCTCATCCGGCGTCTTTTCGAGACGCCTCTGCGCCGAATCAATTCTCCTGTCGCATTCGCTGACGTACTTGCCAATGTCGCGCCAATAGTCGAATTCGAAGCCCCAGTCACGCTTTTGCGACTCGGAAGCGTTCTGGTATTCCTCGCGGAGGTTGGGTTGATGGGTCTTTGGGCAAGGTCCGAGATCTTGTTTCGTGTTGGTGAACAGGTCGTGGGACATGAGCCGACGAGGTATGAGCGGCAGACTTTCGCGTCGGTGATGGCAAGTGTTGGCTGCTTGGATGCGGTTCCGGGCATGGTCATGAGGTTGTCTCCCATGAGCTGCTCCAGCAGCTTTCTCTGCTCGGCGGCCATGATGTGCGATTCTTTGCCGATGTGCGCCGAAAGTAGCAGTGGCGAGGGCGGTGGAAATAGGTCGGGAGATGGGAAGTTCCTGAAGGTAAGGTATGGCCAGTGAAGTCGAGTCCCGTGATCCGAATCCCGTGAGCGCTTTAAGTCTGTATATGGCTGTCCGGCTCCTGGTGATCCCGTGACCAGATGATACAGTATAGTCCAAGTAAGTGAATGCGTGTGGTCGGGTGTTGTTTCTGAAGCGTTGCAGAGAGAGGCGTGAGCTGCTTGCGACAGGCAACTTTCTCAATGCGCGCGAGCTTTCGCGCCAAGGGCGTTTCGCGGGGAAGGCGCAACCTGCCTGCCCTGACGTGCCGCGAGCATGTGAAAGGCCCAAGACAACCTCACTACGTCGTGCAATAAAGAAATCGTCACGTGCTGTAGACTTCCTGCGGCCACGGCGAGCATGAGACTCCAGACTCTACTACAGCTGCCATCTGTACTGGCATTGCTCACCCTCGCCCAAGCCTCCACTGGTCCAGCACAGGAGTACTCCGAACACTTGTACCTTAAGCCACTGCCGAATCAACATCTCCATGCCGACTTTAACTTCACGGCAACCACATCCTTAGCCGATTACGATGCACAACACTTCCGCTACTTCCCACGATCATTAGCACAGATCTTGCAGTATACACATACGGCCGAGCTACATTTGCGATTCGGCTTGGGAAGATGGGACGAAGAACAATGGGGCCCTCGACCGCAACGTGGCAGGAGAGAAGGCGGCACAGGTGTCGAGCTATGGGCTTGGATCGAGGGAGATGCACAGCAGGCGGATGAGAGGTGGCAGATCTGGTCAACAGTCTATCGGGCCTGTTTTGTGCAAGTCTGAACTTCGTGGATTCAACCAAGACCATACGGCCCGTGATGAGCTTTGAGCCGGAAGGAACACATACATCTGGTACCGAAGGCTTGCAATTACTTCATGGCATGCTGCCACACGAAGTTGTTTGCACCGAGAACCTGACGCCATTCTTGAAACTACTACCCTGCAAGGGCAAGGCTGGTATTTCAAGCCTACTTGATGGCCACAAGCTCTTCGACGCATCATGGCAATCTATGGCTATCGATGTCCGCCCTGTTTGCCCTTCTACTGGGAGCAGACATGAAGACTGCTCTCTGGAAATCCAGCAGACAGTTTCCATGGCATTGTCGATCCCAAGAAGTATGAGAGACCGACACAACCGATCCCTAGACCACCACCCATTGAAGAGATCGAATGTGACGGGAGCAAAATCTGGAATGGGCACGACACGTGTTATCCAAAACCTATCACTGACGATCTTCATTGGAGCCTTGCTGAAGTCTTTGGCAGACCGATCACAGGCGCCTGCTCAATCGACAAATCGATCGACGCATGGGACGTGAGCCTAGACATTCCCGTTGAAAGAACCATTGACACACTTGGTGCTGCCGATACCAGGACCCAGCAAGGTGGTATCCGTCAATTCAGTCTGGAGCCTGCCAAAAGCTTCGACCTGGTGCTGCCTAGGCACAAGACATCTTCGCCATCCATTTCCTCACATCCTCCGCTATACGTCTCCAGGCAAATGACCGGCCATGGGCAAGAACGCGGTGGCATGCACGCCACTTTGACCAACCCGCATGCCTACCCTCAGACAATCGTCTACCTCGAAGCTCTGCCATGGTTCCTCAAGCCTTACATGCACACACTGGCGATTCAGCAAGGCACTATCGAAAAGATGTACTACACGCCTGCTCTCGACCGAAAGAGAGGCACTCACCTAGAACTCATGATCACCATTCCAGCACTCTCTACCGCCGAGCTGAACTACGACTTCGAGAAGGCTATCCTCAGGTACACTGAGTACCCGCCCGACGCGAACAGAGGCTTCGATGTTGCGCCAGCAGTCATTCGCGTCTTGTCATCAGAGTCATCATCGACCAACGACACACACGCAGACCAATACCTGCGCACGACTAGTCTGCTATTGCCATTGCCGACACCAGATTTCAGCATGCCTTACAACGTCATCATTCTCACCAGCACCGTCATCGCACTAGGCTTCGGCTCAATCTTCAACATGCTAGTCAGGAAGTTCGTGTTGCTCGAAGAAGTTCCTGCCTCCCCGATAAAAGCCAAAGTAGCTTCTGAAGGAGAAGTTGGCTGCTTTGCTCGGGAAGAAACCCACGGGCGTCGCTACCAAGCTGGAAGCGGACGAACCGACAGCCAACGACCCTGGTGAACCAAAGGTCTCGAGAGCTGAGGCAGACCCAGCAAGCGAAGGGCCAAGGTTGCGACACGTGAAAAGCTGAGTAGTCGATTGTACCTTGTATCATGAATTTACCCAATTTCAACATAACATGCCACTCCTTGATCTCCCTGCCCGTGATCGATCGAGATGATCGCCGAATGAACCAGCTCGACATTCGTTCCAATCTGTCTCCCTCATGTCATTCCCAGCCCTGTTGACGTGGCTGAAGCCCTTTTCAGCTTTGATGTAAGCCAGCCTGTTTGTCGGCTCCCAACGTCTGGAATGCCCGTATATAGATCATTGCATGATCGCATGTCACTTTGTATCAGTGTCACTCAAACACAAATCACCGCAAGTCGGATGATCGCCGTGACAAGGTATGCCGAACGCCTGGAGAGACCGTCCTTGTCCAAGACGAGCTCGACATCCATAATCCCTGGAGTCGGATCAACGAGCGCAGTGCAGCAAGTACCTTTGTATCGCTGCTTGGCTCCCATTGCCACGATTTTCAGCTTCGGGGATCCAGTACGAGTGGCAATCTATCTCTCGGCCAGTCTGTTCCCATTTATCATCAACATCCCGAAGGATCGCTGTGCCGGTTTTGGGTCTTTGCCAGGTCATTGGATCCTACGCTGTGGATCATATTGGTTGAGGTCAGCGTACAGCATGCAAATCTCCTACGTCAACAACGCTGATCAAACAATTCTTGTGGATACTGCCCGGGTTCTCTCGATCGTCTCGTCCAAGACTGATGACGTGCGACTAACCGGGCAATCAATTATGCCCAGGAACAATGACATTCACATCAAACTGACCCGCTGGCCAGGACCGTAGCAAAGAGGCGAGTCATCTCCACCATCCGGCTCCGCGGCGCCGTGTATATTACCATTCACCACGTGCTCGATGGATCCCGATAGATGCAAAACGGCTTTGCCACATCTTTGCGCGATTCAGCGTCTCACGAGCGCAGGCGAAGTCGGATGGCGACGACGCTACGCTTTACATATATATGGATATTGCATAGGTCTGCGCACGTAGCGGTAGTGTGTTTGACGTCGCCAGTGTTTCCAGATTGATGGTGCAGTAGCCTTGTTTCGCGCACGTTCCAGCGTTCGTCGCGAGTCGGGCGGCGATGCTTGATTTCTCGTTCTTCCTCGGATAGCCGTTTTCTGTCGTAGGTAAGTGACCCTCGCGTATCGACTCGGACGTCCGCTGGCATGGGTTAGCCAGCCAGCCACTGTCATCTCGCGGCTCGCCAACCCCTGCCGTTCATCCCGCTCGCTTCGTGAGATAGGCCGCTCGCTTAGCACGCTAGCATGTAGTTTGGTTTGTCTCTTACAGTAGAACGGAAACAGGGTATCGAGTCAGCACACCCCGGCCCTAGACGTGCAGGTATTGCGATCCTGTAATCCTAACATGGGTGTATCCTTGACGTTGCCACATGGAATGACACAGAGGGATGGCGATCCTCCTATTCCTTTCCTCGCCGAGTCAGCTTGCTGGCAGGTGATCATAGGGACCATGATTGGCACTGGGGTGGTGCCTTGGTGGTGGGCCTGTCAAATTTCCAGCGTTCGGCGGAATGCATTCCATTAATGGTGTGCTTGTTTCGACTGCACCTTACCAAAGTTAGGGGTAGAAGCGAGGTGGCCAGATGAAGTGACGTCGTAACGTGGTCACACATATCGTATACATGTACACATATGTACCTTTACGAGCTGAACGACACAATGCAATTGTCGCCCCAGCCTGCACATGTGCTGTCCTCCGTCAGCCAACAGTTCCTCAGCCAGCCGTCACACAACAGCTCATCGGCATCAGCAATTCTGCGTCCCGCCCAGCTGAGCCGAGTGGAGCTTCGACGACGTCTCAAAACGCCGTGCTCTGATCCAATCCCGATCTCGCATCTCGCATGCATGAAGCACAAAGTCTAATATAACCTACCTTAGTACCATCAAATCGCGAGAGCACGCATACAGTAACGTTCCATCCTTGCCAAGCGGCTCCATACCGGCGCTCCAATATTGCCATGCATTCTGCACCATCGCTTGGTCAGAATCCGTAAATGAGCAAAGTGCTGGTGCAGCTGTACCCAGCGTTTGATCTGCCTCTACGTGACCACACTACTATAGCAAAGTACATGTACCTGCCTTAGCGGCGTACTCCACAGCCGTTTCGTCCAAGGCTGAAGCCAAGCTCGGATATATGACAGCAGCTGTATAGTTTGCTCGCTAGCAGCTGTATCGTAAGATCCACTCCCCCATCGCGTCGCGCGCTGCAGGTCTCACTCTCCCACCCCATGTTCCACCCCCAGCTTCAGCTTTCTCCGTTCTCCGGCTTAGTAGAGCCGTTGATATGATATGACGATCGTGGCTGCGAAGATAATGTATGGGGAGCTGCTAGCGGTGAAGAGAGCGGGTTGAGGCTGGTGAGGAGGTGGGGGTGAAGTTATGCATGGGCGATGGCGTGAGTGCGTGATGTAGTGGTGATGGAGAAGGATTGGATAGGCTGTGGCGGAACCGCATCGTAGTATCACATCGCAAGGTGATGAGGGCAGAGCGTGTTCGCGTATTGTGAGTAGAGCGCATACTGGTTTACAAGACCATGCTACGAGGCAGCCTGGTCATGGTGAAATTATGATATTGGAGTCAAGTGATTGAAGGGAAGTTTCTTTTTTCTATCTCGAAGTAAAAGTACCAAGTGCTTAAAGACTAGCTGCTTCTGTCTTGCTCTTCCGGGCGCATTCAAGCGCCTTGTGACCCTCCATACCGAAAACATAGAACGAAGGAAAAAGAAAGTAAAGAAAGAAGAACAAGGTGCATGGTCGCACCACCAGTGAACGCCAAACTGTCGTGATGAAGAGAAACGAGTGTTGTGTGCCCAAGAGTATTAAAGAGAAAAAAGCTCGTCGGCTCAACAGGTTCGTTTGCGTGTCGTACCGTTAATGCTGGCGTTGTGATAAAAACGCTTGCCTGCCGGGTTGTCTGTGCAGAGATGTGTGATGTGTTCAAGGAAAGAAAAGGGTTATGATATACATAAAAAGGGTCGTGACTTTTTGTCGTCACGAATTGAAGAGAAAAGATGATGCTCGATGCAATGCGATGCAATGCAATGCTGCGCGATCGTAACTCAAGTACGTCTGAGCCACAGGACGAGCCAGCCGAGCGCACGGTAACCGGCAATGATGCCGATCATGATGCCTACCCACTTGCCGGTGTTGCCAACGTTGTAGCCGTAATTATCAAGGACAGCCTTGCCGTCGATGAGGCACTGGTCGGCAAGATCAGTCTCGTACATGCAGTTGCACTTCTCCTGATCGTTCCTAGCAGGCGCGCATGCAAAAGTGCGGGTGCCGAATTCGTTGACCATCATTCCCTGGAAAACGTAGGACTGGTAGTCGATGTAGTGGAAGACGTAGCGCCAGAAGGGGTTCAGGGTCTGGGTGGCACGAGGAAACCTCCGGTGCACATCCACAGACCGTTGGCGAAGGCGGTGGCGGCAAGGGCAACAACGAAGATGGGCACGATGGAGCTGATCAAGACGACGAGCGACTCGGCGGCCAGCAGGTCGAGGAACAGCCACATGACCCAGGTGAAGAAGGCATCGGCTGTGGGGCGGAAGTTCGATAGCCAGTATGCGACGACCGAGAACAGGATTGTGATCAAGAACAGGTAGGGGATACCGGTAACGAAGTTGGCGACAATGAACGAGGTTGGGCCGTAGAGACCGTTAGCACGCTCCTTCATGAACAGCGCGCGGTCCTCGAGGAAGGCAGGGATGTAAGCGACAGCCATGAAAGACATGAAAGCACCACCGAAGAAGATGGCGTTGATGAAAGACTGGATGTTGCCTTGGGTCGGGTTCAATCGCAGCCAGACAGTACCCATCATGATTGCCAGACCCATGTACATGGCGATACGAATGCCGTACGCGATGATATCGCGGTAGGATTTGATGAATGAACGGTGAATCAGGGCTGCAGGAATGGCGAAAGCACCAGCGGACATTTCCTGGGCGTCAGGCTCGATGCTGTTGTCCATCTGGTTGCGTGCCATTTCGTCGGTCAGCTCGGTCACTGTGGCGCTCGCAAGACGAGACTTGTGCCATGAAGAGTGAACCATGTTGAGCTGCTGGTCGACTTCACTCCTGTCGCGGGCAAAATCGGTGTTGACGAAATCAATGATGAACTCTGCAGGGTTCATGTAAAGCGGGATGGGGAAACCGCAAGAGTCGAAGTATGGCTGGACCTCAGAGACGGGACCACTGTATGCGGTACCGCCCTGGGAGAGCAGAAGCAGCTTGTCGAACATAGCGAATGTGGAGGTTGAAGGCTGGTGAATAGACGCAATGACGATCAAGTTGTGCTTCTTGGCGATGTCCTTGACGAAGGAAATGACCTCAAACGAGGCTGCAGAGTCGAGACCGGATGTGGGCTCATCGAGGAAAAGAAGTTTCGGGCTGGTAATCAATTGCGCAGCGACACTGACACGACGCTTTTGACCACCAGAGATACCCTTTCTGATAGGTGTTCCGATCAAGTTGTTAGCCTGACCTTGAAGACCGAAAGCGGTCAGGAGCGACTCGATGCGCTGAATGCGCTCGAGCTTGCTGATGTGCTTGGGGAGCGAAAGACGGGCGGCGAAGTTGAGCGTCTCGCGGACAGTGAGCGAGCCGACGAGCGCATCTTCTTGCTCGACATAGGCGGAGATACGGCGGAAGGTCTTTGGGTTGGCAGGCGAGCCGTTGATGTAGACGGCAGCCTTAACGGAGGCGTTGAGTGAGGCGGTGCGGTGCGCGAGAACGTTAAGAAGGGTCGACTTGCCGGAACCACTGGTTTGATTGTCAGTATTGCTGTGATCGATGTAATGAACGAGCGCGAATGTGGCGACTTACGAAGGTCCCATGAGCGCGAGCAGCTCGCCAGACTTGACGATACCGTTGACATCACTCAGGATGGTCTTGGGCTGCTGGGTTTGGCGGTCCTTGACAGTGACGGTGACACCCTTCCAGCCGAAGCTGCGAATGTTGGTGTTGGTCAACTGGGCGTAGTCGCCGCCAATCATCTTTTCGATGTCGGACATTTTGTTGTAACTCCTGCGATCTGGGGCCGCAGCGAATTGAGACGTGGTGGATGGTTCAGCGGACGCGAAGTCTCGCTGGGTGGATGAGTGAGCGTGTGGTTGCTATGGATTGCTTGCGTGTAACAATGAGTGGCGGGCGTGTGACGATGGTGCGGGAGTCCAGCTTCCGGAGAGACAAACGGGCGCCGTTGCTGTCGGCAGACGTTGTCTGAGAGAGAGTCGGTGAATGGGTAGAGAGCGTGCGTGGTGGAGGTGAAGAAGAGGACGCGGAGCGAAGAGCAGGAGTCTCACTCTGATCACGGTTGGGGTGTGGAGCGAAGAAGAGAGCACACGGCAGGGCTGGGCGACGTGGGGAGTAGAAGAACAGGGAGGCCAATGCGTGTTGAGGGAGAGGGAGTGGGCGATGATACCTTATGTTCGACGGGAAGACTACCGGGCACCATACCTCTGCTACGAGGATCTCGCCCACGCAGGCAAACGCAGACACGGCGCGCTGGGCCTGGCTCACCATGCCTGCCTGTCTGCGTCCGCCATCCTCGTTTCCAAGGGTCCTTCATCGTGGACCTCCCATCAACTATCGGACGCCTGCCGCCGCGAACAAACGAGGACGCGCGACCAGTCTCCTCCCCTGCAGCGCATTTCCGTCCATGCTCAACGCGCGGGAGCAGCGCCATGCGGACACCGTCCAGCAGTTGGGCGAATGGTCGCCGTGGCTGCAGCGCTCCGACTCGTCGCTCACACTGCACTCTCGCCCAGTTCAGGTGAGGTCGATGTGGATACCAGGATAGCAGCACCCCGGCAGGCGCTAGCCAAACCCTGTGCACAGAGTACCTGCTTGCTGGTAGCACCGCGCTAGGCCCCGGCACAGACGCCCTAGCTAGTGAGCCATGTTTCGAACCCCTGGCCCGGCGCTCATCAGATGCATAAGGACGGGAGGCTTCGGTAGCACGTGTGCAGGAGATGAGTATGCTTCTGCGGCTGCCGCCACTCGCCTGCTTTGCCTCAGCAGCCGCCGCCAAGCTTTAATCATGCTGTCCTTTTTCGGCCACGGCGAACTGAAGACTCACGCAGGTACGGTACGGTACGCGGGCCCAACCAACGCCATACACACAGTCTCGACAAGACTCTCCGGCGTTGTGGCGCTGCGGTATGGTGCTGCTGGCCGACACGGCGTATGCCAAAGCACGCCTCCGCGACGCCCACTGCGCCCTGCCACGCACCTCCTCCCATCAACGGCTACCGACAGCACCCCCCGTCCGCCGTTGATGAATCGATGATATGGCGATTGCTCGGCCTGCACGCCGGCAAACGCGGGCACGCACGCGTCCGTTCTTGTGCTACGTCTTGCGCTGGCCTGTGTCCTGTGAAGATCGCACGCCAAACCTACCGATCGTCCGCTATCACCATTCCGCTAAACCGTAAGCTTCCTTCTAGATTTGCGAAGGGTTCCCAATGTGGTCTGCGAGTACGCTTCACACCACGGGGTGGGCCACGCCGAACTCTCATATAGAGTTTGATTCAATCGCTCTTCAACTTCTGCGAACTTTCCCCACAACGGCACACGAAGATCTGCCGGAATAGGCATTCAGAGGACGCGCCGCGGCCACTGCGACCCAAATTTGCTGGAACACTCGACTCGTGCCTTACTCGTGGCTGTTCTGCCGGTTCGGGAAAGCCCATGATTTCTCAAATCGATGAGGTGGCGAAGACCAGATCGGTCCGGCCAGCAGTCAACCAAAGGTCGAGTGGAATTTTGCTTGACCATGACCCCGGGTTGTCCATCGACTTAAATGTTTCCTCGTGTTTATACGACGTCTTAATCGATCTGGCCGAATCTTCACGGAACTTCAGCAATATTCCACGAGGAAATTGGCTGTTAGTGAGATCGTCCGCTACCGAGTCAGTAGTCATCTGACCTGTCCGACAGACGATGATGCCCAGCGTGCACTACAGCTCGTCACATCGCACAGTCCAATCGATCACGTCTGACAGTGAGCCCTGAGGGAGACCGAGTCCCACGGCCTCTGGCCGAACACTGCAGAGCGGCAGTAGCAGACCTGTCAAAGGAGCCACGTTGTTCTATGTCTCGCGAGCGTGCTGTCCGCTGGACACTTGCATGGCTGACGCATGACGCCTGTTGAATGTGATCACTCATAGCAATAGATACATGTAGGGCGTTGCGAGCGATACTTTGTGTCACACTACTAGAGCGAGCACGAAATATGCTAGCTGTTCTGCAAGACGTTTCTTCGCAAATCTCTCCAGTCAAGGGCCGACGTCAGCGCGTATAGGCTACTTTCAGCAATTTCACATTTTAGCGCGGGCGTTTTGGGTGGGCTAGACACGCCGGGTCAGGAGGCGTGGCTGATGCACCAGGGTTTATGCTCTACTATGCACCGAACAGCCCTAGCTGGGGGACTAAGTGGCCCAAGATGGATTCTGCGCGAATCGAGCTTCCGGGACTAGTTTCGACTCAACTCCCGGAACGTGGTTCGGCCAATGATGGCACTGCTGTCCTCGACCTCGCCATCGCTGCTCCCTCTCTTCATGTTGGCCGGTTGCCGAGCGCTTTGTGTCTGACTATCTGCCTCTCGGTCTTGGGATTCCATTCCCTGCACGCAAACTCCAGTCTGTCGGTACCAGTTCACTACCGCCGCTCTCTACCCGCCCTTCCTTACGCTGTATTACCTATTCCTTCATAATTTCGTGTGCGGCTCATTGTTCTGGTCCCCGGTGGAACTTTCCTACATTGTCCACAGCATACACGACTTTCGCTTGTGATGAGCTTATTCGCTACATAGCTGCTCGTGTGCCCGATAGCGAGAACAGCTCACCAGGAATCCTGCCCGTCCCGCAGGCGTGTCGCTATGGATGATATACCAGCACATATTATAAGCGCAGTCCAAGTTCATAACGACCCACTCACAATTCAGATGGAGCAAACAAAATCCTCGCGACAACCTTCACCAAACCGGGTATATCCTCAATACAAGGACTACAAGGGCTTCCAGTCCTCAGCAGACGACGTCTCTACTGCCAGCATATCTGAGCCCGATCATGGTTATAATACCGAGCCCACTACGCCTGCTTCTTCTCAATCGCGGATGGAGGACATGTCAACCGACGAAGTGGAGGATTTCAAGGATCGCGAATACCCTCAACTGAAGGGCAAGACATATTTGGATCATGGTGGTACAACGGTACGTGCGACGATGCAAGGAGTGTATGTTGGGGTTGAGGACTCGGTGCTAATGGGTAATCTTTGCTTCAGATCTACGCGAAATCACTTGTGGAGGAATTCTCGGCCGATCTCATTGGAAATCTATATGGCAACCCTCATTCAGCATCATCGCCCTCGGCAATAGCAGGACATCGCATCGATGCGATCCGTGAACGCGCACTTCGATTCTTCAACGCAGACCCGGACGAGTTCGATCTGGTGTTCGTGGCCAATGCAACCGCCGCGATCAAGATGACCATCGAATGTATCCGCGACCATGGTGCCGCAAGCAACACGCCAGTATGGTATGGCTATCACAGAGACTCACACACATTCACTAGTCGGCATTCGGGAATTGACGAAACTTCACCGGTGTTTCACGAGTGATGAGGAAGTCGAGACCTGGATCAACAGTGGTGGACTCGGTGGAGCTCGGTCGCGACAAATTGGGCTCTTCGCATATCCAGGGCAGTCGAACATGACCGGCCGACGGTTGCCTTTAAACTGGTAAGTTTGCCTTGCGAAAGTAGGTTTCACGTGGAGCAAGTTCAAGGGTTCTAATTGTTACACGTGCTACAGGACCGGACGCATCCGCAAAACGTTCCACAAGGCTTCGACTTATACCCTCCTGGACGCGGCGGCGCTGGCAACGACTGCACCACTCGATCTATCCGATCCAGCTACCGCTCCCGACTTTACCGCGGTCTCGTTCTACAAGATCTTCGGATTCCCCAACATCGGCGCTCTCATCGTTTCGTAAAGCCTCGGGTCACGTGCTTCAAAACCGACGTTACTTTGGTGGCGGCACAGTCGACATGATCATCTCCATCAACGACACATGGCACGCGAAGAAGGATGCCACCTTCATGACCGCCTGGAAGATGGCACGTTGCCTTTTCACTCGATCTTTGCGCTTGATCACGCCATCAGCGTACACGAGCGCCTGTACGGCCCCAACCCGATGAAATTTATCTCAATGCACACGGCTCAGCTTGGACGAAAACTGTACGATGGCTTGTCCAAGCTGATGCACAGCAACGGTACGCCAGTGGTACGAATCTACAAAGACGATAATGCGATATATGGCGACCCCTCTGTGCAAGGTGCTACAATCGCCTTCAACGTGCAACGTCCTGATGGGAGGTTGATCGGATTCGAGGAAGTCGAGGAAGCCGCCGATGAGCGACAGATCTACGTTAGGAGCGGATCGTTGTGCAATCCTGGTGGCGTGGCGACTTATCTGGAATGGTCACCGGCTGAGATGAGGGCCGCATACGCCAATGGTCACAGATGCGCGAATCCGCAACAGATCGTTTTCGGCAAGGCGACGGGCGTTGTGCGCGTCAGCTTGGGTGCTATGAGCATCTCAGCCGATGTGGCAAGGCTGATAGACTTTCTGGAGGAAGTCTACGTCGACCAGTTCCCCATTGAACAGAAGCTCGATGCTAAGGAGTTCCTCATGTCACTGGAACCAGCACGGGAGTACGAACCTTCGTACCCTCATGCCCTTTCTGTTCGTTCGGCAAGTCGCGCCTCCGGTGGGCAAGCCTCGCAAGTCTCGATACCACATGCTCTCCACATACCGCCTAGCGAATATCAACCATCCGCGCCACCCACACCCAGCTCTAGATCCATCACTGGGTCTCGAGGCGGCGAGAAGTGGACCGACGCACCCACAATGCCATCAAGCGCCTCAGCACACGAACTCGAAACTGAACCTCCACGCAGCACTCCGAAGAATCCTCCTTTCATACCCTCGGACTTCCTCAACAATCGTCGCCCTTGGGAGAATGAGCAACTCAAATACACCACCGCCGCCGAAGCCGAAGCCAAATTCAGAGAAATGGAAGCCGCCATCGCAGCCGCGAAGGGTCAGAATCCATCGAACTCGGTCAAAGCACGAAAGTTCGGCAGGAGTGTGGTGAATTTGCTGCGACAGAAATCGAATCATTCTCTAGCAGACAACGCCAGCAGGTATGATCCTCCTGTCAAGTGAAGCTTGCACGTTGCACACCATGATACACAACGAACGATGACCTAACACTGGGTGTGTTCTAGCATCAGCGGCTACAGCAATAACGACAAAAAGCTACCTTCGCTGCCTCACTCTCCTCGTCCTCCCGACTACGGAACGCCTTCACTGTATTCGGACCGCGGTACGGAAAAGGATAAAATGCGCATCACGGAGAATATGTCCACTTTCCTCGGCGTCAGAGGCTAACACCATCACAACCACGCGTGGGACTATTCCTGCCCAGCAACAAACGCTTGACCTCATCAGCAATCTATATTTATCTATGCTCTTCCGAGAGCCATCAACGCATATCAGTCCTGCACGGAGAATTTGGCCGGCGTGTTTGATACCATAAAGCATGGCGTTTACCGGGACCTCGCTTGAAATTTTTTGTATATTCTGGGAAGGCGGCAACATCACTTCGCCACCGTGATCTCGTTTCTTCTCAACCATCATTATTCTCAGCATCACTAGCATTTATCTGCGACAACACCAAAAGCATTGCGCCACGACTCGACTCATCGAAGTGCAGAAGGGCGCTTCGGGACAAATCCAGCGCCTAACGCCGCAACACACTCGCTTGGATCGACCGGAAACGCCCCTAAACACCACGAAACCAACAATGGCAAACACCGCCACTCTCTCTCTCCTGTTATACCCTTCTCGATCTCGAATCTCGAATCTATCTATTGTCTATTTGAGGATGATCTACTACTCATCTCACGTGTCCATAACGGCCAAAAAATCGGAGGAAGTTCATCTGTTTCTACCATCTGATCGTTTATTTTGTTCTATTTCTCTTGTCTATCTTGTCTCTTGCTACTCTTTTCTATCTTGTTCTGTTTTCATCTGCAAATTGGCAAAATTGGAAATACCCGCCCTGCACTGGAGGAAATGGCACTTATGGTTTCTTGCTTTCTCTTCGTTCGCTTTCTGCCCTGTTCAAATCTTAACATTGGACAACACTGCCTTGGCTTTTCATGTATATACCCTTCGCGTCGTCGTGTCTTTTGCAAATTTTTTGCGACCTGTACATACAACACATATACGATATCACTTGAACATACACCCAATCTCCGTCAGAAGATACGTGATGAAAATCACACTTGTGATGTGCTAATATGAATGGTGACACCCACTGCAGTCTTCGGCGGTAGCGAGCGTAGCAGATACAAAGGCTTGTCTCAGCGCAACCGTCAGATTCGACATGTCACCTTGCGTGCCTGCTGCTTCCAGATCTGGTAGCAGACCTGTTCGCCTCGCTTAGAGACTTTTCCGGTCGCCGTTGACGTCGAGATGGCGGCAGAGATACTCTTCTGAGTATATGCGTTTCTGCAGTCAATCAATCTGATCCCATCTCGCACGGGTCGCTTGTCCGCGAGGGATCCCCGAACCATGTATTGTTCTCACAATGAGGTAGCGATGCATAACGCCATTGAACGATTCGGGGGTGTGCTCTCAGCCACGAGGCGTCAAGCCCTGGATGCACATATCCGAGGAACTGCGCAATCACGCGTTGCGTGTTTCTTGCTTTGCTATGCACATCCTTGTGCAACGATGGGACAACCAGGCAAGAAACAACCACAGCCCTACCATTTCCTTAACATGCCATACCCTTGACCTTCCAGCAAGAGCTACAACATCACGCACAACACTTTTCTCCCCGTCTTACACTTCACAGCATGGCCATCCCTCGCCTCACATCAGCATTCCATGCAATCATCCGATGACAGCCCAGTCGCACAGCCAGTCACCTGTCAGAACGGCTTTTCCTGATACCCGGGTAGATGCTTCGTTCACACGACGTGTCGCATGCGTTTGTGCGACCCTCGGCCGTTTCTTAGGTTGTGTGCCATGGCTGGTAGTGGCTGAGGTCGAGTTATGCGGGCTTGACCAGGTTGACGGGTACGGCAGGAGGACTGGGGTTTGGGAGGAGGTTGTGGAACGTAGTGCCAGATGCGAGGGCGGTAGAGGTGCAGCTGGGCGTTGGGCGTTTTATGCTGGCTGAATGCTGTGTGACTACGACGCCGACCAGGGATCGTTGGCTGCGGCCGGTTGCGATGGTAGAAGTGGCGGTACGGGGAAGTGGGAAAGGATTGGATGCATGCTTCCTTTTCTATGTTAGTGTTGTACGACATTTGCTGCCTGTCCAGGGAGTGGGATGCTGTCGTCACACTGCGTCACTTGCTTGAACGATTCACGTGCTGATTGTTGATTGATCGATTGATTAATATCGAGTGCATGCGGGGCTGACAGGTTGATGGAGAATCCCTGCCACACGCACGCCTGCTCTGCGCCTTTGCAGTTGGGCACATGTATGATGCATGGTGATTCCAGCTTTTGCTGTTGTGTTGAGAGAAGTGCATGGCAGCGCGTCGCAGCGCATAATATTGCACGGCAGAGATATTACGTGCATTTCGACTGACTAAGATGCAGTATCATGTGAAAGAGAAGAGAATGGGACGGGCGGAACGGAACTTCGTGTCTGTACAGAAAGAATGCAGATTCGTAAAGTCGTATGTAGATGTTCTCTGTATAGAAAGTCCATGATCGCAGGCCATATGATTCCACCAAAGCTCGAACGCTAAAACAAACAGCAAAATGCCTCGCTCATGGAGAACATCCGTACAAAAATCAGGAAAGCAGTGGACATGTCTGATGGAATATCCCAACATCATGCCCGAGCCGAGTGACCGCTGAACAGCATCCTCAACCCACTCGGTTCCTTCTCTTTCTTCTTCTCCTTCTCCTTCTTCGTCCGAGAGCTACTGCTCCTCGAGCTCCTCTCACTTCTGACCGACTTTCCAGCGTCGCTCTCAGCCTTGCGACTCTTCTTCTCCCGCTTCTTCTTGTCCTTGTCGCTTTCCTTAGGCTTGAAGTCGGCCTCAGTCAACTTGCCCTCCTCGATCAAAGTCCTGCTCGCTATAGGCGTGATGAACTCTCCGTCAACACTGGTTCCCACGCTGCGTGCTTGCTCGTCAGCAATGCCTCTACGCCACTTTTCAACGCTGCTCAGCTCGCGGAGCTCGTCCTCTTCCTCGGCTGGGGTGACGGGCTCCTCTTCTTCGAGCATTAGAACACTGTCTTTCTTCTTCTGCTCGTTGTTGGCTTGGATTTTCTTGACGATCTTGTAGCCACCGAACGCGATGATGGTGACTCCTACTGCCATTCCAGCTGCGATGGCGAATTGTGGCGAAGCGAGCAACGCCATAATGGCCGGGAACGAAGCCTTGATGCCTGGCAGCGCGCCTGGAGCAAGTTTGGTCACCATCGTTGAGATCTCAGCAAGGGTGAGGCCAACCGCTGCAAGCGCTTCGGGGTTCTTTTGCAAGTTCTCAATCGTGGCAGTGGCGGAGTGTTGTAGACAGTTTGCCTCGTCCAGCATGCGCTGGAGACCGGAGAGCTTCTCGCGCAGCTCGCCAGTATCTTCGATTTTGGCGACCATGAGATCAGGTGGGGCGTCGCCATATGCCAAGTGCATATCTACATCGTCGTGACTTGCCCTGCGACTTCCTGCATGGCTGCGAGTCGCGATCGCGGGGTGGCCTGTATGTCTACGCACGAGTTGACCAGGCTGAGGTGAGCCGTCTCGACTGTGCATTGCCTCGCCTGAGCTGTCAAATCGTAATGGTGAAGGCCGAGGTGTTGCAGATGACCGTCGTGGTGCAACATCGCTATCACTGTGGCCTCTGCGAGAAGGCACAGGCTTCCTCCTTATTGATTTTGAGCCATCCTCGCTGCCTGCTCTTGAACCTCTTCTTGACCTTGCATCATCTTCAATAGTTAGTGCCTCGAGCTGACTGCGGGCTTTACGTTCCTGCTCTTGTAAGTCTCTCTCCTTCAGTCGTGTTGCCTTGATTTCTGCTTTGCGCTCGGAATATGCGCTCTTCGCCTCGTTGAACACTCCAGCGAGGGTCTTGGTGGACTTTACAATCTTCCCTGATTTGTTGACGACAGTAATGACCTGCGCCATGTCTGTTGCTGTATGTACCTGTGCGATGTTTGTACTGCGTGGATTGGTCCGCTTGTCCGGCAAGCGTGACGATCTATTCCTGGGTATACTCGAGCGGTGAATGGTTGACAATGCTCGTGGGTGGATAAGTCTACTGGCGAAGATGGTCTTGCAGATGTGGTGCGTAACAGCAGCAGCGAGACAAGTCCTTTGTGCTCCTGACAACAAGCTTTCAAATAGCCTCCTACGAATACGATCGACAAAGCAAGTTCCTTTGAGGCTGCCAACAAAGCAAAGCGCGCAATCTCTCGGAAGGACAGCAGCTGGGCGCCAGCAGCAGGCCGTCGGACCGCTCGCAAGCGATTACGCCGTTGCTGCTGATGCTGGGCACGTCGCGCGGTATAACTAGCCAAGTATAGCTATTGGCGTGCGCGATCGGGCGCCGTGGTGTCTCTTCGTGAGTGGATCGAGCGTTCGGGAGGTTGGGCGCCAACGGGGCTCGTCTTGCTGTTGGCCGGGGAAGCGCGTGGAGGAGGACGTAAGGCCAGCGCAAAGGTGCCGGTGATGAATGGCGTGTCCGGAGTGTGAATGGCGGGAGATTGGGCGTGAGGATATGAATAATGGATGACAGTACGAAAGGAAGAAGGAAAGGGAGGGCGGGATACTTAGCAGTGTCTTAGGCTTAGGCATACGCGACAACGGGTCTGATGTTGGCGACAAGGCCATCGGTGTGCGCTCTCTGCCCGCCATCTTCTGCGCACCAACCAGAGGGTTCGAAGGGCGGTGACGGAGGGGTGTGGCGAGTGCGTGAGGCGGTGCAGTGCAGATCATCGTTCTGTGGCTGCTTCCAGGTCTGAGGCGGTGCAGCAATTAGAGTTCTCTTGTCAAATAATGATTTGATGTAGATTGACGTATGCTCATCATGGTTCTCTCATATGTGCATTGTTATCGAATCGATTGTTACTGTACCTCCCATCTTGAGATATCCGTATAACCATTTTCCACTGCCGTCAGGTCCCCACAAGCTGCACAGCACTGGTCATCAGAAGCACCGCGATAGAGCAGGCAGCCTCACCGGCTACCGTCGATTGACGAGACGATTCATTTACCGCCTAATGCGAACCCAACATTACACTGATGCAAAACATCAGCACCCCTGCTCTGTTCATCCTGGCTGCAATGATGCTGCCATGAACTATGTATAGTCGCATGTATGCGAAGTGTGGCTGAAAATGTGATAAGGGTACGGGTTTAGTGTTGCGAGTATTCCTTTGTGAGTAATCTTCAACAGTAATGATGATAATTGGAGCTCTATGTAACCGATTGTACGTTGTTAGAGAGCGTATAGCGTTCTGGTGATTTGAGTAACATGTATAAGCCTATACGAGGCTGCAGGCCGTAGATATCGTGTTTGATCGTCCCAACGCCCGGTTGACACAACATGGTGGCTCCGAGCAACGAGATATATCATCTTCTCTCCTCTGATACAGGAAGCAGGTACTGGCTCATCTCGGAGCAGTAGTGGTACAGACCAGGATAGAGTAGGGTTTGAAGCTAAGCTTTACATATCAAGTGGGTTGGCTTGACTCGATGTCATATGTCATTGTCCTGTAGTAGAAAATACTCAAATCTCGCCGTACCCTCTGTGTGTTCCACATGATGATGTTCAGAACTCGATATGAAACTTCAGAAGTAAGTCTTGAACGATCTCACGTTCCTTCCCAATTGGGTAGCACAGGTAAGTGAATTGCCATGATGACACAACAGACAAACACGAGTGAACCTCCAACTAGGTCCTGAATGCTCCTTCCCTATGGCAACAAAGGATAATAATGGATGGAGATTGCTCCTTCCTCATCAAATGAAGTGCTTCACTTCATGATCCGAATTGGTCTAGTGGCTAGGATTTGTCGCTCTCAATCATCGCAAGATGATCAGTTCCGACAAGGCCGGGGTTCAATTCCCCGATTCGGAAGTTATCCTTTTGCTTTTTGTCTGTTCAAAAGTCCTTTCTGGCTTCTTTCAGATACTAAAAGTGCGATGAAGGTGAAAACTACTCCCATCGTAAGATCTTATGATTTTTGGCGATACTACTCACGAGATTTCCGTCATGGAGAGCAAGACTATTCAATAGCATCATCGGTCGTTCGTCTGCCCCACCGCGGATGGCAATATCACTCTGGAGTGTACCCATACTTGTGCACATGGCCTGAGAGGACCTCGATGAGACATGATCAACCTTAAAATTACAGTCAACCGCGACAGGTCATGGGTGGCATCCCAATGGTCACTCGATCATACTTACTTCTGTGCTTGCCGGTACAGGCATCTGCACTGTACCACTAGGAGTCTGACTTGCTTTCGCTAATATCTCAATGGTGCAAGGAATCGACTCTGGGTTGATAGCTACCGGCACAAATACCAAACGAACGTACTGTCAACGTGTGATAGTGCTCCGAAAACTTCGTGAAACGAATGAACATATTAATCATTAAACAGCATCCGGACCTGCCGGCAGGGATCTATCGATCAATCCCTAAGAACTTCCAAGGCTGCTGAGGTTTTGTAGGCGACTTTCTCGGTTCGAACGTCCGCGCAACTCCATCTCTCTTCTCATCACCACGACCCAAACCCGTGAGCTCGACTTCCTTGAAGCCAGCGCTGACGACTCTGCAATGATATGTCGGCTGACGCTCACGATCATTGCCCATAGCCTTCCAAGCGCGACGATCTGCTTGCTCCTCATCAGTGAATCTTGGATTGCTCTTTCGCTCTCGCCCGCAGCAATCGCGCAAGCTCTCAGCGTATATCTTCCTGAAGAAGGATGTCGTGCCGAAGACCAGGAACCCGATGAACCCGAGCATAACTCCAGGGATGAAGGTCAGGACGCTGCCAATGGTGCCGGCGTTGGTGAAGTCTGGGCCGGGCATCCCGGCTAGATGTTTGCAAGATTCGTAGCGGGTGAAGGCGGTGTTGATGGTGAGGACTTCAAAGGCGCTGGAAGGGATGATTAGTACTCGATTCCTGGGATGGGAACTGATAAAGGATTTGTTCGAAAGGACTTGTGTCCACGACTAACTCACCTCAAAGACGCAAAGGTAAATGTGAAGCGCAGTAACAGCCACTTGTCGGTTTGCGATGCCGACAGTGTCCTTCCAGTGGAAGTTTGAAGCGAAATGTCCGTAGACCTCGAGTCCTCAATCCTCGCAAAAGTGGCAAGACCACGTACGTACTTGACCAAAATTGCCATGACGCAAACACTGCCGACGGCCCAGCAGGAGAACACTTTTCCTAGGTCAGTCACCATAGTCTTTTCAATTCCGTAAAGTTGTTTCACGTACTTGGCGCGCATGTGATCACCAGAGATATGGTCGCATGTTCTTCTAGAATAGGTGCGAAAGGAATGCTGACCAAGATGATTGGTAACAAGATACAGCAGTACTTGGTGGCCGGCACCAAGATCTCATTGAAGCGCATAGATCCTACGTAGCGGCAGTTGTAGACGCCTCTGACTAAAGCCACAGCCCTGGTAATCAGTCAGCGCAGAAATATAGGATGTTTGCTTCTGATCTTACCAGCACAAGATGAGGGCGCTACCATTATCGTTAGCATTGGTAAAAGCGTCTTGGACAAAGGTCAGAAGCTTACGATATGACATTGTAGCAGTACATTTGTATCCAAAAGAGGACAAGACTAGGACCCAGTGTAAGAGGCCCAATAGCGAGGGTCGGTTTCTCCACGCCGATTTTGGCCTGCTCGTATTCTGATACCCTGTCATGGCGCCAGTGGGTCATGTACCAGAATTGCTGAACAATGGAAGCCAACGTTGAACAGCTGACTGTCAAAGCCATGAGACCGACGTCTAGATCCAGTCATTAGTGACTTTAACCCATATGTGTCTGTGGCGTACAGGGAGATACATACAACTCCATCGTTCGCTGTGGAAATGCTGCATGAGAAACCACATCGTGCTCGTTGCCAGAGATATGATGGAAAGGACCAGAACCGGGATCGCGACTGCCAGGGACTCTGCGGGCATGCCCTCAGGTACTGAATCGATCATTGTGGTGTTCATCGTGAGTAGAGCTCCTGGCTCTTTGTGAGCTGTCGCAATTCCTGCGCGCAAGGCTGGCGACGTCTGATCGGCAGACACCTTGATCCGGTCCAGCAGATTACGACTCACGAGAGTTCGTGAGCGAAATGCATCGCAAAGGATCCGGAAACACGTTCGAGGTGTTCAGCGATAATGTCTTTCTTTGGTGCCATAGGGAGAGCCAACCGTTCGTTATCTACAAGGCTGAACCCAGGCATTGCGACGAGTGGGATGCACTTGTGTTTGAGCTTGTTTACGCCAGACCACTTCAGCGGCAGTGCGTCAGCCAGCTACAGCAGTAGTTCAACCGTCGCCGCCACGAGATGAAGTGGAGGTCGGTGTGCAGTTTCGGTACTTGGACTACTTCTTACTTGTTCACAAAGTTGGCGATCAGGCCATTTGCGACAGTGCGATAGCATTGCCGTCCTGCATTCATGCAATGCCCGTTGCCGGATTCTGATGGCTTGTTGACGTGATCACCAGATCTCCTCATGGTACCAGGGCCCCTTGCAGCTTAGCTGGCACATCCTCCACACTACAAGAATTGGCATCCCCTGTGGTGATCGGACAAAATTCCATTGCAATAACCACTAGGTCTAGACCCACACGCACTCCTGGACACCTGCGTAAGTGCCGACCGGAGATGTGACCTGCATGTGTAGTTGAGGGCGGACCGTTGCGATTTGGGCCCAAAGCTAGAGATCTGATTTACCCTCGAAGACCTTCACGACTCAAACAGTCGATGGAGTATGCCGCCCGAAGTTGTTTCACGCCATCGCCCGCCACGAGGCGCCATTCTTCAACGTCGAAACGCTAGCGCGCAGAGCAGGAGTCCTGTTTTCTTTGCTTCTTGCGCCATCAAAAGTAAGGACATGCTTTGCTAACGCCTCTGACACCTATCAAAGTAGCAGCCTCCCGTCCAGAGAAGTCTTAGCGTGGCCCTGCTTGTTCAATTCTCCACGTTGCCTGCCCACAAAAATTGTAGAAGTGAGAGTGATGGCCGAGCGAGCTGGCTGAAAGATGGTGGCTTGGTCCGAGTTCCGACCGACCCCCAAACGGTTCTTCACACTACTCCGAGTAGTCCACGGCTACTGTCTGTAGGCAAACGGAGATTACCTTCTGCTTTCAGTAATGATTGTGGCGACCTCGTCGTTCGAGGCTACGCCATGCGTCTGTTGCTATGTAGATCTCAACGACAGTTCGCTTTTCCTATGGGTGAACAAGTCATGCATGCCGACATCTACCGATTTGACTCGTCACCCTGCTTGCCGAGAACGCGGTACTTGTGTATTGATATTCTGCAGGGGCTTGACGGTGCTGTTGCCTCTTCTGTGCGGGTTTGCAGCATTGTTACGAATGTGCAGCATGTCGAACATAGACTGCTTGGGACAACCTGCTACGGAGGACGACGTAGTTGCTAGTCCATTAGCCATTTTGAGAAAACAATCATTATTTTGCAATATCTTGCAATGCCTGTCTTTTAATCTCTTCTTTGGCTACAGGCAAAACCCGATCAAGATCGAAGAAGAGCCAAACAGGTCTTATATTCCCATTTTTGTCTATGTACCAGCACGCATCAATGTCATGTTCCACCCGTCAATAAGTCCCGGGTAAAGTACTAATCCTCCCACCATCAACAACCGTAATGTTGCCATTAAGATACGCCGCCGCCTTACTCGCCAAATACATCACCGTCCCGCCATATCATCCTCAACACCCGTCCTCGTAGCCGGGATAACCTTCGCATCAATACTACCCTCCTCGCCTGGATCGCCCTTGGCTCCAATGCCCTTGATCAAACCCTCAGCCAGATCACTCGGGAACAAGCCCGGGGCAATGCCGTTGACGCGGATCGAGAAAGGCGCCAAAGTGCCTGCCAGATGCTTGACGAGGTGTGTTGCGGCGGCTTTGCTGGCGCCGTAGGCCATGTTGCTTCCTGGCACGCGCAGGTAGCCTGCGATGGAAGAGGTGACGAGGACTTGGGATTTGCGGCCGGGGCAGTTGTTTTGTTTGTTGCCGGCATCAAGCAGCTCGAGGAAGGCAAAGGTCGTAAAAGCGACACTGGTGGAGTTGGTTGCAAATGTAGTGTTCCAGTCTTGCGGGTCAGTTTGTAATGCTGCTTTGGCGTATTCTGCAACCGAAGAGTCGGCGGGTTTGACGGCGATGGGGTCTGGCATTGTGCCGCTGTTGCAGCAGACCAGGTTGACGTGGCCGGCTTCTTGCTTGATCTGCTCTGCGGCTTTGACCAGGCTTTCCTTGCTGGTAACGTCACCTACGATGGGGACAATATTGTTTGGAGAGATCTTTGCGACTTCGTCTAATTTCTCTTTTCGTCGTCCGATGATGTAGACCTTGCGGGCGCCATTGAGCGCGAAGGCCTTCGTCATCATAAGGCCGATGCCTGGAGATTCTGAGGATTAGTTGTGCTTGCGTAACCTGTCGTCTTGCGAAATGTACTGACCTGTGGCACCGCCAGTGACCACTACCACCATGCCTTCGACGCTGAATAACTGACTGGGAGCCGTGCTGGACATATTGGAAGTCTGTGACTTTCTGTTCTTTCACTTTCTGTAGCAGGCTGCGAAGTATTTCAATGTGCGGAGATCCAGGTTCCAAAGAGTAATATTCAGATCACCAGCGAGCAAGTCCCTTTGGTCTATATCGGCCGAATGACGATGACAACAATGATGCGCATGTGGCAATGATAACATACCCCATTCTCCGCATGTTCCGGGGTTGGCAATCTATCACCGCTTTTTGTGGAACTATCGTCAACATTGATTATTAACCCTCGAAGAGGCACGGAGTGACTATGTCCGAGCATATCTACTATCGTCGCAGACCTGTCGCGTATTTATTTTCAATGGAAACAGCTGTAAGCAGAAGGAAGGTAAATCGATCATTAGGTATATAATTGCAAAAGGGTATCATAACATCTCAAGCATCCCGCGCATCACATGGTCCGATACCATCTATCATGGCTCATCATTTCGACCTGAAGATCCCCTGACCAAGCGCAGTAAGATAGCCATATCTCGTCAGCATAGTGGGATCAAAGTTCTCGCTCCCATTATTCGTATGGGCCTCTCCCACAGCCGCGTCGGCCAGGCCTTGCAGGCCGTCCGCGTCGCCTTGTGCAAGCATGCGCTCTTTCTTTTTAATGACCAGCTCTCTAATTGCTCCGTCCCAGCCTTCACTCTCCTGCTTTCCAGCCAATCCTCTGCCCTCGCCGAGACATTCGACCATTTGTTCCAGTCCACGTAGGGCTTCAGCTCGGGTTATGGGCACGTCGCACAGCTCACACAGAGTCATGGCTGCAAGAGCACCGAAGTGATGGTTCAATGGTGTGACAGGAGTCAAACGCGAGTTGAGCACAGTGGCGACTTTGACTGCGTGCTCTATGAGTTCTACAGGCTCAGTAGTCGGACTCAAACGCTTTATGAGCAAGTGGCAGTGGTGATACGATAGATGCACCAAGTTCAGAGTGCCCCAGACACTCTCAACAGACTCACGGAAGCGATCAATTTCTCCGGCAAGCGTGAGCCCTAGTAGAGCCGATGCCGGATTTGAAGGTGCCATCACATCTGTAGAAGGCGTCTTGGTCGTGGTAAGGATGGAAGCGAGATGGCCAATGATGAACGAAAGCCGAGCAAGGTGATAGGTACTCTCACCAAGAAGGATCTGGTCTTCAGGCAGAAGGACCAAACTGTTCTCAGGTAACTTGAGCAGATCGGCTGTGGAGGACGCGTGCCAACGATCGAGGATGAAAAGGACCCACCAAACACGACGAGCCAGGCGATCTTCGCTGTCACGGTCGCCCTCCATTACGCTTTGACTTGGAGCCGGAATTGTATTGATCTGAATCTGCCCTGCTACACCAGCTGCACGACCCAGCCACTCGGCGCGTGACGGACCTGCCTGGCCTCTGATAGTAGCAGGACCATGGTTATCGCTTTCGAGAGCCATGATGAGCAGCGTCTGCAGGTACACGAGATTTGTCGCGTTGGTATGTGTGCTGGGATTATCGAAAGGATACTTTGCAAGTAATTCTGCCGCACGTTTTAGAGCCTGCGGATACCCTATATTTGGCGGCAGGGTCGTAGTTGGAAAGGTCCGCATGTAGCAGTCTAATGCAGCCAGAAATGCTTCTCGAAGTGATGCTGGACAGTCACCCAGGCGTTGTCGTAGTCTGTTCTTGTTGTTTGGCAGTAATGGGAATGTTTGGTGGATAACACGGTAATATTCGTTAATCACACTTTCGTCCCAATCGAAAGATGTGATACTGGTAGTGGCATGTGCGTCGGGTGGCTCGTATGGCAGACTCGTAAAATCTTGTCTAGGCTCCATCGTACCCATTCTCCAGAATGGCTGCGCGTTGTGATGCGAAGGCGTTGGTGGCTGTGTAGTTGGTTGGGATTGTGAATAGCTGGGTTGGTAGCCTGGATGATGGCTTTGAGGCGGCATGGGTGGAGCTTGCTGAGACGGCAAGGGAGTAGGTCTGGTATTGCTATTCCATCCTCCGGACATGCTGCCATAACGGCCTTCAGCCACTGAGTGCGTTCTCTTATCACCTGCCCGCGGCTCCATTACAATGACTCCGTTCTGCGAAGGCTGGACAGAACCAGTGTCTGCTTGATACCCGCCTTGGCTGCGTTGTAAAGCCATCATCTGACCATAGCCACCCTGCTGCATGTTCTCGGCTATTGCGCGTTGTACCTGCTGAATCTCTGCCTGGTGATGTGGACCTCCCACACCTGGCTCATGGACTTGTTGCTCCAAAGAGTGCAGTCTCTCGGCAAGCTCTTTGATATATCCTTTGCTCGGACCTCTCTTCAAAGGCTGTCTACTGAAAGCGCAGTTCAACCCACTCCTTGAGCAGTGGGAGCATGAAGCTGCACCTGTCTCGTCCGCCGCGTCGCATCGTATCTTCTTCCGTCGACATTCGTCGCAAGCCCGTGAAACCTTGCTCCTAGGTGCCTTTTCGCGTGCTTGATTTGGCAGTCCTAAACCCACGCTCCCACTGCCATGCGTGAAGGGGACCTGGGGAGCCCGGGCCTGAGGGATGTTCCATTGAAATGTGCATCTTGGTCCGCCTGCGAGGACGACGGCAGGAGCGCTCCGAGACTGCCAAAAGAACCGAACTGGCTAGTCATCATACGTTCCAGATTTGCGCGCATCTGAGGATCGTCCGGCACGAAGTCGGGTCCTGCAGCCCGAGTGCTGCTCTGGCCATCGTCTTCTCGTGCCGCACCGCCATTTTGCTGAGCGTCGCCATTCGATTCCTGATCATGGCGCTGGTCGTCGCCAACATGTTGATAGAAAGGTAGTCGTGCGTCATGGGAAGGTGAAGGATAAGACTGGTGCTGCTGCTGCGCGGAGTGTGCCGGCAGCAGATGGAGCCTCGACGACATGGCAGCAATGAGTCGGGATTGGCGTCGGCGCTGGCCTAAACTGCCGCTATGTTTCGCGGAATAAGCTGTTGTACTGGCTCGTCACGTGCATGCTATTCGGTCAGCTTGCTAGCTTGCAGTTGTATGTCTTGTTAGTCATGCCGTAGCGGCGAGCAGCGGTGTGTACGGTTGTATGTATGGTGGTAGTGGCCGTGTGACGGGCGAGCAAAGCGCAGGCGCAAGTGGTTAAAGTCAACGCCTCGGCAGCCAGCTGGCAGCGAGCGAGAGCGCCTCCATTGGGCCTTGGGCGGTCACGCGCTAGCGACCAGCAACACCAAGGGCCCGTAGCCATATCCTTTGACAGCGCAATGGCAAAGGCGCAGCGTGGTAGTAGTGGAGCCGGAGGGAGTCGGTCCTTGAAGACGACGTTTCTATGCTCAAACACGTCTAGCATCAGCTGTCTTCAAGCCGCTTTCGGTGCAACGATAATCCGGCGGCTAAATTTGGACTGCTGAGTCGTTGGAGAGTGCACGGGAGAGGCTTTGGCTGTTCTGTGATGCCAGCATCTTTCCATGTAATGAGTATTCTCATGGTGACAACAAGAATGATGTCAATAAGAACGACTGAAAGCTCTTGAATTATATGTCTTGTCACCAAGCGATTATACAGACTACATGGGAACGTAGCAACGCATCTCACCGACAGTCACAGGTCGATGATGCCAATACCAACTAAAATGAGATGAAGAAGCATGTTGAGAGCTCGAGGAGTGCCATATACTATGTCACCTATATCATCCTATATCATGCGACCCTCTTGATACCCCAAGGGTGTTCTCGGAAACGATAATGGAGCCCGCTATCGACAAGGTTTGCATCCTTCAGGCCGCACCCTGGGCTATACCGCTTGAGGACATCGGTGTTAGCGTACTCCCAGTACCTGAATCAAGACTGCCTACTCAATCGAGAGACTGGTATAGAGCGAGATGAAAACGAACGAGACAGACCGGAACGGAGTTCTAGGTTGTGAACATGTATATAAGGTGCACTCTTGTCCGTCTGGAAAGCGTTTCTGTTGACACACAATCATATCTTTTGAGAACCACAACTCCAAACACTTCAAGCATCACAATCAATACGAGCTCAAGCTCATCTCATAACCACCAATTCCAACAACATACACATTCGCAACAAAAATGTCTTCCTCCTCTCCAACACCCTACAACTACTCCCTCCAAGCCATCCCCGCCGCCTTCCTCTTCGGCATCCTGCCCCATGGCTACGGCACAGCACGTCTCATGCTCGCAACAAAAGGCCAAAACTCAATCGCAATGCCTCGCACGAACCTCGAGACCTGGAAAAGCAAATTGCCAGCCGCGGCCTGGAACCATCTCGCACGAGCTCGTGGCGCTCATCTCAACAGCATGGAAGTCTTTCCGCTGTTTGCGGCGGCAATGGTGAGCCCATTTCTCCATTCCAGACTGACAGCTCCCACGCGTTATGTGCTTGCTGACTTTTGCCATTGCTGCAGATCGCGGGGAACGTCGCAGGCTTGCCGGTGAAAGATATGAACAGCATGGCTCTTGGGTTCTTTGAGGCTCGCGCCTTATACACAGCGCTGTACCTTACTATCAAGAGCGACTCGCTGGCTTATGCTCGTACCGCGGCCTACGCATGGAGCATTGCGATCCCGATCATGGGACTGTGGCAGGCGGGCAAGGCTGTCGCTGCGAGGGAGGTCTGATTTCTGGTTGTTCTCGTTCTTCTTGGGTTACCCGGGGCAGTTTTCGGAGTTCTAGGGCGTTGGATGTGTTCAAAACTGGCGTTCTGACGGCCTTTGGATGGACGGTCCGGCTTGCTCTTTATGCCCTGTGTAGGGGTGCTGATGTAGTTTGTCCGCAGCTCCGATATCTCTACACTTTCAGAAAAATTTTCAGCATCTCAGATTCCACGTGGCTCGACGGCAGGCCGTTGCTGATGACTCTGCACTGCTAATATTACACGGGACCTGGATTTCTCTCTGCCACTCGCGCACCAGGCACCTCTGGCACATGCAAGAAGTTGTTAAACTTCACCCACCGATCGTAAGCGATTCGCTGCTTTTCTCGCAGAGTCAATTGGCTCAAATCTCTCTCCCACTCCTGTCTCGTCAGCTGAACGACCGCTGCAACACCTTGCTCATGCACGCTATAAATCCACGAGTGTCTCGGAGCCGGCTGCTTTTGCAATTCGAAGATCTGCGTGGCAATTGTCTGCGCTTCTGCCTCGAGATGCAATCTTTCAGGCTCGCAGAAAGTTGCCAGAATGCGCTTGTACACGAGGAGCACTTCCAGCGCTGTGCCGAAGACTTCGCGCCGGTGAGCGAGCTCGGAAGCTGGGACGTGGGACATGGCCGTGCGGACTAGGTGGGCTTTGAAGTCGTCTAGGTACTTCAGGATGGCTGCATGGGTTTCTCGTGCTTTGAGCTCCAGAGTCAGCAGTGTGCCTTCGTCATATTTGTCGGGATTTACGGCCTCGGTCGTAGCTGGTAGCGCGTGGCTCAGGCTCAGGATTTTCATGCGGATGCGGATCACTAATTCGCTGCGATCTGTGAGGTGAGGCGTCTCTTCGATCAAGGACTCATAGAGGCGCACCCATTCGGGCTGGTCGAGGTAGCAGCGTTTGTTGTTCATGAGAGCTTCGCTGAAAATTGGACCGATGTGAGCGTGGAAGAGCATTTTCTCGTAGTCGGTCTTGAAACTTGCAGCACCGCGTCGTTTGATCACGAGAGCCGAGCCGTTGATGTGGTGCATATATGCCTCTGTACGGTCAGGCTCAAGCATCTAGGACGTTGGTCAGCAAGCTTGGTCTGGCAAGCTTTATTAGGCTAGAAGGATTCGATCGTACCTCATGCAAGCTAAGCATCTGAATAGCGCAGAGCAGATCCGAATCTAAGCTACTCTCGCCACCCGAAACGGCTTCCTGCACGGCCGCCAGGGCTCTCGCGTACATCTGCAGTATCAAGTTCTCGAACATCCCGTTTCGAGGATAGAGCTTACTGTGCGCTTTGGCACAAACGCAGTCTATCACCGCGGTCAAGAATGGCTTGCGGCCATATCGACTGGGCATGTATCGTAGGTACGAGTCCACTTGCGAGCCAAGCAGGGTGTTCAAAAGACCTGGGTTGCAAGAAATGGCAAACATGGTGCCTTTGCCGATGTTGAAGCTGGTCAAGATAGACAAGTCTCGTATGTCGAAGTGGTACTTCATGCGCATGCGTTCGTAGTCCGAGGCAGGAGGAGCACGTAAGGAGGCCATCCAATCCTGTTCTGCCAGCCAAATGTTTGTCTGTTTCAAGACAAGCTGTTCATCTGGCGTGCTTGCATTGGAGTTTGTTAGCACTACCAAAGCTTCCGTTTCCAGGTCTGGCGTCACACAGCTGCCTTCACTTGTATCAGTAGAGCTGCTGATACTATCTGCTGCCCCGTTTTGGACACTGGCGTCGGTCTCAGAGGGAAGCTGCCGCAAGTTGACGCGGCCAAGCCCTCCACGTTTCTTTCGTGCAATGGCGACATCTTTCATCGCCTGTTTGCGGATCAAAGTACGCAGTGCGGATCCTTGGGTACCTTTGGCCCGGTCGTGTTGATGAAATGAAAGCTGTTGTCTGCCATGATGGCTTGTTGAAGCATAGACTTGTCTTGTGTTTGAACTACTTTCGCGATGTAATGCTGTCACGGGGAGGATGTCAACAGTGGAGAACAAGAGGGCAATGCCGCATTACCGTTTGTATCGTAGAATGAGTACAGTCATCGTTAGATCGAGTCACTTATCAGCCTAGAATCGACTCCATCAACTTGTGGTAGGCTACGAGCAGGTACAAGTTGTCTGCTGTGCTGTGGGTTCACAGATCAGCGCACCCGCACGAGCCATCGAGACCAGGGTACTGGTACCCATTTCAGGCCTAGTTTCGCACTAGTTCGAGAAGCTACGACCGATGCGAGATTTCGATGTGAATGGTGGTAGGAGACCTTCGTGCCAGTCGTCAGCAACAAAGAAAGTCTTTTGAGAATGTTGGGAGTGCAGTCATTACTCGAAAATCTGCACATGGCATCTCAGCGGCAATCATCATTTTTGATGTACGAAGGCTAAAGGTAGGACCTTACCAGCACCTGAAGGTTTCCTGAGTGTGTTTTTTACTCTCTATATAGTATGAGTTTTGATGCCTGTACCTGGGATCCGTTGATAAAAGCGTGATGCGATCTTGACGCATGCGCGAATCTATGAGCTGGATTTGTAAATGCGCATACAAAGGGTCCCTACATGCAGAGCTATCTAAGCTTAAAAGGGGAAAACAGATCATAAAATGGGTATCCAGCATAAAACAAACACCGATGCTAACCATGCGTTCGTCAGATAAGCAAGGCATAGACGAAAAGGAAACAGGACCGGCTGCAACGACATCACCACATAGCGCTACTCTTCTTCGCCAACCTCTTCTTCTGCTCCCCATCATCACTCGAGCTCCTCAACCCAAAGAAACTGCTCTTCTTCTTCTGTGGCTTGTGAGCGCCCGGACCAAGATTCGCTCCAGACATGACGACCGCGCTCGCACTGGCGCTAGGATTGATATAGAGCCCATTGCTTCCCATACGGCCTGGTTGAGGTGGCGCAAGGCTCATCTGCGTCTGCTGAGGAATAGACTGCATGTAAGGCCCTTCCTGGCGTTGGCGAGGCCTCTTAGGCATGGGCGTTGATGAAGGTGCGCCGTATAGTCTTCGCAGACGCTCGGTTTCGCGCTCAATGTCGGCTTGTTTGCGGCGGGCTTCGCGCTGCTCTTCTTCTACCATGCGCTGCAGGCGGCGGCGCTCGAGCTCGTCTGCCTTCTCGCGTTCGCGGCGGCGTTGGTCGGCGGCACGTTTTTCGTTCTCGGCTTGCGCTCGTAGGCGGGCTGTTTCGGCGTCGAGTTCCCATTGTGCGCGTGGGTCCGCCATGGGTGGTGGTCGTGATTGCGCAGCACCTGGTGGCGTGGTTTGTAGTCTTGGTAGTGAGGTACGCTTGATGTCGTTCGAGGTAGGGGGTTGGACTGCTGGTGCCATCGCACCTGGCGAAGGCCCAGTGGTATACATCTGCTGCGGTCCTGAGTGTTTTCTGCCTCCAGCTGACAGCTTGCGTGGGCCGCTGTCTGATATGTTAAAGACTTCGGCCATGCGATCTTTACTTGAGAAGTAAAGGTCTTTGATAACGACTGCGCTTAGCAACAGTACAACTTCGAAACCCTTCGGATCCTCGATATCGACCCTGTGCAGGTTTGGTTCGTAGATGGTCATCTCCCGCATGTTTCGCCACAGCGCGACGGCAATATCTGGGTCTTTCCTTGACTTCTTCTTCTCCGTGTCGGTACTCTTGCCCGTCATGTAGCACGTCAAGTCTTTACTCAGCTTGCTCTCCTTCCGCCACTGGAAGTTGATCTTCGGGGTGATGGCAAGACTTGACGGATCATCCTGGCCTCTGTCTAAGTTAGAAGCCGACGGAGTCCTAAATGAAGTTTCAGGCATGCTGAACTCATAGCTGTCGCTTGATCCCCATTTTCCCTCCTTCACGGCACATTTGATTTGTTGGTCTGGGTTGTAAAGCTGGACGTGAAATTCCTGCGGCAGTACAGGCAAAGGTGGCGGTGGCAAACCACCATTCCTTCTGATTTCCTCTTGGGAAAGAGTTGGCTGAGTCCATGATGGTCGCGCTAGGACTTCTCCATACAGAATGTCCCGGCTGTAGGCGTCGAAGAGAGCAGCGGCGTAGCAATTCTTGTGGTTCGCAGACGGCGAGGCTGGGTCGGCGTGGTGGAGCGCATATGCTGGCTCGGGATCTGAGCCATGATGTGACAAGTAGAACGCACGATTATGTTTGACGCCGTCTGGCGATGGCTTGAGAAAGAAGGCGGGGAGATTCTCGTCCAGCATGTTGGTTGTGTCGTGGTACCAGAGAGCGTGCTATGCGCTTGGGGGTTAGGGCGATCGTTTTGACCCTGGCGTTTGTTTCAGTGGAGATGAAGACGGAGAGCCGTTGCTGGTTCGATGATCTCAAGTCACGTTCGCAGTCAAGACTCCAGAGGGTAGACGCAGAATCATGGAGAAGTCGTGCTGGCGGCAGCAGGTTTGGTGTTGTAGTTATGCATGGCGGCCCTCGCCAAAAGACAGTCAGTCATTCGTCACTAGAGGGAGGCTTGGTACTTCCTGCTCGAAGGCGCATGCGCGTCAAACGCAGGCACACACGTGCGTCAACGCTGCCCGCCACCGGGCCGAACCATGTGCTGCTATCTTTGGCTTTTCGCGGAGAATCTGAACCTTGAACGATGGGAGACTGCGCGCTGTGAGTGGCTGTGTTCCTACGCGGAGATTTATGCCTCGCATCTTACGAACCAACCACTGAGGGCGAGCGATCAATGGAAGGCATACAATTGAACGACACAAACTCAGTACTGCCATCAGTAAATCGTGGCATCATGATATTTTCTTTGAAGGTTTTCTTCTTCTTGGCTCTAACATAGAGCTGCTACATGCTTCCCGTTCCACATAATCCAACACTCCACACTCAGCGAGTCGTAAGCACCCAGCCTCGCCCTCGCCAAGCATACAGTGCATGCATCTTCGCTGCTATCAAGCCTCCAACTCCGACACATCCGAACGCGATGATCGCGTCGTCGTGCGCAGCAGACAGAACAATGCGGGGACCTATCAAGCTTGATGTTTCAATAATGCTAGCACGGCAGTCGCCACGCAAACCTTTCGCAGATGTCTGCCTTCTTGCCTGGAACGCCGTGTCACCAGCTCCAAGAAGTTGGAGCGTAGCACGAAGACTTCTCAGCTCATCGCGAACACTGCCTCGCATGCCGATCTGCCGAGATAATCCAGCTCACTAATCGACATCAGTAATAGATAGACATCAGGCCATTGAGACCATTGCACAGGAAGAGGCTGAAACTCTGTTGCGGTGAGGTGGAGTCCGTTAATGCTGATGCCTAGAGATTCATCACACCCGATCGTCGCCCGCGAAACTCAAGAGCAGCATGATTTTTGATGTACATACTACTGTATCTCCTCGATCGTGATTACGCGGTCTACACTTTAGCCGCAAGGAGCGCATTTCTATCTAGTGTCAAGCCACATCACCTTGCTACGCATCTCTCTGGACATAGTAGCTAGGAGGCAGCTAGCACAGCAGCACCGATGCTCGTCGATATCACGCATCGTCGATGTCCCTCGCTCCTCTCTCATCTGTCTGCACACGCTCTCTACATCAGCAATGGCCTGTCGCGGTGTTCGAGTGTAAGGCTCGAGCCAACGTGCAAATCGCTTTTAAACCATATCTCCCCAAGCAAAGCACCCTCCCTTCCCACCCCTCAAGCACAAACAAACGTCTCCCCATCCCACCATAAACCCTTTTGAGCCTGTAACCAAACCTCCTAACCATCTGCGCATCGATCTTGTTCCCGTGTCTCACCGACTTCGGTTCGTGGAACTGGATTGATCGCTTCGCATTCACCAGACCTTTACCTCCCGGCAGAGGTTGGAAAATCCAGACGCTGCCGTAGAGTTTCTCCGGAACAAGACCGATCGCGTTGAAAGCGAAGAGGAGATCTTTCCAAGAGATCTCGCGCGAGGCTTCGGAGATGGTCGCGTCGGAGGGGAGCAAGGCCGACATGACTTTGAATATACGCCGTGGGACGATGATGGGCTGGCGATCTTTGACTGGGTCGTTGGCAGCTGGCTGATGATCTTGGGCAACTGTCGTTTTACCTTGCGGGCTGCCACGAGTTTTGAGCTTCATCTTCTCCTCGATACTGATCTCCGTCTTGCGGTTTTCCTTTCCACTTGGTGTACTCGATGGCACTTTGCAATGTTCGTCCTGTGTCGCCACAAGTCGGACTGACTTCATCGATGTGGCTAGCTCCTCGTCCCAGTCCTGTGTCTTACATGAGACGGGAGTGTATGCACTCAAACGATCCTCGAGCATAAGCTCTAGATCTATGCCGTGTCGGTGCATGCACACTGCCATTTCCGCCCAGTAGGCTTTTAGTGCAGATTCGGCACGCTGCATCTGTCTTACAGTCTCTGCTGTTCGGCGTTTCTCCGCAGGGTAGTGAAAGCGACCATCGAGCGGATCCCCCAGGCTATGAGCTTCCGAACCAGCATTAGCTGTAGCAGAGATGATTATACTAGACAAACCGAAATTGAAGGAAGACTCGTAGGTCATTTCGTATCGTTCCGGCAGGGACTTGCTGTACGGTTGGAACATTGCGATGCAGTATTCCAGGTCGGACAAGACTGCGAGGTCGAAGAAGTCTGATAGCAGCCACGGATCAATGAGTTCTCTTGCGGCATCGTCATTCTCGAGCATGTGATTCGTCTCTTGTACAACAGCACGAAGCCCATGCAGGTTCAATCGTGCAGTATCAACGCCAGACACCATGGAAAAGTTCAGGACGACTCTGTGATGTGCTGATGAACTGCCTCGTTTGAGGTTCCACAAGCTGTCACACCCTCGTGGACTGGGACACTTGGACCCTCGCTTGCAGCGTTCGGGTCGTGCGGTGCGTGGAGACCACCACGCAGGCCGGACGATCTAGGGATGGCTACTCTCATGTTTGCCATTGGCCTGGATTGCATGTGATGCACGCTTGAAACGAGAGCCGCCCATTTGTTCTCGTCATCAGCAGCGTCAAGCGGCGAGTTTTAGGGTCGGCTGAGGCAATCTGATCGTTAAGGGACGCATTCCTGCAAGGTGGGCAGCTAACCAAGACCATGTGTATAGTGAGTCGAAAGCGTTGGCGAGCATGTACGAGGCCAATTGACGCCAAGAATCCAAAGACAACGGCTCCTTAGCATCTGGATCCTCGAAGTACTCGCGCCATGCTCTGAGTGTATCGAGGAAGTACCCAGGGTCTTCTCGAAGCGACAAAACGTGGTCTTCAGCAACGTCACGTCGACTGCTGACCAACAGCTGAAGCCTACCAAGATTGGCGGCCTCATACGGGAGACGATAATCGGCCTCGAGAGTATGATCACCGATATCTTGAATCGTATCGCATGCGAGAGGGGTGGGTTCGAGTTGTCTTGGAGCCGACATGAGCATGTCTGGGCTATAATCGTGAAGAATGGGTCTTAGCGCAACTCAGGAGGAAGCTATAGATCTTCTGTTGGATTTCCAGCACTAGTAAACCATATACTGGATCGAAGCCATGCGCGCGAGCAATCTTTGGCGATACCTCTGATGATTTGACCACCATCCCATAATCTCGAGGGGTGCTGCAAAAACCATCATGTAGCTGTCAGAATGGGTGTGTGGCTCGTTCATATCGGTCCAGTCGAGGGCAAGGTGCGCTTTTCTGCATCGGTCCAAGTGAAAACGCCAGGTGGATTGCGACCGCGCGAATTCAGAAAGAGGAGAAGGTGGCGATCGTGTAGGAGATCTTCTTTGTTGATGTACGGCATAAGGTGCGCCTCCGCACTGCAAGTACGCCCGCGCTGAACTCCACGATTATTCAAATTTCTGTAGCCTTCGAAGTCTGCCCGATGCTGAAGAGGGATATCTGGCATGGCAGTGAGCAGGATTTTGCTTCGCCAGTTTGCGCCCTTCTTCAGCCAACGCTTTCGAATGGTGGACTCATGGCGCATGAGGAGGTCTCTGAGAGCAGTGTAGTCATCATAGATTTGCTGAGCAAAATTGGTCGCCAAAGGTTGTACCTGTTCCACAGTCATGGTTCGAGGGGCGGGCAGGTCTACTCCGGAGTTCAGTCGACAACACTTGCACGTTGCCTCGTTCGCCCAGGGGTCACCGTTGTCCTCATCCAGCTCGCGATAGATGTACGAGGCCATGATATCGTCGATGAAGATTGAAGTCTACGCTGATGGTGATGCGCAGGAGTCTAAGTGTAATGGGTCCTTCGCTGTGTATGCAGTTCAAGGCGAGCTGAGTCTCAAAGTCGCGCTGTTTGTGGCGTTGCATGTTGCTGTGCGAAGCTGCAGGAGTGTCGCGTTTGCATTCATAAGCTGCGTAAACCCGTGACCGACGCCACAATGTCTCGTGCATTCACTAGACCGAAATGAAAGTGAAGTGAGCATGTACGTCCAGAATAGAACCGTAGAGCCAGCCTCCTCCTCGTCCGGAAGAGCTATCATACCTACCGTAAGTGAATTCTGTGACAATTATGCAGTGCTGTTCTATTCCGAGCAGTGTCATTGGTGTTGTTGCCTGAGACTTGTAGGGTAGCACACGGGCAACCGCGCGTATGAGTCGCGCTTTCCTCCCATCCTCCGCTGCAAGAAGCCGTGCTGGGCTTGTGGCGATCAATACCTTAGGTCTCAACGTGATATACAGCTGGGAGACGAAATGTGAAGACACCAAACACCAAATTAATTGAGGGGTATAATACCTGTACCTAAAACCGCATGTTCGTACCCGTATGTATGTCGCAGGGAAACACATCGTCAGGTCTCGCTTCATCAACGCTATCCTCTCAATCCCAGTCCCAATTCCATTCCAGCCGGCGCTCAAAGCAAAGAAGGGATACGGTAGTTCCACTCATCAAAGAAAGACCCAAAACGGGCTGATCACTTCTTCTTCCCCTGGCTCCTCATGTAGTTCATGACAATGGGCGTCAAGACTGGCGCAAGGACGCCGTAGTACTTCTGGCCCTTCTCGACCCATGGGCCGACATCGTACTTGCCCACCTTGATCTCCTTCGGCGGGCGGTCTCTGTCGCGCCTGCGGTCGTCGTAATCGTCGTCCGAGTATCGGCGTCTGCTCCTGTCCCTGTCTCTGCGTCTGTCGCCGCCCTCGTCGCGTCTGCGCCTCGGTGGTTCGTCGTAGTCACTGTAGCGGTCATCACGCCTGCGGCGAGGCGGCTCCTCGCTGCGTCGTCTGCGAGGGCGATAGTCATCGTCATCTGAGCGGTCGTCGTACTTGTCGCGGCGGCGTCGGTCATCGTCGTGATCACGCCTGCGAGGTGGCTCGCGCTCAGTCTGGCGTCTTGTGGGCTTGATCGGGTCGGCGCCGTACTCTACGCCATCTCTGGGGCCTTTGCGGCGCGGCGGGAGGCTATCCTCGTCGTCGTCTCTGCGGCGCGGAGGGCGTCGGCGGTCACGATCGTCGTATGGGTCGTCCCTGGGTGGTGGGCGGCCGTACATGTCGCCGTCTCCCCTTCTCCTGCTGCCGCGTGGAGGGAGGTCGGTCTCTTCATCGTCGTAGCGTGGCCTTCGTGAGGACATGGTGGCTCGTCTGTGTCGTTCGCCTTCGTCGCTTTCGTAGCCGTCACGCTTCTCTCTGAAGCGGCGGTCGTCCGGGCGGTTCTTGCGCTCGAGGTCCTTCGAGCGAGTGTTGAGATATGAAGCCTCGTCCGGGAATTCTGGGTGAAGGTGTGCTTTGCGGTTACGGCTGCCTTCTCGCTTGATGGCACTGCCTAACGGCGGCGGAGGAAGGCTGCTCGATGATGTTGCAGCTGGTGGTGCGTCGGGCGCGGCAGGAAAGGCTGCGCCGGTTGGTGGGGAGAAGCCGTCGTCTGGGCCTACAGGATAAGGCGGGCGGTTATCTCTGTGGCGGCGAGGGCGGGGTTGGTAGTCGTCGTCGTAGGAGGACATGCCAGACCTGGGCGGGTGAGAATGTGGTTTTGTGTTGTTCTTGAGTCACGGAGAGCGAGACCGCGTGTTGAGGAGGCGAAAGACAGGGGTGCAGCAGTAGCAGGTGATTAAAAGTGGTAAAGTTTCGCCCTGAATAATGCGCCTGCACCGGAGGTCGGTGAGTGAGCCTCTCGCGCACTTCTGGACTCAAGGCTCAAGCTGATGTGTGCACTGCCTTGTGCCGTTGGTGGAGTGTGATACGTCACACCACGCCCGCCGTTTATCTGAGTGGCGCAGTCGCCCAGGATTGGCCGCCAATTGTGGATGTTCTGTTTTGCTGCCTGACGAGCACGTGCAGAAGAATAACTATTGTTTGATGAGCACAACAATTTCGATATCAAATGCTTGTCAAGCCTGAGGCCGTGCCGGGCAATCTAGAAGGTAACAATTGTTTTCGCCCTCTGGCTTTCACTCATTCATTCACCTGGCATCATGTCTCGGATTGGCCGTCTGGAAAGCGCAGAACGACCCACCAGCCACAGGACACACAGCATACACAGCCCTACAGCTTGCAGATGACATGCATGCACTCAGCCTGAGGATCATGCGACCGGTAGGATCAGCCGCACATTGTCTCGACTCCTGGCCAAGCCGTAGGGGACATGGTCGCGCCTCGCCGAAAAAAGTAGCATGGCGAAGGACAGCTTCTTGTGTCACTTAAAGCGTTGGCCGGGCCCTGCTTGCCTCCACGAAATATGTTGCTCAGCACACTCATGTCACCATGAAGTTATTTTCGACAGAAGACTTTCATAACCATATCTACGGTGGCAAAATTGACAGCAAAGTAGGCACGTCAGCACGCGAATGTGATGGCGGGAGCCGGCCTTTCATTCTTACAACGGATAGCCAACATCTTTGCTTTAGTCACCACTGAACAGATCTTGGACCAGCCGATTAGCCTATCAATGATACCACCAATCACAGGAGTCTTGGACACTGGTCATTTTGCAGAAAATATTCAATCTTCATATTGCATCAACCCTCATGCTTACACCATAGTATCTTCCGTCGCATCGCTCTTCTTCCTCATGGCCCTGCCCTTCTCACTCCACGGGAAGTGCACAACCGGCACAGCGAAGAACGAATTGGACGGCTCCATGATACCAGCCAGCATGTTGTACCACGCGATGAAGGCAGCAATCATGCCGAAAACGCCACCGGCTCTCGTCAAGCCCACATGCGGATGTCCATCGGCAGTATTGCGTGCATCAAGATATGCAGTCCCCAGGCAAATGAAGGCAATCCACACCATCATGAACAGGGAGCTGAATGCAAGCGTGGATCTGAGCGTGCACAGCCATAGCAGGAATGTGAAGATGAACCAGCCGAAGATCTGGAAAAGTAGCGGTCAGCTTGGCCATGGAGGCGCAGATGTGAAATGAGTTTACTAACGTAAAGCGCAAATGCGGCGTAAAAGTCAATCACTGTCGGGTAGGATGTTTCAACTTCAAAGCCACCTGGGATAAGAATAATAGCCAGACCCATCCAGAAGCCTCCATAAGAGAGAGCGCAGTGCCACCGAAGACATTGCCTGACGCAACCACGTTAGCCTGAGATGCCCAAAGACAGGTCACAACGCTACTCACCAACAGCGATTTCCCACATTCCCGCCAACAGCTGGATGAAGCCGCCATATGCCAATGCCGGCGCGATCACAATCATAGGCGACGAAAGTCCTCTCACACCCAAGTTGACGCAGCTCAGCAGGAACGTCGTCAAAGCGAAACCTGACAATCCCAGCGGTGCTGGGTTTGCGATCTTGGTGTCAGGCGGCTTGTACAGACCGGGCTGCGCGGCACCACCGAAAGCTGGCAACCGCGCAGAGTCGGTGGAGTGAATGTGTGCGAGCGGATTGCCGCCATAGTCGTAAGGTACACGCTCGCGCGGCTGCGCGTTCTCGTTGTGAGCCGCTTCTTGTGATTTCTTAGCCATTGTGAGGGATGTTAGGCGTGATTGTGGGTATGTCTAGGGACAACAGGACTGAAATGGGGACATCAAGCACATAAAGAACAGACGTGAGAAGCTCTAGCAGAGATCTGCCAGCGCCCGTGTGGGTACCATCATTACCTCCTACCAGCACCGCTCCTCTCTTCCGACCGTTCGTGTGTCGAAACTCTCCAAAAAAGCCATACAACCTAAAATCACAGTGCCAATGCCATTCCGTCTCCTGACGCGTTCAAGACGTCGATCCCCCTCTCCAATGCCATCATGAGCTCCACCTCCGGCAGACCCGATTGAAGGGGAATCACTTTTCGCGCACGTGTCTCGTCAACGCTGCACAGTCACGCGCCGTGCAGAGCAAAGGCTAGAGGAGTGTGGTCCGAGGCGACTGTCATTCTCGCCAGGTACGCGGGTTTCCTGAGTCGGTGTAGCAACCAAGGTGTCACATCGGCTTGCCAGACGGCGAGTCGTGAAGGAAACCCCGGATCCGCGGATCCGGGTGAAGGGGAATGGGGAGATCGTGGGGACGAATGGCGGGGAATGTGATGCTACTTTTTATGGAGCCGGTCTGATGGGAGCGCACGCACTCGAAACACGGTCGTTCATCTCGTGCTTCTTGGACTCTCATTTCGCCGCGTCGGATGCGGCTTTTCTCCAAGCTGAGAGACAAGCTTTCTGGGTGGCTTGATGGCTTGGGGGCTTTGGTGAGCTTGCTTGCTCGCTCTCTGCCCAGGTGGTTTTGGAAGGGTTGAATCTTATGAGCCTTGGGCAGATGCCTTGGAGATACCTCCGTCGAGCGATAGTCGGACGCAATTTAGTGGCTATCTCTGCGGATATCGCGTATAGTCACGTAGAGATCACATCACATAAGCCCATTCTAAGCGAGTCCTCGACTTGTAGGACTATTCTGTACGTGTCAAAAGCTGAGCTCTGATGTTTCTCGCGTGAGATTCGGACTGGAGACCGCCTGAAGCTCTCGAGTCTATATGACGTAGTTTTAGACGAGGAGTTCGATACATGCATTGCATGTGTGTTGTGGGATATGGACAGGGCAAGAATGACCTACTGGTGTTTCTTCCACTGTATGGCGCTTGTCTAGACTGTAATATCGATTCAGTCATCGTCTTGTTCATTGTTGAAGACGTCGATACTGACACAATGGACAGGATGCTGCAAACACTTAGGGTGTTGGGCAGCTTGATCCTGGCTTGATACTTGTCAACACCGTCAAAGTCCACAAGACATTGCTTATGGACCCACTCAAAGTTTCTAGCATTATCTACACACCTGACTACTATATCTGAAGAACCAAGAAGTACTAAGGAGTGATCTGGAGCGAGATATATTCATTGTCAACGTCCAGTCACAACCCTGCTAACACCAAATCGGAGCATCGGAGCAACCTCCGTCTAATCGCACGATGCCTCGGCTGTAATTGACGTGATACGAGCCAGATACGAATCGGACATGGAGAGGCTCAATTTTAGGACAGCAAAATCGCAGCCCACCTCCTCCCCATCTCATCTCTGGCTTCGACCGCTTGCTTGAACTCGACCTCGCAATCTGCCTTTGGTCTCATGGTATCAATGATGATCTCAAGCGCGATGCGATTCCAGGGGACCCGCGGACTTTGTTGGCACGCCCATGCAATAATCGATGCTCCGAAGGATATTTCGAACGTGTTGTAACCAGTGACGACTGGGCGCAAGAGCTGTGAACTTTGTCGTACGCGGAGAGTCTGGCAAGAGATGCAGTGTGTGGGATTGGACAAGACCAGCATGGATCCCTTCTAAGGCTGACCAGACCATGGTTGCGATGGACCAGTAGAGAGTGAGTAGTGACGCTATTCTATGGTCGGCAAACTCTAGATGAGCTGGCGGGTCGGGCTCACTTTCGTCCTGCACAACCAAGTCCTGAGGTAGGCGCTTCCCAGAACAAAGCTGGCCCACTTCCGTTAAGAAGCCCGCGATAAAAGCCATCGAGCTCCGCGTCGATATCCAGCAGACGACTCAGAATCGTAAGTAACTTTGGCAGGCTTTGTTCAAGCGGCGTATGGGCGAGGTATTCGGCCTCATGTAATAGCTGCGGGCCTTTGGCCAAGATGTCCGCCAGGCAGTGGACGTCATCTTTGGGAGTAATTTCCCATGGCACTGTAGACCATTCGCGAGTACAGAGGAAGTTTGGTTTCTTCTCTTCGAAAGCGTAGAATATCTGCCAAATCGCTCGTTAGCTGAAGCTCCATTACCAGGCTCAGGACCGGAATACGCACGCCATGCACCCGGACAGCCAGGAACAACTCATGCCCAAGCCCTTCCCGATGTCTTTTGGCTCCTCGCATCTGCACCAAATTCACACTCGCACGTCGATGCCATTGATAGGCTGCACGGCACTGGGCTGGGCACTCGGACACTTCGAAAGCAGCAAGAGCTAAACAGGCGCCAAGTGTCTCATCATCGAGCATGGAGTCTGGATTTCGGAGAGCTGTGCGTACTTCGTGCAGTCCTTCCGCGTATAGGTGGCGACTGAAGTCGGTGACGGATGGGTTACGATCAGTACGTGCGATCCACGCAGCGCAACATGCGAGAGGAGAGGATTTGAGGGCAGTGGATGACGTTGCGAATTGCTGTAGTGTAGGAACCCAGATTTGGATGAGAGCGATATCGGCTGGATTCTGGGCACTGAAGCGATGCAAGGCGTATGAGAGGAGCTGTTGTTGCATCGCGCTGGTATTGGAGACATGCTGCGGTAGAGTCTGCACTGATTCGAGTGCAGTGGTTCTATCGTATGCCGTAGTTCTTGACGTAGATAGCTCATAGAGCTCAAGTGTAGTATCAGAACGAGGCGTATTGCCTTTACTCGTTGGGCTTTCCAGACGATCCGGACTAGGCTTCTTGTACACCGTTCGATGAGTACCAGGATCGTTAACAACGAAAGTGAATGCATTCGGGTATCGGCAGTCTCTATTGATCTTCTTGCATTCAGAGCATGTTGGACGCCTGTGATCACACTGATACAGGTTAGCTGCATGCCAGCCGAATCGTTGTACGTGCGACTAACATTCAAGCGCCGTTTCTTGCAAGCTTCGCACCCTCGTGCACGTTTCGGCACGCCCACCATGCTGTTGAGGTTTCTCCTGAATGGAGCTGTACAGCGAAGAGTCCATCAGAAGAGAATGTCGCCATTTTTGGTCATATTGTTGAAGGACGCAAGTGGTATGCCTGCACTAATGGTACGCAGGTGGTCTGACCTCAATCGCACTAGACCGGATACGGTGCCATTCTGTGCAGGGTCTCTCAGCTGTCGGTACACAGGTACGTACTTTGGTCTGAGCCTCTACAATCGCCCTTGGTGAAGAAATTAGACAAACGGCAATGAAGACTCTGCTCTCAGTATGGATCGATGTAACCGCAAAAGGAGTCATTTTGGGATCTCAGCAGCACCAATTCCGCCCCAGAATTACTTTGAGGGAAAGCACCCACCACGGGCGTGCATTTAAGACCTGAGTGGCCCTCGCAATGAGGTCAAGAGCAAAGCATACCATGTCTATCCATTCAGCACAGTAATCAATAGTCATGTTGTCGCCTCTTGCTAGCCTGGGCGTGGCCACCCTATGTTTCTACGTCCCGACTACATTGGCTTCTCTACTGCTTGCTCTCAAAGTGCGGAAAACGCCAATTCCTGTGGTCTGGTTTCTGCTACTGCTCGTATGCCTCAGTAAGTCTATCACTCGAACAATTTGGGAGCCATGACTTGCTGACAGAAATCAAAGTCCGAATCGCTGGTGCTGTGCTATCTTTCCTGGTTGCCAGCTCGAATGTGGGAATCCACGCAGCAGCCTTTGCAATCCTCAGTGCAGGCGGACTACCGCTAGTCCTCACTATGATATTGTTCCTGAGCATTATGTACGTCCCCACACTTGATCAATTCATGACCTTGACCATCCAAGAGCAATGAAAGTTGCTAGAAATTATAATGTCAAACAAAGATACTGACCTCGATGCAGCCGCCGTATTGAGAATTGGGACAATCCCGCGTCGCACTATGGAATTGTCATCTTGCGAATATTGTTTCTGACAACCTTAGCTTTGACTATAGCAGGCGTACGCATGCACGCCCAACCGGACAATCCGACTATCGTCCACCTTGGCGAAAGACTAGCAGAAGCTGGCGCCGTCCTCTCAATCGTCCTGCTGACCGTCTGCATGAGCGGGGAGGTATATGTCTGGCTAAGCTTCAGAAGCACGTTGTCAACTAAGAGCCAAACGGTTAGTCTATTTTTGTCACTTAGCGGTGAAGACATGGCTGATAGAACTTCGGATATTAAACGGCAATCTGATAGTCAAGCCTTTTATACTTCTCAGACTGGTCTATTTCTGCTTGGCAGTCTTCAGTCTAGACTCCGCGGTCACGCGGTGGAATCCACTTTCGGGCTCGATAACTGCTCTGGTCTGCATGGCTTTGCTTCCAGAATTTATTACAGTCGTAGTATACCTGTGGGTCGGGCACAGACTTGCTTCGCAGATCGCGGCTTCGACGACAATAAGTACAGATTATGCCATGACAGCAACCGGCTTCCAGGTTGACGCGGAGAAACAAGTAGCTTAGTCCAAATAGCCTGAGAGCAATATCAGGCATGACAAGAAATTACTTTTACTTTTACTATATTATACTATGAAAACACTTTTACGAAACTCTAATTACCTTCAGGCTGGAGGAACTTCCAAAGCCTTCCGAATTCAGAGTCCTCACCCTGCGCGAGCAGTTCGTGAGGATCGCCCATTTCGGCGATCTTACCTCCGTCGAGGACCACGACAGTGTCGTGATCCAAGATGCTCTCCAAACGATGCGCCACTGTGATGATCGTTTGGCTGCCGAAGTTCTGTCTGATCACCTTCTGCATGATCTCATCGGTGTGCTCATCAACTGTGCTCGTAGCCTCGTCCAAGACCAGAATCTGGCTAGGGTTGAGCAGAGCGCGAGCCAAGCAGAAGAGTTGCTTCTGGCCCTGTGAGAGATGGAGTTCGGAAATGTCGCTGGACAGGCCGTTTGAGCCCTTCTCTTCGATGAGCTCGAGAAGCTGCACGACGTCGAGTGCGTCGCAGATTGCGTCGAGGTTGTGGATGCCTCTGGGGTCGATGTTGTCGCGGACGCTGCCTTGAATGAAGACGCCGTCCTGAGTGATGGAGTTGATACGGGAGCGAATATCGTGGCGTGGGAGTGTAGAGATGTCGAGACCGTCAATGAAGATCTGGCCGGCGCTGAGATCGAGCATGCGGAAGAGGGTCATGGCGAGGGAAGATTTGCCACTAGAGGGGATTGTTAGCATTTTGGTTGAGATACATGGGCTGCCAGAGGTTGAGGTTAGCTTACCTTCCAGTACGACCGCACAGACCGATCTTGTCACCAGCCTCAATGGTGAGAGACAGTTCCTTGATGGCAAGATGAGCCTCAGAGTAGCCGGCGGAAATCTTTCTGAACTCGATCTTGCCCTCTTGCGGCCAGGTCGTGGGCACAGTGTGGTTGCTGGCTTCAGTCTGCGCTTCACGGGGTGTCTTCTCGGAGTACTCCTTGATTCTTGTAATGGAGCCGATGTGTGTTTCGAGGTTGGTCCAGAATTGAATCAGCATCTTGATGCTCTGGGTGAACAGGACAATATTGTACAACGCCACGCCAATGTATGCCGTGTTGGTAGGCAGCGTGGCGACAAGGATCATGAGGATCACAGCAATGCCCGCGACCATCAAGTCGAGGGTCAGACTGAGCCATCGCTGGATCGCGTTCATCATGTAGAATGGACGTTGAGAAAACTCGAGTAGTTCGAAGTTCTTCTCCTCCATAGGGTGTTGCCAGCCAAATGCGCGGATAGATGGCAGTCCTTTCAGAGTGTCTGTGAAATGAGCGAAAAGAGGCGCCTTGGCCTCAATATCGAGGAGACGGAGCTGTCTCGAAGTGCGGAGATAGACTCGCTGGATGAGGTACAAAAAGAAGAACAAGAAGGGAAAGGAGATTGCAACGTAGCCATAAGAAACGCCGACCAGGATCAGCTGGGCCAGACAAAGGAAGCCGGTGGCCACCACGTTGATAGCTGCCACAGGTAGATCCATGTCAATGAGCTGCAAGTCTTGACTGAAACGGTTGAGAATCTCTCCTGTGTCCGTGATCGACAGGAACGACATCTTGGCCCCGAGAGTGGTCTGAAGGAGGATGCGGTGGAAGTTGGCGCCTGAGATGGGGACCATATTCACAATCAACTGGTATGAGCCAGCAATAAGCGTAATCATAGCAATGGCACCAAGCATTGCGTAGATGCCCATGTAATAGTTTTCCTCTCCGGCGGGATCATCGGAAGTGGACCACCACTTGAGCCAAATGCTGGGGAAAGACAGGCAGAAGACGAATGCAGCCATGGAAACAATGAAGATCATCGTGGGTCCCCAGCCGACAGATTTGACGTAGTACAGGTAAGTTGCCATGTCGCCTTCTTGTCGTGTCTTGTTATGTTCTTTGACGGCAGCTTCTTTCTTGAGAGGAATTTCCTGGACCTTTGGCACCACGATCATGGCGGGCTCATAGTTCCAATCGGGTAGGGCCAGAGCGAAGGATGCGACGTAACCACCCTTCTTGTCCAGCGTGTCGAAACCACCAGCCTCGGAAATATGACCCTCGCTGCTGAGGGAAATGATATGATCAGCATAAGGGACTCGTTTGACTGAAGACGATGAAATGATAACAGTCGCGCCGATCTCGCGAAGTAGTCCGGCGGTGCCGAGCAGATTATGGAAGATCTGGTTCTCGGTATCGGCATCCAACCCGCTAAACGCGTCATCTATCAAAATGACAGTCTTACGTGAATAAATGGCGCGAGCGAGGGCGATACGCTGGCTTTGACCTCCACTGAGTGCAGTGCCGCCACTGCCAATGATCGTATCGTCTCCAGCGGATATTTGTTCGAGATCTTTGTCCAAAGCACAAGCGCGGAGCACGGTGGAGTACCATTTCGCATCGAAGTCCAGCATTGCAGTGATACTGTCCTTGATGCTGATGTTCATGTGCCAGGGCGCTTGGGAGCAGTAGGCCATGGACTCGACTTGAGCGTTCACAGATCCTCCCATGCATGGTACCTCACCAAGCATTGCCTGGAGTAGGGTCGACTTGCCACATCCAGAAGGACCGATCAGCATGGTGAAGGTACCGGGAGCAATAGAGGCTGTAATGTCCTTCAGGATTGGTTCCTTCTCGGTATCCCAGCCGAAGCTGGCCTTCTTGACGTCGATAGCAGCTTCACCCGACAATGCGAGGAATGGGTTCTCCGGGTGAAGCGGCTTAGGCTCCATCTCGATGTCGCCCTCCTCAGAAGTGCCGGCAAGTGATGCTGCAGTCAGGCTGAAGTGTCCCTTCTTCGACTTTGATTCGTCCTTGTTAGCGGCACCGATAGACTGTACGGTGTCCTTGTTGAGGAATTCTTCGATACGGGTGAAAGATCCTGCTGACGCAGCGAACTGCATCAAGGCCATGACAAGGGTCAAAAGTGGATCGGTTCCGAGTGCAAAGATTGACAGCGATGTGTAGATCTTGGAAGTCGAAATGGCACCGTTGGAGAGACCCACGAAGGTACCAATGGTGGCGATAGGCGAGTAGACACGAGCTAACCATGCAAAGGCCATGTTCACGACAAGGAGTTTTCGGAACATGGCGGAATCGCGCATCTCGTCCATACGAAGGCCATGCAGCGAGTTGAGAAGAACGTTCTCAAGTCCCATCATCTTGATGCCCTTCAACGATCCGAGCATGTTGCCTGTGGAAGATAGACGCCTCTCGATGGCTTTCAGCCAGTTTGCTTGATGCTGTCCAATACCGCCCATAGCTACCATCGAGGCGAGAAGAGCGAAGACCATGACTCCAACGTTTACCGCAACAGCCACACCGAGCTCTTGCTGCAAGAGGAAGATAGCCAGCCCGATTTCTAGAGGGTTTGCCCACATGTCAGTGATGGTGGACCATCCCTGAACGATACGTTCAACATCGGCACTCATGAGAGTGACTGAATTGGCGGGGTCTGCGTCTGTGAGCGAAAGTCCTGTTGATTTGCGGTAGATCATCGAAATGAGACCTCCGCGAAGCATCGTGATGGCTCGGTAGGTGCGATGCTGATGCTGGCTGAGTGTAATGGCCATACCAACGTACACGAGGAAGTAGGCGCCGATGAGAGCGTATCCAACATTGCTGTTGTATTCCGAAGGCGGGTTGCTGGAAACGGCAAGCGCACGCTTCAGAAGAAGTGGCTGGGCGAAGGTGAATCCGATGAGCGCCAGTCGGGCTGGTGCAGCGGAAAGCAATGGCCATTTGAGTGTGGTGATGGCGGTTCCCAGAAGCGAAGCTTTTCCTTGAGCCTTGTTTGCGTCCCACTGACTAGACAGAACCAAGTGGCTATTCTTAGCACTCAAAGAGTTATCCAGAACAGGTAAATCAGGAACCTCAAGGGTACTGGAGTAGCCGCGAATGAAGATTGGGTTGATCCACCAGAATAAGGCGCGGTTGACCATATCAGCGCGAGCTTCCGGGCTGGCATCGTAGTGAGGAGACGCGGGAATCTGGCGTTTAGGCAGAGACTCGATAGCGAAAAGAACAATTTTTACAATGAATGCGAGAGTGTAAAGAATCGCGATGCGATGTGAAACCGGAGAGTAGTCCTGGCGGAGCCACAAAGTACGCACACAAGCGATGTCCAGAATGATCGAGATGAAAAGATAGAATTGATGCAGTAGAGAAGGTCGAACGGAGCGTGTGTGCTCGAGGAAAGAAGTGCAGCCGAGGATAAGAAGACCGATTCCGGTCACTGCACCTGTAGCTACGGAGGCTTTAGTGCTCGTCGATCCAGGTGTTGCCCAGACACCAGCCAGTGCGAAGTAAAATGCGGCAGCACATGTCCAGCACGCCTGTTCAAGGATTAATCAAGGGATTTGAGTATGCGCAAGGTGAAGATACGTACAGTCTTGACCGCACCTAACCAAGTCGATACCGTTGTGACTGGGGATTTTAGAAGTGATGGAATATTAACGGCGGCGATCAACACAGCCAGTATGATTGGTAAAAGAACCAGTATCGACTCTTCGAAAAGAAGTGGGAAGTCGAACCCGCCCCGGCAGTCGCCTGCGTACAGCTGCACAGTATTGTCGATCGTCGTGCAGTCCGCCATTTTCGACGATTGAAGCGAAGATGAGTTAGGGAAGAGAGACTGCTTGAGGTGAAAACGTCGCCACCCTCTCCATTGAACGTTGAACGAGGCGAGAAGACGAGCGCAACGGAAGGCGACAACCAAGGCGTGAGCCACCTACGATGATCGTCGGCTTAGGCAGATCCAACAGTGTAGCGAGCACCCACGACCCGACGAGCCGGGTAAAAACTATAGACTGATCTGCATAGTGCCGAGTGAATGTGACCATAGCGCCCAGGGGTCGAGAACAATTTGAGATGAATAGTGGAACGCATTTGCCAGTGCAAATGTCGTGCTGGGCATAGCTCGCAATTGCTAGACCTGCGCTAGCGATTGGGTTGTACGGTGCGGTGCGCATTGCAGCAAGGCTGCTAGCCTATTGATATGTGACCAGTGATGAGACAATATGGAGACTAGCTGGCTGGAAATCCGGGAGGGAAAATAGGACGGTGATGTAAGGGAATTTTCCGACCGTTTGCGCTTGCGGAACCATGTGGACACGTCCACGCGTGTCAGTTGCGTTGACAAGTCTGGTACGTACAGATGTTGAGATGAAGAGACGGCTGGCCACGACAGGGGCCCTTCGTGCGGTGCAGATCTTTCCTCACGACTCAGGATCTGCGTGCCGGCGCATGCTGACGAGAAGGGATTCCACGCCACAGAGCTGCAGTGTTGTGATGCCCAGCTGTCAAGCTGTGCGTGGCCGCCCTAGAATCACGCGACGCGCTGTCTTTGGCCATGCTGTCTCGCAGTACGAGGCAGTAGGGCTCCGCGGCCTGCTATAGTCGGTGACCACTGCTCTGGTAGCGATCTTGCAGCGCAGATCGATTTGCGCAGGGGCTCGGACTAAGTTCGTCGTGAATCTTCTGCATTTAGCATGGAGAAGGGCAGCTCACGAATAACGACAGGGGAAAAGCCGCACGAGCCAGCTCTAGTTCAGACGTCAGCCCGATATTCCTCCCCTGCTATTACTCTTCTGGGCCTGGTAAAGCTCTCGGCGCCTGCATTAGATCATCCTCTAGCATGTCGCGTAGTCCGCGCCGACCCTGCCGAGGACGCCACGCTGTCCGGATCTCGGCGTCAAGCAGACGGCGGCAGACGGCGCAACTCAATGAGGAATTCCACGTCTACCCATTATTCGACTAACACCAACGATGACAAGGAACGCGGACACGGCCACGCCCATAGTGGACTCCCCCAGTATAACCGTGCGGCGGCGAAGATGCGTCAATTGGCCTATAGCCCCGAGAGTGGGGAGCAGGATTGGTGCGCCACTTACTGCACGCTCGAAAAGAGGAAAGCAAAGGCCGGGTGTTGCGTCTGCCGGCCATTGATGTGACGGTAAGCCGTATGGCTAGTAAAGATGGGAGTCTGCCATGTTCGATCGATTTGCATCTGGACGGACTTCTCCCCTGGCCTAGGTATCTTAGGCGACGTCCATCTATTTGCCCATTGCATCCTCTTTTACCCATATGCTCATGTGCCCTTCATCCTCTATTCTTCACCTAGACTAATTGCCGCATACTAATCACAAACGAGGCACAATGGAGCAATCAGTACAGTGTCGTCTCGCGCCCTTCCCTAATCCTGCAAGCCGCAGCGCAAACAGCAAAACACCGGCCTCGGTACCGGTGTCATTACCAGATTACGACCTTGATCTCCTCAAGTCAACATACACAACTGCTACTGTAATCGATGCCCTCCTAATTAAGGCTTGGGCCCTTGTGCTGCGTTGCTACATTGGCTCCGACGAATTATGTCTTGGCTATCAGACCGAATTGCCAGGCGGAGGTGACCGCCTGCAGAGCAACACTGTTGCTATTCACATCGCGGATGAGGACCAACTGTCCGAATTGCGACGACGAGAGATATCTACCACGAGAAGTGAACCCGATCACTTCGACTTTGTCTCATTCAACACCGTCTTCCTTCGCAAAATCGAGAAGGAAGATTTCGACTCCTCCGCAGAGTCAATCCCCGAGGATTGCCGCATTCGTTTCTGCATCGAAGACTATTTCGGCCGCCCTTCGCTCACTCTTGAGTATTGGCGCAATGAAATGTCCGCCGGACATGTTACGTGCATGGCTCAAGTCTTGAGCCAAATTATAGCCAACTCCTCACCTCGGAAGCCGAACGGTCGGCGAACTCGACTTCTTCACCCCACAAGACAGCAGACGTGTTGCCAAATGGAACACTTCCATGCCTCCAACTCGTGAGACCTGTATCCATGAAGTTGTCCAATCACAGTGCCGCAAATGGCCCGTAAAGGAAGCCATTTGCGCCTGGGATGGCAGCTTTACATTCAGGGAATTCGACTCTATCACCAACACGGTTCGCAAGCTATCTCCAAAGTCAGGGTGTTGGGCCTGAAACGATGGTCCCTCTTTGCTTTGAGAAAACTGTATGTGCTTGAAATGAACAATGACTGCTGGCCTTTTACTGACATTGCGCTCCGCAGAAATGGTACACCATTGCAGTCTATGCAGTGTTGAAGGCGGGTGGCGCTTTCGTGCCCTTGGATCCCTCACATCCTGAAACACGTCTACGATCACTTATCGAAAAGGTCGGAGCCAAGCTTGTCCTGACCTCTTCCGAACAACAATCCAAGCTAGCCCTCACAACACTGCTTCCCGTCATCTCAATAGACGACGATCTTCTCGCAAGATGCATCTCGTCTGTTGTCGATGAATCTGTGAAGCCTGGCAATGCAGCATACATCATCTTCACCTCGGGTTCAACCGGAGAACCTAAAGGCACCGTTGTTGAGCACCGTGCTTTCGCATCCAGCTGCGATGCTCACACTGGAGCCTTGCGTTTGACACCGGATTGTCGTGCTCTACAATTCGCCGCGCACACATTTGACGCCAGCTTGGTGGAAATCTTGTCCGTTCTGATGACAGGCGGTACTGTTTGTATACCAAGCGAAGAGTCTAGGATCAACGATCTAGGCGGCATTATCGAAAAACTGCGGGTGAACTACATGTCACTTACTCCATCCGTGGTGGAGTTCTTGACTCCTGCCATGGTCCCCAGTGTCAAAACAGTCGTTCTTGCCGGTGAGGCGATGACTGTTCACCACAGAGACATGTGGTGTAACATCAACCTGGTGAACGGCTTTGGCCCAACGGAAACATCGATCACATCCGCTGGAAACCCCAATGTGACCCGCGAGACGGACGTGAAAGATATCGGTCTCCCCGTGGGTGGCCGATGCTGGATTGTCGATCCTCACGATCATCACCGAATGGTGCCTGTTGGTAAGTTCATCATCTCAGTGGGGCGATGCAAGTTTTCTTTTGGCTGACTTCGATGGCAGGTGCGGTGGGCGAGATGTTGGTGGAAGGTCCTACCCTTGCGAGAGGGTACTTGAACAACCCGGAAAAGACTGCTGATGCCTTCATCTATGCTCCTAGCTGGGCAACGGATACCAACGAGAATGGCGAGAAACGCAGATTCTACAAGAGTGGAGACTTGGTAAGGTATAACTCTTCATTGGGAGCACTGACATACATTGGCAGGAAAGACACGCAGGTCAAACTGCATGGACAGCGAGTGGAGCTAGGTGAGATTGAGAGCCGTCTGACTGCCGATGTTGATATCCAGCTCGCTCTTGTCCATGTTCCTAAAACTGGCTACGCCCAAGGCAAGCTTGTAACAATCTTTTGCTTTGCAGGAGCGAACCACACAGAAGAACGCGAGCTGTTACTGGAAAGTGCCCCCGAGCAGCGCATCTCCGGACTCCGTCAACGCATCGCGACGGTGCTACCTACTTACATGGTTCCTGGTGTTTGGCTCAGCGTCGAGTCGTTACCTCTGTTGACTTCTGGCAAGCTTGACCGCAAAAAGGTCGCCAAGTGGCTCGAAGAAATGAACGAGGATCCTCAATTCACCCTTAATGGAGACGAGGACATCGACCAATCGCTCTACACTCCAGCAAACGAAACAGAAAAGCTATTGGCCGAAGCTTGGAGCCGCGTCTTAAACATCCCAGTCCACCGCCTGAAGCTGACGGAGAACTTCCTCAAGCTTGGAGGAGACTCTCTTACTGCCATGACTTGCACCAATCTGTGCAAAAGGTCTGGCCTCGGAATCACGGTACAGGATATTCTACGACGTGACTCCATTCGCGATCTCGCGCTCCATACATCGGCTATTGAGACTCAAACTTCATATGAGGAGACGCTGGAAGAGAAGTTTGACTTGTCGCCCATCCAGCACCTGCACTCTCTCGTACGTACAGAGGGTCAGGGCTATTTCAACCAAAGCATCCAGACCCGCGTTCAAGAGAACATCAGTGAAGCCAGGCTTCGCACTGCCATTGAAGCGCTTGTCGCTCGCCACGGTATGTTGCGCGCACGCTTCTCACTCGAAGGTCCCGAGCAGAAAATGCAGCAGCGCGTGACTGGAGATGTCAAGAATTCGTACCGTCTCAATTGCCAGAAGATTCAGAGTGAAGCTTTGGTGGACCATGTCATTTCCACCAGTCAACAATCTATCAATTGCTTCGTTGGTCCCTTGCTATCGGTCGATTTGATCGATGTGCCAGGCAAAGGTCAGCTTCTGTCTCTCGTTGGCCACCACCTGGTAGTCGATATCGTCTCGTTCCGCTTGATCCTCACGGACCTGGAGGAGCTTCTATTGGAGCCTGGAAAACCTGAGGCGCCACTTCTCTCCATGCCATACCAAATGTGGACCGCCAAACAGAACGAACGAGCACAAAACGACGAGGACGCCAGTTCGGAGCTCGAATCCGCACCTCCTCACAACTTCGACTTCTGGGGTGTGGACAGCTCCATCACTTACGGACAAATCAAGTGCTCCACGTTCGAGGTGTCCCAGGAGAGCACCTCACTACTTCTGACAGGCTGTCACGATGCCTTGAACACCGAGACCGTGGACTTGCTCCTCGCATGCATGCTGCACTCCTTTGCACAGGCCTTCCCAGGTGGCCCGACACCCGTCATCAACAATGAGGGACATGGTCGCGAGCCGTGGGATCCCTCAGTCGATATTTCCCGAACCGTCGGCTGGTTCACCACGCTCTACCCGATCTGGGTACCTGGTCTTTCTGCAGCTCAGGACTTGCTCCAGACGGTCGCACACGTCAAGGATATGCGCCGCCGTGCCGCTGACAACGGACGTGCCTTCTTTGCTCATCGCACGCTGTCTCCTGCCGGCAGCGCGAAATTCCCTCATCCTGTTCCCATGGAGATGAGTTTCAACTATCTCGGTCAGAACCGAGACTTGCAAAACCAGAAAGGCCTGTTCCATCTCGCAGATACCATGGTGGGCGAGACTCGTGAGGGTGGTGGTGCTGCCGACTTTGGCCGCGATACTCCTCGTTTCGCTCTTTTCGAGATCTCTGCTGCTGTCATCGAAGGCCAGCTGCGCTTCACCTTCTCCTACGGAAAGTCAATTTTGTACCAGGACAAGGTTCAGACATGGCTGAAGAACTGCCAAAACTTGCTGGAAAAGCTCCCGCACCAGCTGCTCACTGCCGCTCCGACTAGGACGATCAGCGATTTCCCGATGCTCAAGATGAACCACGATGAATTGGAGAGAATCGAGTCTGGCATCATGCCCAGATACGGAGTCACATCTCTGCATGGCGTGGAAGACATTTACCCTTGCACACGTATGCAGCAGGGCATCTTGCTCAGCCGGTGCCGCAATCCTTTGTTGTACGCCGTGCACACCACTTTCGAGGTCCGTGGATTGGGGTCCACTCAAGAGACCACCCGCAAGATCCTTGCTGCGTGGTCCAAACTTGTTTCACAGCATTCAATGCTCCGCACCATTTTTGTCGACAGACTTACACCCAAGACACCTTTCGGGCAGGTCGTCCTCAAAGACATCGGATACTCCGAGCCGGCTCAGCTTTCTTGCGAGACTGAGGCTCAAGTGCTTTCTACATTTGCAACCCGCGATATCGTCCCTTACCACGACTCGCACCGCTTTCTCCGTTTGCACTGTTTCCAGTTCGGGTCAAGTGTTCTGCAGACTGGAGATGAATCACGCTGCGATGGATGGAGCTTCAATCTCCATTTTGCTGCGGGACTTGAAGTTGGCTTGCACCGACTCTTTCGCACAAGGTGCTAAACCTGAGTTCAAGAAGTTCGCCAAGCACCTCGAGAAGCAGTCATCCCCTGACAGCATGAACTTCTGGACTTCGTACCTCCAGGGAGCACGACCATGTCACATTCAGCTTAACCCCAAGGGCAACGACCTCGCCAACAGATCTTCCATTAGGACATCTCGCATCGATCTCAAGGACTACGCAAGGCTGAACAGTTTCTGCGAGTCCGCAGGCATTACACAGTCTACTGTCTTCAATGTTGCTTGGGGTCTTCTCCTCTCGTTCCTGACGGAGTCTGATGATGTTTCCTTCGCCTACACAACTTCTCTCCGCGATGCTCCCGTTGAGAGCATTGATGCTGTCATCGGACCAGTAATGAACCTCAACGTCTGCCGGATCAAGCTTTCAGCTGAGAACAGCCGCATTAGCTTGTTCGATGTCTTGCAGAAGACTCAAGAAGATTTCGCAGCAACGCTGCCACACCGTGCTTGCTCATTGATCGACGTTCTCCATCAGATGAAGATGGGCACCACGCCGCTATTCAACAGCGGCGTCTCATACCGAAAATTGCCCCCGCAGAAGAAGTCATCTGGCGTCGACAATGTTGAGTTCATCCAGAAGGGTTACATTCATGATCCCGCTGAGACTGCAGTGTATGTCAACGTTGAAGCCACTGACAGCTCGGCTACTATCGAGTTGAACCACTGGACCGACTGTTTGTCAGAAGCACAAGCTGAATTGATTGCCGAACTGTATGTCGAGAAGATTGAAGACATCATCAACGACTCCGGCAAGGAACAAGTTGTTGGTCAGCTGCGTCATATTGGCACCGAGGAAAAATCAATGTTCACGAGGCGCGAAAGCAACGATCTGTGGACTCAGGCTCTCGCCAACGTTGAGCCTTGTCTTCTTTCCATGAACGCTGGTAGCAGCGAGATCTCACCTGAAGATGTGGGAGTTCACTCCGTGGTACAGCTCACTGTGCCGCAACCTGCGAAACTTTTGCAGTTCTGCAAGGAGAACGATTTCGACGCTCCGCTGATTTATCAGTTTGCCTGGGCAGTCGTACTTCGCTCTACGCAGGCATGCCTCAGACCTGCTTTGGCATCCTTGACACGCCTACTGGAAGCCACAGACTGGGGCACCGTGTGGTGAATGCTGAGGATGCTACCTCCATCTGCAAGCTCTTCAGGAATTGAAGAGTGATTCGACCGCCGAGTCAGCTACTTGGCTCTCTATCGCTCAAGCTGTTCAGCAAAATGCGAGTGAGGATATGCCTTTCAACACCCTGGTTTTGCGCCAAACAGGTGAAGACGCAGCTATGGTTGACACCATCAACAGCCTCTTGTCAGGCGCAACGGTGAATGCCGTCTTGCTCAACCCTGCAGCTCTGACCCGTCGCTCCGCTTGTCAAGTTGTACCACTCTAAGAGCATTTCCAGGGACTACATGGAGGCCATGACAAACTGCTTCCTGCACATCCTCACCCAACTGCCCACTAAAGCTCGGGATCTGTTGCGGACTTGAACTTTGTCGACGACAGGTCATGTGCGAGGTTCCAGGAGTGGAGCCCGACCATGCCTCGCGTCCACAGGTGTTGCGCTCACGAGATTATCTTGGAGCGCGCGATCATGCATCCGACGACACCCGCTGTTAGCGCCTGGGATGGTAGTCTTGACTACTCCGAGCTTGTGGCTCTCTCGAACCAGTTCGCGCAAAAGCTGCGTTCGCTCGGTGTCGGACCTAACGTTTTTGTTGCTTGCTTGTTTGACAAGTCGATGTGGGCCGTTGTGGCTCAACTCGCTGTCATGCAGGCCGGAGGCGCTTTCGTGTCTCTTGATCCTACCCATGCTGAAGAGCGTCTCCGTACCCTCGTTGGTGAAATGCATGCCCCCGTGGTTCTGTGCTCTGCATCCCGCTGGGATATTGCTTCGCGCATCTCGGACACGGTCATCGCTATCGAGGAAGAAGATCTCGACGATGATGTGGCCATGATCGACCCCGCGACAGTCAATACCGTGTACACTGACGCCGCATATGGCGTCTTCACGTCCGGCACCACTGGTACTCCCAAACTGACAATCGTTCCTCACGCTGCTCTGACGGTCTCTGCCGCTGGATGGAAGGATATCCTAGGCTTCAGTGAGCGCTCCCGCGTATTCCAGTTCTCCGCCTTCACATTCGATGTGTCGGTCATGGACGTCTTCTTTACGCTTCTCAATGGTGGCTGCCTTTGCATGCCCAGTGAAGCTGACCGCGTCAACGATCTCGCAGGCGCAATCAATCGCGCCGGTGCAACCCTTATGGCTTCCGTGCCCACGCTTTTCACCACAATTGACCCGGCTTCCGTTCCCACCCTTCAATACATCATTTCTGGAGGTGAGAAGATGTCGCCAGCTTTCATCGAACAGTGGAAGAGCCGACACGTTGTCAACGCTTACGGTCCTTCCGAGACCACCGTGGTCGCAACAACCAGTATTAAATCCGATGGTACAGGCGAGCTTCTGAACACCGATGGTACTGATATCGGTGTGCCAGCTTGCGGCCGTGCTTGGATTGTCGACTCCGAGAACGCCAACAGACTTCTGCCTCATGGCGCCATTGGTGAACTCGTGATCGAGGGTCCCAATGTTGGAAGCGGCTACCTCAACAATCCAGTGAAGACGGAGCAATCGTTCCTCAAAAACCTGCAATGGACACAGGATGCCCGTCTCCAGTCTTTGCTCGGCGAGGAAAGCCATCGGATGTACCGCACTGGCGATCTGGCTCGCTTCGCTACCAGCGGATCCATCACATTCCTGACAAGAAACGATACTCAGGTCAAACTGAGAGGTCAGCGTGTTGAGCTGGAGGAGATCGAGCACCAAAGGCTCTGTTCTCGCATCTACTGATGTTCTGGTCGATATCGTCACTCCCAAGGAGAAGACTATGACCGCTGGCCTGGCAGCATTCTTCGTCAGTGAGATTGAGAGCGGTGACTCTGCAGAGTCTCTGCTGCTTCCTATGACTCCAGCGAGATTGTCGCTTGTTGACAGTCTTCGTAAAGGGCTGCACATCATCTTCCCTTGTACATGGTCCCGACATTCTATTTCCCTGTCAGTCACCTTCCGCGCACGACATCATCGAAATTGGATCGTCGTACACTTCAGACCATGGCTGCTGCTCTGCCTAAGGACCAGATGACAATTTACACTGGTACCACCAGTGCCACTCCGGATGCCCCCAAGACTGGCCTAGAACCACTCCTACGTGGCCTGTGGGAGCAAGTCATGCATTTGAGCGCGGGCTCTGTCACCGATAGCGACAACTTCTTTGGACTCGGTGGCGACTCCTTTGCAGCTATGACATTGGTCAGTGCCGCCCAAGCCAAGGGTCTTTCACTTACTGTTGCCGATGTGTTCACCCACCCATCTTTGGTCGACATGTGTATTGCTTGTCAAAGTAACGATCCTCACCAAACGACTCACGTTGAATCTGTTGAGCCGTTTTCCCTTATTCCTGCCGGCGCATCCCGCGAGGAGGTCTGGGCCGACGCTGCGGAAGTGTGCAACGTCAACGCTGGAGCTATCGAGGATATCTACCCTTGCTCTCCAGTCCAATCTGGTCTCATCACTTCCTCAACAACCAAGCCTGGAGCTTATGTGGTTAGATCAATCTACAGACTCGCAGATTCGACTGATCTTGGAAAATTCAAATCGGCCTGGCAGCAGACCGTCAACGAGCTTGCCATCCTGCGTACACGCATTGTCCACACAGCTGATGCCGGCTTCTGTCAGGTTATTCTGCGCGAGTCGCCCATTGAGTGGAGACACGTAAGAAACCTGCCCAAGAATTCCGATAGTGTTCCCGCCTTGCCCGCATCTGAGGGTGACGTTCTTACGGACTACACTATTGTTGACACTGGCTCCGACCGTTACTTCGCCTGGTCTTTGCACCACGCTGCTTACGATGGCTGGAGCATCGGCTTGATGCTTCAAATGGCGCAAGAACGTTACATGAACGCCGCCAGTGCCTCGAAGACAATTCCAGCACCGTACAACCTTTTCATCGATTACCTCACAAAGGTAGACTCTTCGCTTTCTGATGAATTCTGGAAGACCCAGCTGGCCGACTTCACCACGCCCGCGTTCCCTCCCGTCAAAGACACTTCACGCGAGATTGTCGCTGGTTCACGCCAGTACAACACCATGGAATTGTCCGCGATCGCCAACACAGAGGTGACTCTACCAGTCATGATCAGGGCAGCCTGGGCCATGACAATTGCCGACCAATCCGAGTCACCCGATGTCTGCTTTGGAGAAACGCTGATGGCTCGTAACATCAATCTCTCTGGCGTCACAACGATGGCAGGACCGGTGCTGACGACCGTACCAACTCGTGTGCAGGTCACCAACAAATCCACGATCTCATCTCTGTTGCAGAAGATTAACCAGCACATGATCGACGTTATCCCGCACCAGCACGCCGGTGTGCAAAGAATTCGTCGTCTCAATACTGGCGCTTCAAATGCATGCGGCTTCCAAAACCTTCTGGTAGTCCAATCTGATGATCAACAACTGGAGAAGTCCATGTGGGACTTTGAAGACGTTCAAGCGGGCGAGGAGTTCTTCACCCACCCCTTGGTTGTCGAGTGTAAGGTCTCTGGATCCACCATCAAGACTACAGCCCACCACGACGAGCGTGTCATTGCTGCGGACAAGGTTAACAGCCTAGCTGCTCGCTTCCACTTCATTCTCAAGCAGCTCACCGAGATCCCCAGAGAGTCCGAATTGACAGTTGGTCACATCGATCTTGTCAGCCCTTCCGACAAGAAGCAAATTCTGGAATGGAACAGCGATCGCATTGATCCTATCGAGAAGACCATTCACGACCTGGTTTACAAACAAGGAGCTCTCCAGCCTCATGCTGAGGCCATCTGCGCTTGGGATGGCACACTCTCATACCGTGAGCTGTGTGACCACGCAGCTGTCTTTGCTCACTACCTCATCTCTCTTGGACTTGCCAAGGAGATGTTCGTCCCTGTCTGCATGGACAAGTCAGCTTGGATGGTTGTCGCAATTCTCGGTGTGCTTGCGGCTGGCGGTGCTTACGTTCCCCTTGACCCTGCACACCCTGCATCTCGACACGCAGAGATTATCGAAGATGTTGGCGCCCGTTTCGTCATCTGCTTGCCAAAGTACAGCCAGAGGTACGCCGATAAGGTGGAGACCGTGCTCGCAATCGATCGCAGCGTCTTCGATGCGATGAAGTCGTCAAAGTCCACCCAACGTCCTCTCAACCCCTCGGCAAGCACCAACATGGCATATGCATTGTTCACTAGCGGAAGCACTGGCAAACCCAAGGGAATCGTCACGGAACATGCCTCTTTTGTCACCAGTGTAAGCGCTTTCGGCCCTGTTGTGCACCTCGATCGTGGCACTCGCGCCTTCCACTTCGCTTCTCTCACATTTGACGCCGCTGTCATGGAGATTTGGGGCACTCTCATCTTCGGTGGTTGCGTCTGCATCCCGAGCGAGGAGGACAGACTCAACGATGTCGCTGGCGCCATGAGCGCTATGCGCATTGAGTGGACGTTCTGCACTCCTTCCGTCGCTTCTATCATCGAGCCTTCGAGCGTTCCTTCCTTGAAGACGCTAGTTTGCGGCGGCGAGATGATCTCAGCTGAGGTTATCAACAAATGGACTCCCATGTTGAAGTCATCAACGGTTACGGCCCGAACAGAGACATCTGTGTTTGCCACGCTGGCCAAGATCTCTCCGGCCAGTGAGCCAGCTTGCATCGGTCACGGCATTAGATCGACATGCACCTGGGTCGTCGATCCGGATGACCATGATCGTCTTACACCAGTTGGATCTGTAGGAGAGCTGGCACTTTCTGGTCGCGCTTTGCCAGGAGTACCTGAATAACCCAGAAAAGACAACGCCGAGTTCATTGACAACCCTCGATGGGCGGCCGCTTTCCTACAACCACGGCCAATCGTATCTACAAGACTGGTGATTTGGTGCGATACTACCCGAACGGTGCAATGAGTGCCTTGGCCGCAAGGATCACCAGGTCAAGCTGCACGGACAGAGAATGGAGCTCGGCGAGATTGAATCGCGTTTGAGCCAGATGGACAGCATCCGCCATGCCATCGTCCTTCTGCCAAAGACGGGCTTGATCAAGAAGAGACTCGTAGCAATCTTGGCTGTCAACGCCGGCGACAAGTCTCTCAAGTCAACCAACGACTGCCAGCTTGTAGATGCTTCGGTCATGCACGCAGCGAAATTGCCCGAGGTGCAAGCCTCTCTAGAGAAGCAGCTACCCATCTACATGGTGCCGCAGGCATGGGTGGTTATGCAGTCTCTCCCCATGCTGGTTTCTGGTAAAATCGACCGAAAGCAGATCACAGCCTGGATCGAACAACTCGACAAGCCCAACTACGAGAGAATCATGAAGGATTACGACGATATCAAACGCGGAAAAGTACCTGTGCCTGAGGCGAAGGCCGCTGAATCTGCACTGAGCACTACTGATATCTTGCGTGATGTGTGTGCTCAGGTGTTGAACCTCACAGCATCTGACCTGGATGTACAACGTTCATTCCTCAGTCTAGGTATGTTCTCTCTATATCACTCTGACGTCAGAAAATCCTTTACTAACAAACAATTGCAGGTGGCGATAGTATTACTGGCATGGCCGTGGTCTCCAAGGCAAGAAAACAAGGTCTTACCGTTCGACTCCAAGACATCATTCAAACCGACTCCATTGAAGCGCTTGCAGGAAGGTCCACCCTGGCAGACTCCAAGAAGAGCCAGCTGCAGACTGGACGCGCTCGAGCAAACTCAGGAGCTAGCTTCTCCCTGTCTCCGATTCAGAACCTGTACTTCCAGCATGCTGCAAACGGCCACAAGGGAACCAGCCGCTTCAACCAAAGCATCACTGTCCGCCTTTCTCGCAAGATCGATAGCACGAAAATCAAGGAAGCTCTTAAGACTATCGTGCTTCGCCACGGTATGCTGAGGGCAAGATTCACCAAAGACAGCGACGGGACCTGGAAGCAAAGAACCACTAGGGTAAGTCCATGGCTAATATCAGCAAATCAGACAGAGTCTCTGCTAACATGCTACCAACAGGACATTGAATCTTCGTACACTTTGCGCGTACACGACACCAGTGATCGCGAACACATCAAGTCTCAGATGGGAGAGTCCCAGCGTGCTCCGGATCCTGAACACGGCCCCATCATGGTGGCCGACTTCTTCGAGGCACCTGGAAAGGATCAGGTCCTGTTCTTGGTAGCGGCCCACCTTTGCATCGATATGGTGTCATGGCGGGTTGTTCTCCAGGAGCTGGAGGAATATCTTCACACAGGTACCATCGCATCTGAAGTGCCCTTGTCGTTCCAGGCTTGGTGTGGTTCTCAGTCCCCGGGCCAGAAAGACAGCCCAACTCTTCAAATCTCGAACGGTCTTCCCAATGCCAACTACTGGGGCGTCGGAGGCTTCGAAAACACTTACGGACAAGTCAAGACCCAGGGCTTCTCCCTGGACGAACAGGCAACTGGGATGCTGCTCAGCAGTGTACAGTCTTCTGCCCAAACAGAGCCATTGGATCTCCTTCTGGCTGTCGCTTTCCAATCATTCTCTCAAACATTCCCGAACTTAGCTGAGCCGACAATCTACAATGAGAGCCACGGACGTCAATCAGCGACACAAGATGTCTCGGAGACTGTTGGCTGGTTTACCTCCGTTAAACCGCTCCAATTACAGGATCTACCGACATCATGGAAACCATCCAACAAGTCAAGGATCTCAGGAAGAAGACCAGTGATGCCACTGACCTCACCAGCCGCAGTGGACCAATGGAGATCCTCTTCAACTACCTTGGCAAGCTTCAACAACTCGAGCGCTCCGATTCGCTGTTCCAGCATTATGGTGATGTCTTCGCAGAGGGCGAGATGTCAGACTACGGCGACATGGGATCCAGGACTGCGCGCTTCGCGCTGTTCGAGCTCTCTGCCATCGTGATCAAGGATAAGCTGCGCATTGCTTTCACATTTAACAAGAATCTCCAACACCAAGACAGCATTGCAAAGTGGATCTCAACCTTTGAGAAGATTCTTCGCGACGCTCTACCTGAATTCAAGAAACTGGCCAACGAGATCACACCGGCCTCTTTCCCTCTGCTTCCGGCATCTTCGAAAGAGCTCAAACAACTTGTGGAGCGTACCCTACCTCGCATGGGCATCCGCAGCATGTCTGAAGTTCAGAACATCTACCCTGTGGCCTGTGCAAGAAGGTATCCTTCTTAGCCAGCTTCGCGACCCGTCCAACTACATGTTCCACGCAATCTTCAAGATCAACGAGAACAGGTCTGGAAGCGCTGTTGATACAAAGATACTCGCTGCCGCTTGGCAGAGAGTTGTTGCTCGCCATCCCATCCTTCGAACTATTTTCGTTGAGAGCAATTACAAGGACGGAACATTCGATCAAGTTGTGTTGAAGACAGTCGATGCGGCGCCGACTACAATCGCCTGCAATGACGATCGTAGCGCCCCGAAGAAGCTTGCAACTGTCCGCCTTTCTGACATCAACAAGAAGAAGTCTCCGCAGCTTCCTCACCATGTGACCATTTGCCGAGTCATCTCGACCGGTGAGGTGTACATCAAGATGGAGATGAACCATGCCCTGATCGACGGCGCTTCGATCTCCATCATTTTGAGAGACTTCTCAGCTGCTTATGGCGACCAGCTCAGCCCGACAGCATCTGGCCCGGAATATTCTCACTTCGTACGCTACTTGCAGGGACGCTCTGACATGAGCGGTCTGCAGTACTGGGCTCACCACCTGCGTAACATGCAAGTCTGCCACATTCCTGTTGCGCAGAATTTGACCAAGACCCGCCGTCTCGGCTCACTTAAGGTTGCTTTCCACCGCTTCGACGAATTGCAGGCCCTTTGTGCCAGAGAGAGCGTGACTTTTGCTAGTCTGGCCCTGTCCGCCTGGGCTACCGTTCTGGGGGCACTGACCGGGCAAGATGATGTCTGCTTCGGTTACCTGTCTGCAGGCCGTGATGTACCTGTACCTGACATTCAAGATGCGGTTGGCGTATTCATCAACATGCTCTGTTGCCGTGTCAAACTATCATCTCGTCAAGACTATGGTAGCCTTTTCCGCCAAGTCCAGAACGACTTCTTAGAGGGACTGCCTCATCAAGCCACTTCCTTGGCAGAGATTCAAAACCACATCGGCATGGATGGCCAGATGATGTTCAACTCTACCTTATCCATCCAGAACCAGATTCCTTCGGATGCCTCTCAAGCAGAGACTCTGTCTTTCACAGCAAAGGAGGTTCACGATCCCAGTGAATACCCAATGACGGTCAACATTATTACTGCACGAGACAACGAAGGCATTATGCTGAGGTACTGGTCAGACAAGATCTCTGACAGCCGCGCCCATGCTATCGCTGCCGCTATCACTCAGACGTTCGAAAATGCTTTGGACGACAAAGCCGCTGGTACCTCCACTCCTCACGGGATCCAGACGCCTGGCTCAACAACACCCATGCTGGTACCAGACATCATGTCAGCCCCATCTACACCTCAGATGAGGGGGATTATGACTCCGCCACAAAGCGTCGATATGTACGATCCTAAGTCGTTGCATAGCCTCATTGACGAGCGTGTTCACGCGGTTGTCAGCCAGTTGCTCGGAAATGCCGGCGGCGCAAAGGCTGGCATACAGCCAAGTCACCTGACGCCCACTCGCAACATGCAGCCAACGATTCTCACACCACCCAGAAGCGAGGAGAACCTGCCTGCTTCTCTTGCAGGCCTCGCAATCAAGAATGTGCAGCCTGTCGCAGTCGATGCGCCCACCAAGCTTCCCTCTTCGGCAGTCCACGAACCAAAGCTTTTGAGCATATGGAGCACAATCTTGGAGGTGCCCATTGATACTATTGGGCGTGAAGATAGCTTCTTCCGTCTTGGTGGTGACAGCATCAAAGCGATGAAGCTGGCCAGTGCAGCTCGCGAGCAAGACATGGCTCTTCGTGTCTCGGACATCTTCCAAGCTCCAGTGTTCAGCGAGATGCTTGAGACCATTACAGCTAACTCAGATGAGCCCAAAGCTCCGGTCGCTCACCAGCGACCGGCAGCGTGACCATAGTTAACTCCCCGAAGGACGACTCTGTCAACCGACAAGACAGCAGGACGTCCTCGTGCGAGGTCGGCCTACGAAACCATGCAGCTCGACAGCGATTTCTTGCAGCGAAGCATATGCCCACAAATTGGTATCTTCAAGGGTGCTGTCGCTGATCTCTTGCCTGTCACGGACTTCCAAGCCTTCTCGCTCACTGCTCAGCAATTCAAGTCTCGCTGGATGTTGAACTACTTCTATTTCGAGGGCAATGGGCCGCTCGACATTCGTCGTTTGCGCGAAGCCTGCAAGCGTGTCTTGGACACATTCGACATTCTCCGCTCCGTATTCGTCTGCGCCGAGGGACAATTCTACCAGGTTGTTCTCAAGAAGATGAAGGTTGACCTTGCCGTACACGACACCGAGATGGAGCTCGACAGCTTCGTTGCCGGCCTGCAGCAGAAGGATCGTGATCAGCCACCAAAGCACGGTGAGCCGTTTGTCAAGTTTGCTGTCGTACGCAAAGCTGGTACCAACCTTCACCGCATTCTGGTTCGCATGTCGCATGCTCAGTACGACGGTGTGTGTCTCTGGAAGCTGCTCGACGCCATCAAACAAGGATACGAGGGCGGCACACTGCCCAAGACCTCTTCCTTCGCCAACCACATGCGTCTCATGGCAAGCAGCGTCACCCCTGATCACTATGAGCATTTCTCCACACTGCTGAAGGGCGCAAAGATGCCTGAAATCATTCGTCGCAATGGCCCCAACACCTACTGCCACGTTGGCTCATCCGCCAACGTCAGCAAGACTATCGACATCTCAATGGGCAGCAAGGGCAGCATCACCGTGGCTACGGTGGTACAAGCAGCGTGGGCTGTGACCTTGGCCAAGATCTCAGCTCAGCCGGATGTTGTATTTGGCCTGACCATCAACGGCCGTAATGCTTCGGTTCCTGGCATCGAGACAGCTGTTGGTCCTTGTGTTAACATGATCCCTGTCAGGGTCGCTTTCGGTGATTCATGGAATGGCCTTGACCTCCTTCGTTACATCCAAGACCAGTCAGTGGCAAACATGCCATACGAGAACCTTGGCTTCCGTGAGATTATCCACCACTGCACCGAATGGCCCAAGTCGAGCTACTTTACGACTTCTGTGTTCCACCAGAACGTCCACTACGAAGGCAATATCACCCTCGATGAAGAAGTCTACCGCATCGGTGGTGCCGGTGTCGTCGACAACCTCTCGGATCTCACTTTCGTCTCCACGCCCCTGGCTGAAGACGGTAAGTTCCACGTTTCCCTGCACTACTCCGACAAGGGTCCCATTGAGAACGCATTTGCGACACGCGTTCTCAACATGGCTATCGATGCTATCACCAGCCTTACATCTAGCCCAAGCTCCACCTTGCCTTCTCCTACTACCTTGACTTCGCTGCCAGCGATGCAAGTTGAAGAGTCTCCTCGACCATCCGACGGTGAATTCCTTGGAGAGCACCTCAAGGGCACAAAAGATCGACAGCCTTCTCGTACACTCGCCTGCCTTGACTCATGCATGGAGCCAAGTCTTATCATGCAACAAGAAGAACAACGAGACCTCGGCTCATAATGATGGCTTCGAGCTCCACTCAACATTCTTTGAGCTTGGAGGCGACCTGCTTGACCTTGGCAAGGTCGTATACATGCTCCACCAAGACGAGTACAACGTGACTCTGGAGGATCTGCTTGAACACCCAACTTTCCTTGGGCAGCTAGCCGTGTTGACTCTGAACAACGAAGATGCTGTGGACGACGGTGCCGAGACTGAAGGTGAAGACATGGCCACCAAGAGGTCCTCTGCGATTTCATCCCGTGGAGTCAGGAAACACTCAAGGCGCCAATCTCGCCACAATAGGCGCACTTCTGCGGGTGTTGAGGACAGCGCGCCACCCATGCCTGGTGCACGTGAGAACCTACTCTTGAAAGAAGAGCTCAACAAACGCAACAACGGCGACACTCCCCTCGCTTCCAAGCGATCATCAAGGCGCTGGTCTAGACTTTCCTTCTCCAGACGCAGCTCGATAGGCACTATGGACGGCGAGAGGCCACCCATGCCCGGTCCTCAGGAGAACCAGATGCTCCAAGAAGAGCTCAACAAGCGCGCAATTGCATCAGGCGATGTTGCTGCTGGTGTCAGTGCGGCTCCCGCTCCCAAACGTCGAAGATGGACACTGTCTCGCCGCAACTCAGTCGCTGAGCCCGACACTGCGCTCCCTCCCATGCCAGGTCCCGCCGAGCACCGTTTGCTGCAAGAACAGCTCCAAAAACACGCTCGTGCTCAACGCGATACTATGGAATCTCCGTCCGGCTCAGAGCCAGTGTCCGAGATGACGAGAGCGAGCGACAGGACTGAGGCCACTAATAAGTCCGGCTCTCGCGGCCTGTGGAAGGCGATTGGCATGTCGAAGAATAAGCCGAAGAAAAGCGGATTGCACGAGATTTCATCCTAGTTGGGATTGACATGAACAGACATTTCTTTCTATTTTTTGTTATCATCATGACAGCATGAGGCTGTGGACACGCCATTCGGGCATTTTCTATTTTCTGTTTTTCTTGTTTTCTTTATCATAACATCCTACATAGTACATATGACGAAATCTTTTTCTTTCTTTCACCATCTTCGTGTAACTTGTCTCTTAGATTCCAGATCACACTTCCAACGTATGACTGATGGGTACATTCTCTCAGATCGTAGAAGTAAGACTCAAGCATTGTTTTTGCAGGGGCATCTTAGTATATTGAAACTGTACGCAACCCAAACTTTACTTGTCCTACTCTGATTATCTGGCAACGCACTGTCAAAATTTTGCGGTAAAACAATGTGGGTCAATGCATACACGGATTTATCCATGAGTGGCCGGGCTCACTTGCAGAACTTCGCAGCAATAGACGTGAGTGCACTTGTCACAGTCTTGATCGATTTGACATCAGCCCACTCCTCCTTCGCATGCAAACCCTCGCCGATCGGACCCCAAAGCAGAGACGGTATGCCCTCAGCTGCCAAAAGAGCACAGTCTGTCCAGTAAGATTCTGCTCGCACAGTAGGCCTAGTGCCCATCGCGGCACCCACTGCCTCACAGACGAGCTGACAGAACGGATCATCTCGAGAACTCTCGAAAGCAGGTCTCTCTGCTGTAGCCTTGACATCAAAGCTGAAGTCCGCGACCTCTTTCTGGATTTTGACCAACATCTCACGAATCTCCCGCTCGACGGAGGAGGCTGTCTGTCCTGCGAGAGTTCGGCATTCCAAGAATATGCAACAAGTTGCTGGGTATGACGAGGCTTCCTCACCGCCCTTGATGAGCGAAGCGTGGATAGTAGGAGTGCTAGCGAGTGACCCAGAGTCTAAACTGCGCAGCTGTTGCGAACAGCGGTCGAGCTCAGCCAGGAAATGGCCGGCTTTGCTGATTGCGTCTACACCAAGATCAGCTCTGGAGCCATGAGCGGCAATACCATAAATCGTGACCTCGAGCCAGACAAAGCCCTTATGTGCGTTCACGATACAGAGGTTCGTAGGTTCGTTCACGATGGCGCCGTCTGCTCTCCATTCAGCTCTGAGCACGTCTTCAGTGCCGATGCTCAGGTCTTCTTCGTCGGCTACACCAGCGAAAATAACGTCGCCACGCAATCCAAGATGTCTCGAATTTGCCAACGCAACCATAGCTGCAGCCACTCCGCACTTCATATCCGTTGCACCTCTTCCGTACAATTTGCCGTCCTGAATTTTGCCGCTCAGAGGATCTCCATCGTAGCCCACTAACGTGACTGTATCAATATGTCCATTGAACATCAGAGATTTGCCACCACCAGTACCGCGCATGACTCCAACCACGGAAGGTCGTCCTTTGGTGGGTTCGATCCAGTGGCATTCTAGATCACGATGCTCGAACCAGGCTGGATGTAGCGTGCGGATGACCTTTCTTCTCCGGGCCCTGGCACTGAGCCCATAGAGGGATTGGCGGAATTGATCTGTACTAATTTCTGAGTCAGGAGTACAGGATCATCGATGGCGACATCCAGAGGCACATCATAAGCTCTAGCTCCTTCGGTACAAGGCAAAACGATCACGCTGTTGGCATCAATCCCGAGCTTGACTTGTCGGCGGAAGTGAGTCTTCGCAGTGCCGCTGCGCGACTGTACCGCTGCATGGGCCGGCAGATATGCCCTCAGATTTCAAGTAGAGCGAAGCTGAGTGCGCTTCAAAGTCAGAAACTGTGAGGCTGGCAGCGAGGCCCTTACTCAAGATCGGCCATGCAGTAGTTGAGACCGTTCCACAATCCAGTCCAGCCATAATGGTTGGTATGGTCTCGATCGCAGAAGAACAGCCTGCTTTCAGACTCTTCCACAGACACGCGGCGGTATCAGGTTCAACACTGATAACGCGTGTAGAACTCTCTTCGCGGCGGAAGTACGAAGTGACTGCTTGAGCAAACGATCCAACGCCGACGGGTGCAAGCACATGCGTAGCTGTGTGGTCTACGAGCTGATCCTCAATCTCCGACATCATCGTACCATAGCCATCAACAATCCACTGCGCATCTGTCAGCTTTTGTAGCTGAACGGAAAGTCATACAGACATGTGCCTACCTGCGGAACGTCCACGTAATCGCCAAACGCAAAATCCTGGACCAGAATTCCACCTTCCTTCTGAGACGCAGCTTGTGCGTCGAGCACAGCAGTGTCGTAGTCGCCACTGGATTTGACGACACCAGCACCCTCAGATTCGATGAAGCCAATAGTAGTCTGATGCATACCCGCTGGTACATGAATCTCGACACTAAGACCTAGCCAGGCGCCCATTCGTGCAACGGCACGGCCATGATTCCCATCTGTTGCTGCGTACAGTGAGATGTTTTGGCCAGGAAGTGATGCTTTGACAGCATTCATGTCACAATCGAGAGCAAGACCCAGTCGAGAGGTGATAGCTCGGAACGTGCCCCAAGAAGCTCCAAGTATTTTGAAGGATGGCAGACCAAACCGACTGCCCTCATCTTTGAGATATATCGCACGGACTCCGATTTCTGTTGCCAGTTCATCTAGCTTCACCAGGGGCGTTTCTTTATAGTCTGGAAGACCGCGGTGGAAGTCGCGCACTAGCTCTGTCGAAGAAGCTGGGCCTGAGTGCCATTTCTGCCATGCGTCATTGAAGTAGATGTCTCGACGTGAGCTGCTCATTGTTCTGGTACGCTTGAGGAAGTCTCGGGAGGGGGAAATCAATGAGAAAGAAAACAGCGTATGAGCGAGTGATTCCTACCTGCGTGCCGGTCTTGTACCATTGAAATGCAGGGCAATGACTCCAACGTTTGCGCCCTCTGGCAACAAGAATAAGACGCGCCCTGTGTGGACAGCTGACAACCTGCGGATCTGTCAAGTGGGAGTAGGTCAAATGCACGTTGGGCCAGAGGGTCCTTTTTGACGTAGTTTGAAGACCGTAACACAGCATCTAGAAGCACGCCTAGCCGCTTTTGTAAAACACTACCTAGGTACCATCATACTTCCAAGGTTCCTTGAGTGCGCCCTCCGACTACACGACACATCAATCTTCTCTGCAATGAGTGAAGCTGTAGGGAAGCCGCGCAATGCTCCGATGTCGTTTATTTTCGCGCCGTGAAGTTGCAGAATCATCGTGCTCTGTTCTCCACTTCCCGGCCTGTCTCGATCCCAGCGCCCGTGTCTGAGCTCTGTCACTCGGACATGAATGATGACTATTGGCATCTGTCATGGCTACAAGCAGACACAATCGATCTCGAGCACGACGATGCACGAGCTGGACTGGGTTTGTTCAAAGACAGCAATGTGAACTATCAGACTTCAACAGATCATGTGAGCCTTCCTGCCGGTTTTGTAAATCCAGCAGACTTGCATCGCAAGGAGGAAGATGTGTCCAGATGGACTCAACAATCTGCTTTTCCACCTGCCACAAGCAATTCTGTGGCAGATCAGCCACTAGATGTTAATGATACGAGCTGGTCTGGCCTGGACGAATTTCTCAGATCACAGGGAGGCTGGCGTCCGCCTGTACCATGCAATCACTGCAAGAGGTTACGTCTGCAGTGCTTCATGCTGCAGACCACATCTGTCAATCCGAATCCCATCACATCTTGCTCAAGCTGTGTGGCATTGTATCGGCACTGTAGCTTGGCCGGACCTACGAAACGGCAAGCTTCGACCTTCGAGACACCGAACCCAGTGATAGGTCAACTACATGGTGTTTACGAGGACGAATGGACGAATCAGTTTTTAGAAAGGCCTGAAGGCATGGTAACAGGGGTAGACCCTCCCACGAGGACCAGCAAAATCCAGTTCCAGGTCTAACGCGAGCACAAGGCCACTTCGGTTGTGGTTCAGCGATCATGTCGACAACCCATACCCTACCGAATGCCAGAAAGAAGAGCTTGAGTCCGTTTCTGGACTGAGCAGAACGCAGATCGACAATTGGTTCAGCAATGCTCGCAGGAGGAAAAAGCAGTCGGAGCGCGCAATCACAGGCGCCAGCTCAAAGCTTCATCGTTCAGGCTCGCCAATCCCACGCGATCTCACATCCAAGATGACTCCGCTCGAGCGTTGGCAGCATTCTCCTCCAGACGCCGAGCCAGCCCGGTTCGCCGACATCGAGCGTGCTGTAGGACTGGCATCGAAATCAAGCAGTCTTGATGCCTTGCAAGAAGCTTCGCAGTTCCAGTCATCTGCTCCAACAGTGCCCGACTTCGACACAGACGGTCTGTGGTGTTCTCTACCAGATTCGGTAGACTCTTCATCCAACGGCACATCATCTTGCAACTCACAACTGTCTTACGCGTCTTCGAAACGTTCGTTCAGCGACACTGGTCTGGACGCGCTGCCACAGAAGAGGCGTCATCAGCGCCCCAAACAAACCTCTCACCACTGTCCCGCATGCTCCAAAACATTCACGCGAAGATCAGACCTCCTCCGCCAGACGAGCCATCCACTCTACAAGCAATGAAACATGGATATGTTCCAACCTCATCCTGCCAGGTGAGTCCGCAACAGTGTGGAGAATCTCACGACCCGGGCCAGAATGTGCGCTCTGCGGTCTCATCCATCCAGACGAAAAGCACATTCTCTCCCATGAGTTTATTGCCTGCGCGGATCGTAGTGTTGCGGAAAGGACATTCGCTCGCAAGGACCATTTGATGCAGCATCTCGAAAAGTTCCACCGCTGTCGTAGGAAATGGGAAGGGTGGGCTTTGGACGGTGCGGTGGAACGGCTTCGACATGTTCAGACTTCTTGATGAAGTTTCAATAGTCAGCATGAGCATCCGACTATCTCGGCGGCGCATTGTGGGCATGCTGGCATTGACGGGCTCTGGGCATCATGAGATTTATTATTTCCAAAATGTAACAAGAAAATCTGATATCATTACCAAGAATGACTATCTGCTGCGGCCAGTTTCTGGCACAGCTCGGAATAGCACTACCAGAATTGAAAAGAACCCGCATTAACGCCGTAGCCTGAACCCAATGCCTTGTCCAAGGCCATGCAATGACAATACGAAATCCATCGCGCGCGCGAGAAAAGGTGTTTGCGCGTCGCGTTTCCAGAGAATCCTTTGATGCCTCTCCTTTTCGGTCCCAAGCATATCGTCATTCTCCCCTGCCTCCAGTCTTTATGTTCATGCCTGTCATTTTTTTCGAATCATACGGACACCCATGCATGCAACATTCAGGGTGCATGATGAATGTTGCTTCAGTGGTAGCCGTTTTGCCTGGAGCCAAGAGCTCTTGCGCCCTCGGTGAAGTACGGGTGGTGCACAGCCTGCTTAGCGCTGATGCGTCCGGCAGGATCGTACACGAGCATGCTCTCCAGAAGATCTAAGCCGTTCTCGCCAAGGATCTTGATGCCGTCCGCGTTGACCATCTCATCGTCTTGTTTCCTCTCCCACTTGGGGAAACTGCTCTTGAAGTCCGGGAAGGAAGTGACGCCAGGCCAGTCGGCCTCAGTGGGTGTGCCAAGAATGCGGAAGATCTTGAAGATCTCGTCGATCTCGGAATCACCAGGGAAGAGAGGCTTGCGTGTAGCCATCTCAGCGAAGATGCAACCGACGGACCACATGTCGACACCAGTGGAGTACTGGCGGCCACCGAGCAGAATTTCAGGAGCGCGGTACCAGAGAGTAACGACTTCGTGGGTGTAAGTGCGAAGTGGGACACCAAAGGCGCGAGCAAGACCGAAATCAGCCAACTTCAAGTTGCCCTCTTTGTCGATGAGCAAGTTCTGCGGCTTGAGGTCACGGTGGAGGACACGGTGAGCATGGCAGTAGCGGGTACCCTCGAGGAGCTGGAGGGTGAACTTCTTGACCTGTAGTGATATGTCAGTACAAGTTAGAGACCAACATTACTTCAGCTCTAAAACATACCATCTCCGGACCCAGACCCATGTGTCCATTGCGTCCATTCATGACACCCTCGGGCAGAGGCTTGCCACGGCCACCTTGGCTCACAGGAAGAGCCTCCATGTATTTCTTCAAATCCATGTCCAGGTACTCGAAGACCAGGTAGAGCTTGTGGCCGTCGGCGTGAACAATGTTGAACAGGCGCACAATGTTTGGGTCATTCATTTCTTTGAGGAGAGAGATCTCGCGGATGGCGGTGGACGGGACACCCTCATCCTCGGCCTCGAGACGAATCTTCTTGAGCGCGACAATGCGCTGGTCAGGAGTGCTCAGGTCGATGGCTTTGTAGACGACACCGTATGTGCCTGCGAAGAATGGACGTGTTAGTGACGGCCAGGCGGATTGTTAAGAAACTGCCATGACACACCCTCGCCGATCTTCTCCATCTTCTGGTAGTTCTCCATGGCTGCTAGGTGGCAGATGTATGAGCGAGCGTAAGTGAGGTCAGAGCCACGAGTCGAACAGCGTCCCGCCGATTGGGAGGGAGGGGTGCGTATGGGCGGAAGCGGTGTGGGAGTGACGATGTTGGTGGGCGCGGGTGTCTTGGCTAGTCGCTCGTTGTCGAGTATCGAATTGTCGCCTGGTATTCGGAGGTCGCTGTGGTCGTTAGCCCAGTAATGTCTGGCCGGTGCAATGCTCGCTCACTTGCTGGTGGTGGGCAGCTTTGCTTTGCACAGCGGGCACAGCCAGGGCCAGCATCGCGCTTTCCTGCACCTCATAAACAAACGCCCCAATCGGGCTAGCCTTGTTCCACTTTCGCGACACATGCCCAGTGCTGCCTCGCGCGGAGATTCACTTTAGCCATCTCCGTGACATCTTACCTTTCTATATCTCAAGGCAACTACAGCCTTTTGCGCCGACGCCGTTGGGCGTTCGTATTAACTGCACTGCGTGTCCAGCTATCGGCTTACTGTCACGACGGCATGATGATCACGACCTCACCTGACTTTCGGCAGATCACATGAGCACGCGACATTTGCGCGCAAAGTCACAGAACACTTTCGGCGCTTCGGAATCTCGCAAAACATCATACCATGGCTCCAAGTCGGGGCAAAGGTAAGGCTCGCGAGGCGCCAGCATCTGCGCCGAGGCGTAGTACGAGAGCTCGTAAGAATGCCGTGGACGCCACACCAGATGTCTATGGTGACATGGTCGCAGAAGCAGTCGCCGGCGAGCCATCTGAAGTCAGTAATCGGCCTCTGAAACGCCGCAAAGTATCACGGGAGCCTGTTCACACCAGTCAAATCAACAGGTCGGAAGATCGTCCCGCCATCGTCCGTCAGCGAGGCCGCAAAAACGACGCCGGTTCAGGAAACAGACGAGCACTATGACAGCGATGGCGTCACTATCAACAAGCCACAGCAGACCGCTGATTACTCTTCCGAATCGGAGGAGAGCGATTTTGCTTTCGAGGACGTCGACTTGGGTCAAAAGGCAGCTGCGAGCCCAGCTACACCTGATGAGGCTGATGCCGATGAGATCAAAGACGTGACAATATCGGTAGCTCCGTCAAGCGTGTCCAAGAAGTCAGCTGTGAACCGACGCAAACCAGCCACTGCTTTGGAAAAGGATTTTCGTCTGCGAGTCCATAAGTTTCATTTCTTGAATTTGCTCGGCCACTGCATGTATGCAAATAGCAGGTGTAATAATTCTACGGTCCAAAAATAATGCGGAGATTGGTTGACAAACGCATGCGATCATATCTCAACCCGAAGACGAACGATTCCCAATTTCAGCGTAATCGCTCTTTCATGGATGGCCTCGACCAAGCAAAAGCCGCGCTCAAGGCCGAGTTTAGGATTACATCGTCTGGCATGGCAAGACCACGTTGGCCGATGGAAGGCGGGGACGAGGTGCTTTCATCCGGTGACGAGCCCATGGACCTTGCCGATTTCGCCACGGCGGCAAAAGACCTTGAAGGCTCCCAGGATACAGGGAATCAGCTGTTCTGCGCAATGCTTCGATCTGTTGGCGTCGAAACGCGACTTGTCTGCTCTTTACAAATACTGCCGTTCGCAAACCCTCCACCAAAGGCTAGCACGCCAGTAAGAAAGAAGAAGCCAGCCGTGTTTGCAATCGCCTCTGATACCGACCCCAACCTAAGCGACGCCAGCGCCAGTGATGCAGCGTCGGAATCACCAGCAGGTGTTGGCAAGATACCATCCATCCGACGAAGACTCGGTCAGTCAAGTCTCGCCCCCAGCCCAAAGGCAGCACGGCCACTCAAGGAAAAGAAGAAACCTATTCGCACACTGTCATACCCAGTCTACTGGGTTGAAGCCTTCAACACAGCCCAGCAGAAATGGGTGCCCGTAGATCCCATGGTGACCAATACTGTAGGCAAAGCCGCCAAGATCGAACCACCAGCGTCCTACGACCTCAACCAAATGATGTACGTTGTAGCCTTTGAAGAGGATGGCGTCGCTCGCGACGTGACGCGGCGATACGCGAAAGCGTTCAATGCCAAAACTCGGCGACAGCGTGTTGAAAGTAGTGGAGAAGATGGTGCCAAGTGGCTCAAAGCAGCGCTCCGTCTCTTCCGCCGACGGCAAAGATTAGACCGAGATCAGGTTGAAGATTCTGAGCTCGCGCAGAAGGAAGCTCGTGAGGGCCTGCCGAGCAACGTGCTCGACTTCAAGGGCCATCCGTACTACGCCCTGGAAAGGCACCTGCGAAGGCATGAAGTTCTGCATCCGCGAAGGGAGGCAGGCAAAGTCAACGCAGGCACTGCCGCCAAACCCCGAATGGAGCCAGTGTTTCGACGGCAGGACGTGCTGTCTTGCAAGAGCGCAGACAAGTGGTACAGGCTTGGCAGGGAAGTCAAACATGGCGAACAGCCACTGAAACATGTCCCTGCTCGAGTCTCTCGTCGCAAAGATCTTGAAGATGATGATCGCGATGCCGAGCCCAGCACGACGGGACTTTACTCAATACACCAAACGCATGTTTACGTGCCACCGCCTGTGAAGCGAGGCAGAATCACAAAGAATGCTTTTGGCAACTTGGATGTCTACGTCCCATCTATGGTACCTGCTGGCGGCGCACACATTCGACATCCACTGACGCAACAAGCCGCCCGTGCCCTCAAGATCGACTTTGCGGATGCCGTGACTGGCTTCAAATTCCAGGGACGACAGGGTACTGCCATTATTGAAGGTGCGGTAGTGCCAGAAGAGCACAGTGCCGCTGTGTATGCAGTCATTGAAGGCTTGGAGTATGAAGCGTTGGAGGAAGCGAGTAGAGCACGCAGCCTTACTGCTCTCCGCCTTTGGTCTCGGTTCGTCAAAGGGCTTCGTATCGCTGAGAGAGTGGCTTCTTATGGTGGCGATGCTGCCGCTGAAACCATCGACAATAAGGAGATCAACGAGGTCGATTTCGCGGATGGTGCCACATCCGCGCCTTCCGATGATCATGACTCTACTATGCCATCAGCAGGCCAATACACGCTGGCTGAACTTACCATGTCCTCGAAGCCATCGCGAAAAGCCAAGAAGAAGATCGACGAGAGCGAAGCAGAGGAAATCGACGAGTATGTGGCTTCTGCCCGTCGAGGAAATCGAAAGCGGCGCATCGTTGAGAACGACGATGAAGACGAGTACATGCCAGATGCCGAAGATGATGGCGGTGGGTGGCGGCTTTCTGCTGAGGATGCACAAGAGACTGGTGGAAGCTTTGTGCCTGCAGCATCCGAAACTGCAGGTGACTACAACACAAATAACGAAGAAGGAAACGAGGATTATGGCGGCGGTTTCGTGCGCGAAGATAAGACTGCAGAGGATGACATGGGTGGTGGTTTTTTACCAGAAGATGGTATCGGCGAGGCTGAAGAAGAGTTGGGAGGTGGTTTCCTGCCAGAAGACAATACGGACGAGCAAGATGGCGGCGGCGGCGGATTCATTGTCGAGGATGAAGACCGTGGATCCACCGACGGTCTCTTCGAGGACGCCAATGAACCCACGATTCAAGACGCTGGGCAACACAAATCTATGAGTCCCATGTCAAACACTGTCGCTGACCCCGAAAATATCGAAAACTTGGAACCTGCGAATCACGAATCTTCGCACTTACACAGTGCTCACGGAACAGAAGGGAGATTGGAAAGCGACAAATTAGCATTGGAAGGCATGCACGCGAGCTACAACGATGCCAAAGCTGTCAACGCGAACGTCTCAACTATGCAAAACGCAGTTGCGACCGAACCACAGCCTGCGGTCGACAACACCGAAGCATCCCCAAATGCCGATGCCGACCAGGAGTCGGATCGCGGTAGTTTGCTATCGCACGACCCGGAAGATGATGATGCAGAACCGGATTGGTTGGAAAGTGATTGAATCTTGTTAATAGTGGTGTACTGTATAGTTTTAGAACCAGCGATGTATCGCAGATGCAAACTTCCCGCGTTCAAGGCGTTTCAGAACGAATGACATGTCGGCAGCAGAAGTTCTTACTTAGTGACCTTGTCGTCGTTCCACCACCCTTGTCCGGCCGGTATGACACAAGACGCAAGAAGGAGGAAACACGATCGAGAAATCCTACGTCATAGCAAACAGAATTTCCATACCTCTGACAAAGGAAAAAGAAAGCTCCAGAGGAACCACGTTCGTGGCTTTGCGTGTCAAAGCCAAACCACCACGAGACGTCCGACTCTTCGGTAGGTTCGCTGCTTCGGTGTTCGGAAAATAGCTTGAGCTTGAGCCTAACCTTGTTTTGGATTTAAGGTTTCGTGATAGACGATCGCGCTTATTTTTTTTGGAGTGTCAGCGCTACGGAATTTGGCTGTGGGGAGCCATTGCTTAGCGCCCATTTCGTGTGGATGAGATTCACGTTTGCCATGAATCGCGAGAGACATGGAGGCGAGACATGGGATGGAGTTTTTGTTGCGTCATTGTTTGGGAATCATGTGGGAATGGTGTGGTGATTGGGATTGGCGAGTTGGAGTATCGTGGTGATGTTGATGATGGTGTTTGCTCGATGGCTGCTTGATTGAGAGCTCGGACTGCAGGATAAGTACGAAGTGTTCAAGCAAGCAAGAGGAATGATGGGCAATAGATGCAATTGAGAATGGTTTTTATGATCATGTAGTTCTTCGTTCAATCAGTGTATTCCACATTATATATCTGGCATCGCTCGTAGAAAGGTAGTAAACGTTACGAAAAGTCCAAGCCTCGTATGGGAGGCTTGTGGGTGGTTTTTTGTTGTAACTCGCGCTGCGCGAGGTTTCAGGCACACGTTGCGTAGGAAGCTTCGATATGAAGCTTTTATCTACACGAACACGGAGCGCTTGAGTGGGGAGCGCTTGACCTTGGTGGAGTTGCCTCCAGCGGTGGGAGGAGGAGGGAAGGGGCACTGAGTCGGGTTGAACACGCCAAGGTTGACGAGCCAGGCGCCTGGTTTGGAGCGTTAGTACAACATTTGACATGCAGCGTGAGATCGAGCCAAGGCTTACCGGAGTTGAACTCGGAGTAGACAGTCTTGATGAGCCACTTCTGAGAAGCCTTCTTGTCGGTATTCTTGACAACCTCAAGCACGATGATACCAGTGACCTGCTGGGGCTCTTGGCCGGGGCCCTTGGAGAGCCAGCGGATGGTGACCTTTTGCTAATGTTAGCCCTTGCTTGTGGCAGCTGCTGCAGATATGCGCTTACGGTGTTGCAGTTGTTCCAAAGGTTCAGGATCTCGAAGGGAATAGCGGGCTGCGCACCCTGGCCGGCCTCGAACGAAGCGCGGGAGTCGAAGACTGGAGAGCCGAGCTGCAAGGGAGTCAGTAAGCATAAGATTTCATGCACGAAATCGTGGAGTACAGGCGCAATGCAGGCGTGCGAGGGCTTGAAATTCTTTAGAGTGCAGTGACACATACAGCAATGGTCTGGTCGTTGGTGCAGGCTCCGTTGATGAGCTCGATGACCGAGTCAGAGTAGTCGACGAAGTCGACGGCCAGAGTCTCGTTGGCGAAGGAGTCGCTGTAGGAGGCGATCAGAGTCCTGAAGTTGTTGGCGACCTTGCTTGCGGCATCATCGCTCATGCAGTTCGAGGTGGTGCGCTTGACGCCCCACGAGTGCCAGGGAGTGGCGGAGGCGGTGACAGTGGCCACAAGAGCCGCGAGTGCAAATACGGAACGCATGTTGGTGATGTGTTGGTGATTGAACAAGCCAAAGAGCTGGAGAGTGAAGCTGAACGAATGAGTTGGCTGCAGAGTGCTGCGAGCACAAGCGATCGGTAACTGTGAGAGTAGGAAGTAGTGTTTGGTACGGAGATCTGGTGAGAGTACAGAGGTGATCTGGGGACCTGAGCAAGGCTACTTATTCTTTTCCAGGGCGGCCGCCCAGGCCTACATGACATGTTCAGATACGGCATCGACGAGGGCAACCTGCTCTCGTGCCTTGGCAATCTCCAGAGGGTGATCCACAGCGCGGTCAACCTAGACCGCTATGCGTTCGTCCAATCCCAAAGCGATCAATGCCGGGGAGGTGAGGCTGCTGCATGTGGTATGGTTTGGCGGCAGTGAGACCACCGCACATGCCTGGACAGTGCGCCTGCAACCGTTTGCCATCCCAGGTAGGCAAGGATGGGGCCGTGGTATCAGCGATCGGAGACGAACCTGTGGCGCGCAGCAGAGCGGCATCGTCATGCTGCCACGATGCTGAGCTGATCTGCCCTCGCTTTGCTAAATACGGTGATTGCCGGTGCAGTATTCTCCGACGGCATCCTTGGACTTGCATGCTGCGCAGTATGCAGCCGAGGAGCAGACGTATGAGGGTGGACATTGCAGCTGCAAGGCTCGACAATGCCTTGTGTGCGATGGTAGCTCGAGTGTCACATGGCTATAATTATTGACACAGCAAACAGAGATCTCTGTAGCAGAGGTGACTTGCCACGAGGTGCCAAAGTGACACGCCGTTTAAGCTCAGCGATCAAGCTCAGAGATCGGCGCTATTGTGAACCGCCTCGCTCGCACCGCTGCGCTGTCAGTGTTCAGCCCTGGGCATGCCTGTGGGGATGCGGTCGGCTACCCGCATCTTTGCGCCACCACCATCTGCACGCACGGCATCTCTCTCCCTCGCTGGGCCTTGGGCGCACTCTTATCCCACACTATCGTCTTCTGAGCTGTCCGCACACCGAAACCAGCACTGCAATTGGCGGTAAAGATTACAAAGACAAGCTGAAAGCGTACCAATACTCTCGGCTGTCCGTCAGCCATGGCCGTGTTTGCATGAAGGAACGACACTCCCAAGCACTGTAACCTAATCTAGCATCGACTAATGATACCAAGGCGGCCGTAAAGCACCGCACTGGGCGCGCTGGGCACAGCTTGCATGTGCTTGCATTTCCTGGCGCCCAGCACGCGAGACCCTTGTTTTTGCAGCTGTCACGCTGTCAGCACTTAACATGCACTCCGCTACCACGGTATCATACGCGACTCCTGTGGAAATTAAGACGAGCATGGCAGGGTATATGTCGAGTCGTACAGCTAGATCCTGTCGTGTCGCTGCTCGCTTGTCGAGCCAGCGTTGCTGTTGACAGGAACAGGCAGGAGCCCGAGCTGATCTGCTACCGGTCATGAGGTCTTTTTCAGATTAAAGTACCATCAGCCGGAGGTCGCGTCTCACGCGACAGGTTCTATAGGCCTATACCGCTGGTAGCTTGTAAGATGCTGATGGTCAGCCCGGACTGTGCGTCTATAATCGTGTATCTCCATCGTGACACTCCGGACCTAGAACCAGCGCCAAGTGCTTAGACAATGATATTATTATGGCAGCTTGCATTTCATCCGCACTGGTACCATATGTGCTGAGAGATGAACAGTGCAAGTAGCAAGCACTCCGTGCCGTTGACCACGGCTTGAAAGTTACACAATAGCCGCCCATGCCGGTCGCGGCATCCATTTAGATTGTGTAATGCGTGCCGTCGGCTGTCGACCATCCGCGAGCATAGGGTGAAGTAGCACGAACCATTTAACAAGGTTGTGTTATACTTGGCTCTTGGAAGTTTCGCAAACCTGGTTCACGCAGTTCAAGGGCCAGATGGCAGAGGCGTCGTCAATACGAGGTTAAAATTGTTGACACGAAAAGCACCAAGCAAGGCGGCGTTTCAAGATCAGTCCAGGCTCGATTGAATATCGGGGCCATCCATCAACGTGGGCAGCAGCAGATACTCAGAAATACCAGCCCTCGACCTATGCTCGGATCCGAATGCATAGGGGCCGCAGAGCATAGTGCCTAGACCTCATCTTTGGTATGAGGATGAAGCAGGATGAAGAGAGCCGAGGAAGCATGAAGCTGAGCATTACATTGGAAGGCGCGATAATGCCATTGGACAGGAAAGCAATGAGGGTGTGTAGTGTAGAGCGTCGATAGGGTGCAAACGCAAGTCAGAATGCGATCCGTCAAGCCATGAAGTGACAGCAACCACATGTACGTACCTATGAAGACGATCTTCGTGCTACTTCATTCACGTGGAATTCGGAGACCAGACCGTACATGCTGGTGCATCACGTGTTGTCTTCATGTATGTAATAAGCATCGCATGATGAGGTGATGTTCGCGAGTGCATAATGTACTCCAGACGGATCTCTCTTGCTGACAACGCTGCGCCAACGGTCGGTCGCTCTTCCCCTCTGCAACGCCGACGCCACTGCCAACGTCTTACCATCTTCACTGATAGACGAACATCACGTGCTTCAAAACACTGCGCCCTCGCATACTCCGATGCGATGATTACAATTCCGCCGGATTACGCACCTGAGTGTGCTCGTAAAGACGTTCAGCGAACGCCGCACCAACCGCGCCTTCAGAGCGCGTGCAACCAACCACCGCCGAAATGCAGGGCTTCAACATGGGACGTTATGTCCCGCCGGACCTCGAAGGCACCACTTCCGGCAACCGCTTGAACAAGAAGCGCGCACCGGGCACGCTGCGCAAAGATGGCACGCAGACTGTCCGCTTCGAAATGCCTTTTGCTGTGTGGTGTCACACCTGCGAACCACATGCGATCATAGGACAAGGCGTGCGCTTCAACGCTGAGAAGAAGAAGATTGGATACTACTACAGTACGCCCATCTGGCAGTTCAGACTCAAGCATGTCGCTTGCGGAGGGTTCATCGAGATCAAGACCGACCCCAAAGAGACTGCTTATGTCGTCACGGACGGTGGTAAGGCGAGAGACTATGGCGAGTCGAAAGATCAAGTGCGGGAAGGTGAGGACGGGAGACCGATCTTGACACCGCTGGAACGTGAGGGAGACGTGAGGATGCTTTTGCGGCACTTGAAGGCAAGGTCGAGGAGAAGGAGGCTGTGAAGGATACTGCAAAGCGGATTGAGAGGAGCTCCCAATCGCGGAGCGAGATTGGGAGGATCCGGGAAGTGTCAACAAGAGGTTGAGGGACTCCTTCCGTCGTGATAGGAAGATCCACAAGAAAGAAGGGACGCTCTTGAGAACTTGAAAGAGAGGCTGGGCACAGACATGGACATCTTGCCTGGGACGGAGCAAGATGCGCAACGAGCCAAGCTCACATCTTTTGAGAGAAATAACGTCGAAGATACGGCGGCCTCCAATAAATTTATGAAGACTCCGGTGCGCGCGGCTACCAGGTCAACACCTTCGAAGCCACAGGGAGTTTCAAAGCAGAAAGGCGAGACGAAGAAAGACTTGCTACGACGACAGCTTATCAGCAGCACGCGTGCTGCGATGAATCCTTTCTGAAAAAACATTTCCTACTTTCGCATGGCGCATTACCTCTCTCCTGGCTGTTCTATTTCAGTCTCAGGCGCATGGAAAAGATACCCTTTTGCTTTGTCGGGAAGATACTACCAACTTGCGCCTTTCGAGCGCAATGATACAATTCATGACTCCATCTTCTACATATCCTTTCATTCTCCTATGCACAACATGTCTCACCTGTGCATGTACGCATGAATCTTCATGCAGTCGGCGTCCCGAGCGACGTGCATGCACTAGTAAGTGAAAGCTGGACTCATGTCTCACACTTAGCAAGCAACCAGCTGAAACTTCGAATATATCATCGCCAGCACTCATGACCAGACACCTGGTTCACCGAGCACAAACCATACCAAAAAGCACTTCAACATCGATCATGGGCTACTACGCCACCCGCCGCCGATCCAGCGTCCACTTTACCGCCGAAGCAACTCTAGGCTTCCGCGTCGGCATCTCTTCTCGGCGCATATCTCACGCGGAACGAGTCGAAAAGCCCAACACAGCAGCATCATCAATGCGAAACCTCACCAGCGGCAAAGCCAAGGTTATGGCACATCCATGCTACCATCGCATCGTGGTCCCAGAGCCCTACCATTCCACCGACACCAGCTTCCACGCCTTCTGCGTCGCCATAGACGCCACCTACGCTCGGCTGTCTGAGCGTCTTGATCGTAGGCGCGAGCACAAAGCTGCCCTGACGCTGCACATGAGGGCGCATGGGAGAGTGAGGATTTGATGGAAATGTTGAAGTCATTGCAGAATGAGGCTGGAAGGCTGGAAGGCGTTTTGCAGGGGATGAGACGGAAGATTGAGGAGTGTGAGGGCGAGTGGAAGGGGAAGGGAGAGGTGTTTTGGTTTGGGAGGTGGGCGACGTTTCTTTGATTTGGTCTAGTCTATGGGAGGAGTCGTGAAAGTTGGTTTGCGACTTTGGAGCTGGGTTGACAAGGTTGAGTAACGCAAGTCTTTGTGGACGTTGTGACGAGGCTATTGCTAGTCGAATTGTTCGGTGTCATGAGTACTGCTTAGCTACACATTCGACAAATAACGTTGGGAATGGTACCCGAGGAGCTCATATGCCAATCTCGTCAATCACGATCGGCATGGTCACGTTGGACAGTCAGAGCTCTACAGCCATCTTGATGGAAGATCTGGCGGCTCATTCGCCGATTAACAGAAGACACTTCAAGAACCGAGAATATAGCCATTCTTTGCCGTGATGGTATAATCAATCCCGAAAAGGTTGCCGTCTTGCCTACCTTGACTTCTGAACGACTCCACAGCGGATTATGTTCCTTCGACCGAACCTCCTATCATCTCTTCCCGCCCTTTGCACATGTATGTCTTCCACTAAGTCGAAATCAATAGCCATGCCAAGGTCGACAACCAAGGCGGCACTCTCTGCGGCAATACGTTGTGAGAGTGATTTGGCCCGCGATGGCTCCGGCCCCGCATCCTCCACACCACACCACACCTCCGCATGCATGTACCGATGTTGAGCTTCGTCACATCCTCTGATCTCATCTCGAGACTCTTGTTACTCTCGACATCTTTCGCCGAATATTACAGGCATATATAATCAGCTTAAGTACAATCGTTATAACTAATTATTCCACTCGTATTCTTTGCTGTTCCAACTTCCAAAGCTAATCCTCATTTTCGCTTTTACTTCCATATTACAGGCATACTATAACTCACCGCTCACTGAGGATATAACAAAGTAACAACAGCACGACATAGATCGATACTACTGGCAAAGCTCGAAAGCTCACCAACAACATGCAATACCACCTCAATGGCTTCGACGGTTGCGACGACCCTCTCAAATACCAGTTCAGAGGCACCCAAGAACCCGACTTCCAATCATCTCTACCTGCTGAAGTTGATGTCCTGATCGTCGGCGCCGGCCCAGCAGGCCAACTACTCGGTGCCCAGCTAGCACATTTTCCAGATATCACGACACGAATCATTGAGCCGAAGCCTGGCCCTCTACAGCAAGGCAACGCCGACGGTCTGCAATGCCGCACGATCGAGATCTTCGAAGCGTTCGGCTTCAGCGAGCGAGTGCTGAAAGAGGCGTACTGGGTCATGGAGACTACTTTCTGGAGCCCGACAGACGATGGAAAAGGGTTGAAGCGAACGGGAAGGATACGAGATACTGAGGATGGGCTCAGTGAGTTCCCGCATGTCATCTTGAACCAAGCGAGGATGCATGGGATGTGGTTGGATGCCATGAAGTGGTCTCCTACTCGACTGGAGCCCAGCTACAATCGTCAGCTTTCAAGCCTGAAGATACCTGAAGAGGGGCCCGTAGATGTGGTAATTGAGAGGCAAGATGATGGCCACAAGGGCGAGAAAGAGCATGTGCGTGCCAAGTATGTTGTTGGCTGCGATGGCGCACGGAGCACGGTAAGACAATCACTAGGACTGGAAATGAAGGGCGACTTCGCGAACCAGGCTTGGGGTGTCATGGATGCTCTCGTGGAGACGTCTTTCCCAGATCTTAGGGTCAAAGCAGCTATTCACTCAGCAGAAGAAGGCAGCATCTTGATCATCCCGCGAGAAGGTGGATACCTTACACGGTTCTACATCGAGCTAGACAAGCTGAAACAAGACGAGCGCATTGCGAAGAAGAACATTACCTCGGACGTCCTGGTAGAGCGCGCTCAGCGCATCTTCAAACCTTACAAGTTCGAAGTAAAGCACATAGGGCATTGGAGCGTCTACGAAGTTGGACAACGGCTCACCAATCACTTCGACGATGTTTCTTCCGAGGAACGGGCTATCAAGTCTCCCCGTGTGTTTATTGCGGGTGACGCCTGCCACACGCACTCTGCAAAAGCTGGACAAGGCATGAATGTCAGTATGAACGACACCTACAACCTTGGATGGAAGCTAGCGTCCGTCATTCGCGGTCAAGCGCAACCAAAGCTCCTACATACATACTCAGCCGAACGTCAAGCCATTGCTCAGAACCTGATCGATTTCGACCGCGAAATCTCCCGCCAATTCGCAGCCAAACCAAAAGCAAAGACAAGCCAAGATGCTGGCGACAACGACAAAGACTCAGTCGACCCAGCCGTCTTCCAACGATATTTCCAACGCCAAGGTCGATTTATGGCCGGTCTGGAAACGCAATACAAGCCTTCAGCAATCATCTCCGCTGACACCCAACATCAACATCTCGCCACAGGCTTCCCCATCGGCGAGCGCTTCCACTCGGCACAAGTCCTCCGCCTCGCAGACGCAAAACCAGTCCAGCTGGGCCATGTGATGAAAGCAGACGGCCGCTGGCGCATCATTCTCTTCGTCTCAAACACAGAGTCGCCTCTCGACCCTGCGTCCCGCATGATAAAGATCTGCAAATGGCTCGAACAGGCCCTCATACCCAGCTTCACACCACCGAACGCCGACATTGACTCTGTCTTCGACGTGCGTGCAGTCTTGCAGCAGGAACGCAAGACTCTTGACGTCGCGGAGCTCCCAGAGGTTCTACTGCCACACAAGGGCAAGTTCAGCATTCAGGATTACGAGAAAGTCTTCACGGATGAGCCATCGTACGGTTTTGGGTTTGGAGAAATTTACAAAGAACGAGGGATCAGCAAAGAGGGGTGTGTGGTCGTCGTGAGGCCCGATCAGTACGTCAGTGCCGTCTTACCTCTGGGAGAAGAAGCATTTGCACCGTTAAAGTATTTCTTCGGAGGCTTCATGATTACTGCTGGGCAGAAGGTCAATGGACACTCGTAGATGTGCCGCGGATCGGCTTGGCTCGGGGTCAAGTTATGGCTATATATCTCCACGGATAGACGTATACGAAGACGGATTCGCACATCTGCCATGTTGGGTCCGATTCTTCGTTTGAGAACTTGTCGTACTCGTGGTTGTCACCCGATTGGAAGTGACCTCACGTACAGTTCTAATTCATAAGTCTACGCACATCTCGATGTCTTACTATGCCAGTACCAGCAGACATAGGATGTAAGCTTGATCTGATTCCCATAGAGATATTAGAGAACACATCAAAAATTCTTGACTACTGATATAGTTCTACCTTAAGATTTCGCCTATTTCCGGACGAGCATTGCCACTGAGATGTTGTTCGCAGACTTTTGAGTGACGACTGTACAATAAAGAGGGTACGTTGGCGGTTCGTTTGACTCGGATCGAAAGCCGTTCAGGGCAGTGGATCGCGGCCTCAAAGAACGACGACTTGATTCAATTATTCGATAGCATAGATATGTCCGAAATTGCGGCGTCGATGTCGATATTCCTGTAACGTTACCTTGTGCTTGTTTCCGCCAGCGGCAACTTGCATCAGCTCGCTTAACCAGAGTGACGAGCTCATGAGGGGTCAGCTCCCATGCAGGCAGCAACCATTGGAATTTCTTATAATCCGCTGAACCCATCACTCACATATGCATTCCGTTTACGCCTAAATCCAACCATGACAAAAACATCTATTCTGGTCCTAGCAGGAAGCGTGGCCCTCACATCTGCTAGATGCTTCGAACCTGAACCGGCTTTCCCAGTTCCACAATGGCAGAAGGTACGTGCCACATGCATTATGCATTACAGATACACCATGCTAAAACTCAAGGACCATAGTCGGGGCCATGGATTCCTGCTTCTGCATACTCTCCGATCGCAGGGGAGGTAGATCGCATTGACAAAGATCTGCTTGCCAGCTCTTCCTATTCCATTGAAGTGACTTCCGGAGACGAAACTCTGTGGACAAAATACCACACCGCCTCGCAACTTGATGATACGAGACCTGGCGTCGCGAACGTGGACGGTGACAGCCAGTATCGCATTGCATCCATCACAAAGGTCTTCACAACTCTCGGACTGCTGTATCAACATGATGCAGGCAATGTCAGTCTTGACACCGCTATCGACAACTACGTTCCAGAGTTACAGAGTTCTGACAGTGGAGAAATACCCTGGAAGGATATTACTCTGCGTATACTTGCCAGTCAGCTGTAAGATGTACCCCAAATTGCGTGGGCACAAAGATGAGCTTAGCGACAATAAGCTCTGTCATTCACATTTCAACCAGGAACTGCGCTGAGACAAAAACGTGTCCACAGATCTGGACTTCCAAGAGATTTCGCCATTGGTATGGTGATTGGCAGACTTGAAGATGAGGATCTTACAGATATTGGCCTGCCTCCTTTAACACACAACGACACTTTGGCATGTCCCGGAGGAGTTCACAGTGGAACATGCACTCGTTCCGACCTTTTGAGAGCATTAAAACAGCAGAAGCCAATTTTTGCGCCGAACCAAAAGTCCACATATAGCAACGATGCTTTTGAGCTCCTAGGTCTGGCTTTGGAGAACGCAACCGGCCGAGACTACAGTGAGTACATCACAGAAGCCATCCTCAAGCCATTGAACATGTCGAGTACTTCTTTCGAAACGCCATCAGATGACCACGCTGTGCTTACTCGTGGCCAATCCGCAATTTGGGATGTCGAAGAAGGAGTCCAGCGGCCGACCGGCGGCTTGTATGCTTCTGCGGGCGATCTGAGCAAGTTCTTGCGCTACATTTTGAGACACTACAATGCGATCGCAACGGGAGTCAACTGGCTGTTGCCTGCGAGCTGGTCGACAGAAATCCACACCTTCTACGGGATGCCGTGGGAGATTCTCCGGAGCAACACAGTTCTTGAACACAGCAAGAGAGCAGTAACCATCGTCACAAAGTCCGGAGGGTTACCTGACTACACGTCGCAAATCCTCCTTCTTCCGGAGTATGACCTCGGTGTCACGATACTCGTAGCGGGAAACGGCACATTGCTCGAAGAACTGCGGGACATCGTTTTGCCGGGGCTCATTCGAGCAGCTGAAGCCGCCGTATGGAATCACATAGCCAACGGGTACACCAAGGACATGGTCACTACAAGTCCACATTTGAACTCTTCGCTTTCCCTCGAGGCTTCGCCATCACGTGGTTTGGCTATTAAGAGCTTCATCTCAAATGGCACAGACGTGCTGAATACAGTGATTCCACGGTTCCTGGGCCTGAGTCTGATCCCGGGAAGTGGAAGTTCGTGGCATGCACAGCTGGTGCCCACACTCTTGTTCAAGGATGAGAAGCTGCAAGAAGGCGAGATCTGGAGAATGGTGGTGGTGGAAAATCGAGTCGAAAAGCAATCAGCCCACAGGCTCTTTGATGACTTCTGTCTCACTGACGTCGACACTACAGAGTATGGTGGCCTTCCACTAAACGAGGTAGTGTTCTGGCACGAAGTGGGATTGGTTGAGTTGCCCGCGTTCAGAGTGAAATTCAAGGCGGCTGCTCAGGGCGAAATGCCTGGTCTTTTATGGTCGAGTGCTCTCAGGAACTTGGTGCAGCAGGTCATCGGCTGATAATGGTCCTACGGCCGGCGGCGGTGATTGAAGAAACTGACATATGCCTGTTAAGATACACTGCATTCTAGAGCAAACAAGTAGATTCTCCGCCGAATCTTCGTCGTGAGGCAGAGGGTCAGTCAATGGCGTACGACTTTCTATGAAATCAGTCAATGTTGCTTTCACAATGTGATCATCAAAGTGGTGAATGAGAAGGGTAGCTTCGCTTACAAGTAAGCAGTATTGTTCTCTCTGCAGCGTTCTCCCTCCACGATATCACGGACTTCCCCTCCAGATACTATCACGAAGCAAGCCGCCCGAGCCAAAACAAATTCACCATCGATACCATGTTCAGGAAGCTAAAGCGTAGGATGGGTCGGAAAAGAGGTCGCAAGAATGAGCCAGATTTTGCTATGCTACATCGTGAATCGAATATCACTCGTACTCGACTGCACGATTCATTGGAAAGATTTCGCGATCTCAGTGAAGAAGAGGAAGGTTCGGCAAGGATAGGAGATGCGTCTTCCCTCAGGCAAGCAAAACGCGCTGGAAGCGACGTATCATTGCATTCTGGGTACTCTTCGGATTCACACTCGTTCCCGAGGGGCCGTCCGCGCCCGACTACCACTACTCATGATAGGCCCAAGTACAACATTACCTCGACGCCAGGAGTCATACTTTCTCCCTCGCCCATCAGACCTGTTCGTCATTCACATGGAGCATCTATTCGCAAACCGCCCGTGCCATATCCAATTGACGAACACGCAGAAAGCTCCTACAAGGCACGAACCCGGCCTCACCATCGAAACACACATGATCCAGGCAAAATGCTCGTTGATATCGATGTGGGTTCTCAGGACTTGGAATTTTCTACGTCCCGAAGGCGAGACGCTATCACGCTCAGAAGACTTGATCATCGTCGCCTTAGCGGAGATTCTTCCCACCGCCCTATCTCGCCAGAATTGCGAGATATCGAGGTAGCAGAAAAGTCCTCTAGGGCGAGAGATTGCTCTCGACGTCACGGAGTAGAAAATGTGAATGACCCTGGCGTCGCTGGAAATGAGCAAGCTCAAGTTGTCGAGGTCTCCACCCCGAGAAATGGTCCTCCCGTCTCCCCCGGCAAACCTGTCAATCATCACCTTCGCCGTGTATCTGCTCATCTGCCCGACAAGCCAGAAGCAAAGAAGAGCACACAAGAAGGAATCTTTCCAAACACACCAGTCCATCTCCAGAAGCCTGCAAAACAAGACCCGCACCTTACCAACATCCCCATCAGCGAGAGACCTCAGGGCAAGAAACCGCAAATTATCTCCCCAAGCACTTGCGATCATCACAAACATCGGAAATCATCCCACGCGCCCGTCTCGTCAGAATCGGGCGTATTCTTCAGAGACGCCGCAGCGCAGGCTCGTCCTCGTGAGCAAGTGATAGAAGACCCGGATGGTTTCATCAAGCTCATCACCGTCCACAAAAAGGACAGAAGCGACCGTGCTCTTCTTCTCCCGGACATGGCATATCTACACCTAGAAGTCCTTGCAAGCGTGCGTCAACAGCTAATGGACCTGGATGCGGATCAAGTTGCTGTTGCAACGACGATCGACGAGTTGGAAACCGAACTACGTACGACCAAAACTCACGAGCATATGAGTATTCCGGGGTCATTCCCTGATGCTAAGGAGATAGAGGAGGCGGAGGCACGTTATGAGCTCTTGTCTACGCTGGCGAGAAGGATTAGCGTCAACACAGCTAGGGCTGAGGATCTCGATGAGCAGAAGCTTAATATGAAAAAGACATCAGTGCTTTAGAGACTGCGTTCCTGAAAGATGTTGTGAACTCGCTGCAAGATGCGCGATTCGCGGAGGGAATGGCTGCTAGTTTTGATGACGAGGTTGAAGCGGTGGCGAAGTGGAGGAAGTGAAACGATCACGGGCAAGCGGTATTCGCGTGCATTGGTCCGGAACTGCGTATCGAGGCGTTCATCATTCATTTCTGCGATATAATTCTATCAGGAAGCGTCATTCAATGGCATCCATCAATAGAGCGTATGAAGTCTCTACATGCCTGACTTCCAAGATGTCATTCAATCAACACACGTTGTTCAACACATTGCTCAGCGCGGCCTTCTCAAGCGTGTCCACGCTCAGGCCGTAGTACTGCTTGACCTGGATCCAGGCACGAACATACTCGCACTGATAAGCCTCGCGTTCCGGCAGCCACTCGGCAGGGTCACCGTCGCCTTTCGAGCGGTTACTGCTGGCGCTGACGGCGAGGAGTTGCGGACGGGTCAAGCTAAGAGGCATAAGCAAACGTCGTGCAATGCGGACTGGAAGCAAGGAGTGCAAAAATCACTTACTCGTTAGCAAACTGCTCACGACGAGCGTCGGTCCAAGAGCGGGCGCCGGAGACCCATGCTTCTTTCTGTGATACTATCAGCTCATATCATGGTCCCTCTGAAGACAGAAGACTTACAAGAGGAACCAAATGGTCGATGTCAAGATCACTCGAAACCGTAATCGTGTCGCCGTCATAATCGCTATACCACGACCCCGAAGTCGAAGCGCACGCACTGCTCGTCACAACATTGGATCCATCGCGCTTCAACACGGTTTCACGTGTGTCGCATGTTCCCGAGATAGTGATCCAGTGCTTGAAGAGATCGCGGTCGTAGGCTGGACTGTTGTTCTCGGCTTCAACAGTGAGCTGGGAGAGGTATGTGCGGGCTGTGGCGACGGAGATGGGGGTTGGGAGGTTTCCACGGCGGGAAACGAGGGGTTCGATGGGAGCGGCGAGAGCAGCGCTGGCGGCGAGGAGGACGGTGAGAGCGGTGTTCAGGGCCATGGTAGCGAGTGAATTGTGTGAGCGAGTGTAAAGCGACTGTGAGCGTGGCCCGCACCGTAGAAAGAAAGCGTCGAGAGACGCCGTGGAGCGACAGCGAAGTACGGAACGAGGATGATCGATTATGTTTGTGGTGTGCTCAAGCTGGTATTATATATACTGGATTATATGCTCAGCCACCTTCCTGATACGTACAATGTGCCTCCCTCCGGAACGCGGTGCAACGAGCGCGCTAAGCCTCGAGGCAATATAGCTATACAATTTGTTCGCGAACTCTCTGGCACACACGTGTGGTTGGCGCGCATTCTTGCTTGGTGTTGCAGTTTCAACTAGCAAGCTGGTTGCATTGGTTTGCTCAGGGCCAGCGGCCAAGTCCTGCACGACGCCGATCGCAGCCTTTGGAGATGCCTCGGCGGGAAGCTCCACCAATCATCGCTACACATGCTAGGTATAGTAGCGTGATGATCAGCAATCTTGCAGAGTGAAAGCAGAGTTATGCGAGAGTGTTGCCCTTCGACCGCTCTCTGCAGTGATAAGATGCACGTGTGTGGAGATGCCGAGGATTAAGCGCATTGCTCTTGCCTTTCTGGAACTGACTCCGCGCTGCAGATTAGGGTCAGATCTCACAGGGCTGCGATATGCGGTTCGTCTTCATGCATGTCGATATGACCGCAATATACTTGCTTCAGGGTCGGAACGGCTTCAAGGTGGTGATTTCACCGTAATGGTCAAAAGCCGAACGTGTTCTGGAATGCGGCGTCTGGCACGTTGACGTTTGCGAATTGATTCTGCTGGGCAGACATGACAAGATTGGGGTTCAGGAACATATCCCACTCGAATGGCATGTCCATGTTCCAGTCGACGTTGGGCGCCTCTGTCATACCGCTAGTCGAGCCGATACTGGGTGGGTTGTCGAACGTGGGCACCTCGGGCAAAGCTGACAAAGCCTCCAACTCTTTCTCTTACGAGAGCGGCTCATGCGAACCATGGCGATGGCTTGATTGTTCGCTTCGCGGACCATATGTGTCGGGTACGCATCTGCAATCTGCTGGAGCAGGGCCATTGCGCTGGAAATGTGACTGAGTGACTTGGGTGTGCTGACCGCAAGAGCGACGTTTACAAATTGGAAAGGTACGTGTAGTACATTCCACCAAGGTCTCCGATTGTCGAGCAGCGTTTTCGACGCTTCGAGCGCAGCTTTGCCGATATTCAGAATTGACTCTGCGCGGTCCTTGGCGTCTGTCAAACTCATAAGCCAAAGTCGTCTGTAGATAGCGAATGCCATATCGGCTTTGAGTAGTGTCATGAAGGCGGACTCTGTGGTCATTTCCTCAATGCGGGTGAGTGCATTACCCAGAGCGGCAGGCGGATCAGGTTCCCGTTCGCGGTCCACGAAATCGCTGGGCAGCAAGTCGGCAAGCTCTACAAACTGATGTGCATGTCCAGTAACGTCAGGCGCAGGCTTCTTGGTTGTGATGACATCAAAGTTTACCCTTGAGCGTCCGTACTCAAAAGAAAAAACGATGTTCAAAGCGCGGGCGATCCAGAGAGCTTTCTCCGCGTCTTTACCAGTCTGTGGTCTGCGGAGGTGGCAGCCGGGTACACGACGGCGATTGTCTGCATTTCCTTGTGGAGTCCACTTGCCTCTGCCTGGTGCATTGCGATGGAGCTCGCGAGCCAAGATCCATGAGGTCGTCCGGTACAGCGCATATAGATAGTAATGAGAATCCAAGTGGCTGTAGTATTAGGTGATGGATTGATGCTGAGTCTGCGCCATGTCATAATGGTTTTGGTCATGCGGACGCACTCGGCTTCCTTTGGATGAGGATTGGCGAGAAGAATGAACCAAGAGCTGCAACCATGAGTAAGATTGGATCAAGCTCGTTGAACCCGGCCGTATCTCCATAGCGAGCGGCAGCTCTCTCGAGGAAGTCGGCCTCTTCCAGCAGTCCGAGCTCCGGCTTCACGATGGCAAAGTAGACAGCAGCCAGACGCTGCATGTCGACCCATGACACAAGAGTGCTGATGTCGAACACAGGATCCTGTTCCTCTTGGCGGATGCCCATGCACCATCCGAAACTGTGAAGGCGTGGAATACTTTCGGATTCCATGTCCATTCCGAGAATCCGAGGGAAGGCAATGGCAGAATTCGCGCGAACAAAGCGAGTCTTTACAGGATCCAGGATACTACGATGATGGAAACGAGCACCAGGAGCCGTAAGCGGATGTGCCTGCAACTGGATGACACTCGGTTTGACATCGTGAGTCTCGGGCCAGCTGGGCTGCTGGTGGACCAGCTCGGGCGGATTGTCACCGTTCATGTGGTGAGTCGAGCTACGCTTGCCGGGCGCATACTCGCATTGGTACTCGTAGCGCACACAAGTACCGCAAGGCAGTTTGCCATCGCATTTGCGCTTCCTCTGGCGGCCTGGGTGGGCATTAGCGGACATGGTCATCTCGTAGGGCTGAACTAGAGCAAGCTGAAGACTCACATGGGGCGCAAGCAGCCCGGCTGCGCTGACGGCCCTGGTGGTCGCCCTCAGGCGTGACGGATCGCGATCTTTTGGCGTCGCTGTCGCTGGGCATTTTAATCGTGTGCTCAGGTCAGGAGACGAGTTGGTGGTGAATTTTTCTCGCCTTGCCTCAGCTCCTCGGACATGGACGCGTACTTTCGCTCTCAGGAGCTGGCTGGGGCGATTCCGGCCTTGGGGTTAGTGTCTGCGATCGGGCTTGGCTGCGCACTGCTTCCCGGCGAATGTACTTTGATGACTGTACATCTTCAGGCGACTCGCTGAGTGATCCAGAGGTGTTGCACGACCTTAAAGAAGTGCCTGAGGCCGAGAAGAGTCGCTAGAGGGGCTCTGGGACTGAAAGTAGCCATCTAGTGGGTGATGGCCAGAGCTATCTTTGCACTGCCTCAATACGGTGGACCATACGTCTACTATGACATTTTTGGGCAGACGAGACAACTAGTTCGAGAACGGTTAGGCGTGTCTGCACGGTTCGCAATGCCAACTCGGAGTGAGATCTCGCGTGTTACCGACAAAGGCCGATAACAGTGTTGCAGCATGCGGGGCTCCAGCAGAGCAGAGGTATGTTGATAGGCATTTTGACACAGGCGAGTTAGATGATCATAGTTGTATACACAATAAAAGTTTCAGGATAGACAAAACTCTCTCCCAGCATGGTAGTTGACAACGAGATCAAAGGAAGGCTTGCCTTGATCACTGGAGCCTCAGGAGGGTGAGAATCAATTACCGAGATATACATAAGACCATCCACTCATCGACCCATACAGCATCGGAGCAGCATGTGCTCGTGACTTGTTCGAGAATGGCACAAGCCTCGCTCTTACCTATAGCACCAACAAAGCCAGTGTGGATCAACTCGTTGAAGAATTGAGCCCACAAGCATCTGGTCGCATCATCTCATCTCACCAATGCGATGTCGGCAAAGAAGGAGACCTGCAACGACTATTTGAGGAAGTCAAACAACAACACGGTCAACATCCCGACATCCTCGTTGTCAACGCAGGCTATGGAAAACGGAGAAGCAACATCCTGGAGATCGATCTCGAAGAATGGGACTACACGATCAATGTCAACCTCCGAAGCTCGTTCATCATAACCAAATTGGCCGTGCCTCACATGTTAGAGAAAGGCTGGGGAAGGGTGATATATATCTCTTCAATCGCTGCGGGTGGCACGAGTATCAACGGGGCCATTACAGTGCATCGAAAGGTAAGGAGCTCTAGAAATCTAAAGATCATTTCCATTGCTGACTCGCATCGATAGCCGGCGTGCAAGGCATGTCGAAAAACCTAGCAGCCAAGATGGGCAAAAGCGGTATAACGTTCAACGATGTCGCACCTGCCATGATTACAGGGACGGGCATGATCCCATCGGAAGAAAACCTCAAAGGAACTCCGGGCGACGTGAGTAACATCCCTGTGGGCCGGAGCGGAAGCACTCAGGAGTGTGCAAACTGTGTTACGATGCTCTGTCGGACTGGCTACATGACAGGTCAAAGTCTTCTGCTGTCGGGTGGGCTGAAGTAGATCACGGCTCATGGAAGGTGCAGGATGAATTGGCGACAGCAAATGAAAAGAAATCTGAGGTATGAAGTCGTCAAGTGTAGTACGCTGTGGAGTGCAAATAATTTGAAAAGAATAAAAATAAAACTATGCCTAGTAAAATCAAACGAATGACCAGATCGCTATGCTTAACATGATGCTAATAAGAAAGAACAGCCGTCAATCATGAAAAGAAAGGCATCAACACGTCGCGCGCTCCCCCACCTCAACATAGCACTGCCAGAATACAAATACAACTCCCAGCTTATCATCATTGTCACCCATCTCACTCCTCACTCCTCATCTCACCTCCCGAATCTTTCCTCACAACCCAAGCGGATTCTGCGCAGTCTGCCTGTTCCCTCCAATCCTCTCTCCGCCGGGCAAATCCTTGTCCTGCACATTCTCCTTGTCGCCTTCCCACTTGTGTGCATTGCGAACGGTGTTTTGTACCCGCTCGGCGGCTTCGCCAGTGGGTTTGCCGATGCCGCCGGTGACGTGGCCGACGGTCGGTTTGAGGGTTTTGTCGAGCACTTGGCCGAGAGGGTCGCCGACGACGGAGAGGAGGCCCTGTGATTGTGTGTTAGTGGGGAGAGGGATGAGAGGGCGAAGGGGAGAGGTGAATCTACCTTGTGTTGGTCGAGAGGACCATCGGGGGCGATGTCGGGCATTTCGGAGAATGTGTATGTGTGTGTAGGTAGGTTTGTAAGCTCTGTTGAGGTGATTTCGTTGAAGCAGTATGCAAAGCGTCTTCCTATTAGGCTCTGCAAGAGTAAGAGTACGCAGAGTACGAGGTATAGCAGCAAAAAGGAGCAAAGTAAACAGAAAGGTAGGTAGGTAGGTAGGTGGGTAAGCAGGGCCCGAACCGAGTGTATATACAAAGACCTACGTAGTTTGTGTATAGGAGTTGCATCACGCCGCCACTCATCGCGCAGCGATCGTATATGACTTGTCTCGCTCGCTTGTCAGATGGTACACAGGAGGCAGCAAAGCGTGCCACAGATGACGAAAAGCGTGGCCAACGGCCAGCTATTTGAGTGGCACCTATGCACGCATAGCTCCACTTCCACACGCCATCTCCGCGTGTTCTGCACGCATTGCACGGGTAGAGCGGCCGTGGGGTTCGAAGATGTGTACCTTGATGTTGATTTTGCTGTTGAATGGGTTTGGAAGGTCCATTTTGGCATAAATTCAATGATTTGTTGAGCGCTTTTCGCAGTTGAGATGGAACATAACATGATGCAAATGTTTTTTGTTCCGGGTATGGCGGGGTCTGTGTTGATTGATAGACCGGGGTGCCCTTGACTTTGTGGTGGCACATGCACTGTCGATCTGAGCTGCCGAGAGCACGAGCGGCATCGTTCGCTTGCTTGGCTTGGGCTATGTACCTAAGTATCTATCTGCCTGCTTTTCGTGCTATGTTCTGTGTTACCAGCTCTGTGTTACATGCGAGGCAGTGAAGTGTCGCTTTTATGTGCTCAATTGGCACGGTTCGGAATCTGGGTGCGTTCGCTCAATGCTGGACTTGCATGAATGGATGTGGGACCGAACTTTCACAGCTGGTCACATGGGATTTCTTGGAAATTTATGATGTCTCCCAGTATGAATGGTACAGCGGTGTATGTGTAGTACAGAATAGGTATCTATGCAGCAGCAGTGGGCTTGCCACCGCTCGAGATGAGGTCCAAGAAACCCTGCTTGCTCATCTCGTTCATCCTCTCTTCCCTCTTGCCCAGGCCGACAACACCTTCCTCTTTCGCGGCCTTCATGGCAGTCTCGGCCTTTACTTGCGCGGCTCTCACGGCATTGAAGAGCTTCACAACACCACGTTGCGCAGTCTTCTTTAGCCTCTTCTCCTCCTCCATCACCTCGCCCGTAGCTACCTCCTCGTTCTCCAGACCCAGCACATCCTTCACGCGGCCCTTCTCGAGCAGCGCTCTCTTCTCAGTCTTGATCTGTGCACGAGCCTTTGACTCCAACTTTGCTTCCGCCAACGACTTGTTCGCCTCTGCGGCTGTCTTCGATCTACTCAGGACGGGGTCTGCTCGTTTCGATGTGCTGAGCTTTGTGTCGAGAATCCTAGACATGCTTGTTGCGAACGCATTGGGATCGTTGCGCTTTTTCTTTTCCGCCGCCGCGTTGCTCGAGCTCATAGATGTCTCCGACTCCAAGTCCGAGTCGAGCTCTGGCTCGTCGTTCTCGTCTTCATCCATGCTGCTTTCGCCAGTCGCAAGCTCGTCCTCGTCCATGTCCAGGTCTTCGTCGGCATCGCTTTCGTCTGCTAAAGGTGCGGCGTTCAAAGCTGTGTTTGTGGCAAGATCGTGTGCTTCGTCGTCAGAGTCTTCTTCCTCCTCATCGTCACTTTCGGGCACTGGCTTCTTCGTCTTAATTGGAAGAGTGTGCTTCAATATAGGCTTTGCGGGTGTTGATTTGGGCTTCGCGGGCGTTGCGCTGGGCTTGGTAGCCTTGTCGGCAATCTCTTCGGTGATTTTTTCTGCGGGCGCAGCAGTGGTATCGTCGGCCTTCTTCGACGCGACTCTGGGTTTTAGAGGGATAGCGTTCGCTGAAGAGGCATTGTCTGATCCTTCGTCTTCGGACGAACTGTGGTATTGCGGTTGGCGCTTCGAAACTCTAGGCTTTTTCTTCTTCTTCTGGCGTGGCTCGTCTGGATCCCTTCTCCTTTTTGAAAGAGGCTGTTTTCCGTTTGAAGGCATCATTGTGAAATGTGTGGTGCGAAAGTATTACCTCTCGACAATGCAATTTGTGTATGCGCTGCGATTGTCTCGTTCTCGACTTCTTCAAAGCCAAAAATTAGTTAGCGGAACAGCTCCGCCCGTCGGCCCTTTCCATCTCGCCTCTTCTGCGCTGCGGCTTCCAAGGTTCCTTCCCCGCGCTCGACGCTTGTGGGGTCGAATTCACTCGTGTCAACTGTTCGCTTGAGCTGTATCATACCAGCCCTCACCATCTATGGGATTCCGCCCACAATACCCTCCTTCCCTCGCCTAACAACACCAAACACCCGCCGCCATGGTTCTCTCCGACTTGGGACGGCGCATCAACTCCGCCGTCACCGATCTCACCCGCTCCGCCACCCTCGACGAGAAGGCCTTCGATGGCATGATCAAGGAGATCAGCAATGCCCTCGTGGAAGCCGACGTCAACATCAAGCTGGTCGCCTCGCTCAGGAAGCAGATCAAGGCCTCTGTCAAATTCAACGAACTCCCCGCGCATGCGAACAAGAAGCGCATCATCCAAAAAGCCGTCTTCGATGCGCTGGTAGACATCGTGAACCCGCACCAAACGCCCTACACCCCCAAGAAAGGAAAGAGCAATGTCATCATGTTCGTCGGTCTGCAGGGTGCGGGTAAAACAACGACTTGTACGAAGCTGGCTAGGTGGTACCAGGCCAGAGGATTCAAGACTTGCTTGGTTTGCGCCGACACATTCAGAGCTGGTGCTTTCGACCAACTGAAGCAGAACGCCACCAAGGCGAAGATCCCCTACTATGGCTCCCTCACACAGACTGATCCCGTAGTGGTGGCCAGAGATGGTGTGGAGAAGTTCAAGAAGGAGAAGTTCGAGATTATTATTGTCGATACCTCTGGTAGACATCACCAGGAAGAGGCTCTTTTCTCGGAAATGCAGGACATCCAGGCCGCTGTCAAGCCACAGCAAACAGTCATGGTTTTGGACGCATCCATCGGTCAGGCTGCAGAGGCACAGAGCAGAGCTTTCAAGGAGGCAGCAGACTTTGGTGCCATTATTATCACAAAGACCGACGGTGCGGCCGCAGGTGGTGGTGCGATTTCCGCCGTTGCTGCAACACATACACCCATCGTCTTCATCGGTACCGGTGAGCATCTGCTTGATATGGAGAAGTTCAACCCCGAGTCTTTCGTGTCAAAACTTTTGGGTCTGGGCGACATGCAAGGACTTGTGGAGCACGTGCAGAGCTTGAAGCTCGACCAGAAGGAGACCATGAAGAACATCACCGAAGGCAAATTCACAGTACGCGATCTGAGGGACCAGCTACAGAACATCATGAAGATGGGTCCTCTGTCAAAAATGGCTGGCATGATTCCTGGTCTTAGCGGCATGATGGCCGGCATGGACGACGAAGAGGGCAGCTCAAAGCTCAAGCGTATGGTCTACATTTGCGATTCCATGACAATGAAGGAACTGGATTCAGACGGCACAATGTTCGTTGACCAACCTACCCGCATGACCCGTGTGGCCCGCGGATCGGGCACTTCAGTCCGTGAAGTCGAGGAACTTCTCACACAACAAAGGATGATGGCCGGCATGGCCAAGAACATGAAGGGCCTGGCTGGTAACGCTCAAAAAGCCAAGGGCGCCATGGGCGGTGGTAACAAGCAGCAGCAGATGGCCGCCATGCAAAAGAAGATGCAGAGCATGGGTGCTGGACGTGGTGGCGGAGGTATGCCCGACATGAGCAGCCTGATGGGTATGCTCGGAGGTGGAGGAGGTGGCGGCATGCCTGACATGAGCCAGATGATGAACATGTTCGGCGGCGGCGGTGGCGGTGGAGGAGGTATGCCCGACATGAGCAAGATGATGGAAATGTTCGGTGGTGGAGGCGGAGCTCCTCCCGCTGGACGCGGTGGCCGCAGATAGGTCGACTCTGCACTCGGATGCTGATGCACCTGGAACGGGTTTTGATTTTCGATCATAGCGACGGCGTTAGTGGTGGGTGGGGTTGCTTATCTTCCCGGCAAATCGCGGTATGTACATCTTGATCCCCTTACGAGGGGATTTTGTCCAACGAAGACTTTCATGTTTCTTTTGCTGCTATCGACCTATCTGCAGTCAAACACAAGACAGCCGGACGCCGTCAAGCGCTCAATGAATCCAGCGATGTCGCTGTTAGATGAGACAACATTCCAAGGCTACACTGCTGGTTTATGTTCTCGTGTTCTTAATGGCGGGCATCTACAACGGCAGCAAGAGCGGCTCTACGACCCTGGTCATCACGCTGGACAACCTCTTCTCTGCACCGAATTGTCTTGCAAGTCTTGAAGCATTCCTGCCAATTCCAACTTTGCTACCACTTCGTGGCGACCTCGCCAAAGTGCGCCGAGGCCCTTCAAAAATCGCACGGAAGGAGTCTCATGGCGAGCTCAGACTGGACATATGGATCTGCGGCCTTCGCGGATGCTGCTATTGGAAGAATGAGTGAAGGCTGCACTTCGTATAAGACACGGTTTGCTGGTTTGATGGACCGGGCAGCAACCATGAGGCTCGTTCTCTTTGATGCATGCACTGTACAAGCAAATCGTCACGAGCGTGATTCCATCTCTTCGATGCAGCGGAGCAAACGAAAGTATACTGATTGCTTGCTGAACTTGCACTGAGCATAGAGTTAATAAAAAATGCACACATCTATCTCTCTGAACATGCCTGATCTTCCGATACGCAAATCAGTTCCACCTCCGTTATCAAGATGCGAAGGCTCGCAAAACGTATTCTCAAATACACTCCCAAAGACGCATTTGCAAAAGTTCCAGTTGCGTATCATGCCGCAATCCACAAGATAGACGAGTCTTTCAAGACCAAGGTATACCCGACTGCCTCTCGACATTTACGCTTTTCATTTCCTCCTGACAATACTGACTGACCCATCCATAGCATCCAAACGTCGTCGAAGCGAAGTTCCAGTACGTGATATGGAACTCACAGCCAGTGTACCTTTGATGATCAAGAGTCTGACGTGGCTATAGTGGGACGAAACCGCATCTTCCTTCGTCAGACCCGAGCGAGACGAGGAAGGTCATCACCATCAGCTACTGGACGAAGCCCGTCCGGGTCTGCACTATGCACGCTTATGATGACGGGACGTCCAAAGGGCAGCCCTCTCGCAAGGGACGGAAACGCAAAGCACGTAAAGGCAAATGAAGAAGGTGAGAGATCAAATCTGGCACCAGTTGAACGCCCGTGCTAACTCGGATTGCAAGGATCTATTCTCTGGCAGACTCGTGGAACCGGAGGCATGGTCCACAGCCCTATGAATAACAAATGTAGCTTGCAGGCACAATTCACGTGTGCAATGTGAGAGCGAAGTCACCAAAGACTTGGAAGCAAACAAAGCTTCGCCTCAAATGTACAGGGTTCGGGACTTGGCTGTTGACAGTCTTGACGGCCCAATATGGGAGGATCGATGCAGATACCCTCGCATTAGTCAAACACACTACATTCTGGAATGCGAGGGCGAGTCATATTGATGCTTGAGCGTGGTACGTGCGTGGAAGTCATTCAAATCGGAAAACAACATTGACTTGGAAGCCGTGATTGCCATGGTTCGAGTAAGTTCATACGGAAATCCAAAGCATAAGCGGATCCCAACAAAGTGTGTTCATAGCTAAGGATACTTCCTTAGGTCCATTCCTTCTTCCCTTCTTCCTTGCCAAGTCGCTGAGTCCATCGATCGAGGAAGCAATACGAAAGCTTGCTAAGTGCAGCCGTTAGGCCTGTTGCTGATACAAACATCGCGAGCAACGTTTCCAGGAGAGAAAGGCCAGAAGCGTTTGACTCGCGACTGCGATGGAATCGCTGTGCGCTTCTTCACCTTAGCTGTCCCTTCGAACACTGCGGCATACTCCTCTCCACTGACACCATCGTTACCAAACGCACCCTGCGCGCTGCTGATGATGTTGAGAGCTATGCCTTTCTTGATCGCCTGTGCACCTCCCGCCCAGCTCAAGCATGCTTGGTTACCGTTCGCATCTGAGGCGCAGATTGCCGACCTTCCCAGCTGGAAGATACCATCCGCCGTGCCTCCCACTATACTGGACAGAATACCTAGAGCTGCAGCCCTGACGCCGTGCCCTCTGCTTGTGTGCCATCCTCTGTTGACGAAGCCGTAGATGTATCTGTATCTCTTCAGAATCTTGGGATGCGGTGCTTGCGATTCTTTGTCGCACAAGCTCTGGAAGTGTGTATTCACATCGTCCATACAGCCATCCGTGTACTGACACAAGGTCCCAGACGCAATGTCTACCACCGCCAGCTTCTCCCGTAGCTCTCTACTCATGTTGCCATTGGGTTCGGAGAACCGTGGGACTTGCTGCAGGGTCGTGAAGGCCAGGTCGTCCCAGCATTTAAGCCCTGGAATCAGGTCGATGTGCGTGATGTTGAGGCACACGTCCCAATGACCTTGCTTGGTCTTGGTGATGATGATAGCTTCATTGGCGGCCGACTGGGTGACCAGCAGCAGGAGTGCCACCACTGCCGCCCAGAAGACGTGCCCAGACCAGAGAGTTGACATGCTTGAAGCCTTGTTTGTAAAGGACGTAGTCCGTTGCTAGAAAGGCTGCGACGTATATTGTGATGGTCGCGGGACTGAGTCTGAGTCTGCTGTGGTGGTTGTTCATGGTGAGAGACGTAAGCGCAGTGCGTATGATATGTTGCTCGTATTTATACCTCTGGGCTGCTCATAATCAGCTGTGTGCTTTGCAGTTGACTTCATCGTCGCACCTGGTCGTACGTGGTCTAGCTCTCAGACGCTATCTCTCCCTCGGGCGGTCTGTTTATCGTCGTTCTCGCGGAACTCTAAGCTTCATTCGGAAACATGGGAGCCTTCTCCAGAACGAAGCTCGGAAGTTCTTTGTCGATAGCGTTCACCGCTGTCCACTATAAGCCTCTTCACTCAATAGTTCAAGATCTTGAAAGATCTTCCGTGCCGATCTAAGAGCGATCGACATGCGGAGTCTCACAGTGCGTTGATCGCGCTCGCCATGTTTCAGGATTGTTATATGATGTGTTTTCCTATCGTAGACAATGTCACACGTATGGCGAGACTTGAGGATGCTATAAGGCTGAGACAGAAAAATCTGGACCCAACGTCGATATTTTCGTAGCCGGGCGATGCCCCTGTGGATAGATCTATGATACAACGGAATGTTGCCACTTGCATGTATCTTTGGAACCCGTGAGCGACGAAGGGAAAGAGGGAAATCCATGAGGACCACTCACATATACTTAACATTGCGAGCAATAGAAAGCGACTCTACCCAGGCTGCATTAGCAGCCTCCAGATTTGTGAACGCTGACCATATACATGTTCATCTATTTCATCAGAGTACGGCGCAACCGAGTGTAATGGTAAGCGCCAGCGCAAGGGACATCCACCGAATCTGAACGTCGAACACACGTTGTCCTCCCGACTCGGACGCGGGTGATGTACTCTCCGGTTTCACATCACCTGTCCCACTAGGCGAGCTCGAATCAGATTTGCTAGAGGTCTGTGAGCGATCTGTTGTGGTGGTGAAAGATTCTGTCCCTGTGCCTCCGATGACCAGACCTGCGTTGTCAGCACTGACTTCAGTACCATCTATAGTAACAACAGAGCCACCAGGAGATAAGGTGGTGCCGTCAACAACGACGACGTGGCCAGTGCCCTGAGGTAAGAAGGCGGTAATCGTGCTACTGCCCAGGGTAATGACAGATTGTGAGGATTTGCCATTCGACGCTGAATAGCCATTGGACAAGGGGACAGTCTGTGTGTCGCCAACTTCAAGTCCAGCGCTGCCAGCGCTGACGACCGTTCCCGCGATGGTAGCGGCCGATCCTCCTATTACCAGCGTGCTGCCTTCAACTACGATCGCAGAGGATTGAGCCTTATCCACTGCAGATGCAGTGAGGATCTGACTGCCTACTGTGAAGACCGCCGCGAAGTCCTGACCACCTGTGCTGGAAAGAGGGACAGCTGACGTTCCGTCGATGATTAAGCCAGCACTGCCTGAGCTGTAAGTATGACCGCTGACTGTGAGTGCTGCATCTCCTGGCAGTGTTGAGCCGGCAACGACTAGAGGCTGTCCAGGCGTGGCGGTGATCATCTGTGAACCGACGGAGAAGACGGTTGGATCATCCGAGTCTCCAGAATCAGGCCTTGTGGGATTATCATTGCTAGGGTTTGCAGCATGGGAAGGGTCGGTTGGACTGTCTTGGGGTACGCCTGGCACGCCGTCGCTGTGAGAAGCTGCGGGTGGTGCTGGATCACCATTATCACTTTGCATGGCAGAAGCACTCTCGGAGTCTGGTGCACCAGGTGAAAGAGCGATGGGCGCGCCAGACGCGTCCGCATGCTGGCTCTGTGTCCCATCGTTGGACATTCCTGCTATCATTGATACTAGAACCCCAAGAGAATCATCTGAGCTGTGCTGAACGCCTGGCTGCTTTACAGTGGGTGACGGCTTGTTCGAAGAGGAAGTCGGTGCTGCAACAGATGGCGAATCAGGAGAGTTTGCAGACGCTGAAGCTGGCAGCTTTGAAGTGCGGCTTGGCGAAGGGTCTTCGTGCTCAGGTTGAGCAGTGGGAGCAGGTGTCACACTGGCCAGACCACTGGCAGGAGTAGCAGGTGTCGTTGCCGCAGCTCCTGGAGCCGTAGGTTTAACTATAGCACCAGCTGGCTGCAGCGCCCTCGGAGGATCATACAAGCCGCGGAGATCCAACGAGCAACTTGCCCATTCCGGGTTCAGTGTATTCAGCAGCTGACTAGACAAGACGATCAAAGGTCGGTAGGGCAGAGTGGTTGGACACGCATCTGGGTCGCACCCAGCTGCTGCCATATGAGTAGCACAATACGGCTGCGATGTGTAGATACTGTACGGGACTGAGTCGTGCATGAGGTCTGTGACGTTCAGGGAGGCGGTGCCAATATCAATCATTCCTAGCCATGCGTTGTTCATGCGGTGAGCATCGCAAGGCATGGTCGTTGCGAATAAAGTTGACAAAGGCTCGGACGTTGGAATTGGCAAGATCATCGACGTCAGAGTAGAGCCGACACCCTTGCAGGCATGCTGGCGTACAAGCTCTCGAATGAAATGTAGTATGTGGGACTCGTCAGGACGGTTCCCAGTGTGGTAGCCACGACTGGCTCAGTCGCGGCGTGCGGTGTCAAGCCAGGTGGGAAGTATAACAGCTGGATCGTGCCTCCCGTCACAGCGCAGCGGCCACAGTCGAGCGTACATCCAGGAGCGAACGCTTGTGTAGCAGGCCAGGTCCATCCTGTGAACCAAGGAGCCACGTTGCTGTAGTATCCGCTAGAGAAGCTCGCGGGCTCTGGCAGATCAGGCGCAAGATTGTAGTTGTGTCCCAGCACATAAGCATCTTTCAGAGAGGTACAGACGGAACCAGTAATCGAGGCTTGCGAACAGATCGGGGATGTTGCTGCGCTAACGACATCCCGCCATGAGGCCCATGAAGACTGGATGTTGGTGTAGCATGCCGGCGCTGACTGGGACATGTTCAGAAGATTATATTCGCAGCTTCACAATCATTAGCATGTTTGAGTTGTTAAGGGAGGTGAGGGGATGTCCCTACTTTGCGGACAACGGCTGAGGATTCGGCACTATATTGTGACTTGCATACTCATCCCACTGCGACTGGCACGCTGGATAAATGGCAGGCATCGTGCAGCTGGGAGTTGGCCAATTTGCATCATTGGACGCGCTGATGAGTGTGAAATTCTGGCTCCACGGTGTGTATGTACGTGTATACATCGATGTTGATGTGGTACTAGCGGACAAGTATTCAGTGAGCACGGTAGTATAGGTGACCACGACCTGGGACATGGTCTGTGTGAAGCCACCGTTGTCTGCTACAGTTGGTGCGGTCGATGTGATCGTTGACGTTATGGTCTGGTCAGTAATATAGGAGCCCAGAGTGTACACGTATGGCGTGGTCTGCGTAGTCTCTGGCACTGCATAGCTGATGACTGAGATCGTAGCCGGCGAAGGCTTATGCATCGACCAGTAGCTATTCCATTCCGTCCAGCACGCATCTGCGTTTGCGGCTAACGCCCAAGATGTGTTTGTGAAAGTGTTTGTCACGATCGTAGAGCCGTAGTGGCATATTGAGTTTTTATGGCCAAAAGAGTCTGTGGTAGCGTGCTCGCACGAGGTGAAGTAGCTTGTTAATGGTACCTTCACAGTGTTCCCACCGCCCGCACTAGTGTTCGCATAATTTGAGCTTGCCGAGACTCGTTCGTCGACGGAGCTTGGCCACGAAGGTCCAGTAGAGATTGTGCTCGTGAAGGTTGCGGTAGCTGATGATGCCTCTTGGGTTGTCGTGTCCACGAGCCCGAACCCAGCAGCAACATAGTCGCCTATGTTCCTCGAGCTGGACGCATTGTCGCTGTGGCTAGAAGTGGTCGTGTTGGCGGAGGCGGCCAAGGTTCCCGTCACCAGCGCGGCTACAGTGAACAGCTCACGAGCCAAGATATGCATGTTGCTTGTTCGCAATAAGCGACGAGAGGGTGGATGCCGAGAATGCAGCAAGCGAGGAATATTGGCGAACTACCTGGTACCTGTAGACCGCTGCCGCCGATCAATTGTCGGCCATTTCAGCCCCCAACTGCGCACAGCGTATCCTTGTTCTGGCTAGTCTGCATTTGTCCTTAATTTAGTGAGTCTGCGATGTTTGGCAAGGGTGATTCGCCGAAGTAGCACAGTGGAGACGCCTCGCTAGGTGAGGCTGAAAGGACTAGGCGATCCTTCGACTGGGTCGGGCATGAATGGCTTTGTAGAACAGCCCGGGAGTTCTTTCGGCATGAGGGCTGATCTTGAACAGAACTTTGCGTATTAGAATTGATGTTCTTTCATATTTCCCATCTCGACACAGTAGTGTCTGCTGCCTGTATTGAGGACATCACAACCAATGTGTCGTAGGCTGGGGCTGAGCTGCGACAAGCCGACAAGCCACAATGCTTGTGCAACGGCGATGCAAGTTGGAAATGCTTGGCTGTAGGACGATGGGTCCTAGCGCTTTTCGCCACTAAATAATATTTTGAAGCAGTGGTGAATGGATAGATACTGTGAGTTGGACTTTATGTGCAAAAGGAACAAAAGCAAAAACATACAACAGGCGGGATTCCCAGATGGTCACCCACTCTAGTACTAGTCGCCCGGTTCAGTGCTTATGTATGGCAGAGCGGACGGGATGCCCAGTTTTCACTGACCTATGGTCGTATGTGCTTGATTCTTTGTGTCAGCAATTTGTATTGCCTAGACATTGTCTCCTGTCATAGAAGCATAACAAACCACAGCAAAGTTGATTCAAACATGTAATGCGACATGTAAGAGCGCAGTCAGTTTAGCAAAGTATAAGCTGGTAACCAATACCCCGAAGCCTACTCTGTCTGAAGCCTCGGCTTAATCCAGTGGCATCACATGCAAAGACTCAACGAATTCTTAACAAGATGGACTCTGTTCATGAAAGGGCCATCGCAGGCACGAGCAACCGCTGTGAGATACTTCCGCATCGCAAGATGAAATCGACTAGTGCGCCATGCGCGGATCATAACGTTGTTAGTAAGATCAAGATAGGGCTTGATCTACAGCCTTGCCGCTTCTTGCAGATCTCAAACCTTCGCTGTCGTCGTTTCCCGTCATCACTACTTCCAAAGTTCTCACCTCTTGGACCCTTGGCCTTGAACGTCTAAGCACTTGTCGAGAGTGCAACTTAGTAAATCCTGCGCCCTTTTCAAGAGTGCAATGGCAAGCACGATCTTGCGATCGCTGCTGTAAGTAAAGATCTTCTAGCACAATTCCAGCTAACTCCAAGTTCTCATGCGCCATTGTGTGGTCGCAGGATATCGCAAGATCCGCTTCGACGCCCTACAGATCCCTCGGCTCAACTAAGAGATACACCAAGGCGCTATTGTATGCAGCAGAACTGGTTACAGGATGCTATTACCTGGTGCGACTCCAAACTGATCAGCTCTCTCCAACCCTGAGGTGACGTACCTAAACCCAGAATGCCTGGCTTTTGCTGTACCTGATGTGGCCCGGCACGGCCAAAACCTAATCTCAACTTTGAGGTCGAGAAGTCCAAACCTTTATGCTCGTCATACTTGATCGTCAAGCGATCTTTTGTGAGTGAGGCACTGCCAGGCACAACTGATGTCCATGGGCGAATTGCGTCTCAAGAAACATCGTTTTGATATGCGACGGGATGCTCAGTGCCTTGACATGGAAGATCCCTTCAGTGTCATAAGGTCGAAACGTATCATGGGACCGAAGCCGATAAGTTTTCCTTTTGGTCACGCGAGGCTCTGCGATCTGTAGATCTTGGAAGAGAAGCAGCTTGCCAGCCATTGCTCTACACGGCCCGCCTCCAAGCTACCATACAATCGAATACTCCACATGTTCGGTAAGGCCGTCACCCAATTCATCACTCTCAGGATTTGCAGAGCAGTCCAGTGCCAGGCGCAATGCCACAGATCGACACTTTCACGGCCAGGACACGGGTCATGCGCGTCATGAAGGAAGACTGGGTAAAGATGAACGCTACCTGGCGACCGCAATTGCGAGCAAGATACGAATGCAACCACGCTGTGCTCGTCATTCCTCCTCTTGTTAAACGTTACTATTCGCTACTTCTGGCAGAGGCTATAAGTATGCTCTCCATTGTCTGGCGCTGAAACCCATTTTCTTCATCCTGAATCATCACATTACCAGCCCATCGAGCCACTTCATACCACTACTTGCAAACCCTAACAGCCACCATGGGCATCAAAAGCGCCCACGAACGGTTCCGCGAATCCAGAGCCAACTTGTGGTTCCAGCGCATCCTGCGTTTCATACAATTCGTGTCTCCCTTCATCTCCATTGGATGCTTCGCTTCACGCCTTGTCAAGATCGTTCATCAGGATCCCTCCCAAGGACGAGGACATATCACAGCCTCCAATGGCGCCGTGGTGGGGATTCTTGCCGCTGCGATTCTTTACACACTCATCGCTATGCTTCTCAGCTGCTGCCTCGAGCACAAGCCTAGGCTGATCCGCTGGTCGTTGATGTTCTTGGACCTCTGTTTCGTCGGTGCTTTCATCGCTGTCGCTGTCCTTACCAGACCGAATGGTGGGTCGAGCGGGCCTTGCCGCAAAGAGGATGGAACTGGTCTGGGCCCTGCTTCAGGAGCAATTCCTCGCAGCCAGAACTGCAAACTTCCATGGGGAACATTCGTTACTGCCATCATCAGCACGTAAGTCTCGATAAATCACGCCAACAGATTGTACACTGTCACTAACACATATTACAGTATTCTTCACTTCATCACAGCAGCTGTTCATGAAGCCAAGGATAAACACCAACATCACAAGGCTCGACGTGAGATGTCTGGCTCTACAGCGAGAGGGTCATATGACGACCAGGAGAAGTGACTTTCTACTTCACCATAGTATTCCACCACCAGGATAGTCTGAACGAAATATTCAGATGATGTTATGTAAATGATGTCCAGCATAACATTTGAAATGCCTCAAGTACTCATGATTCTACAAACTCATGACTCTACACCTGTTTCATGAATCGTTCCAACAGTCCGCGTCCCGTAAATCTAGGACCTCCCGGTGAGACCGGTAACATGTGGTCGAATAGAATAGCCTCGTCAGTCACGCCCTGCAACTCTGGAGGCAAATCCAACGGCAACAAGCTGTGGAGCGTCGTAAGAGCTCTTTCGCGGAGCTCATTTGCATTGTCGACGTCTTCTGGTCTGCCCTGAGCCAGCAGCACCTTCGAGATGGTATTGTGTGCGGCTGAAAGCTTCATCAGGCCACGATGTAAGTGTGCGTTGTTGATCGAGGACTTTCTGGAACCAATTTCTGTGATATCTCATTAGCAAATCTTTCATCGTAAACGGGTACGTAATACTTACGCGGCCAAGAAGTAGTCTTCCTTCAGTTCACAGATAGCACCAATGGCATACATGCTGTCAGGAAAGCGCATTAGCAGGGCCAACAGTCTCAATTCTCTTATGGTGAATCTCTTCATGGACTTGCAACGCTCGATCGAGGTCCCCACTTTGGAGGATAATGCATGCCATGTCGAATTTGAGACGGGTCGTGAACATGTTGTACCCAGTCTGGACCATGAGATCCATGCCTTTCGATGCACATTCGATCGCGATGTCGAATTTTCCTTGATACATGCACACTAGAGCAGTCTTGTTGTAGTACTTGGCGTACTCAAAGGGAATGTCGTCTTCAGATCCCCACTCTCGGAATTTGTGGCAGCATTTGTTGATGATTGGTTCAGCGTCGGCGTGGCGGTGGTAGTGCAGCAGAGAGATTGCATATTCCATCCACGAATTGTAGAGTAGTATCTCATCTTTCTTTTTGGTTTGAGCCTTGGAGTTCTCGAAAATGCGTTGTCGGATCTCTAGAGCTGTCTCCCTTCGCCTCAAGGCTTCTTCCCGCTTACTGATTCCGACATCGTCATACATGATCGCGATCATGGCGTGTATGTTCGCGCTCATGACTTCGTGTTCTTCAAGCGATGGCTCAGACAGAGCGTCGAGGACTTTCTCAGCGGTGTGTAGAAGGGAAAGCCCTTCGTGGATGATACCTTGCTCGAATTGGTCCATACCGGCATCCAGAAGAAGTTGGGCAAACTCAAGTGAGCCGACTATGTTGCTTTTTGATGCATGATACACGTCATGTAGGGCATGTAAATGCGGTAACAGTTTCTGGCACTCCGACCATTTGTCTGGTGTTGGTTGTTGAAGTTCGTTCGGGCGAGGGAATACTTCACGCACAAGCGCAACGGCCTGTTTGAAGACGGTCCGTTGGTGACCTTTGTCTTGGGACAGTCTCTCACGGATACCTCGCTGTAAAGAGCGATGCATGGAGAGGTTGCCATCGGACTCGACCACTAGCCTCCGTCTCGTCAAGGATTGATGAATCCTCCTCATCCTATTGAATCAATTTAGTCACGGTGTTGAGAGTCTCAGGAGATCAATCCTACCTTATCTTCTCTCTGATGTCGAGAAATGCCAAAATTGGATCCTCGTGCATTCCCCAAAGCATCGCACGGGGTACCGAGCCACAATTTAGGTATGCCAGGATGTTCAAGACGTCGCGGGCATCTTGTGTCAGCTCACGTAAAGTGACCTCCCATACCATTGCAAGTGTACCATCGTAGCTGAATGAGGCTTCTCGAAATGTCGCAGGCAGATCGTCTGCTTCGTCAGTGGCGGCACCAGTCCTTTTTCTCCACTCACGGAATGTCTCGATGAGCTCCTCCAGCGTGATGTCCGAGAACCCAACGTACCCAGCGACATGTGCAATCGCCACGGGAAGTCCACCAACAAAAGCTGAGATCTCTCTGGCGAGCGAAGCCTCCGTATCAGTTCGCACGTCTCGACCTAAGTATCGGAGCAGCATATCGGCACCTTGCAGAGAAGTCAATGGGTCAATCCGCACCCTGGTACTGTTGAAGGCTTGAGACATATGTATTTCATATTGCGTAGTCACAAGTACTGATCCTTTGGTCAGTGCCAGAGAGTCAGGCATGTACCGGTAGATATCTGCCCAATGCATCGCATTGTCGAATATAAGTAGCCAGCGTTTGTCTAAAGCTGTTAGCATCCTAGACACTTGATGAGTCTTTGGCAATGTAATTACCTGTCTCCTGTAACCAATATCTTCCTTTGGCGATGATAAGATGATGATCATCTGGATTGCCTGCCACTCCTAAGGCTAAAGCCATATTGAGGTACGAATCCATGAGACCTGGTCCAGTGTCCGCTTGCAGCCAGAACACAGCGTCGTATTGATTCCGATGTTCATGGCAATATTGGACCGCAGCTAGCGTTTTTCCAACGCCACCAACACCGTGCATAATACAAATGGCACCTGCTGAGCTCAAGTTCCTGTCAAGATCGAGAATGAGATTTGACCTTGAATAGAAGTGCTCATTCGGAGGTGGTAGTTGCACCGTCAATGGGAAAATAGGCGTCCCGAAAGCAGAGGCTTGTGGTGATGATGGCAGATTGCTGTCTACCTCTATTGGTGATTTAGTCCCTGGTGCTTGCTCGTGGGAAGGCTCGCCTGCTGCTTTATGCTGATCCTCCATGAAAGCTTTGAATTTGGCGGTTCGAATCTCTTGCTTGGACAAGTGGGTATCCCTGGAAGTGATCGTCTTGATCTCGGTCTGGATCCCATCTTCCGAGTCGGAGACGTCTTGCATCTCTGAAAGATCGTCTAAAGAGGGTAAGCCTCTCATCGACGCTGCTACAAAGAACATAAGTTGTTCCAGGTGTTCTGACACATGCTTTTTGACTGCGAGATCGATTTCAGGAATGCTGGAATCGTCCTTGCCCAAGATGTCAATGTGACACAATGGGCATATCCTGGAAGCCGGACGTCTGCCAAGATCTCTTCGACAGAAATCCCGTATGGTTGATAATTGTGTAGAGCTGAGTTTGAATGTATGATAAGTCGCGACGTGATCATCGAACAACTTTTCAGTTTTGAAGCTGGAAGCGCCATGTTCTTGCTCACAAGGTTTACAAATCCAAGCTCGGTGAATACAGTGCCGCCGAGTCTCATGCTCCCACCAAGAAACTTTTTGTTCCGTAGGTCTTAGACGGCGAATCACACTCAGTGTAGGTACAGACGTACGGCCTCATGTCGTGAAAGATATGTCTTCTGAGATCTGTTAGCCAGCCTACTCAGGGGTATAAGTATAAGGCAGGAATCAACGTGCCTCCATTCCGATTGCGATATCACCCTATGATGGTCCGAGTACAAAATGGACAACGAAATGGCGCACCAGTGAAGCTCTGGTTTGGGGGTGGTGGTTTAGGTATCGAGTAGCGTATTTGCACATTGGGACAAAGACTAGCAACAACAGTCGCTTCTGTGTGAGCTGGCGAGAAAGTGGATAGTGTTTCATTGGTCGTGTCTGCAGGATATCCAGAAGAAGACAGACCCATAGTCGTTTCTGAACCGTAGTCATGATCGTTCGATCCGAATCTGTTGTGCTCGTCAATTGTGTCGGCGTCAGACTCTGAATCCGAGAGATCGAGGCCAATCGCCCGAAGGACGGGTTCGATGGACTGATGAAGGGAGTGGTCGCCCTCATGTACCTCCGAACCAGTTGTAAGATCCAGCAGATACCTTCTGCGCTCCCAATTAGCCCTCCCGAGCCTTTCAATCAGACTCTCGCTGGCCACTGGGAACTTTGCACGAACGTGATCAATGTCATGAAGTGCCGTATTGAACGTCGAGATCTCGGTGGTATTGGAGCGCACATCGGAGAGCGTCGGACCAAGCTCGAGGATATGGGTGATTATATCGTGGACACGAGTCAAAGGCGAGTCAGGTAAAGACGCTGGTAGGCTCGCACTTGTACCAAGACTGAGCGAATCGCTTTCATTCGCAACGTCATCGGCCTTTGACGAATGTATGGCGACGGAGATAGCATCCTCGTTGGTATTTCTGTCATTGTCCGTGTTGACAAAGGCATGGGATTCGGAAAGGGTGCCGTGCTCTGTATAACATGTTCAGCGCCGCGCGATATTGGACAAATGCCGCTTCTCACCAGAAAGATTTCTAAGCAGCGAAAGCACCCGATCGCGAAGATTTGGGATGTCTTCAAGCTCTAAATCAAGGCTTCCAGATCGCGCTCCATGCTCTTGGTCCCAAATTGTCAGCCGCCCAATTTCGTCACCGAGATCATGTTCATCGGCATCTGGGTTTCGACTGTCCGGATCCCTCTCGGCAATCTGAAGATGAAGCCGTCAGAGCGTCGAATACTGCTTGAGTAGCATGGGCAATGCTTCCAGGCAGCGGAATAGTTATCGGCATCACGATATCGGAACAGACAAATGAGTTTGTCTATGCCAGACAAAGTAGATGAATTGACAGGTCTTTGTACTTAGCCAGCCGCGATCATCCACAACCTTCACTTCTCGTTTGTCAAGCTGCATGTAAGACTACGCGCGCAGCATCATGGGCACCCGTATGAGACGGCATGTACCCTTGCCGGGCTACGTCCCGCGAAGCACGAACGGTGCGACTAATGCGGCGTTGGCATAGATATGATTTGTTGTCACCGTGATGAGGGGCATGCTGCGCCTTGTTCGCTTTGGAGTGATCAACAGGCGCTCTGCATGTGGCGAGGCATGTGCTGCGGGGGTTTCAGAGGCGCAGAACAAGGCATGCCTACAGACCCACCACAAGTTTTCAGGGTTTCATCCGGTATTAACACGATTGCGACACACAGGGACGTTGTTTCATACTCGGAAGCACGCACCTTGCGCCTTGCCTCAACATGGACAGCGAAGAGACGTTGTTATCGATGAGCATTGCCCAGACAGGACGATGCTCATCGTCTCACAGCCTCCTTTTCCGAGGTGGCTGTCATACTTGGCACAGTGGCACCAATACCTGAGTTGACATGCACACAGGTCAGGTCACTGCGTGTGATCTGATTGTTGATTGGATGAGGTCGAGCGCGAGCAAAGCGACAGAAACCTGCTGTCTCAGCAAACATTGCATGAGTTTCGACGGGGCTTCGAGAGAATTGCATCAGTGTGCAGACAGGCGCCACGCGTTAACGACTTCTGGGATTAACCAGTTCTAGCATTCTATGTAATGAAACAAGAACTTGATCATTGTTCATAGATACGCGCCACGGTCTTGAGCGGATCGATGATGTCTCTCATGACCGTCAATGCAAACTCCGAGGAATTCTTTGGCCTCCCATCATTGCCCAGTTCAACCTTTGGAAATTGCAGACAGGCTCTGACAGCCTGCGCGTAACACATGCCCAATTCATCTTGTACCAGCATAGAAAGTCGCATTGCCGTTAAAATGGGTGTGTAGTCACACGGCTCGCCCCTATCATTTTTCTCCTTGTCTGAAGCAAGATCTTCGATAGAGCGATTGTAGCACATCTCTAAGAGGAAAACTCCAAGAGTAAACAATGAGGCATTGCTGACCCAATCTGGGATTTTGTTCACTGTGGCGGGTGCCAAGGTGACCGATCTCGATTGCTGGTGAGACGATTGGAATCTTATATTCGTCCATTTGCCTTCTAGCCAGCTGTTGAAAGATATTTGCGCCACGCCCCAAGCAAGAACCAATGCCAGTTGGATGCGATGTCGATTGTTTTGCATGCGTCTCTGCCTGAAGAACTCTGCCAACATCGCGGATGTCAGCATCACGACCGGGTCAGGCTTGCCGTAGACGATCGAGTTTTTCATGTTCGGAGAATGGATTGCCTGCATTTTAGGTATGCACGATCTTTGAGAGTCGTCCAGGCCTTTGAGCATGGCAGAAACATTGTCGATCACTTCGCCAGGAGTCTCTTTGTCGGCTTGGATTTCGGCACATACGAGTAAAGTAGAGCCGTTCGAGAGAGCTGCTTGCACCGTCGCCGACGTTCCACTGCACCCTTGGTTTTAGCATATGGAGAGACGAGCACGGGAGCGATCACTTACGCTGACTCTGACGAGTGGAACTTGAAACTGCCGGCAGGTGCACCACTCAAAGCACCAAATATTGAAGGTCGGTTGCCATCAGAGTCGGGGCGGGTGGTTATTATCTCAGCAGTCATCCAATCTTGATCTTGTGGGGTGGTGTCGTTACAGGAGAAGGAAAATTGCAAGCGCACTGCGTCGCTGTCCGTTTCAGTTCGTATGGACAAAACATCTAGCGCGATGTCTGCTGGTCGAATTCGGTCGATACTACACTTCCATCCAGCTTCCAAGGCTTCGTAAAGGCCACTCGTGCACTCCTGGGCAAGTTTGGAGAAGCTTGGAGAGTCTGACCACAGTTTTTGACACGGAGCAAGTTCAAGGGCGTCTTTCGTGAGAATGCGAAACTCGCTGATGCGAATTCTTAGCCCTTCTAAACTGGCTTTGTAATGTGGTCCACGGACGAAGCATTTGATGACATAGCTAGCTCGCGGCAGAAGTCCATCATCTCTCGCATGGACGCGAGGCTGAATGTACCGTTGTCAGTCGAATATTTTGATCGTTCACAAGCCTTAGGGGCCAACTCACAGGTAGCTTCTGCTTCAGTTTTAACACTGTCTTGTAGATGCCATCTATCTTCAGGAAGATACTTCCAGCTTTGTGACCTAGATTCTGTGCCACTCGATTGGACAACCACTCGCTCTTCCAGAGGTCGCTGCTCAGGTCTCCAAGGAGCACTCGTAGATCCTCTGGTGGCACTGTCGATCGTAACAGGAATTCGACTGCATTGTAAAACATATGCTCGTTGTTCTTTAGGGATTCGCTGAGAAGCTTGATATCTCTCCCTGTTACCAGTCCATTATACTTGGCCACAGCGTCGAGGACTAATGGAAATACCGCGAGTGCGAGCCCAGCGGCCTCTATCCCAGACATGATGCTTGTTTTGTTCAGACAAAGGGCTAAGACGACGGCAACAATCTGTATAATTCAGCCGCTGGCGGAGGCTAAATACTCCGTTACGAATCCCACTGAGCACCTTAACCTGCAACTCTTGTCCGCGTGATAGCAACCATTATCTTGGGATGGTAGTGTAAGTGGTTCGCTTCTACCCGTGTGGCGGCTGACTTGCATTGCCACATGTCCTTGGAGGGAGGCTGAGCCTCCGGCAGGATAGACAAAGCCTCCACGATAAGTGCGAGGCATTCTACAGGCATCTTGCTGTGACCAGTGCTGCGTAGATGTCATTCTATCGGAATGTCCAGGCAGCTCAGTGATCATCTGCAGCTGAAGCGCTATCCTTGCGGTATGACAGCCGGCAGCAGTGAATACATAGCTATGATAGCGCATGCAGTAGGAGCGGATTCCATGCAAACTCATCCGAGGCGCTGGTGTTTACCTCTGCCATCACATTAATGATATGTTTATCGCGGCATGTATGTGGTGACTAAGACCTCGCTCTCCAAAGGGTAATCTCGTGGGGTCCTCGAACGATGACACCATACCGCATACTTGGAACTCAGCTAACCACTTGGCGCAGTGACACATCCGCACTGGTGTACGTCAGGTCAGCTGTCTTCGCTCTACCAAGGCTGCGGGAGCGATATGCGAGAGTTGCCTGGCCGCGACGCAAGCACTCTAATGTCGCCCTGCTTGAGCCATACTATGACACTGGTCTCATCATCACAACTATGATGGGCATCGACTGTGAAATCTATCATCTACAAGGGCTGCCCCGCTATGGACTGGAGAAACCCTACACTATGCGATACGTGCCGGAAGCGGGCTTCGCGGTCAGTAATGTATCACGCGAAAAGAATACGGTACATGTGAAGGATATCCGCGCTACTAAAGACGAATATTCGCTCGAACGCAATGGCTTCATAGTCGCACAGCTTCCTACCATCCTGGACTATGCTGTGTTTGAAAGCCAAGAAGCAATCGAAAGCACGTACTTTCCTGAGCTCGAAGATGTACTGTCCCGCCAGTTCCCTGGCTGCACTGTTGACTTCGTTTCATACCTGGTACTGACTTTGTTCATACCTCAAACAAGCCTGTCACAATGTGCTGAAGCTTCGCATAGATCCGCAAAAGAGACCTAGCATTTCCTTACTCAACAGGACAACCGTACTTGCACGGTCAGCCGAACATCGTGGCTCACATCGACGTCACACCTCATGACCTGATCAGACAAGTTGCGCGAAGGCATGGGCTCAGTGCGAAGAAACTACTTGGTGGACGCGTCCAGTATATAACCATGTGGAAACCAATTCGCGGACCGCTATACGACTACCCGCTCGCCTTATGCGACAAACAGTCGGTGAACGTCGAGCAAGACCTTGAGCCTCAAGACATTGTTGACAGGGATGAAATACTGGAGAATGCGCATGTCTATCATCGCGCGAAACATGTATGGTACTATCTCAGTGGTCAGAAAGAGACTGAGCTATTCGTGTTCAGGCAAGCAGATACATCCGGTCACGAGTTTGGTGAGTCTCATATGCGACGAAAAGATCTTTGAAACTCGAGCTTACGCATTTTGTGACAGGTATCCCACACTGCGCCATCTTTAATCCCGAAGCGCCGGCGGGCTGCATTCCGAGAGAGAGTATTGAGGTGGTTGCATTCGTTTACAGTACATCGTGAGGTTGATGTCGTTACCGATACCCTCGCCGTCTTGATCGTAGCGATATGAGAAATAGTGAATCATGACTTGGGGCCAAATTTCGGGTTGTCTGTCCATCGCTTTCCTGATTGGTTGCCCAAGAGCTCTCTCTGTATCTGACAGGCGCTTTTTGCTTGTGTTGATCGACGGGGATATGACGTTCCTTTTGGTTTTACAGCCATCCCAACTAGAGCATAGCGAAGCGGAGAGCGGTTCGTGAAGACAATTCCTTACTGTTCTTGCGCATCTTCGCCATGAGCGACATGATTAGTCTGCTGTCGGTGGTGATATCAAATCAGGAGGCACATAGAGCTTGGTCGTGACGACTATCTAGAGAACAATGGACCACGGGGTACGATCTGTCGCAGGCAAGGGAGCACCTGTGTGTCATAAGAGGCTGAGTCCGAAGTACCCTAGTACCACTATGAAGGGTATGCTATGAGGTAGCCTGTCGGTCGCACAATCCCCGCATGCGCTCTACGACTTCGTTGCCTTTTACCCATTGCCTGCAGAACAAGATCTCAACACGCAAGAGCTTGAATAATACCAGTCAGAGGAGCAAAGAATCACCCAAAACATCAGTTACATATCCTTGTCCGGCGAACAGATTTGTCGGAACCACCTCATCCGGGACCAAGGGACAGACTTATCTGTGTCCTGGTATGTTCACGTCTTGACCACGCGCAAGGTCGAAGACCTGACTTTCGGAAGACTCGAAACATCTTCCGCGACGCTCGAGACGCGAGACACAAGGTTCATCGGCACGAATGGCAGATACGCGACCACCAGGCGGAAAAGCGCAGCCATGGAGAGCTGTGTGGCCACCTGCAAAACACGATCTGCTGGGCGTGGTTGAATCAAAGGGCGAAATGTTGTTACTTGATGGCACGGGTGGCAGTGGAACGAGCGCCGTACCAAATGCTGTGTACCTACCACCGAAAGTAAAGGCTTCGGAGAGCAAAGAGGAAGATGACAAGGGCAAAGAGAAGCCAGAAGACGAGGCTAAAGAGATGCCAGAAGATGAGGCAAAAGAGCGAGCGGAAGATAAGGCAGTAAAGACGGGCAGATAGCGTTGACGCCGCGGTGAATTCGACAAGCAGCTTGTCTATGGCACAGCTGTGAATGTTATCGAACGAGTTTCGATTAAGACGATGTGCGGCCTTGATTGTTTGCACATTCTTGGAGTACCACGTGCATGGGAGAAGGGACAGCGTGAGGTTGACCGATCGTTTAAGGTTTGAGTCTCGGACCGGCGCACGGAGGCGGGAAGCATGATACTCAAAAATCATCAACACAAGATCTACCTCATCTCTCATCAACGGTGTTACACTTCGCGGTATCACGGTTCAAGATTGCAGAGGAAAGTAGGCGGGCGTATGCAAATGCTAGTGGTTCTGCACACCACAAGTTTTGATTTGTACAAATGTTTGTGGTAACGTGCACCACACGAAATGAAGCTGGGGCGGTGAGGATCCGTTTATTCAACTTCTCCCATCGCCATCTGGGCGCCGATTTGCCCGCAAGCACCCTCTAGACCTTGATGCTGCCCTCAAGTTCCACAGAAACCACGTTCCGTATCCTTAAGCCAGGGTAAGAAGACCAGGGCGGTAGGGCAGAGCATCGTAAGCAGCAGTGGAGCTGGGGTCACGGCCCTGGTAAAGGAGCTGAAGGTTGCAAGGGTCGATGGGGAAGGTCTGGTCGTTGGCAGACCTGACCAAGTCACCGTGGCTGATGTCGTTGGTCCAGGTGGCGCCGCTGTTGGCCTTGCCGGCGAAGGGAGCAGACTCCTCGCCAGCCTGAACAGTCCACTCGCCATCGAGGCTGGTGGCGGTGAAGGAGCGGAAGTAGCGGCCGCCGGAGCCCTGGGCCTCGACGATCATGAGGTACTTGCTCTCGCCGTAGGTGTAGACTAAGAGTTGTTAGCGCGATGTCTGACCTGGTGATGATGAACTGTAAACTTACCCTGGACAGCCTCGAAGAGCTTCTGCTCGGTGTCGGACATGATAGTCTCGTAGGCAGTACCGAACGAACCAGGGAATTCGCCAATGGCCATGCTAGAACGGTAGATCTTGCCGTTGTCGCCGCAGAAGAACAAGTACATGTTCTTGTCGTCACCAATGACGGTCTGGTCAATGGCGCCAGTGCCAGAAGAGATCTGACCCTCGAACAGTGGCTGCGCAGCGGACCACGAGGTAGGGTCAGTGGGATCGCTGGAGGTGCGGTAGCTGAAGGCGGTGGGACCCCACTGGTGAGCCAGGATCCAGGTGCTCTTGGGCTCGAAGTAGAACAGGGTGGGAGCGACAGCGGTCTCGGTCATGGCGGTCTGGCTGGCGGTGCTCAATCCAGAGAAGTCGCTGACAGCACCGAAGGCCATGGAGCTGTACTTGGCCGACGCATCGCTGAAAGTGGCGTAGACGACGTGCTCGCCGTTGTAGGGAGCAGTGGTGAAGTCCTTGAGGGAGGCCCAGCCGTTGGAGGGCTCAGCGAGAGGCTCGCTGGAAGTCCACTTGTAAGACGCAGGAAGTCGCAGGATTGCGCAGCAACCTGGGTCGAGCACGCTGCCAGCAGCGCGGCGCTGGTCAACAGCACGTTTCTCTTGGTCTCCTGAGGGCTCATGATGGCGGTGAGGGTTTATGAACGAAGGTGGTGAGGTGGTGTAGGGCAAGACAAGCCCTCTGCAGGGCAAGGCATCTCTGGTATAAGTACTTTGTCGAGTCTCGATGGTTCTGTTCGCTTGATCTCTCGTAACAGCGGTGGTGTTCACCCCGGTTTGAAATTCATATTAGCCCGTTTCACGTTCATGGGATTCGGCCACGTTCGGATGGAAAACCGACGTCTTGCGTCATTCGAGCGCATTACTCGGTAGTGCACCATGCACAGATTCCACTGGCCAGATGCTTATATGGCGCCACGCCGGCGTCGTGGTCGATCTTGCGAGATTCATGGAATTCGTACATCTGCTGCCAGTCGAAGTTCACTTCAACCGCACTTCCAGAATGCCACCAGAGACGGCAGGGTATCAGAGACGCATAGACACGGAAGAACTATAGTAATTGCTCCATAGCACGCTGTCCCTGTCCTCGTACCTCCTAACAATTCGGACGTCTGCGAGGGTGTCTGTCCGAAACGTTGTCCGCCATTTTGGGGCTCCACCGCGAGACGCGCGGAAAGCCGAGTGAAGAAAAGCAGAAGCAGCCAAGCCAACCGCAGCGAACCTTAACGCACCTTCAAAACACCTTATCAACGGTTACGCTTCATCCTAACGAGTCTTGGGACCGTCCGGCTGTCGGCAGTCAGGTTCGAATAGATGAAGAATTAGGGCAGACCAATCAATGCGCACGTGGCAGCCACTGCACGTTATCTCCTAAGAGTCTTCCACGGCTAGATGACGATCCACTATGTACTTTATGAGCTTATGAGCATACAGATAGCCAGGATGCTACGATCGACATCAGCCTGTAGCAGGATACGAAGTAACTCGGCATTAATCTACAGGTGCATAGTAGCGAGAAGGATCTCGGTTCCATGCCACTGGAATAACCCCAGACCCTAATGCTTTAAAGATATCTTGTCGATTGTTGTAGCATCCTTTCCTGAATGATATATGCCTTTGAAGCGACTTGTACATGTCACTTGAGCGTCAGAATAGCGCACGCCTACACCTCATATGGTGTATATTGGTGGGTCACGACGCATGTAGTGCTCCAATCGTTCTTAGCCTTGATCGTTGTCGAATTTGAACGCTGCCGCGTTGTTTGTGCCCCAGCACCCAACATCAGGAGAGACATCCGAGCCAATTGTGACTGACTAATTGCCCTTCAACCATGAGAGTTGGCACGAAACACTGTGTACTTACGAATCTACAAACGGTCTCGCACCAGTATGGGTTTTAAGATTGATGACCACAATCAAACCTCACTATGCTTAACAGCCAGAATGCCTCAGTCGCAAAAGACCAATTAGCCATGACCATACCACTCAGCGCAAGGCATCAACGTCCCAAAGCGACATCCACGAAATTGTCCCACCCACCGAGATCGTAGATGTTCTCAACTTCAGCCAAGCTCCAAATCCTCCTCCACAAGCCTTCCTGTCCTTTCGGAGGCCTGCCGTCGTTCGTCCTGACAACGATTTGGTCACTGTCGACAGGCCATATAACGTCTGGGTCATCCGTTGCGTCTGCCAGCAGACCCAGATCGGTGCCCAGTTTGACGTCAGCCCTGGCAGCTGTATCCGCGTTACCGGCTTTGAGAGCATCTTGTTGTTTCATGGTGTGGCTGCGGATGGCACGGCGGGAAGAGACGAAGACTAGTCCGTCGGACATGTCGTCTCGCCAGTCTGCCCATTTTTGGCTTTCGTTCGTGGTCATGCCGGCCCAGATCAGGTAGCAGTGGTATGCGAACAGACCAAGAGGTAAGAACGCTGTAGAGCTGGCCAGCATGCCGACGCCAGCGATCGACAACCCTCCGTAGTTAACGGCGTTTACTATTGCGTCGCCCATGTGGCCGAAGTGATCGTAGCTAAAGAACGCGTAGCCAGTTGGGGTTTGGAGGTATGGTCGGAGGATGTACCAGCTTAAGTAGGCACCGTAGAAGTTTAGCACACTCAGGCTGACGAGAAGGAGGAGAAACCATCGATAGTTGCCTTGTCCAAGGCAGTTGTTGACCCACGGGCAGTGATGGTCGAGTTTGGCGGTGCAGGTGTTGCATAGCGAGCAGTGTTTACTGCGGGCCGGTTTGGAGATGTTGCAGGTGCGGCAATACTGGAGTGGCCGAAATAGGATATGATCATATGGGTACTGGTGCGGATGCTTGGTTTGTGGTCCAAGGTAGTGACTTGTATGGGTGGCGCTGAGGTAGGTGAAAATGTAAGGCAGTGCAATCAAGATCGGGGTCGGCAATAGCAAAGATGTCGGAAGCCGATGAGCGCCATGGTGAAGGAACAATATCACACAGGCGGTGAGTATGAACAAGAAGAGGATCTGCAGGAGATGTTAACATGGCTTCTAAAGTACGAAATCGGAATCTACGTACCAGCACTATGGGATTCTTCTGAAAGAACAAGTAATTCCCGAGCTTCTTTCCTTTGACAGACAGCTTGCCTCCAGTCGTGCGCCGATCAATCGCCTTTAACGTGTTGGGTAAATGCAGACATAATGCCCTCTGCAGCCATCCGATGGGCGTCCTACGCAAAGCCGGGAGCTGTCCGAATAAGGCAATGAAGGTTATGAGGGAGATGACAAGGATGCCGATGAGGATCTTGCGGACGACAGACATGCTTGGTCGCGGTAGTCTCGCATAGCAAGCTTGTGCCACGAAGTCTACTGTTCGATATATTGCTGTTTTTTGTCGTGGCTGTCAATCGATTGTGGAAAGTCGGTAACGATCCTGGTGGACGCACTGAGTTCAAACGTCGTGCTTGCTGTGCCTGGCGTAGATGCGGGCAGCCGTGCGTGGTGGCAAGTCCAAACGATGGTGATTGAGCCTGCAATTCTATTGTTCTTCGACGATTCGAACGACCACAATATCAGTGAGTTTCAATCAATTTCAATCAAATACTGGCGAAGATGCATTATTATCGAATCATCAATCTGGTCAGTCAGCCAGGGTGTGTGATCGGCAGGCAGCTGTGAAGCAGCTCCGGCGCAGCGCAGCGCCTCCGCGCGTGCTCAACTTCTCGCGTCGCGGGCCCATCTAAAGAACATCCAGACCAACAACCACCCGAATACCCTCTACCACGCGTGTCGCGTACCACAACTCGCCACCATGGCCGCCGAAGGGCTTGTCGTCACGCAGGCAAACGACGCGACGCCCAACATCGGCACCCTCTTCGCCGGCAAAAGCTTCCTGGTCGTCCAGCGCGTGCCCATGCGCACCAACTTTCTCGAGCGCATTCGTGCCAATGGTGGCCGCATCGTGCGCCTCGAGTCGCAGGCAGACTACATCATCGCCGATCATGTCCGCAACGATTGCCCGCCTACAAGCTTAAGCTACACCTTCATTGAAGCTGCCATCACCACAGGCGCACTACCGGACATCAACCACCACCGCGCTGGACCCGCACCGGGCATCGTGCGAACTGCTGGAAGTACCGTCGCCGCGCCAAAGGCTACGAGAACCGCGTTTACCGTGCAGGATGACCGCGACTTGTGGAATTGGGTGCATCACTACAAGAGCTTGGGCGCGCATGCTGTGAAGGGAAATGAGATCTACAAACAGCTGGAGGCCGTCAACCCAAGGCACACCTACCAGTCGTGGAGAGATCGATACGTCAAAAGGCTTATCAACAAGCCTCCAGAGGGTGTGGATCTGTCGGAGAATGCTGGTACTCCAACAGTGCAACCTGGAACCGCACAAACACATCGTCCTGCTGTCGATGGTACGGTCGAAGATGAGGTTCACGAGCAAGAACCTGAGGAAGCTGAGCTTGATCCTGATGTTGTCTTTCTGCTGGAGAGCATGGAAGATATCTTGAACATCCCAGCGGAAGACCTGGATACTGTGTGGGCATCTTTGGCCGATGAGGAGTCGTCCTCTCACCTCAGTGCCGACCAGTGGAAACGTTTGTACGAGGAACAGGCGTTGCCCACATACGAGGCTAGACAGAGGAAGGAGAAGCGGGCAAAGACTGCATTGCCAGTGAAACGAAATACTCGCGTGGTCACGCCTGAGCCACCAGAGCCGAATGCTGAGCCGACAACACCAGAACTGGTCGCAATGAGGGCGAGGGCCGCAAAAGAAAGACAAGCATCACCTTCAGTCAACCAAAAACGCAAACGTCAGACAGCCACTCCGCAAGGCAACACGAATGGACGCAAACGTACCAAAGGTGCTCAGCCGGAGGTCTCCACGGATGGACGCCCAGCTGTCGACACAACGAACGTTATTGAGCTGGATTTGGAGAATGGAGATGAAGATGGCGAGAACACCGCTGAGCTTGCACTGCCCGGTGAAGAGGTTTTGCCAACTTCAGAGCTGAACCGGGCGGCAAAGGCTCAATTGATTGCCGAAGCCAGTTCAAGGCAGCAGTCTCAGCAACAGACACAGAGTGGCTCCAGAATCGAGAATGCACAAGTTGCGAATCAAGCAAATGGACAAGGCAAAGCGATCTCAGGTCTTCAGCTGACAGAAGAAAACTTGGCGCACCAGCAAGCAGCACATGGCGAGAAAGTCACGCGGGCTCCTGACCTTAAGGAAACCAATGACAACCTGAGCGACTACGCCGACTACCTGCAAGACCTTGTAAAAGGCCAAGCGGCAAAACGATCAGCGCAAGCCGATGTAGGAGAAGGTGCTAACGGGGCTGAACAAGATTTAGAGCTGGAATCCGATCGGGAATTGACTCCTGTAAACGATGCACAAAACGGCCAAGTCCAGGACAACCGTACCACCAACGCCAATGGCAATACTAACGACCATCAAGGCCTGGACGAGGATATGAACGATGACATCCAGATTGACCTCACTCTGGCTGAACCGGAAGGCGGCTTCAACTTCTCTTCACAGGATGAGGCACAGCCAGACGGCATACCCGCTCAAAATATTTGGGAACCGCAGCAATCGCCGTCATTCGCCCAGACTGCTGTCAACGACCAAACTACCGAGGAAGGAGCCATGAATTTCTCAAACCTGCCCGAAGACGTAGAAATGGAAGAGGCGCCAGTTGGAGCTTTCGCTCCAGTCGATCACACAGCTCTCGACACCCAGGCGATCTATGCTACAGGACAGCAGCAGCCAGACTTCAGTTTCCCATCACCGCCACTTCCAGATGTCGAAGAGGAAGCGGATCTTCCCACCGATCCTCTCACAAAGCCCACCCAATCGCAGAATCCCACAACCAACCACACAGCATCGTCCCGCCAGCGCAACGCATCAGCAACACCAAGAAAACTAAGACAGCTCCCCACAAACAAAGAGCCCGAGACTCCCGAATCAGAGTCCGTCGACGCTTTCATCACTCGCCTCACGGCAAAGGGCTGCTCTCCGGCTTTGCTCCAAGACGCTCTGTACCGTACTTCTGCACAGCTGAAGGCCACCGAGGTCGTCGCTATGTATGGGAAGCTAGGCCTCCCAACTCCGGACATCCCCGAGATCTGCGGAAGACGATGCGAAGGTCGGTACTACGGATGCGAAGATTTTCAAAGAGCTTTGCGAGAGGAAGGGCTGGGAAGAGTATGATCTGAGATTGAACTTTTTGCAAGAGTGGAATGCGAATCAGTAGTCCATGAAGGGGGTTGGACGCGCATAAGACCAGTCGCTAGAGTGGTGTGGTTTTTTGAAGGTGTGTGGATGATGAGTGACACGGCCGTGGCTTTTGGACGGGTGTATATCGGCACGACATCATTAATGTATAGAAGTCTAAGTTACATTCATATTCTCCGACCATGGCTTTACGTCTCTATCTAGTTTCTCTGTTCAATCAATACTGTCTATAAGTGGCAATGAGTATGACGAGAGACGCTTGTCTGTGAGAGACAGAAGTATCCAAAACTTGCTATGGAGCTTTTGGTCTCTATTGGTGCACTGATCGCCACACGTACAAACCACACCATCACAGCGATCCTCTACACCACATACATGTATCAGGACAATTGTATCTGTCCATTTCAATATCGAGCACAAGCACTTCCATGAACGCCGAAAGGACATGGTGCACGCGTGGATTTGGGACCCTAACCCTAACGTCAATTGAAGCGGAGTTCGCGTCGCCCGAATTCACTTCCACCGATCGCACCTTCCACATCAACAACGAAACGGCCGCACCTTCCCTAACATCAATTTGATGTTGGCTCGCTCTGCTGCTACCGTCGCCATTGGAGGAGACGATGGCTATTGGCTCGGGATCACGGGCGCTAGCGGGTGTTCACCGCGGTTTCGACCTCATCTCCCAAAATGTCAGCTCAGACTGGGAATTCGATATCTACCTGAGAAATGATGTTCCGAAGACTTCGATGACGATTTCGTATCAAAAAGTCAGAAGCTCGAGGACCGTAGGCCCTATCATCTAGCAATGTACATCATCTATCTTCCACACTTTTCATCTTATTTCCTCTCAAGATTCCCATGCAGCGTGTGCTGCTTGATGAAGAAACTCGACAGCGCTGCTAGCGTCGCGAAACCCAGCGCAGCAACCCAGACGCCGCGGAACGACTCGATGTAAGCCTCCATCACGCCCTCGTACCACCCCTCAGGCAATCGGTGAATTTCGTCGACCGAGTCGCGGATGCGTCCAATCTCTTCTTCTGCTCCGGGAAGCCCACCAAAGCGGCTTTGCAGACCTCCCTTAAGCAAGTTCTGGAAGATGGCGGAAGAGATGGTGATACCAATCGTGGAGCCAGTGGAGCGGAAAGCGTACGACGCGGAAGTTATGACTGCTTGGTGCTTGTGTTCCACGGCTGCGATGAGGGCGATCAGGGTGACGGTGAGCATGCTGCCGTAGGCTGTTCCGCCCATGAAAAGGTAGAAGAAAGGCGCGACTTGGTTGACGTCTCCGCTGAAAGTGGCGAGGATTGCGGCCATGGAGGCCAGACTGAGCACTTGCATGCCGAGATTCCAGAGTCGGTATTTACCTGTTGCGCGCATGATGATGCCTGTGCTAAGTGAGCCGAGGGCTGTTCCGGCGGACTGCGGGATGAGGCGTGCTCCAGCGGCGGTGGAGCTCAGAGAGAGCACGGTCTGGAAGTAGATGGGAACGTAGTAGAGGATTGCGAAGACGGCCATGGTGATGAACCAGTTCGTGAGGCAGGCTGCTGCGACGGTTTGTTTGGCAAGTAGGCGGACAGGGATCACGGGCTCAGAGGCTACGCGATCTTCGATGAAGATGAAGACGAGAAGCGACACCAGCGAGAGCGGAAGCGTGGTTAGCACGAGAGGGTGTGACCAGGGGACTATGTTGCCGCCGGAGTTGAGGCCCAGAAGTAGCAGTACCAGGGTTACGCTGAGCGCGAAAGAGCCGAGGAAGTCGACACGGCGGATCTTCGAGGTGTCGGATTCTTTAATGGGCACCTTGACCGTGAAGTAGCTCAAAATGCCAGCAAAGATGATGAATGGCACTTGGATCAAGAAAGCCCAGCGCCAGCCGATTGAATCGTGGATAGCACCACCAAACAGACCTCCGAGACCCATTCCAGTTCCGTAGACAATGTTGCCAATGCCTTGCCAGATGCCGCGCTTCCTCAATGGCACCAGATCCGAGCCGACGAAAGTGGAGATCGTGTTCAAGCAACCTCCTCCAGCTCCAGCCACCAGCCGTCCCATGATAATGACCCACTCTTCAGTCCAAGACCGCACATCAGTGTACCAATAGCGAAGAAGGTGCTCGCAAACACCAGTCCTGCCCTACGACCGTAGATATCCGTGAGTTTCCCCGACAAAGGCTGGAAAGCCGCGTTCGTAATCAAATAACCAGAAGCCAGCCATGAGAAGAGCGTGAAAGAGTTGAAGCTCGCACTAATAGGTCCGGAAAGAGTTGCTACAATCGTGGAATCTAGTAGAGAACCATTATCAGCGTAACGATCCTCCTACACCGTGTCCAATCTTGGTAAGCCGAATACACATACCAAGCGCCGCAAAAAACGTGCCCAACCACAGACTGCCCATCGTCAACACCAGCTTCCTCGTACTAGGCTCGTCCGCAACAGGCACAACGCCCGCATCGTGTTCCCTCCTCTCTTGTCTTGCCTGCGCTTCCAGCGCTTCTGTATCCTGCTCTTCGCATGCTTCTCCATTGCTGTGCCTGTGCAGCAGCGGCGAGCGTTCGTCTACCGGCTCCGGTTCCACAACCTGGAGGGACTTCTTAGAGGTGCTCCCTGATCCCGACATCCTTGCTGCGGCTCCAGCAGTATTGAGGTGTTCTATTAGAGGGTTGTAGTAGACATTGGATGAGATTCGGAGAGTAAGACCGAAGCTAAATATGACGTTCGCCGGCAGGACCCGCTTGATTGTTACGAACCGAGTTCGGCGTTGCTTGTCATGCCTGGTATGCCGAATTCCGGACATTGGATATGGACGAATTAGGCAGGTGCGCATACGCATGTGAGTGAAGATATCAGATGCAGGTCATGTGGACACGTCTGTACATACACCTGAATGCTTTGCACCTCTTGTGTGAGCATATCCGTTGTTACTCCCAAATTATGTGTACTACCCGAGAGGCGCAATCCGGAGTACAACAATTCTCTTGTAAGGTTCATGCTACGACTACGGCGGACAGACACAGGGATGATGATGGCAGCCAGTGAGAGACTCTAGTCAGGATAACGAGGGTCAATTTTACACGAGTATTGAAGGTCGTTATATACAATTAAAAGAGATACTATAATATACTGGTATATGACATGATCCGCTCTGGATCTCAAAGCATGTAAAGGGCCACAGATAGCAATGCAAACGTCAAGGACGCCGGACTCCATTTCATAGCGCCGGAACCACTGCTATCGGTACTTGTGGTGGCTGCTGCGCCGTCAGAGCCTGTCGTTCCTGTCGACTGTGCTCCAGATGATGATCGTGTAGCACCTGCGCTCTGTGCATTGGTGCCAGCTCCGGACTCCGAGGACGTGTCTGACGACCCATCCGCCTTGACTATGCCCTGCGATGCGGCAGTGACCATCATGCCATCGACTCGGACAGCAGAGCCACCTTGTGAGATTGTGTAGGTTTTGCTCGAATCTGAAAGCACCCAGTTGCCGCTTGCATCCTGCGAGCCTGTGATGGCTTTGTTGCCGGCAGTAAGAACACTGTTGGATCCATGCATAGTAACAAGCCCTTGCGATGCTGCAGTGATCATGACCCCGTCTACTTGAACAGCAGTGCCGCCTTGTGAGATCATGTGAGTAGTTGATGAATCGCCGATCGCCCATTTGCCGCTTGCATCCTGCGAACATGTGATGACTTTATTGCCGATAGTAAGGGCAGTGTTGGTATCATGAACCTTAACGAGCCCATTGGAGCCGGCAGTCAGCGTGGCCGAACCGACATCGACGGCAGGGCCACCTGGCGATACTACTTGCGTCGAAGATACACCGGGAACATGCCAGTTGCCCTGGCTATCTTCTGTGCACTGTACGACTGTGTTTCCGATAGTGATGATGGTGGTATGGACATTTACTTGGGTAACTCCGCCTCCATTAGAGTTTCCAGCGCCTGACTGCCCAGCACCGTTGTTGGAGCCCGAGTTGCTGTCAGAGTTTGAGTTGCTGTCGGAGCCTGAGTTGTTGTTAGTGTCAGAATTGCTGCTAGAGCCTGAGTTGCTGTTGGAGCCTGGGTTGGTGTCAGAGCCGGAATTGCTGCTAGAGTCTGAGTTGCTGTCGGAGTCTGAGTTGCTGCCAGAGCCTGAGTTGTTGTCAGAGCCGGAATTGCTGTCAGAGCCGGAGTTGTTATCGGAGCCTGAAGAGCCGGACCCATCGTTAGAGCCATTATCATCAGATCCCGAACCACCATAGCCACCAGTCTCCGGAAGAGCAGTAAAATGCTGGCGTGCTGACGTGGTATCACCATTTGATGGGTCAGTAGGCACCTTGATTCCAGTTGGTCTTGCTGGCTGAGCGCCATAGCTGTTGATCGGGCTAGCGGGTGTACTTTCTGGGGCGTCCGACTCTCCACCAGGTGCCGTCGGAACTATCAAATTTGCTTCCGGTGTCAATGCGATCGGCGGGTCCCACACACCATCGGGATGAATAAGGCAGCCGTCTCCCCAGATGCTAGCGATAGCTTTTGTCATGGTTGCAGGCGGCAAGAGCTGTGGCTGGTAGTTGTCCCAGATGGTCATTTGCTCTTTCGTAAGGTTCCAGAACGGAGCCTGCGCAAGCACGGCGGCATTGTTCAAGCCACCAAAGTAGGCTGCAGCAGGCACCTCTTGGTAGCAAGAATCTCCTTGACCATCAGCAATGGTTACGTTAGTGGTGTTGGTGTCCATGCAGAAGTAGTTGAGATCTGCAAAGTTGAATCGGTGGTGCGAGAATAAAGCTCGGTAGCCGCGTACAGAAGTCACTTCTTCGGGTCGGACTGGAATGATCGTATGAGCGATGGTAGTACCGCAACCATCAACGCGGCTCAAGTATGCAAGAGACACTGCAACCGTGGGCGAGGTGATTGTGATACCCTCCGTGATGAAGGAGTTGGGCGGTCCTGTTGGGGACGCAGTGATCGTGGAAGCTGTTTTGTTGCAAAGGTTACCGCCAGAAGCAGTGGTGACCGGCCAGAACATGACCCTTGCACTCGAAGCCGCGATCAGGCAATTGTTACATTGCTGTCCCTGAGAATTGGTAGAGTATGTCACGGTAGAGGAAGGAGTGACCGTGCACAAAGGCCCTCCGCCAGTCGCCCAGCCCTGCGATTTCAGCACACTAGATAGCGAGCTGTCGTAGGACTTGGACAACACTTTACAGTCGCTGGGTTGAATAGAGCAAGGCGTCGGTGTCGGATATGCATGATTTGGTGCGGAATCGGTGATTGTGTTCGTCCAAGCTACAGTGGTTGTATAATTTCCACCGCGTGAGGTCGAAGTATGACCCACAACACGCGGATGTCCATCACATAGAGTGATCACAGACGTGACTTTTGTGGTGCCAGGCTTCTGTACAGTCTCTGTGAACGCGCTTGAGAATGTCGAAGTGCTGACGATGTCGTTACTCCACTGCCAGTCAAAGGAAGAACTGCTCCACGCCTGGAGAGCAGCTGCGCAACTAGATGCGTATTCTGGTCCTGTGCCGGTGGTCGCTATTGCTGGTATGCCGGTCTGCTGTGTGGATCCATTGTCCATTCCGAGTCCAGAAGCAACATATCCGCCAATGTTGCCATTTTGTGATGTTGGTGAAGGCGACGCCGAATCTGCTAGTACGTGTTTATCCAGCAGGCAAAATGCTAGAGCAAGAAGCGAAGGTGGCAAAGAAAGAAACATGTTGCACCACAACGACGCCACCAGTACTCTGGCGCGGCCTAGATCAAGGAACGAACGCAGGAAGAATAGATTGCAAACTGACAAGGGAGACAGCAAGCGAAGACACTAACCTACTCACTGGCCTGGGGAGTTGGGGCACATGCTCAGACGGTGCCGGGAACTAGTACGAGGCATGACGATGTGGTTGACAGCAAAGCCGGATCGCGAAGTGCCCAAGGGCAGAAAACGGTCTGTCTGCGGTGCTAAAGTCTGGTAGGCGCAAAGTTTCAGGAGCTCTCTCGTGTTCGCCAGACTTGCACTTGGCGTAGATCTTGCCCATAAGTCTACCTACCTAACGCTTGTGTTGGTATCTTTCGACGCATTAACCAGCAGCTGTGGGATTGCAAGCTGAAACGCTTACCAGTGAGAGGCCAAAGAATGCCTGAGTTACGCGGTCACTAAGATGCTGGTCCCCACGAACATGAAATCGATGTCACTAAGGAAGCTGTCGAGAGATGCTTCACGCAGACTTGTGACGAGTGGCTGTCAGTGGCGAATTAGGGTTTGCAGATCGGCCGGGAGGAGGCAGAGCCGCATCTGTGCTATTTTCAAGCTGTATGTCTCACGGTGTGCGTACGTATGTACTCGTATCTTCACATGAACACAAATACTGTCGAAAATCATGCAATGGGAAAGAAAAAAGGATTGAATGTGACATATGTTGTGAAGTCGCCAAAGATACGATTCACTTGTGCCTTGTAATATCTCTCAGATTGAAATTACCTATCAAATATAATCCCTGCGATCTCCATACTAGCCGTAAACCATTGAAGGGCAGAGCTGCAGCGTAGAAGAGTCGTCCTGAGGCAAACGGAGATGTCAAGCTGCAACTAGGAGGTACGCACGACTCGCAGAACCGTTGGACAAGGGACACCCTTGATGTCTCCGCGTGCTCCGAAATGGAAATTCTGAGCATAAAGTCTGCGCACGTATCTCGACAGACAGGTTGTTGCTACAATAACGAATGCTGAAGGCAGGACTATCGTAAGAATTTTTTGACTTTTCGGGCGATCTCTATGATCTCTATGAGATGTGACATAGCATGTATACATGTGCCTGCCGGTACAAGCACGATAAGATGTCGAGGCATGCACTTCATGTATTGTAGTATCTCAGCGGGAATAGTTGTGCTTGTAATAACGAAAGTCGAAGGTAGGAGTTCCCTGGAATTTCGGAGCGTCCCCTATGATCTTTACAAGGTTTATACATATTTCTGCTTAGACGAGCATAATGCGACATCAAGGCATGCGGTTCATCTCAACGAAGATGATTGTTCTTGCATTCAATAAAAGCGAAGATAGTGCTTTACTAGCAATGTTGCGTTGCGCACTCTACATATCGTATCTCAGCGGGAAATCACAGACGTTCGACCACTTCAGCATGCCCATGAAATGCTCAAGCAGGGCGAGTGTTTACGAGCGAGCCATAACTTCACATTGCTCTAGTCACTATTCACAGAGTCTACACACAGCATCTCAGCGGCAGATGCCCTCGATCATAAACGAAGGTCAAAGACAGGACTTTATCAGTGCTTGATCCATATTCAGGTGTCCTCCATAGCCCCTACAAAATTTAGTCGGAGACTTCTACCTAGTTCCGCCGGTATTGGCATACTCGCTGATACTACCATAATACGATTCCGGGGCGTGGGCGATTTTCTGAGCTGAGTCCTGTATCTCTTTACCAAATGGTTTCATTTCTATGAAAGCATCCCAGCAACAACAATAACAATCATGGGCGTCTGGTTCCAGGCCGCAGAATCGCTGGCCCCCCTACTCGATAATCAAGTGATAGAGCTACTACCATTGACTTAAGAGACTGTAAGCACCATATATTACTGGGAACGCATGTCTCAATCCTGGAGATGATTAAATCGGTGCTGCTTCGATGGAATGAGCACAAGCTTACAAACGATAGTGATGCGGAGGTCCAGATCTGGCGAACCTCGAACGTGCGACCGCACTTGATCTTGAACGTAAAGCAGCTTAAGGACGGCCTTTCCTTCTCCGAATACAACACCCACAAGAAGTCCACCCTAGTGGTGGCAAGAAGTGCGGAGAGGACGCCTATGCCAGGCGCACCACTATGCGCGTAGCTATGCATCGAGCGCGTAATTATTGTCGAATACCCGTACAAGAAGGCGCTGCTACTATCAGCGGCATTTGCAACAAGAGCTTAGGAGACATGAGTTACTGTTGCTACTAGGAAACTCTCGGCTGTTGACTTCACGTTGTCTACAGTGTCTGTGATAGCAGCACACTCTGCTGTCTGTAAGTCAAGTGAGAACGAATAACCATAGCAATTGGGATTCGGGGTCGGTATGCTCTGGTCAACTCCTCTGACGATATTGTTCGACAATCCTCTGAAGTATGCTCGAAAGTGAGGCGGACTGTATATCAAGACAAAACAATCATCTGCCTTGATGGAAAAAGGCAAAAGGATAGCTTCTGCCCGGGGTCGAACCGGGGACCTTACCCGATTTGAATCGGTTTTCCGTTCATCACCTTGCCTTGCGGCTAGATGTGAAGGGTACGTGATAACCACTACACCACAAAAGCGATGACGAGGACAGACTAATTGTCAATATATAGCTCACGTCTTAGCCGCCGTGGCGAGGCTCTGCGGCCCTCAACTTGAGGCATCTTCGCGTTTAAGGAAGTGTGACCAAGGTGACCCTTGGACAAAACACACACATGGAAAGAGATGGGAATCATGATCAAATCGTTCTCATTAACATCAATGGAACGTTAATCCCGCCAGAGGCCTCTATCAGGAGTGTCATGCTTCGCACGCCTAGCCCATGACTTTTCACGCGGTCTCACTCTTCGGCTCAGCAGACACAACTGTCACTTCCTGCTCAGCCGCGAGCACGCTCGTCTCCTTCATGAAAGGTACGCGGCCACCCTTCTCCGAGTGCCTCATCCAAGCAAAGCTGATCATGACGACCACCCAGTACAGGTTGTACGACAAGACTGAACCGTAGGTCGCCGAGTTGGTCCAACCGAAAAGCGAGTTGAAGATGCCCCATCCGCCTCCACCATTGATCTCTGGAGAGCAGCAATTGACATGCCAGACGCTCTGTCTGATGTCGTAAGAGCCCGGGCCTGTGCCGGTCTCGCCTGCATCACCGCCGATAACGTGGTTCCAAGCGTTGTTCTCGAAGAACCAAATCGCCTTGGAGAAGAGGCCGGCTGCAACGAGGTATAGTAAGCAGGTACTGACGACCAGGAAGACTTGGAGTTTGGCTGTGTTGCCGCCGCTGTGAAGATGTTAGACACACTGACGAAAGTTTAGCTCAGCCATCCTTACCGATAGATCAGGTAGCCGACCAAGCAGCCCGCTGCCAGTCCGCAAACGACAGCAAGTGGAAAGGCCGTGGCCGGTAGACCGAGACCGACGCCTCCGATGAAAACCACAGCTTCGAGTCCCTCACGAAGCACAGTGATGAAGGGAAGCAAGAACATTGCATACTTCTCACACCATTGCTTGAACCGAGTACCAGCACTGCCTTTGATCTTCTGATCATTCTTTGCCAGGGCTTGTGCTATCTTGACTCGCCACTTATCTTGTAACTTGGAGACGCGCAGTAATGCAGCTCCCATGAGTGAGATGATGAGTGCCGCGCGTGAGAGACCGAAGATACCTTCCCAAAGGTCTTCAGTCTTTGCGAAGTGGTCTTTGCCGAAGCCGTAGAATGCTCCAATGAGCCCGCCGCCAATGATCAAACAGATCACGAGTCCAAGACCGACACCGAGCCAGACTTGTTTGACGAGTCGCTTGTATACGGCTTTGTCATGCTCAGGACCGAGAGTCTGCTTCAAGAATGCGAGAAGAACTGAGACGATAATGCTTTCCAGACATTCGCGAAAGCAGATGAAGAAGACTGTCATTGGTCAGTCGGTTGAAAGCTTAATTGGGCTCGATTTATTCGAACCTGGTACGGCAAACACATTTGGTGCCATTGTCGTCGATTACCTCAAATTGCGTTGCAACTGAATGTTGTTCATCCAACACAAGGATGTTGCGATAATAAGATCAGAAAATCTGATAAGCGCGACGAGGAGCGACAAGGCGTCGCTAAATGCCCAAGCATGGACAAGCTTTGCGGAAGTGGGGCTATCACGAGCTGTAAACATGAGCTGGGGTTCTGGCCTCGGTCTAGCGCAGCCATTGTCGGCTAATCAGATCTTCAACCCAATGGCAGGTGAGTAGGGCACCAGTGGTCTGATCTTCTTATCTTTTTCTGGTCCGCACGCTGCAGATCGGATCATCTGATAAGCAGAGAACCTCGTGAGTTTCAAGCCCATGTTGTACTAGGCGTCCCTCTTTTCCGTATACCCGTGTCGCGATGTCGGATGGTACCATTCTTCGCAATGCTCGTTCCGCCCCTCGACGATGTTGCTCAGCGCTTTGAATCCGCCGCGCGCGCACGATGAATTCGTGCCCGAGTGATCCCGCCCGATTTCCTGCAAGATCAATGGTCAGTCACCGTTTCGTTTGCGAGAAGCATAGCTCCGAGACTTGTACACTCGTACAGCCCTCCATGCGGCATATACGGCTCTTGAGCGGCAGCATCCTTGCAGTGGCTTGCTCGCTCGGACTCCATCTGTCGCGAAGCTTCCTGCAACCAAGCTACTGCCAATGAACGTGGCCAAAGGCTTCGCGTCCCTTCGCTGTGACTGGACTAGACCCGTACTGGTATGCACACGACCATCCTGCGAGAAAGTAAGAGTGCTTGAGCGGTCCAGTCACTTGCAGACACGGGTGTCGCCGATCGCCAAAGCCTGGCGTAAGTGAGGTCTGACTCCGATTTCTCATCTTATCAATCTCATACCTTTGCATGCCCACGACAACCACCAGGTTTGAAGATATCGCTAGAATTGCGATCACAACCTCACGGCCTTGGTCTGAACACTGTGCGCCGTTGGTATGGCCAGGTTATCACAGCGCATTCTGACGGGCATCGCCACCCTTGCCACAGCGGCGAGTGCAGCTACAGTCACACTTGATTGGAACATCACATGGGTCCGAGCAAATCCAGACGGCCTGGCTGAGCGTCCTGTCATCGGTATCAATGGGCAATGGCCAATCCCTTTGCTCAACTTTACGAAAGGTGATCGAGTCGTCGCAAACGTGCACAACCAGGTGAGATCGGATCAAGCTGTGCATGCCTCTTGCACGACTAATTCTTTTAGCTCGGCAATGAAAGCACTAGCATCCATTTCCACGGCCTCTTCCAAAATGGTACCAACTCAATGGATGGCCCAGTTGGTGTAACGCAGTGCGGTATCGCTCCAGGCTCGAGTATGACCTACAACTTCACAATCGACCAGCCCGGAACGTATTGGTACCACTCTCACTCACGTGGTCAATATCCGGACGGACTTCGTGGCCAGTATGTGATCCACGATCCCGACAACCCCTACAATTCGCAGTACGACGAAGAAGTCGCGATCAGTCTGTCAGACTGGTATCACGATGAAATGCCCGGCCTCCTCAAGAGCTTCATCAGTGTGTCCAACCCGACAGGAGCCGAGCCAGTACCCAATTCAGCTCTCATGAATGATACGCAGAATTTCACCATGGCTGTTCGCCCGGATACGACATACTTCTTCCGCCTCACCAACGTAGGCGCTTTCGCTGGGCAGTACTTTTGGATCGAGGCCATGACATGACGATCATCGAAGTTGACGGTGTGTACACGGAGCCGGCAAAGACCAACATGATCTACGTGACTGCGGCGCAGCGCTACGGCCTTCTCGTCACTACGCGAACGATAGCTCGGAGAACTTTGCCATGGTTGGAAGCATGGATACGGTGAGATTGATAATCACCGAGCATATGATGTAACGCTAATCAATTATAGGATCTCTTCGACTCAGTTCCCACCGGCCTTAACACCAACGTCACTGGCTGGCTCATGTACGACGAGAAAGCACCAAAGCCGACTCCCGCCCTCCTGGACACTTTCGAACCATTCGACGATTATACGCTGGTGTCACAAGACGGCCTCGAGATTTTTGATAACGTTGACTACTCGTTCAACCTTGACATGAAGATGGACAACCTTGGCGACGGCGCAAACTAGTGAGTCTTCAACCATCCAGTGATCGTGCATTATCTTACTGAACGTGTAGCGCTTTCTTCAACGACATCACCTATGTCGAACCCAAAGTGCCATCCCTATACTCCGTTCTCACGACGGGCGAGGCGGCCACAAATCCCGCGATCTACGGCCGAAATTCGAATGCGTATGTCCTTGAGAAAGGCCAAGTTGTCGAGATTGTTCTCAACAACGGTGATACGGGCAAGCACCCGTTCCATCTGCATGGACACAACTTTCAGGTCGTTTGGCGGTCCGAAGAAGACGCTGGCTCCTACGATCCAAACAATCACACCGCTTTCCCATCGGTACCAATGCGTAGGGATACATTTTATGGTGAGGCCGCAAGGCAACTTCGTGGTGAGATTTGTTGCCGACAACCCAGGCGTTTGGTAAGTATTGAACGAGGTACATACGTTGAGATGTATTGCTAACAAGTGACAGGTTTTTCCACTGGTATGCAAAATAATTCCTCCTGATCAACTAATAAAGCTAACACCAATCAGCCATCTTGACTGGCATCTCGCATCAGGCCTCGCTGCCGTGATGGTCGAAGCTCCTCAGGAGCTTCAACGCACATTGAGCATACCCGAAGACCACCTCCAAGCCTGCCGTGACAGTGGCACGCCGACACGAGGTAACGCTGCAGCAAACACCATTGACCCGCTGAACCTCAAAGGCGAAAACAAGAGCCCAGCGCCGCTTCCTAGGGGCTTCACAGCCAGAGGAATTGTTGCCTTGGTGTTCAGCTGTCTGAGCGCTTTCTTGGGTATGGGTGTCATCACCTGGTAAGTACAGACCATCCAGAGAAGGCAAGAACGGACAGACGCTGACGATTCAAACAGGTACGGCTTGGCGCCTGTGAAGGCATAGATCGTTGCTACAAGGTGGCTCCTGGTAGGAGCTGCGTACCGCAGGACTCTGGAGACAGATGTGGCACATGTAGAACTATCAGTGCGATGCTACCATGCAGCAGTCAGTCACCGCTGGAAATGATCTGGTGCACGAGGAAGCTTTCAAGGCCGTCGGTTTCAAATAACATTCGCATGCGATTTTACATACACCCTACCTTGGCGACGAACATGTTGCTTAATGGAGCGCTGCTTTCGTAAAGCGTCCTTTAGTTCCAACCCAGCATTCTCCACTTAATCTAGACATTCTCGACCAAGTATTGATAATCCACACAAGAATACCTTTTTGTACATTCCTTACCTTTCGAGATCACCAACAACATCGAACAAGCAGGTGAGGCTGATGTAGCACAAGGGAATTGGGGCAGTCCAGCTCCGAGCAGCTGTATACGACGGAATGTGAGATCTTGATACGTCCGATCGTATTCCAAAACCTTCATATCGTCAGCGATCACACCACGAGTATCACAACTGTGAGATTGCGGACTTGGCCAACATCTCCATTGGCTCTGAGGTCAGCTAGCAGCTTCCTTTCTTGGAATTGCTGTGCTACCTCGCTGCTTTAATGCTTTGTCGACCATGTATCGCGCAGCAGTTTGTTGTCACTTGTAATGTAGAACTCAGTCGTTCGTGTGGAAAAGGAGGAGCTACGGTCAACGATGAAGCTGTGTGTATTCAAAGCCTTACAGTAAAATTTGAGTCGTGTCCAAGCGCTTCATGAACGAATGCCAGGGTAGCCATTTTGCAAATAATTACATGTAGTAGTCCTTGACAGCACACCTTCGATTCTTTTCGGTCCAATTATTTGAGCTCACTCTACATATCATGGGCAACCGCAAACGATGTATGATTGCTCTCGGTGCGGTCTATTGCTGGGTGCGCTCGGCGATTAAGGCCGTCCACGCATGAGCATCGATGAAACAACAGCTGAACCAACATTTACACCGATCTGCAAGGCGTGAACAGCGGTGAAATTTGAGTGGCATCGTTCTTCCAACGAAATACGGCCTCGGCCTTGTGAGCAGCTGAAGACGTTTCACGGTAATCCTACTTGTGCCTTGGAATGATCAAGACCGAGCATAGGTGTCGTGGAGGAATGTATAAAAGATGTGTTCTACCCACATCTCAACGGCTTCTCCCACCCTTGCAAACACAGCCCACAAGCCGATTGTGACCAATAGCAAGCAAGACCAACGCATCAACACAACTTGTTCAAAATGAAGACCTCCTCCATCCTCGCCACCATCGCCAGCATGCTCTCGCTCGGCATCCAGCAAGTCTCAGCTAAATGTTATGGCGACGGTGCAACCTGGCCCAACAAAGAAGAGGCCCGCAACTTCGTCTACGAAGCCTGCCACAACGAGGGCGGCATGTTCACGGGCAACTACGCTCCGCTGCAGCTGAAAGCCATGTGTCCGAGATCTGGCAACCTGGGAGTCGAGTTCGTTGTTCAGAACCAGAATAGAGATACCAGCTTTGATCTGGGCGACGATGACTGCTCGGAGAGACTGAATGACGAGATTTTCGGGTGTGAGCATGGTGGCGAGTCAGTTGTTGCGGGCTGGTACTTCCGGTAAGTTGCGTCGTAGCATGTATGGCTCGAGAGCGAAGTAGACTAACATACTGAATAGCGCAAGGCCTGGTGTCTGCTAGTCGCTCTCCTTGGTGAGCCCCATTATCCATACCAAACCTCATGGCAGATGGTAGGTGCCTGCCGAAAAAGAAGCTATGTGGAGAGTTCAGGCCGACCCTTCTCTTTGGGCCCAGACTAGGAGGTACGCATTTGGCATTTTATGGAATAGTGAGATATGTCAGCAGATATCAGTCGTTACCGTCAATAGTCTTTTCACTATGCTTCTTGTCTCCGAAGACATCATGCAAACCAATCGGCGGCTGGCGCCTTCGACCATGTTGTTGTCTGTCAAGTTCCCGTTCAAGCGCCGCAGAAAGACGGTCTAGAATCCATTCTGCCTCAGACTTGCTGCTCATAAGTGGCGAATCTTTTGACAACCATGTCCAGTTGTGTAAGAATCCGTTTGTTTGTGCGCGACGTGGGTGTCGCTGATGCTCGTGTCCTGAGTGCTTCTTTTCGGGATTCTCTACGTGAGTTGAGTCTGGAATGGCGGTTTCTTCGCTCGATGATTTGTTCGCGGAATGTGTGGCCCCATCAGCACCCGAGGTGTCATTGTCTTTATTTGTGCTATCGTCTTTCGGATGAATTCTTTCAGCGGCGTCTTCAGCAAGTAAATCGTGTGTATTCTCCGTGGTCTCCATAGCCTTGGGTATTAGTCTAGCGGGTGCCATGTCGTCACGACCCTTGTGATGATCTTCATTGCCGATCAAATATCAAGAAATACTCCCATTCCCCAGCTGTATTGCTTTGGCGGCGATGTATTGAGATCCTTTTGCACGCTTCGACTCTCGCGAGCCAACACATAGTGGTAGAATTTGATGTCGTTGCCCAGCCGGTCGCCATCATTGGTTCGAGCTACTCCGGTGACATGTGTCCTAAGCCTCTCCGCAAGACGGTCTCTGACCACACTGTCAAAAGTGCCTGGATGCTCTGTGTCCTTCTTTCCTTTCGGGATGTCGCCAAGTATACCAGGTAGGTGATGTCTGGCACACTACTCTGTGCCCAGTCCACCAAGCGCTTGACTGACATTCTGAACCCAGCCCGGAAGCCTTGTTCCCCTGGTAGAACAGTCACGGCACCGATCCAGACCGTGAAGTCAGAGAATGATTTAACGATTGTGTCGCCCATGTTCGAGATGAGAATAGTCAGTGACGGTACGGCGAGCTGGGACCAGATGACAAAGAATGCCTTGCCGCTGTTCGACTGTGGGTGCAATCTCCATATCCATGGTGAGCAGGAAGTGTAGGCGAAGTAAAGCGCTTGAAGGTAGCTCCATTGTTGCGTATACTCTGTCTTTGGAATATTGCCGCGCCCACAAACCATAGTAGTAGCGCAAATGCTGCAGATGTCAGAAGTCCGAACCAGCGTCTCTCTTTCGCTAGCGGCTTGGACTTTTCGCATGGCGGTAAATTCTTCCCTTCTCCGCTGAGTCGGCGAGAGTGAAGGGTCAGTGTTGAAGTCAGCTTTGGCAAATGGAGATATTCTGACTGTTTGTTTGCGTCCATACATGGTGAATGCCTTGGATCGCTTCTTCTCTACAATCCTCATACTCAACTTCTCCTTTCCACGATCCAAAACAGTGAGCGAATACTGCCGACCACCGGCCGATCATGAGGATGCCTCCGATGCGAACGGGAACATAAGACCTTGACCAAGCGGGTCGAGGGATAGTCGCCAGTCCAACGGTAAGTAGCGTCACGTCAGCCCAATACACAGCATTCAGATACTCCCAGCCTTCAATGTGGCTGTAGACCAAAGCTCCAAGAAGAAGATAGGCGACGAAAACATGGTTTGTAACATCAGCGTGCGTTGCGGTCCTGTCAGTTCGAACTGCTTTCGGTAGCGGTCTGTGATTGCGCCGTAGACAGTCAAGAACATCAGACATCCTACGATGATGTAGATTGACGCGGCGAAGATTCCGTAGTAGAAGCACCTGTAAGTGCGTGCCGTTCATGTGGTATCGCTTCAGGCCTGGTGATAGCGTAGTTGGCCCTGCCATCCAGCACCGCCAGGTCAATGATGAGCAGGATGCCTGCAAGTAAAAGCCAGCAATGGTGATGGTTGCGCGACGGAGAACCTCACACGCTGAGCCATGTTGAGCAAAAGCGAGGCATTGCCAACTAACGCGCAGACCAACGACGCGACATTGAGTCCGATCAGAAGGGCGGATCTGGCAGAGTTTGGCCCGACTGCTCGCTCGTCGACTCGTTACCACCAGGAGGTATATATTGTCGCCAGTGGTACACGAGCGCACATATGTTGAAACCGCTGGCTAGGGGTCCGAAGGTGCCAGCAAGTAAAGGGCATGCCGTCGACGCGAACCACCATCGGCTCGGCTGCTTTGCATAATCAGCTTCTTGTGCGTGCTGACGTTTCTCCTCCTCTCCCTGGCCTTCCACATCGTCGGCGCTCTCTTTGATGCGGTCTTCCACGCCTGGATCGATTGTACTCATGTTGGCATGGCGTGGCTGCTTGCACCTGAAGCCAAGAATGCAGGCGGGTCGATACAGGGTATACACGCGAGGATATGCATAAATCGGAGCTTCGCCCGATGACGACGTGGCGTCCCCATATCGCTGTACCAGACAGTGGCTTGTCACGAGCCTGCTCTTGGTGCTGACGAAAACAGGTCATTTGGACACCGTAATATTGCTACGCGCCAGGACGGCGCCCTAGGAGCGCCAAAATCAAGTTTTGGAAATGTCATAATTTCCATGGATGAAGATCCTCTGCTTTTACCAAGGTGCGTGTGGCGTACTGGGCCAAGATCATGGCTGGAGACCAAAAGCATGCATAACACTAGCCACTAGCCACTCCACCACGTGCTGTCAAAGCATAAAAACGCGCTTCCTGAATGTGGCCCGTAACACACTCGTCCGATGGTTTTCTCAATACTACGAAATACAAAGAATAATAAGCTCCTAGAATCCACCATCAGGAACAGTCCGCCTCCCATCCATCATCTCCTTCCACTCAACACCCTCCGTCGCCCTATCAAGATACTCCATGACGCGACCGGGAATCAGCTCTCCACGCCCACGTCTCTCATCCTTGCCACATAAACCACCAAATGAGCGTCAAAAGCAGTCGGATGCGCCGTACCAAACACCCAACTCGCGCGGCGACCATCACCATCAGAAGCCTTCAGCATCCCATCGACCTTGCCAAAGAGCTCTCTTGTCTGTGCCACAGCACGCTCGGCGCTCTCACGCTTCAGAGCCGGGATCTCCTTTTGTATGATACTGTAGAAGTGTTTGTTAGTAAAACAGTCATGCACCCTTCGTATCCTTACCATGCGCAACATATCCACAGTAAACGGGCAACTTACACATCAATTTTCCCATCCAAAGCCTTCCGATACCTCTCACTAACCCCCTCCCCATTCCTCCTCTCTAGCAAGGTCGCTATAGCCCCACAAGGAGCCATGTACTTCCCCGTGAACGTGAGCGCGTAGTAATCAATCGCATGCAACTCATCCAGCAGTTCTCTCACCCTCCCAGACAATTGTTCAGGCATCAAGCGAGGGTAGAACTCAGCAATCTTGAAAGTAATCTTCCTGCTGTCTGGCAAGATAGAGCCGTCGGATTTCGAGACAAGAACGGGCACTCGCCGAGAGGGTATGTCGCAGAAAAGATTCTTCAGCTGGTCGAGGTGCGGTGGCTTGAGATGGACATGATGCTCGTCTACGATCATCTCATTCTGCGGATCTACAGCCGGCCCACGCAGAGCGTAGGTATAGCGGACGAAGAGCGAGCGGGAGGAGAATGAAAGTGGTAGAGGGTGTGGGTCGAGACTGACTGCATGACCAACGTTGACGAGTCTGCTGTGTTGCAGTGCGATGTTTTGTGGATAATGGATAGATAAAAGTGTAGATCAAAGCTAGACACCGTCGCGGGTCATAGCGATGCTTATATCTTTCGCTCGGGCGAGTGAGACAGCAGTGCTATGTAATGGTGTTCCTTGTTACTCCGCTTTTGTCCTACGCCAAATCTCACAGGATCAACTAGGTTTGGAATACAGCCTCACATAAAGTCAGGTCAATGCGAAGCGAGAATTGGATACAAGCTTCTGTTGCAGCTGTTGAGAGTGAGGATATGGGATGCAAAACCATGCGATAAAATGCAAGGACTCGCTGACGCAAAGAGCGTAGCTGCGGTATCTATCTTGTGCTATCTAATTGATCGAATGCTGTACGAAGGTGAAAGACCAGTGCTTGGAGAGTCCTAAGCGACTTCGAGCGAAGAATAAGGTCGGCGATATATTCCCTCCTGAAGTTTAACCGCCGGAGTGGTGGAGGTGAGGGTTTAGTAACGAGAGGGTAAGTTAGCGCCTGTTGTATGGAGAGCATGACCGCGTAACTGTCTCCGGGCGATGCAAGTCCGTGTGAGCGCTTGATATGCTCGAGGAATTTTTGCGCGACCTTCACCAGACAAGGTACGAAAGACAGAGACTTCGCCTTATATTCCAAGTGTTGCAGGACAGCTTGAATAGCCCTCAAAATTCGATAGGCCACAAATTCCAGAAAGTGCGTTAGTCCGCCGGAAGCCGTGGGCTTGGAAAGGGGAATTGTGAGGCTGAACAACAAAGCGAGAAGCGAACGGACCTGTGGACTCGTGGCGATATCTTGTTGATGCCGAGACTTGGTCTTGTAGAAGGTGTCGAGAGAATCCAGAAATCGTTGAGGAATGGACCTCCAAACAAGATGTTTGCACCCTTCAACGCAGACTGCAACTCAGTCAGATACTTGCGATGTCAGCCCATGGACAGAGACGTCTTACCCAAAGATGCATAGGTCGGAAACATCTCCTTGAAGTTCGCAAAATTACGATGACATGCAGTCAAACAACAGCCGTGGAGCATAATTGGCCTGCTCCCGAGGATATGGACGCATCTCACGCATAGGCCGTTTGGTTGGTTTGGATCGCTCGGACGGCACTATTAACCAGAGGATTAATACAACACAACAACGACGTCTATCAGCTCCGAGAAAAGTTTCACTCACTTCCTTCTTCTGCTCACGGCATACCAGGCAGGCACCTCGATCTCGCGCAGCCTGCTCCTGCTTGGAGCGCGGCTTCCCTTTTCGCGAATTGGGCTTGCTGCTCTCCCGCGTCGGCCCCTGAAAGTAGAGGTATCCACCGCCAGCGATGCTTTTCATCAACTTATCGTTCTTGCTCTTTCGCGGAACTAAGGATTTTGTAACGCTGACGACTGGTGGTAGCTTCCGCTTCGACTTCGTGATCTTGGTCAAGGCAGATGACTTTGGATTCGAAATGTGTGGACTCGGCTCTGTGGACGTCAAGAAGGTTCCTCTTGTTGACGGGTAGCCATCGAATGTGTGACTTTCGGATTGCTTCGCATTACTCTGAGGGGTCCAGATGTTCGGTGTAGCCAGTATCGGTAACGGTGCAGTCTGGTCGAAAACCTGATGATTGACGAGAGGAGGTGAAAGGGCCGTCATAGCGCAGTCTTTGTGGATGCTGAAGGTTGGAGGTCGATATGGTATCAAACGATGCTCGACCACTCCATGAGACATATTGACAGAGTAAGGTCTTGACAGGTCGTGGTCATTGACAGACAGCTGACGATGTATGCTGTCATCGAAATCGGAGGGTACACCAAAGCTGAATTCGTCATTTACAGGTTGCATCCTTTGATAGTGCATCATGTCCGGACATATGATCGTTCCACAAGACGGGAGAGCTTGCCCGTACATGTAGCCGTCGCGATTGGCATCGTCCAGGCTGCTTTCAGCGGAAGGATGGACGAGGCCATCGGTAGAACAAGATCGATCGACGTTATCTGTTCTTTCATTTTCTCCCATGAAAGTCATGAAATCAAAATTCATAGACGTATCATCCTCGAGACAGAAGAACTTCTCAAGGTCCATGCCAGGGGAAAAGAAGTCGATATTGGATTCACCATCCTCGGGAAGCGGTGATAGAAGCGCGGCAACGGGTGCCCCAGAAACCATCTTCGAGTGCCAGCTGCTATCGTGGTTGGGAATGAGTGGGGCGGATTCAAGCGATTGATGAGTAAGTAGACGCAGGCTTAGCCAAAGACCAAGAGGTGCGAGTAGGAGGAAGGCTATACTAGGCAGGCTCTAGCTCAAGCTTCCCAGCCTTATACACGACACCCAAGTCTGTCCGACGGCCCAAAGCAGACTAGTCGCGCATATGCAGGGCCGCATGTACAAGCCACGTCAACGCCTGTCCGACGTGCTACACCAGGTAAGAGCCGATCTGTCCGATATCACGAGAAAGAAGCTCAGCTGACGATCCATCACGCGTGTGTACGGCATACTGTCAAAAGGCTGTCCGACAATCCCAAAGCGAGGAGCGGACAGCATCTCAGTATCATAAAAACCGCACTGCTGGGTCGCAGGATGCACACGTGATGTTGAGAAGCCGTCCGACACCCTCAAAGAGTGCTTCGGACAACAGTCCAGCAAGTGAGCGCAGCACTCGCACGCATGGGCATGATGCCTATATCTCAACCACCGCGCCGCCAGGGAGTGAGTAGAAGGATAGCACATTCGACTCCCACCACAGACACACACACACGCACACACAACCGCACTAAACCTCGCCATGTCCAACACGCTCCAAGCAATCATCGTCGCCATCAACGCCACCGGCCTCCTGGTGGCTTTTATGCAGCTGTGCCTCATGTGGGCGCACCGCGCTCGGCACGTCTCGACCAACTCCGGCTCTAGCCAGCCATCGAGTGTTCAGACAACATGCGCAGACGGTTAGACTCCCAGCCATCCAGTCCAGTGCAGGTGCGTTTCCAGAGACTTGGATGTTCGACGTCATCTAACATGCAGCAGCAGCCGAATGACGGGCCCTACCGCGGCTGCTGAGAGTGGCTGCGTGGCCGGCGTGGCTTGCATGGTGAGCTTTGTACCCTCGCTTTTCGGGGTTTGCAGACACTGATTGGGCTGTAGAATGTTGTCGGCTAGTGCAGGACACTTGAGATCTTCTTCGAAGATCGTGGGAGCGGCGTATCGCAGAGGGTTTGATGGATCGCATCGCAGTCTGGGCCTTGACAGTGCTGGCCAGCCTGCTTTGCTTGATGGGTTTTGCTCGTCTTGGTTGTGTGGGAAAACCTAGCTTGGAGGCGTAGTCAACGAGCGGAGAGTTAGTATAACCGTTATGGCAGGAGCTGCCATGAGTGTATTGCACAGGGTCAAAGTTTACAAGGGTATCATCATACAAAGCTCGCTTCATCGAACAGCATTACCTTCCTCTAGTTGAAGACACTTCCCGTTCCCCAACCATTGCCCGCCAGTCCTGGACTGGCTCTGCCCTTCTGATATAGCCACTTGCTGTTTAGTCCCACGCTCGCGCGTCCACTCTTGGCAGGACTTGATAAGGCATCAAAGTCGCCACCCATAGGGCTTCCTCGCGACGATCCCAGACTTCCTCGACGACCCATCTCCGAGTTGATGAACATCTTGTCCTTCAAAGGTGAGGCAGAAAAAGGGCTGCCACCTAGAGATCCTCTCCTTGAACTTGCAAATGGCGAGTTGATGCTGCCGTCGAGCGGGCTGCCGCGGCCAGACAAAGGCGAGCCACGTGCCTGAACACGCAGAGAATCGGCGAAACTGCCAGCAGAGCCGAAGGATGAGCGGGGCGTGGCGCTTCGAGAGTAGCGCGGTGGTGTCACGTATTGTGCTTCCTCTTGAGGTGTTGCTGGACGACTCATAGGCGGCAGGCCTAGAGCGTGTCTTTGTTGTGGTGTAAGAGGGATGTCCTCACAGGCGTCGGGTCGGCGGAAGAGGGGTGAAAGTGTGATGGCCATGTTGATCAGCAGAACGAGCTGGAGGGTGTAGATTGAGTAGTTTGCGTAAGGTGTATTGCGGATGAATTGGATTGGGATGCTAGGACTGGTCAGCTTCAGCAGGTCAAGCAGCATTGGTAGCGAGACGTACGAATTGAGGTACGGCTGCGCGATAAATGTGAAGACAATGACAGCGGCATTGAGAATCACAATCTTCGAGTCGCCAGGGTTGAAGCAGCTGGCATTCTGGCGGCGGACAATCTCGTCCATGCGAGGATGCTGCCACCTGCCGGGCGTCGAGATTGCGGGAGAAGCATCATGCGCGCGTGAGGGAGAATATGTGCCCTTTTGTGGTGTGAGAGCTGCTAAGGGGTGTGCGATCGCGTTCTTTGCCTTCGTCGCCGGCGACTGCGAGAGTGAAAGGGTGTTGGATGGGCGAGACAAGCTGTTCATCGAGGTCGACTGGACCAGCGCGGTTGAAGACATACTCGGGGAGAGATTGCGGCGTCGATATGGCTGTGCTGCTGGTAGTTGTATATGGTATTTGGTGGTGATTCTGCTTGCTGTGTTGTTAGTATGGTTAGTATTGGCAGTGGCAGCAGCAATGGCTCAGCTCAACGCATTGTCGTGTGCTGGAGACTGTCGGTGTGATTGAGGGCGCATGGTGAAAGTCGTGTTTCGAGGTTGCTATGGAAGGCGTGAGCCAATTAGCGCGCATCGGCATCTCGCGTGCAGATGCGCCGGCTTCCGGCATCCTTCGAGGCTAACGACAGGCTAACCCTTCCTGACAGCTACCCCACTGACGCAACCCTGCTACTTTCGGATTACACCTTTCGTGTTCCGAGTTCAGCACATTCACTGACAAGTCGCCTGCTGAACTTCCTTTCTTGGAGCATCTGCGAAACATGCCCGTCCTCCTCGAGACGCTCGATCAGAAGATCGCCGCAACGCTATCAGACTGGAACCTTTACACCACTCTGATCGCCGTGTCAATCGTCGCTTTCCTCGCTTACCCCATCATCTACCCGAGTGAGCCGGACACACATCCTCTCCTGCTTGCCCGACAAGCCTCAGCAGCGCCAGTACGAAACAAGAACGAATCAGCTATCTACCGCAGTCCGGAGATCCCTCATGGCTACCCACTGAAGACTGGCCTTAACGTGAAGCAGCCGGACGAGCCTCGTTGGAAGAGCGGAAAGGATGGAGACATTCGGGATATCTGGCGGGAGGTTCTCAAAGGAGGTCGCGTTGGCACAGACGGAAAGGAGGTGCCGCAGGGTACCATTGTGAGCGTCTTTGGCAAGGAGAAGGTTGAAGAACATGATCTGGCCAAGCTTAGCAAACAGATCAATGTCTTGGGCAAGTATTGGAAAGAAGCCGGTAAAGGAAGAGTGGCTATCTACTTGCCCAACAACATCGAATACCTTTTGACCATCTTTGGTGAGTCTGCTTGCCTTCAATGGCTTCATCCATGTGACTAACGTATTGCAGCTTGCGCTTTCTACGGTCTCACACCAGTCCTGCTCCCGTATGACCTTCCTCCTGCGAAGCTCTACGAGCTTCTCAACCTGGTTAATGCCGATGCCCTGGTTTGTGAAGCCGGCACTATCCCAACCGATGATGTGGCCCGCGAGTGCAAGAATCTCCGTCTTATTACTTCGGTTGTACCCCAATCCGCCCGTCATATGGACTGGGCCGGTGTGCCCGAATCTGCTCAAAGCCGCCTGAAGATCAGCGTCTGGAACGACATTTTCGAGGAAAATGTAGCCACTGCTCCCTCGACTCCCCCTGGCAACGACATCGTCGAAAAAGCAAGTGACATCGTGACAGTCTGGCAATCCACCGACAGTGCCTTCAAGCCAACGATCACAACCTTCACGCAGTCCAATGTCGTCTCTTCAGTCGCTGCACTCATTACTGCTCTCCCTCTGCGCCAGCGCATCACGCCTAGCGACCTACTCCTTCCCGTAGACAGCTTCTCACACACCTACACCCTGGCGTGGACACTCGCAGCTCTCTTCACCCACGCCTCCCTAGCAATTAACAGCGTTGCCGGTCCTGGCGTTCCTCTCGCTGCAGCCACCCGATCGGTTTCCCCGACGATTGTCATCGCCTCGCCCTCAACCCTTTCCGAGCTCCATGCCGAGACATCGAAGACAATCACCTCACCCCTCCACAAACTCGGCCTCTTCACACAATCCCAATCCCTCTCAGCAGGCCGCATGCCCGGTTCTTCCCTCTTCCTCCCCTCAACCTCCGCAACCTCAAACTCTCCCGGCAAGCTCCGCCTCATCCTCACAGCCGACCGCATGGACCTCGACACCCCACCCTTAAGCAGCGCCACCCTCTCTGACTTGCGCATCTTCACGCGCGCCCGCATCGTCTACGCCCTCACAGCCAGCGCCGTCTTCGGCGCCATCACGCAGACGCACGTCTTCGACTACCGCCGCGAAGAAGGCGAGGGCCACAGTCGCTTCGGTGCGCCTGTAAGCTCAGTCGAGATTCGCTTGCTCGGAAAGCAGGGTGACGCCGAGGTTGCGAAGAGCGAGCCGGTTGGCGAGCTTGTCGTTTCAGGCCCGTCGGTCGCGGGCGGCGAGTGGAAGAGCGGGAAGAGGGCGAGAATTGGCGAGGACGGGTGTTTGGGGTATGCTTGAACGGTGCTTTTGCATAGCAAGAGATGGTGTGATTGAGGCTGAACCGGTTGTTGTGAAAGCAAGCGGCAGCATAGCGTAGATATTGGAACAGCATTGCCTGCCCGAATCAGCTTTAATCGGCATGAATGATACAACGTGTTTCTGCCCAAATTTCATCTCTTCTTCTTCTTCTTCTGAGCTCCAAAGAACAAGTGGGCGCCGAAGCACGAATATCCGCCATCGTAACGCACAACATGGTCGTTTCACAGAAAGTGGCATTGCTTTGGAGCATGGTTATTAAAGACTTTTTTTTCTTTTTTTGTTTACAGTTCTGCACATAAAAATATTTTTGTTACACCCCGTACCGTCACCAACCTCTTTTTCAGTATGATACACAAAAAAACGGGTCTATCAACATGTTTGGAAAAAATGTCCCATCTCGAGCTTATGAGCAAGCAGAACTGCAGAAGCTCGGGCATCTGCCAGAAAGGTAAACACTCAGGGATGGATTTTGTGACATGCGGGACAATGAAGCAAAAGCCAAACGCTCATAGCACTTCCCTTCCATCGAACCTCAAATCCCGCACACAGCTGATGAGCCATTTTCATGCAGACTTTTGCCCACCCTGAAGACTCCCTCGGTCAGAGTAGGCCGGCGGAGGGTGTCATGGAATGCGTTCCAGCCTCTGAGATTTGGGCCATCCTGCTTCAGTTCGGGTTCCGGTGACTTGGCGGTATGGCGGCTGGGTGGGTGCTCGTTGGTGGTTTGAATGCGTGATGAGCACGCATGTCCTTTCAGGCGATCTTTGGGATTTGCGCCGGTTCGTCCAGTGCTGAGAGACTTCCGTCGTTGTCACACGAGCAAGTTGCGACTCCTGACGCCAGTCCGCTCTGGATTCCCGAGTATCAGCAGGCCCATATGTGCCAGTCATCCTCCGGGTCTCTTTGTCGACGGCAGTCTGCACTTTCATCCAGCTCGCCATCCAATAGGGTTCGGCCGTCCAGCGCCATCAGCATCGTCCAAAGCCGCTCTCTTAGCTCCGATAGCTGCGCCCTTCTCTTCGGCCTGCTTGAACATGTTCATCGTGTGCTCCCAGACGCGCGGGCCCAGATTGATCTCTCTGTATTGGCCCAGTACACGCTCATCACCCGCTGGTTTTGAATCCCAGTCCAGCAGGTATGCGCCAGAACCTTTCACATCGTCTGAGCCTGCCATGACATCGAGGCGAGCTTCCACGGGGACACCAGGAGCGTCACTATCTCCGCGGCACGATGCTCCTTGCCACTTCTTTGCTGGGTAGCACATACTCGTGAGCTGGAAGAAGTGTCGCTCGCCGCTCTCTTGGACGTTGAGGATCCAGGGTGTCATGACGGCGTACATGACTTTGACGGCGAGGCGGATGGGTCCGTTCAGCTGATTGGCGATACCGGTCTTTACGGTGCCAGGGTATGAGTGCATGAATGTTGTGCCCGGGTATCGTTTGGCGAATTCTTCCATCATGAAGTCAGTGAATACAGTACAGTGCGCGAGTGCGGCGTGGAGCGTGAAATTGTGGCGAAGATCAAGATCGTCCACTCGGATCTCACCCTCAGAGCCTGCGGCGAGGACGCTGTTGACGCGGCTGAGCTGGCCGGCGTCAGAAGCGGCCGTAAGGTTAGGCATTAGGTTGACCACAAAACGCATGCGAGAATAGTAGTTGACAGCCATCTTCTTGTCGAGGCCTTCTTCGGATTCTGCTCGTCCTTTGAGGGTCATGTAGCCAGCTGTCAGGAAGAGTGCGTTGATGACAGGCTCTCTGATGCGCAGATCGGCACATACTTGATCGACAGAGCGGATGAGAGTGATGTCTTTTTGAATGAATGTCGCTTTGCCTTCAGGATTTAGAAGTTTGAGCTCGGAAATAATCCGGTCAGCTTCTTCTTGTCGCCTGAAGATTATTCATTGTCAGTTCTGTTGATGCTTATGTTTCACAAGTAGTAGGACGACAACCACACCACTCACCTTCCAACGATATATATGCGTGGCCTCACAGTACGCTTGAACAGTTCCATGGCAGTGGACTCGCCAATGCCGCCGGTGCCGCCGACAAAGATGGCAACGAAGTCCTTGACATAGTCGGCGGCAGCAGCATTGCTGGCTCGGATGGATTCGCTCGAGACCATTTCCAGGGATTCGCCAAAGAAGGAAGACAGCGCATCGAAGGGTGGACTGTCGTTACGGCACAGTCCCACGCCGAGTCAAGGTGGTGTTGGAAAAGTGACACCGTACCGGGCCTTTGGTGGCGCGGCGAGCCGGGCTGCGGGCACGCGAATGTGATGCGCGCTTGATGATTGCGAGTAGGTGCACAATGACGAGGCCGCGGTTTTGCCGTGTAATGCTGGTCGATCGAGTTGTGTGTGGCTCAAACGAATGTGGTACGTGGGCGTGTGCTGTAGGGCTGGCGACGAAGGATGGTGGATTGTGACTGTGGACCTGGTTGGCGGTGCTCAACTTGATGACTTGACTCGACCGCAGACGTCTGCCTCAGCCCGGCTATGGCGCAGCGCGTGTCAGCCTCTCCCTTCACACTCGCATGCGGACAGCTGCCGGCAGTGGGAGACACAGCTCGTAGATCACCGTCTCACGCGTCAGGTACACTGGCGATCGAAGAGTGGGCGGAAAGGAATTTTTTCTGGGTGGAGAGTACGTATGGATTATGCAATGGAAGCTGGTAGACTGACGCCACACCCACAGTCTTTCCCCAGATCGCAGCGTCACTGAGAATCTCATCGCGCCGTGCCATCGCGAGCATCGTGCCAACCACGTGTCCGTGCCACCGGAGACAACTCCCGCGCCTTTACGACCGCACCTCTTCTTGTCTTAGTCGGACTTTTATGCTCGCACTGCCAGCTCGAACACGGCCAACACGCCGAAGCATCCTTGCTAATTTTCCCTGATAGAACACAGGTGTCAAATCAGATGGAGAAGCTGTCCGATTCATATGCAAGTCATCGGTAATCCTTGCCGTGATCTGCAAAACGCGAGTCAAACAGCTTGTTTGTGGCTGGTACGTTATACTCACAGTGTAATTTATGCTAGCGGGATACTTGAACTTCACTCATCGTCCTCACTAGACAACGAGCAATCTAGCACCACCGAGGGCAGACATCCTTAGCAGCTCCAGTCATATCTCAACAGCACTCTTATCCCCTTGAAGACCATCTTAATCTGTCTCCTGTCCACGGCTCAAGATATCGTCCTCGGCCCCCTTCACGATCTCCTCTAGATCGCTCTTGTCCCAATCACGTCCCCCATTGCGAACAGCAATACGATGCAATGTCTCGAGGGATGATGGAAACCCACTAGCATCGCTTGTAAAATTCCACTCAGCAGCGCCCTCCTCATCGTCATGCATACGGCGCGTAATCCAAGTTTGACCCTTCTTCACAACCTGTGCAAAGTGCTCAGGCGCTTTGCGCTTCATACTTTTGACTTTCACCATGATGTTCCCAAGATAAGCTTCGTATAGAACACTGACTGCTGCATCATACAGTCGCGGGTCGGTCAGAGCAGGACGAAGCTGACGAGGGGCTTCAGACACGTGAGCAAGATAGTCTGGCACTTCCTGTGCGGGACACCTCTCCTCACGGGGAAAATAAATCCTTTCGTGATTTATGTCGGACGGCCAGAGCTCAATGGTTGGCAGCACTGGGTATTCCTTGAAATCGAACTCGGCGAGCCACTTCCTGGCGCAAGCGATCTGCCCAAGGGTGTCGAGAGGAAGCTTGAGGTATGTGACTGACTTGTAACATAGTAAGGGACTCGCGGCGCGTCTGTCTGTTGACGTGGGTCATAGGGTGTGGTGTAAGTCTGCTCTTGGTCTCAGCAGCAAAGGTGTACTCGTAGATCGCATTGCGCAGCTCGGCGGGTAATCCGAGGAAGGTGGGAGTATGATCGGGGCCGTTAGAGGCACTGGCGCCAGAATGGGCGGTGGAAGACATTGCGGCGGTGGATGCAGGATATCTGACGACGTGAAAGGTGAAGGTCGCAAAGCGCTGCTTGGACGTCCTGTTAGCGGATCTTGGATTGAACCGGCTTAAGATTGCCGGTCGCGTATCTCGCAATGAGCTCACATACCTGTGCTGGTGCTCGAGTAGCGGTGGTTTGCAATCTTCGATGCGCTTCGTGGCTCGAGCAATGGTGTTGTATAAGAGGGCAGATTGGAATAGGTGCTAAATACATGTTACAGGCCTGGCCGTGAGTCACGCGAGGGCAACAGCAGTCATCGCGGTGCAGGTCATGTGCTTGCATGTGTAGAGAGTGATGAGTACATGACTCACACCGGTGTAACATTGCATCACATGTGCTCTGGCTTCACTTTCACTGACTGCAGCGATGGAGAAAACTTGGAACGAATAGTACATTAATTACATCCTTCCATCAAGCAACCAAGCTATTGAAGTCTTCCCGTACAAACTGCATTCGTCAAAGTTCACAAGATCTCTCATTCTCCCTCCCAGTTTCACGCCACTCCGTCGCCATGAGTCCTTGGCTCATGGCGAAGAATGCTCTCCTCAAAGAAGTCTATTATTCCTTCCAGATTGCCCTTGTTCCACTCCCGACCATCTACCTCGACCACGAGCCGAAAGAACATCCCAAACAAGCGTTCTTGCTCCTCTGGGAGAGCGACACTCGGCCTGCAAAGAGAAGCGATCTTCGTAAGCTATATCGTGCATGATCCACTTCTCGCCCTTCAAGGCAGCTTTCCGGAAACGATGGGAGGGTTCCCCAAGCCTCGCCTTTCTTGTCTGTGACACTCCGATATAGCGTCTGTACACGACTCTCATGCCCTCATACACGGAACGCTCAACTCCACCCCTGTTTGCTTTCTCGAGGTAAGACGATAGCTTTTTGCCTACATCGACCTCTTTGCGGGTGCAGCGGATGCGACGGATTGGTTTGAAGTGGCTTGGTGGCGAAATCCGAAGATCAGGAAGCACTGGATACAGTCCCGTGTCTTCCTCATCCAACCATTTTCTGGCGCGACTGATCTCATTGAGGTTGCGCAGAGGAATGCTCAGACGCTTGACGCATGAGTAGTACATAGCTAGTGACTCGCGGCGGATCTGTTGGTTGACTCGAGTCAGAGCGTGCGGTGCGAGACGACTTTTGCGGCGAGAAGTGAAGGCGTACTTGTATATGGTGTTCCGGAGCTCAGCAGGTAGTCCGAGAAATGTAGGCGTGTGGGAAGACATCGTCTCTACTGCATGAAAGCGTTATTTTGAGGAACGTGTTGTGTTTGTATTGTGATCGACTGTTTGAGTGCTGGTTTTAGGTCTTGATCTTCGTTGTCGCTAGAGATTGAGAACAAAGAGTGGCTTTGAACGAAACTGGCTGGTGTTTAAATGCTGTAGTCATCAGTTTTTGGCTGATCGAGCGGAGGTGACGTCGATGGTGGTTGCCTCAGCTTTAGTACTGTTACTGTAGTGAAGGCGTTTAACTTGAGTGAGCGCGTAACATGCTGAGTGATAGTCCGCGCTTTCACTCCACTGGCTAATTTGGGAAAATCGGAATCGAAGCTTTCGATTTCACTCTTAGCAGAACGCGATGCCCAAAGGTTTTACTCGATCTTGTTTTGGCTATATCAACAACTCTATCTCGATGCTGTACTTCTCAGCCGCAATTTCCATCAAATCAAGCATCGAATGGCGCTTTATCTAAGCGGACCTGTTTCACAGACTTCCAATCGCTCCTTCAACGCAGTCGATGCCCATGCTTACCATCTGTTCCACCCGCTGACTCGGGTCAGGGATCAGGTCTCGACAGCTCACTCATCCGGATCAGAACCATCCAAATCAGGATCCTCCGACTCAAAACCCTCCGAATCAGCACTGTCACTCTCGTCAGAGTCAGGGTCGCAGGGCAGATCGTGCTCAAAAGCATCTAGAATCTCCTCCAGCGCGTCTTTGTCCCAATCACAGCCTGCCATTCGTTTCGCGATATCGGCGAATATATGTTTGAACAAATAGGGCAAACGATGTCCATCCCCAAAACCGCGCTTGATCCACAAGCCATCCTGCTCGACGACTTCTTGAAGTACTCGAAGCCCTCTCCAAATGCGAGTCGGGCTCCAATTTCAGCTTTGTGAGACCAATATACTCGCGGTAAAGGCGAGCCACGGCATTTTCATAGCCCATGTGCATATACTGCGGCAGGGCCTTGGCTGGGCAATATACATCGCGATCAGCATACAAAACAGCGTCGCTTTTCATTGTCGTCGCGGCGGATAGAGAACATGAACAAGAAGTTTGGCAGCTTGGGAAACGCTGCCAAATCGACCGTACGGAGCCAATCCCGGGTGTGCGAAATATTGGCGGCGTCTACGTGTAACTCGAGGCTTTCGACGAAGGTGTAGTATAGAGGCATACTCTCGTGGCGAATCTGTCTGTTGACTCTTGTTAAGGCATACGGCGCGAGTTTGTACATGGTGTTCCATGGCTCAACAGCGAATGCATATTTGTAGATAGCGATGCGAAGCTCAGCAGGCAACCCGAGAAAGCTGGGCTCTTGGATGCGGTTGTGGTAGGGATTTGTCTGCGACAACGGAGGAGAACTAGACGGAGCAGAAGACATCGTGCTTGCGATCCCAAAGCGAGGTGCCGAGCGGCGTGAAGGTATTGACGTGTTGATTCAGTGGTTGGAAATGGCCGAGTGTCTGATCTTACTTGCAATCAAAGCTGATTATCGGCGTGGCGGGTGTGTAAATCCACGAGGAAAGAATTCTGGGAGCTTCGAGGTGCTCTTGTCCAGCGCGAGTGACGCGGGTCGGCAGCCTTCACTTACAGCTTGAGGCTTCAGTGAGTATGGCGCGCGTTAGTGCGGGGTAAGCCGGAACGCTGTCACGTACAATGATTGGGCGTAGGTGATGTCGAGAGTAGCTATTTCATCCTGTCGCTGCAGTGAAGGCTTGGTGCTTCAGCCAAATTTTTAATGGCATGCGGCGCTTTGATACGACCTTCACTTGCTGATCTGGAAAGATAAAGATCCAATCTCTTAAGCAGACTCTCGGTATACTTGAATATGGAAGGTTGTTTGGAGTACGGTTTGAACTATGCTGCACTCTTCTATCAATCATTGACCTTGCCATTCACGGGTTTTCCATCCAGAAAATCAAACAATACTCTGTGCAAGCGCTGTCTTCCATCCGTTGACACAGTGCAACCAGCACGCAAGCTTACTAGCTCATCAGCAGCCCAGCGTTGACTCACTCATCTGATTAGAGATCGTCCTTCGGGTCAGGTCTCAAGCGGTGCAAATTTTGCTCGAACCAATCCAGAAGCTCATCCAGCACACCTTTATCCCAGTCACGCCCTTCCAAGCGTTTCGCAATTTTGGCAAGCTTAAGGTTGATAGGCCTCTGTGAGAAACAGGAAAAGTTTATGGAATGCCGGTTGATCCACGTACCATCCTGCTGTAAGACTTGTTTGAAATGCTCGAAGCCCTTGCCGACATAGAAATCTGGTCTCAGTTCCTCCTTGTAGTGATTGATATACCTGCAGTAAAGGTCCACCACAGCTTTATCATAACCCATGCGCATGTAATCTTGCACTTCTCGAGCTGGAAAATGCTCCGAGCGATAGACGGTTAGGCCTCCTGTGTAGGATTTTCCAGGCACAGGAAAATCGAATCTAAAGGAGGGCAACTTGGGAAATGCTGAGAGGTCCACCTCCGTCAGGAATTGCCTTGTGGATAAGATGTCACCATTGCCCACGGGCAGTATTAAACATGTAATGGAGGCGTAGTAGATCGGCATACTTTCACGGCGAAGCTGTCGGTTGACCTTTGCCCAGGCAAATGGCTCGAAGTTGTATCTACGCGGCGGGACACCGGATGTCCTTGCCGCGCGCGCAGCGGTCAAGGTATACTTGTAGATCGCAATGCGAAGCTCGACGGGTAATCCAAGAAAGGTAGGTTCATTGGGCGGCTTTTGGACGGCTGTGTAGAGGTAGGCGCAGTCGAAGACATAGTGTTTGCAGTTCCGAGGCGGCAGTCTATCCAGGACCACACCTTGTGAGGGTGCTTTTGATGTTTGAAGATCCAAGTTCGGTTTTGTTTTCTTCCGCGACCAAAGTTGGGAATAACGTGTGATTTTCAGGGCAGAAAAGGCTCTGTGTCCGTGCCGAAGTCTGGAAGGCGCTCTTGTACGGCGCGAGTGACGTAGGGTGATAGCGTTCACTTACAGCTTGTCCCTGGATGGCATTGCTAGCGCGGGTGGGGCGCGTGCGAACGCTCTGCGAAGTTTGACTCGTCGCAGGTTGCGCTTTGACTTCACGTTCACTCACTAGCGCAGTAAAATCAGCTAAACAAGAAGAGATTGGTCACGTTTGGCGCTTAGCATACGAATTTGGTAAGCAGCAATCCGCTCTTAGTGCCATGGTATTCAAGAGCTCTCCTATCATCTCCGATTGTGTCGTGATCTTTAGCGCTGAGGTGTCCTTTGCAATCATCTCGTCTATCGCACAAAGAACAAGCGCAGTGCGTGCAAACGTCAACTCCAAATGAAGCACCAGCGAAAGTTCTGCCATCAGCGACCTCGAAAATCCGCCAAAAACTCAACAATACCCTCCAAATCGGCTGCGACCCACTCTCTCCCTTTCTTTCGCAGCGCAAGATCTTTGAAGAATGCGTTGTATCGGCACTCAGTGTATCCGAGGGATACCAAACGGTCGCTGCGAGCGGTCATGAGACGCAGGACCCAGGCGTCGCCTTTGGACGTGACTTCTTCGAACTCAGCGATGATGCCTGCGGGGATGTCTCCGCATACGATGTTATACGCCTCAGCGACTCGTTGTGCATCGCTGGTCTCTTCGCGCGCGATGCAGATACTCGTGACGCTATCGGCAGTGTCGTAAAGAGCGCGAAAGGTGAGTTCAAAGTTTGCCAGGATGGGACATGCTTGCAATTCGGCTGATTTCGTCCATGCCTCGCATTGAATACGTCTTGCCATGTGAACAGGGGGACTTTGACGATATGACCGGGCTTGGAGATGTTGGAGATCAAGTCGGCTTCAATATCAGGTGATTTGGGCTGAGTGATTGTAGCAGTAATGCTCGCTTGTTCTGTGTCTGGAGATTCGCTAGGAGGGTCCATGTCCATCGAGCTATCTTGCGAGCTTCGTTGGGTTTGTCGCCAGAGGACGAGGATGGCGAGACGGTGGAGTCGGCTGTCTGCGGCATTTTGTAAAATGGTCTCTTAAAGAACTGTTAGAAGGATGCAGGCTCTACGTCTGCTTCGGTGCGCGGCATAAAAACGGTGTCGCAAAATTGAGTCCATGTGAATGTAAGCTGCATGCGGTTCCTGTCGTGACAAGTGACTGACTTCCGCGCGGCTTAATCGTCCTTGCTTGCTGAAGCCGCACGAATTGAGAAAGTGCACACCTAAGTGAGAGAAGGTGCAAAGCGAATGGCTTTGGTTCATGGAAGTGTATCTACTTGTCTTCGAGGCCCTCTAGCTGTACAGGCTTGCAAAAGGTGCGAGAAGCCCCAAGACAAGGAGCCGAAGCTCAAAACGCCATGCGTCAGAGAAAGAAAATCGGACGTTCGCTCGCACTACCGATATAACCTAGAGGAAATCGTTTCCTAGCCAGTCGCCTATTGATCGTCCGTACTCGACCGCAGGCAAGAACATGTTGGAGTTAATTTCAACGCCGTTGTCGCTAGTGAGACCTTGATATTCAAAAGCCCCTCGCACGTTGGAGAGGTCCGGTGCCATGCTTGCAAAGAAATCGAGGTCTGCCGTATCACTATGATTAGATCGACCGCTGGTTAAAGGCGCCGAGATAGGCGTATCTTTGGGTACACTCTGATGTCCACTGATTCCCATCGACCCAATAAGGTTGAACTCAACAGATGAGTCAGTTTTCAAATGTATGTTTCTGGGCTTGGGTGTCAATGTGTTGCTCTTTAGAGAAACGTCGGTCTCACGAGGATGCTGCCCAGCGGTCTCAAAGAGTAATAGTCGACCGAGAAGGCTCACATTCAGCGTCCACGACTGTTGCGCACCAACAAGCTGGTCGTCGGGCTGAGTCAGTGGGACTACACTGTCTCTCAGACTCTCAAGGTTCTCAGCCTGTACTTGCGTCAGCTGCGAGACCAATCAATGTGTGTACTATAGTGTTTACTATGGTTCGAAGAATCGGCCACGCCTTGCCTGCAACTTGAACAAAACGCAAGCACTTTTCAAACCCTTCTTGCGATTTCGTCCGGAGCTCTGCATCTTCGACGAAACTATGCTGCAAATGTATAGTGGCAATTACAACAACACAGTGGACCACAGCGGGGTCTGTGACAACGAATGTGTTGTTATCCAGTAGATCGACGAAGTGCATGATCCAGCCAGCATGTCGGGTAATCTGTTCCCACGAATGTTGGATGAAGATTGTGGCATCGCGTCTCTGAAGTGTTTCAACCTAAAAGAAAGCAGGTATGGGTGATTGAGTAGGCAGGGAATCGCAGAGTACATCATTTGAACTGCTAGCCATGGTTGCCAATACTGCCGCTGTCGCTGCAAAGCCGCAGGATCTTGGTCGAAGAAGCGACTCACCCCATACCTGAACTCCCTGGGGACGGTGCTGTCGATCTTGTAGTGCCCGAGCATCACTCTCGAGAAATCCGACTGCGGGAACCAGGGAGGTGGCTCATCAGCCTTAGGTCGGCGGGCGACGTACGCGCGAACCATGTGCCAAACCTGCGCCAATTCTGAAGTACATCTCAGAAGGCCTTCCTGGTAAGGGTCCTTAGGTGTCGATGCTGATATTGTTGATTGTAGAGGCGGCGTATCGGTCTGGAGGTAGTTCATCCCGAAGGAACAATTCGTATCGGTCAATTTGCTCACAGCACCCTGCAGATTTCGCAGCATCGCAATGGCGCGAGTGTCGCACAGCAGTGCAGCTGCGTTTGTCTCATCTGGTGATGCGTCAAACGCATCCACCATATAGCTTGCTGTCGACAGGTTAAGGCCAGCCTGCGCGAATCTGCCGCTATTGAAATCAATAATGCTTAGTAAACACAAGCACTGAATGTGTGATATCTCTACATTGAGTGTTGCAATTTCAGACATGACCTGGTGACGAGCAGTTTCTACCATATGGTCTAGTTGCTGCTCTTTTTCCTGGGTCATGGTATCTGGCGGGAAGCGTAAGCTGAGTGCTCGCACCGCTAGCAACAGGCTGGTTGAGTTACCGCTTCGACAAGTTCGAAAGAGATCATCTTGATTGCGGAACAATGCTATCGGCTGTTTGTGACACCATGTGAAGTACGACTCCACTATGCTGTCTAGGTCGGAGGCGTGTATCGGAGATCCAGTCCTACACTTCATCAGCATTAGATTCATTGCATCTTGGGCGTCGACCGTGGCTTACTCATCATGTTGTGGAACTTCCACTGCTTGATTACTGGGGAGGGAAGCTTGAGGTGTCGTTCCTCCAGTATCTTGTGCCTGCGGTGCACTTACCGAAGCGGCTGTGGCTGCACTATTGATGATCACGTCAGGGAACATGACTGGCTAGCTTGGCGTGAGGTTGATTGCTCACTCTAGCGACCACAGTAGTCGTTCCATCTTCGATTCCATGGCTGCCATTCTCTGTTTCACTTTTGAGTATGCATGAAATACCCGAAGTCAAGTAGATCATACCATTTGCACATCGGGGTTCACATAGCCATGCTCATGTTCAGTATAGCTGTAGACACATCTCTGTCTAAGACGACGACAATGCGAGCAAACTGGTCTCTCGCCAGGGCATTTCGACTTCTTGCGTCTAGATATGTCGTCAATGCAGGCTCTCTGGTGATGTACAGATTGACATACCGACATGGTTCGCACGCATGACGCGCCCGCTTTGTCACCGCTTGTCTTTCCATAGAAGATATCGGCAGTCTGTTTCTCAAGAAAAGCAAAAGACGTTTCTCGATGCTGGTCTAGTGTCGTGAAGGCTGAGTCGTACAAGCAGGAGTCTGGGTCTGGGTTTGGGTCTGGGTTTGGGTCTGGGTGCGGGGTAAGGTTGATGCTGTTTACAGATAAGGCGAACAATGGTGCATTATTCGATAGACCACAATCTCCACACTTCAGCTGGCGTTTGGTGCCCTTGTAGATTACAGATAGCAGATTCCAGCGCCATTGTACATCGATGCTGAGGTCACAGCTTGTTTGGACAAGTATGGCGTTGAGATGTCGGATGTTCTCGCACCCACAACGAGACGATGGCTGACGGGAAACATTATACAAGATGAAACGTGAGCGCATCACAATCAGTAGTGAGAAGGCAATTATTTAGGATGTTGTCATTCAATCGTGCCTGACCCATACTACTAGAGTTTACTTTCTTGCACCAGCCTGGGAACTTTGAAATTGGCGATGTCCTCAGAGGACTTCCCATCAATCGCGAGCTCTGCTAGCACACGCCCAATTGCAGGAGCATATTTGAAACCCAGAGCTGCTCCTAACCCTAGGATAATGCCAGGGTGCTTCTCCAAGGGACACATGATCAGTTGACGATCTGGCGTGATGGTGTACTGGCAGGTTATGGTTCTGCTCACACTACCTTTGGCCGGTATGAGAGACTCAGTGAATTTGGTGAGATCGCTGAGATGCTTAGGGGAAGGCTTGAAGGTTCTCGTCTCAGGTGTCATGTAGTTCCCTGATGTGTCCTGGGCGACTTTGATTGTAGCTTCGCCGTAGGTCGGAAAGCCGTAGAACGACTTCTCGCCAAACCAGATCCAAACAGGAAAGTCCTGTGGTGAAAACGCATTCACAACTTCAGGTTCGGGCTGGAAGTACGTGACTTGCTCTTGCATGATTGTCAACGGTATTTGAGCGCCTAGGGGTTCGTGTAGCATGTTTGACCATGCATCCGTGGCCAGTATCACCTTGTTTGCACAGATCTGTCCCTTCGACGTCTCAATCAGGTATCCGCCATCACCACTCCTCGGCACAACGCGATTGACCGTCGTCTTCTCTCTGAGCATTGCACCATTGAAGCGAGCTAAGAATTGCATAGCCGTAACAGATTTTGAAGCATGTAATATCCCGGAATCGTGTGTATAGACGGCATCCACGTTCGGCGGAAGCTGGAATTGTGGCCAACGCTGTACTACGTCTTGAGCACTCAGAAGCTCGTAAGGCATCTTCTCCGCCTCTAAGCTCCCGATGAAGTCGTTCAGACCCTGTGCGTTGGTCGAGCCTCTAGGAAAGAAGACAATGCCGCCGGTCATGGTGAGAAGTTCTTGCCCGCATTGCTCTTCAAGCTTTCTCCAATCTTTGAGCGCCGATTTGGAGAGTGCGACTTGTTCAGGAAGAGGATTGGATGTCCTGAAGATACGCGACGTGTCATGCGAGGCTCCTTTGACATGACCGAATTCGTACTGCTCCAGACCAATGACCTTGGCTCCGCGAGCGGCAGCATAGTAGGCTGCGGCACTTCCGAGGGCACCAAGCCCAACAACAGCGATATCGAAGGACTCCATTCTGGGCCTAAAGAATGAGGTGATTGAGAGATGATGGTGGTTGTTCAGAATTAGCTTGCTCAAGTGTGCTTGTTCCTATAGCTACAAGCAAGCTAGAAGAGGGGTTTCGTGTAACTGATGGCATTGCAAAGCCGATACCGTTCTGATCGGCTGATATACTATACAAAGTGGGACAGTACTAGTGCGTTATGGATGGCACAAGTTCAGCTTATCCAACACGAGGTGTGTAGGAACACGGAGAGAAGGCGGATGATCCGGGTTCCCTCCGTGCAGGCGCTGGTCTGCCTATCACTCAGCAGTTGATGCGGCAGTTGACAAGATCCAGGCGGCAAGGATTTAGCAGATCGTCCTCCTAGCAGCGTTTGTATCTGTCTAGATACGTTGGGCCGAGTCTCTCCGCAGCGGACACGGTCCGTGTCCGTTCATCGCCGTGCGTTATCTGAACGTACGCCGCCTCCATCGACCGGCTAGTCCGCCACTGATGCGACCACGTGAGTATTGCTGCGGGTAGAAGGCGATGGCAGATAGCCAAACATTGGTCCACAGACATATTGTGGCCGTGGCCCATGCGATGGATGCCGTGATTCTGCGTATAGCATCACAGACATTGTCATTCTTAGTACAAACGTCAAGTCACGGAACACGATGGGTGCCAGCACCAAAGATGATATGCTTGTCAACGGACAACCCAATTTGGAACTCAGTGCTCAGACATCGCGCCAGGAGGGTGATGTCTTGCACGTATCCGGTCCCGATCCTGTACTCATAGCGAGGATGGGTCTACTGCAGGATGTGAGTCGTTGCTTGCTCATTCTCGCATCACACTCTGACTTGCTCAGGCGATTGATAAAATTAGATTTACCAATTACCATACCAAGTTGTTTTGTTTGAATGGATTCGGGTTTGTCGAAAAGCTATATTACGAAACAGCATACACTAAGTCACAGACAGATATGCGGCAGACTCAATGCTTGCATTCCTACCTAGCATATGTGCCTCTTCCGTGGTACTCGAGTACCAGCCTACATACACCAGAGCTGGCCAATTGTCACTATACATAGGTCTCTTAGCTGGAGCACTATTCTGGGGCATCACTGCAGATATCTTTGGCCGCAAATGGGCTTTTAACATCACATTGTTCCTCACTGCGTGTGCCACCATTGTTGCTGGGGCTGCACCAAATTACATATTTTGGGCTAGCTTCAACGCACTCTCAGCATTTGGAGCCGGTGGCAATCTTGTGCTCGATACAACGGTCTTTCTTGAGTATCTGCCACGAAACAAGGCCTGGATCATAACTCTGATGGCTGCTTGGTGGGGCGTTGGTCAAACTTTGGCAGGCCTGGTAGCATGGGGTTTCTTGCGTAAGTTGGCCACGCAATGCTTCCCCTACGAGCAAGACTGACACATGGATGATAGCAAACTTCAGCTGTACGGACACGTCGGAAGCTTGCACAAAGCAGGCTAATATGGGCTGGCGATATGTGTATTTCACGTCCAGTGGTTTGATCTTGGTGATGAGTGTGCTTCGAATCACCATCATCAAGTTCCACGAAACGCCTCATTTCTTGCTCTGCCAGAATGCGGATGATCGTCTTGTCAGCCTTCTTGGGGGATCGCTCAGAAGTACCAACGGCCGTTCGACCTCACAGCTGAAGATCTCCGCGACTGTGGACAAGTCAGTACACATGCAAAGTCGAAAATTTCCTTCTCTGAGATTGGAGTCCACTACAAAGGCTTGTTCTCGACGCGCAATCTGCGGCTTTCGAGTTCGTTGCTGTGGCTTTCATGGGCTCTAATTGGGCTGGCATATCCTCTGTTCTACACATTCCTTCCAGATTACTTATCATCACGCGGAGCGCAGTTTGGGACGCCTTCCGTCTACACAACATGGAGAGACTATGCAATCACAAATGCGTGTGCCGTCCCGGGCCCAGTCATCGCAGGCCTAATGAGCAGAACAAAACTCCTTGGCCGCAAATACACGATGGTTATCGGCGGGCTAGTCGCAAGTGAGTCCACGTGCAAATCGCCTTTCTCCGTTCGATGTTGTGCTGACTAGACTTTGAAGTGGCTTTCTTGTTCGCATATACTTCAGCAAGGACGGACTCGCAGAATCTGGGGTTCTCTTGCGCGACAAGCATCACAATCAATCTCGTGAGTTGACAATGGACGATCCAGTGCAATGAAAGAGTGGTGGCTGACATCTTGCGCAGTATTATGGCACTTTGTACGCTTACACGCCAGAGGTACTGCCGTCAGCTCATCGAGCAACCGGGAACGGTACCGCAGTAGCACTGAACAGGCTTATGGGTATCGTCTCTGTCATTGTTGCTACTTTCGCAAACACAGCGACGTCGGTACCGATATACTTGTGCGCGACCCTTTTTGGTGCGCTGGCTGCGGTGGCTGCTGCTTTCCCCTTTAATCCTACATATCAATAGATCTGTATGGCGTTCCCTGCCATAAAGGTTTACGCACTTGAGATATCGGTTTTAGGCCTTAACGTCGTCGAAAAAGTGCTGGACGGATACGACTTGCCGTACGATGCTCATATGTTCTCATGCTACGTGATCCAAGTGAAGGCGAGTGCCCATGAGAATCTGGCAGAACGATGGCAGCTTAAAGCGATGTTTAGGCAAAGGCCTTTGCAATACAGGCGAATGTAATCATGTAGTATAGTTTTGTCATAGGTTATTCAAGAAGATGTTAATTCCCACGCATGTGAGGTGTAGTTCATGTTGCCGCTTTCAATGTTGGGGACAGAAGTTGACATCAGCGCGTGAGATGCGCGGAAGCGTGCCGCTCAACTTTCTTGAAACATTCGTAAAGAGAATCAACTTGACATCGCTTTGCGATATACGGTCGCTTTGCAAGAGTACTTGACGCACCGAGTAAAAGCCAGACCATTCAAGCGCCATGTCTACACCGAGTAGGGCCGGCGCTGGCGCGAAGACAATGTCTTCGCGTCTCGCGAACATGAAGGTTGGTATTCAATCATGCTTGAAGGAGTGAATACAGAAGAGCTCAACTGACAATCATGCTATAGTTCATGCAGCGCTCAGGCGCATCAGAGTCTCCAGCACCAGGAACGCCCGAGCAACCTTCGAGTAAGAGGCAGCGCATGTCAAATGGCACGTACAACTCAAGCCCGGGCTCAACGCCTGGGTCGGAGCAGCCAAAAATTCATACACCAGAGGAGAAGAAGCGCATGGAGGCCTCCGAGCGCGAAGCTGCCGCAAAAGGCGAGACAAAGTGGTATCTTAGTGTGAAGCAAGCACCAAAGCCCACAGAGCAATCGCCTTTGAGGATCATTTCCACAGGCTACGGTGCGCTGGACTCGGGCAGAGGAGCGCAGTACAGCGATTCTGGGGAGGAAGAAGAGGATGTTCCCGTCACAACGAATGCGCCCGGGAGGATGAACTTTGGCAACTTCAACAAGAAACAACCGGTATGTTCAAGAGCAGGCATCGCGATTTAGAACAAAAGCTTACAATTTCCCGCAGAAACCACAGCAAGACTCCGGCTCATCGGGAGAAAGCTCATCAGAATCCGAATCTGAGAGCGACGAAGACGATGGAGATGATCCTACTGGCGCAAAGGCTTTGATCAAGCAATCAAGAAAGGAAGCTGGAGACCGAGCTCGCGCAGAGCGCAAAGCACAGAGGAAAGCAGAGAAGAAGGAAGCAGCGCGATTGGCCGATTCACGGAGGAAGAAGGAAGTCAACCTGAACAAAGTCACGAGCATATCTGGCTCCGGCAAGCCATCAGCCTCAGCGGCGTCGATGGTCTGCCACAACTGCGGTAAAAAGGGACACATCAAGGCCCAGTGCCCCAGCGCATCAAAGAGGTCCAGCAAAGGTCTCAACTATTGAGCTTCCTTGAAGCATGTATTAGTACGACCGCTTTGCAGCTATGGCGTTTGACTTTTTGGTCACTCGCTTGTCCGAACATCAGCTCAGTGTTTCTAGATACCCATGATCATAAGCTAAAGAAGCATCGGCACCTTCAAATGGCTTCGTCGACTTCATATTCGAAACTGTCAATTCTAAGCCCCAGTTTTCACCTTACAACATTCACGGTTGGATATCACATGTGTGAGCTACCGCCAGCGCGGATCCTTAGACTACCGGCAACTCAACCTACGAGCTCTTCGGGTCGCCTGCAGTACGGTACTGGACCTTAGACCGCATCTCGCAGTATGCCCGCTGCGTGATCGGCTCATACTTCGCTGAATGTTCTTCGTCAATAAAGGCAGGCAAGCACTCGACCACAGCATCTGGGTCCGCTCCTACAAAGTACACGACCGAGTACCGCTCTCTCGTCATCCTCTCCTCGCCTTGCACCCTGTCCGCAAGAGGTGGCAGCGTCACCCGATGCAGTGTCGACTTCAACGTATCTGGAAGAGTGTCAGCAAGCCGAAATCTAGCTCTGTCGCATGTCGCTCACCATTGCTCCACCGCATCAGCAAGTCCCCGACATTCATGACACACGCGTTTTTCATGGGTGTTGCAGGCACAAATTTGCCAGGTTGATTCGGGTCCTCGATCTCCAGACCACCGCAGTCGTCTTGAAATAGCAGTGTTATCGTGCTCCAATCACTATGTGCCGGCATCCTTGCCGCTTTCTGGCTCTCCAGGTCCGCAGCTGCAATAGCCGGATAGTGAAGGAGGCGTAGCTGGTTGTTATGTCCAGAGTGGTGTCTAGTCAGATGCGCCGGGTCATCAAGACAAATGCCAGCGGCTAGTGCTTGCAGTATGGTTTGTGCGACTTTGTTGCACTCCCAGTAGAAAGCCGACGTATCTTGCTTGAAACCGGGTAGAGTCTGCTCTGGTAGCCAGATATTTGGCTGCTCTGCATTTTCTTCGCTTCCAATTTCATAGCTCTCTTTGCAGTCGACGACCTCGCGTAGCTGCTCGCCGACGGATTCTTCTCCGCCGGCATATTGGCTTACTTTCTCCAGCCCTGGGTACGAGTAGCCTCGATGGACTGCAGGCCCGTCGGGGTGAGGCGCTTGCATTTTTGCTTCATGGCTGAGGGCGAATAGGCTCTTAGATGTTTCAAAGGCCTTGTCGATGGATCTGGGGAACAAACCGTGGTTGATGATGTATACAAAGCCTACTTGCTGGCATGCACTGACGAGCGCTTTGGCGACTGAAAGTCTTTTGGCTGTGTCGGTGGTGTGCGTCCACTGTGCGAAGTCAACGATGGGTATATGTGATGACATCTTGCCCGACTTTGTCTGATCCCTTCTCCTCCGAGAACCAAGACTTTTGTATGATCTTTGCGTGAGATGTCTTCACATGGATGCGAAGCAGACTCTCTGATTAAAGATATAGGTGTTCTGGGGGGTTGATCAAGCGGGGCTGACACAGCTTTCTAGCTCTCAGCTTCATCAGGTTCGCAACAAAGAAATAAATGCAGGTCAATAAGACATTTCGATAAATACAATAAGACATATATACTCTGAACGTCACCATACTTCGTGAACTCCATTCGAGTCAGCACATCATCTCAAAACGCCAATATGCGGAACCGCGGAACGATGATACATCGAAACATCGTCGGAGACCGTACGTGATCTAGCCAGAGGCTTCGAAACTTGCTGTTGATCAAATCCCTCCACCAAATCGATGAGATCCTGCCGGTTCGACTCCATAGCAATGGATCGAGGCGTGCTCTGTGTCTTCTTCGATGTGCGGAAGCGCCGTGGTTCAAATATTATGTGGATATCATCGAGACTGGCTCCCAGCTGTAACAAACGGGCAACGATATCAAGCGGTAAGTCTGGCTCTGCAATTGCCCGGGTGATCGCAAGATATAGGGGTTGGTATTGCTGTGTGTTCATCCTCCCCAGAAGGCTGCGAACTTTGTACGTCGTTTGGCCTTGCACGAGAGCGTTGACTACGTCCAGGTCGTCACGGCGAACAGCATGGTGCAAAGGCGTTTCGGAAGCAGGGGCAGATATGGTAGCAGTGTCAGTCTGATCAAGAATGAATTGGACAAGTGGCAGCCGGTAGTCGTGCAAGCTGGGCGAGATCGAGCATGCTTGATGCAAAAATGTAGGCGTGGCGGAGGGCGTTTGGTTGCGGGCAAACCCCTTGCTGATCGGCCACCCGAACGATAACAGCAATTTTAGGGTAGCTGTGATCTCCGACACTTCACATGGAGGCCACAGTTGCAACGATGAATGTGCGATCAGTTGGCGGCAGGGTGAATCGCCCTTTGATGGGTCCAGGGAAGCTCCATTTGCCAGGAGATCGCGGATGATCTTGTGATTGCGACTTGCGATGGCGATATCCAATGGTGTCTGGTAGCCTCGCAATCCAGGCTCGTCGGACAGTCTGTAGGCAAAGTTAGGTGCGAATCCATTCTTGACCAGAGGCTTGATGAGATCTTCATCTCCAAAGAGAACTGCTAGATGGAGCGCAGGCGATTTGTTCGCATATTTCAGTCCATTTGAGTTGTAAACGATAGTCGTAGTCGGGTTGCCCAGCTGGGTAGATCCAGAGAGCAGTGCGTTCACAAGCGTCAAAGACTTGTCGAGTTTTCCATCGCAAATCGCTTGGTCAAGATTGTGCATCGGCTCAATCTGGAATCTTGCTACGATCGAGTGACGCTCTGATCTTGTCATGGACCCAGGGCGTGTGCTGACGAGTTCGGTGAATATGTCCGCAGTGGCGAGTATGTCTCTTCAAGTGTCACATCTAGTGATATGATCGACTTCGCATGGGTGCTTGTTGATGCTGTTCGTCTGGTATCTGACACTTGGGCATCATTGGCCATAGGAGCAGATTGCCATCTCTGCGGCCGCCCAGGGAGCTGAACTATAGACGGCTCATTGGTGTCGGGGACATCAGGCGTTACAGGAGCGGCAATCGAATAATCCGAAGATCTGGTAGTAGTGGATGGCCATCTGCGATTGTTTTCACGGGAAATATCAGTCTGGTCAGTGATGTGAACCTTCCCCATGGCCGGCTCAAGAATGTCGCCTTCGAGCGTCTTCGGAGAAACGCTCAACGGTGGGAGGCCTGGTGAAAGAGAAGGGAGAGAATCATCGCTGTTGAGATGATATTGTGATGAGACTGGCCTCTCCAAAATCTGAGTTCCTGCTGGGCCGAACGCAGAGAAGGAGCTCGACTCAAAGGTGGTTGATATTACAGGCGTCATGGCGACTGCGTGTAGAGACTTCGACGGCTGCAGAGTTGCCACGGCTGATATCAAGTCGCTTCTATGCGAATCCGGAATCCTAGAGGCAATACAGATCCGCCAGGACATCATCGTTGGAAAGGGAGCAAATGCGAGACATGAGCGCCATAGACTCGTACCTTGCGATGTGCTGCTTTCCCAACAGTTTTGACCTTGCCTTCAATGTGCCCCCGCACGCGACTCGCGCCAGGTCCAGACTGTTTTGCTCCAAATAGATACGCGAGAGCAAGTGGCGGGCATCGCAGAGCTGAACTCCCTCCTTGTCCGACAGAGGTTCGTGTTGTAGAAGGCTCTCGAGTCCGGCTTTGGCATGATCTACATCGCCCATGTGGTACGAGCATACAGCAAGCCGGAACTGTAGCGCGAAGATGTCTTGCTGTCTTTTGTGCTTCTGCGGCAACTTGTACAGCAGCTTGAGCGATGTGTGGAGGTACTTTGAAGCCAGATCCCACTTCTCTGCATCGAAGGCCTGGTTTCCGTTGTCCAGTGCGGCTTGCGCAAGTTCTACTTGCTCGTCGTCCGAATCATAGTCGATATCTTCTTCGTGCAGATCACCGAGACGAGGCGCGCCACCGCAAGTGGACCTTGTAGCTACTGTGTCGCGCCCATCGTCGCTGAATACCGAAGCTGCTGGCGGCTCGACGTCCGAGAAGTGTCCCTCGCGAGATTCTCGCCGAAGCGCGTTGACTCTAGACACCCACTCCGCGACTTCCAGTGCCTGTGTTGCAGCTTCTCCTCCACCCATGACAGAGTCAGCGCCGCCGTGGACAGACCCGGCTACACTATCTTCGTATAACGTTTTGCCACTTCGTAGAGTATCGCGAGCAATTGATCAATGTGGTGTCTCCATCTCCGACGGAGTCCCTGCGTCGAGGTGAGCCGCTGAGTTTTGACTCGATATTTGTCAAACTCCTCTGCAGATTATTTAATTTCGCTGGCAGTTGTTGTGTAGCATGGTCAGGAGCGATGTGGGAGACGCGGATGTTGACAACCAGCAAGATAGTGTGCAAGGCATCTGTGTGTGATCGTATGCGCTTGCGGATATCATCAATCTGGTCTCTGTTGTTCTGCAGGTCGATCTGCTTAGAGGCTCGAGCATATAGCGTATCCTTGCGAGGCCAGAGAGCATCCACAACCCTCCCAAGCTCTCTGAGTGTGTTGTCGCATTGTACCACTTGCTGGTCTACACACCTGCCAAGTCTACCGTCTTTGTCATATCGCGATTCTCCAGCTCCAGATTGTTGTTTGCCTAGAACAGTGCGCAGCTCATCATGAACCAGTCCGCAGCTGTCGGCGAGGTCATTAACTTCGTTTGCAAGGCTTCGAATGCTGTCGTCAATGTGCTTAGATCCTTCATAGATTTGATAGATATTTTCCAATAGCATATGCGTTCCTAGAAATCTGTAGTATCGCGGCGACTGCACCTATAGGATCCATGAGCAGTAGTACGTCCTAGTGTTTCGAAAAAAGCGCTGGTATACTACGCAGATCCCTGACGAGCCTGCGAGCTTCCCCATGATTATTACTCGCGACAAGAGCTCTATGTCTCATGTTCGCATGGTGAGGCTGAGTATATGCGTTGCCTTGTTGCCGTCCAATAGATCAGGGCGGTTCGGGCACGCTGTGGTGGCGCAGACAGTGCGCTCCTTGGCCTCGTGCAAGCCAAGCCTGCGAAGCGAGCAACAAGATAGAGCTTCCTACATTTCATCAGTAATCACGAGCTGGAACAAGAAACAATTTGGGTGCAGGAATTGGACGGGTCCGAATCTTTAGAGTTGTGTCGAAGTGCTGGATTGTCGAAGATGAATTTCAGACTGTTACCGAATCTTCAAAAGAATGCTACATATTCTCCAATGTCCAAGGTTGACATTTCAGATCACTGGATACCAGCAAAGTGGTACGGATCAGGCTTCTCGAACTCGACTACAGTCGGGAATGCCTCGTTGCCAAACAGTTTGGTCAACCCACAGATGAAAGCAGCATTGAGATCAATCCATACCACCATTCTTTCCAACAAACCATCCAGGCCAAGCGTTCCAAGGCCACCTCGCATCTTCAACATCAGCGACAGGCCTTGCATGTGAGCTGAGAAAACGGCAGAGTCTCCAAACACAGCTTCGTACGCCGCCATTTTCATGACAGCTCCAATCACGCGTCACTGGTGGCGCGCTTCGGATCTCGAAGAGCATTGTTGATCTCCGTCAACGCTTTCGACTTGAGGTACAACAAGTCGATGAGGTTGGCCGAGTGTGGACAACTGCACAGTAATGAGAGGCAGCCATGAGCAGCACTGCATACATGGTCGATGGCTCTTCCATAGCTAATGGGAACCAGCGGTGGCGTAGCAATCCTCTGTGGTTGGGCGAGTCGAGGTCAGGGATCTCGACAGCAACGTTCTCGATGTAGTGGGCGAAGATGGCTGGCAGGTAAGGCTCGTACTCGACCGGATATGACCAGAAAGGATCCTGCCTGGCAGCTCCCAGACGTTTGGCGGCCGGGATCCTGGGCACCTTTGGCGAGACTATGACCGTCTCAGAAGATGACCGTCGCACAATCTCTTCGACATCCCTCTCGTCAGCGTTGTCGACAGTGGGCTTCTTGGTCTTGGCTCGCTTGCTGACAGCCTTCCTGGTAGCGGCCTTACGTCTAGGGATTTGTGATTGACACTCGGCCTGAGATGGCTGCGGTCGGTGGACTTGCGGATTGACTGTCCATGACTCGAGATTCTGCGTGAAGCTCAGGGTTGAAGATCGTGCATGCTGAACTCGCGTAACATGGGCACGGACGACCTGCTTAGCAGAGCCTCTGCCTTTGGACGCTTCTGCGCCAGTGATGGGGACGAAGACAAAGGGTTCCGGCAGCGACTGGCTGGCCTTTGGAAGTCCCAGCGTAGGAGCCGGCGAATGTTCCAAGAGCGTGGTTTCCGCCATGATCGAACAAGAGGGGCAGATCGCAGAAGATGAAGCGCTAACGACGGGTAGGAAGTCTGATTCCTGGATTTGTGCCCAACCTCGTGGGTGTGGCGTTCAAGGTTTGAGTGCAGAGCGGAGTGCTATTCCGAGATATAACTGTCAACAGTCTCTTTTTGAAGGAGACAAGTCAAGGGATATGCACTTCAAAGGAGGTGGTGGCAGCGCGCAGCACGATGCAGTAGTGGGGTGATTGTATTCCTTCACGTCACGCTAACGGGGATGGTGAGCCCGTGGACCAAACTCAATTGTTCCATCAAACGGTGGCGATTCGATGCTTGAAGCTCCGTCGACGATTACGCACTATGATTGGTTAGCAATGCCCGCCAATGTCTGCTTCGCTCGATGTAGCGAAGCCAACTCTGCTTTAATTAAGAGGAGTTCCCGTAAGCGAGAATGGCGAACTGCCATCAACGCCCTTGCACAACAGCGTCAGACTCTCGTAGCAAAAATGCGTATGTGCAAATTACCAATTGCTGCATTCAGACATGACGTAGATTCGAGGAAGGCCACGAGATCTTGCTTAGCATATAAGCTAGAGGACATGTTCTTGGTACTGACACGGTCCGGACGAGTCCATAACTGCTTTGAGGGACTGTAACCTTCAGACGAGCAATGCACGTGAACGTGTACCATGGCTCGGCACACAACTTCAGAAATTCGTTTGACAACACTCTTCTGCCACCACCACCAGCTCCACTTGAGCTCCTGTCTCGCATTGCATGTGCGTACAGCATCTTGTTGTCCTGTGCAATCTGTACTCGAAAGAACCAATAGAAGCTGCTGAATCAAAGGCACACGAACGGAGCTGAGAGCCGTGATGGAGCATGGATTGGCACTGTGTTGGCCGAAAACAGCTTGGTCGACGTTCGATAGCGGCTTTTTTCCCCACTCCATCGCAGTCAACAAGCTCATTGATTTGATTTACGTTTTTCCATGGGCAGTTTGGCTCGCCATGTGTTTCATGCAGCTTGCAGCAGCAGCGACACGCGAGCGAGATATGCCGAAGCTCTCCGCGCTAAAGATGTTCCTTCAACTCTATCGAGAAGTGTAAGAGCCGAAGGCGGAAATACACTTCTTCTTCGATTCCTGTCAAATATGGAAGTCGGCATGGATCGGCATTTTGGCTAAACTGGACGCCTTGCGTGGAATCGACTTGATCTAATTCGAGATACGCGCAAAAGGACTGCGACATCATGGTAGTTTTGTTTTCGCTATTTTGGATTGACTCGCTCCGCTACCATTCTGACACCCACTACCTCGCATCCAACATGGCCAGCTGATGAAGTCACTTCGAGACAGACACGCTGGAAGTCATTGTCTGCACAATATCGGACCTCATGTTCTCGGTACATGGGAAGCTCTTATCCACGTTCCAGGTGAGTCGATCAATAGCATGGAGCATGCATGGAGCATGATGCTTGTAATCCCGAAGAGGTCCTGACGTGGTCCTAAGGGCCATCAAAACGCTGCGTTCCTTGGCTCACACTTGTGTCCAGCATCAGGATATCTTACGACAATACAGCATTGGCGACGTTCGAACCAGTCAAACCCGCAACGGTGCTGTGAGCATGCCAGGATGCGGCGAATCGAACGATTCCAATAGCAAAATGCATGCGAAGGCGGCTCCAGGAACAGCCAAGCCAGTCATCGACGGGAAAGACGAAGCAAGTCAGAGATCGGACGCGTGTGCGAGTAGTGACAAGGAGGACCGCAAAAAGATGTCCGAGTACGCTGCCTTTGTCGACTCGCAGGCCGAGGATAGTCTCAAACGCTTGAAAGAAGAGATTGAACGAGACTCCAAGTGACTTCGATGGTAATACAGCTGGTCGTGAGCAACGAGGAAAGCAATAGACGTCGACATGATTGATGAGCGGCTACACTGGCATTTGGCGTCGGGAGACATGGCATTTGATGGAGACGAACGCGGAAGAGTCATTGCGACATAAACTATCAGTCGAGAATGGTGATCCACGAACAGATACTCTCTACACCGAAATAGTTGCGTTTGAACGCCACTCTTCTTGAACGGGCGATCTTCGTTGTTGTAACTCACTCGGGATATCGCCATTTCTGCTTTGAATTGGATAGCTATATGTAGATCATATGATTTTCAGAGACATGTTGTTTAGACAAGAAGCCTCGCCAGAAAGAGCATCAAGCTCACACCTGCCTTCGTCACTGGAAACAGCCCAGCCCCGATGCGATATTGGCGCTTTTCCCAATTATCGCATCTGCAGCGAATACATATACATGGGACGCGTGGTAATTGTAGTTGTGACGGGTTCCAAGTTATTCCAAGTGCTGGGCGATCATTTCAACGTTGCCCCGGCGACTCACGCTGCAAACATCCGGTGGTACTACTGTACCCAAGTCCCTTACCCACGGTATCTGCAGCATTCCATATGACCGCATAGGCCGCAAAATATATCCCAGGCAAGATGCCATCACATTCCGAATATTCGCGCGAACCTCGCGAATCACCTGCACGGCGCGAAAGGAGGCGGCGTACGCACCAGCGAATCGACAGCAACGGGGATCTACCACCGCCGAGGAGACACAGAGAGCGGGACGGGGATTACGAGTCGCCTAGAAGGGAGAGACGGCGACGCGAGAGGAGACATGAAGCATCAGAATCGGAGAACAGCAGAAGCACAGCATTGTCGTCAGCACAATTAGCACAACCTGGACCCGAGCAAACCAGTCTGCTGAATACAACGAATACGACACTTATGCCAGGCGCGATCGCCGCGAGAGCCGACGGAGGCAGTCTACACATGACCGGGAACGAGACCGTGAGCAACAACACAGAGAGGAGGATCGCGAGCGGAGACGACAAGAGCACAAGGAACGCAAACGACGCCGACAGGAGGAAGAGAAGGCAGCAGCTTATGCAGATGCGGATGAGGGAGACCAACTGATATACGATCGCCGAAGATCACGGCGAGCAGAAAGTGCAGACGTTGGTAGAAGTGGAAGGAGAGTCGTGAGCGGTCAAGTGCTCGAAAGAGGACGTGACAGTCAGTACGAGGAAAAGCCACATTACAGGGACGATGTGCGATTGCGAGGAGGCGAGAATGACAGCGACTTCGACGGAGAGAAAGAGCGGAAGAAAAAGAAGTGGAAGAAAATATTGATTGGAGTTGGCGTTCTGATAATTATTCTGGCAATCGTGATACCCGTTGGAGTGGTCTTGAGCGGCAAGAAATCCTCCAGTAACGACGACAGCACGAGCACTGCAGGCGGATCGACTTCTTCAAACTCGAACAAACCATCAAACAGCAATCTGGACGGCATCTCCGAGGATGATATACCCGCCAGCGCAAAAGGCACGGAACTCGACCCATTTTCATGGTTCGACACATACGATTTCAACGTTACATACACAGATGAGACGGTTGGCGGCCTCAGCATTATGGGACTCAACTCCACATGGGACGATAAGACCAGAGCGAACGACAACGTACCTCCACTCAATGAGGCCTTCGAATATGCACAATGCCTGTACGCGGCGTGAACTTGGGAGGCTGGCTAAGCATTGAGCCCTGGATCACTCCCTCTTTCTTCAGCAGCTACAGCACACGTGATGGCATCGTGGACGAATACACTTTGACATCAAAGCTGGGACCTTCAAAAGCCAAGACACAGTTTGAACAACACTACTCCAGCTTCATCTCAGAACAGGATCTCATCGACATACAGGCAGCAGGAATTGACCACGTTCGCATCCGTACTCATATTGGGCAATCACGACATATGACGGAGACCCATATGTCCCAAGGTGAGCTGGCGCTACTTGCTCCGAGCCATTGAATGGTGCCGCAAACACGGTCTACGAGTCAATCTCGACCTTCACGGTGCACCCGGCTCTCAGAACGGCTGGAACCACAGCGGCCGACAAGGCCTGGCGAACTGGCTAAACGGCACCGACGGTACCTCAATGGCGACCGCACCATCGACATCCACAAACAAGTCGCCACATTCTTCGCTCAACCCCGCTACAAAAACCTCGTAACCATGTACGGCCTCGTCAACGAACCACGTATGGTCGAACTCCGACCCGACACCGTCGTATCCTGGACCTCGAAAGCCGTCGACGCCGTTCAAGCCACCAACTACACCGGCGTGATCATCTTCGGCGACGGCTTCATGGGCCTCGACAACTGGCAAGGCAAGCTGCAAGACAAAAAAAACCTCCTCCTGGACGTGCACCAATACGTGATCTTCAACGTCGACCAAATCGTGCTGACGCACCACGACAAAATCAACTTCGCCTGCGGCTGGACCAAACAGGCCCTCCGCTCGCAGAACAAAGCCACAGGCTTCGGCCCCACGCTGTGCGGCGAGTGGTCGCAAGCAGACACAGACTGCACGCAGTACCTAAACAACGTCGGCGTCGGCTCCCGCTGGGAAGGCACACTAAACATGATTTCAACCCGGGCGGCAGCGCGAGCGGCTCCGTTCTGACGCCCACGTGTCCAACAAAGAACAACCCGCAATGCTCGTGCGACGGCGCGAACGCTGATCCCGCCGATTACAGCGACGGGTACAAGCAGTTCCTGCAAATGTTCGCGGAAGCGCAGATGCACTCGTTCGAGCAGGGGTGGGGCTGGTTTTACTGGACGTGGAAAACGGAGAATGCGCCGCAGTGGAGTTATCAGGCTGGGTTGAAAGCTGGGATGTTGCCGGAGAAGGCTTATGAGAGGAGCTTCAATTGCAGCTCGGAGATTCCCGAGTTTGATGGACTGCCGGAGTTCTATTAGGGGTGGTCTGTGATGGTGGAGCATGTGTGGGGGATGTGGAAGTTTTGTAAATGACCAGAATGACCTGTTGTTTTCTTGATGTTAGCGAAGAGTTGGGAATTGAAGTTTTGGCGCATTGGGACTTAGAGGAGTTTGCGGTACAAGTACGCATTGCATTGCACTTACGTGGACAGGAGACTTTGCCGCGTGAAAATCTTGTGCAGTCTAGATACCAGTAAAAGCCGTTTCGAAGCGATCGAGGCGAGTAATCTCTCGTTCATGAAGTACGTGTACCATTTACCATACATGTTGCACGATTTTGAAGGGTGCTGAAAGGGTCGGTAAAATCTTCATTTCTTATCTCAGCGGTTTCTACCGCCGGTCCCGGCTTGCCATGTTCCGTCATACGGCTACACGCGCCCATCCAATACATCAGCCATCATGTCCGTAAGGTTCGTGTTATTGACATCTATTGACTCTTGCGTTTACTTGTGGGCTGTTATGATGTTAGCTATTGCGTTCATCTAGGGGTTTGTCTTCGTGGTATCACTTACTAACGCCCTCCACAGGCTGAGGAGTAACATCAGTCACCTCAGCAGCCTTGGCCTTGGGTGCGTTGTTGTCATCCTTCATCATGGGGAAGGTAAGAGCCTCCTTGATGCTGTAGTTGTCGGTAAGGAACATGACCATGCGGTCGATACCCATGCCCCAACCACCGGTAGGAGGAAGACCGTACTCCATGGCAGTGAGGAAAGCCTCGTCCATGACCTGGGCCTCGTCGTCGCCCTGTGCCTTCTGAGCAGCCTGCTCCTCAAAGCGGAGACGCTGGTCGAAGGGGTCGTTCAACTCGGTGTATGCGTTGACGATCTCCTTCTTGCAGACGAAAGCCTCGAAACGCTCGCAGAGACCGGGGAGCTCGCGGTGGTACTTGGCGAGAGGAGACATCATCTCGGGGTGGCCGGTGATGAAAGTGGGGTTGATGCACTTCTCCTCGATGAATTCTCCGACAAGGCAGTCGAGCATGCGGGCGTTGGTCAGGGGAGGAGTGCATCGACGCCGGTCTTCTTGAGCATGCGCTTGAGGAACTCGTTGAAGTCGTCGCTGTGCATGGTGTCTCCGGGAGGGAACTTCTCACCGCAAGCCTCCTCGAGGGCGGGGATCATCTCAATGCGCTTCCAGGGCTTGGCCCAGTTGACCTCGTAGACTTCGCCGCTCTGTGTGTGGAACTTGGTCTGAAGGCTGCCGCAGATGGTCTTGACGAGACCCTCAACGAGGTCCTCAGTGCGCTCCATGACGTCGTAGACATCGGCGAACGCCTCGTAGTACTCGCAGGTGGTGAACTCGGGGTTTGTGGGTAAGGTCAATGCCCTCGTTACGGAAGACACGGCCAAGCTCGTAGACCTTGTTGATACCACCAACGACAAGCTGCTTCAAGGGCAGCTCGGTGGCAATACGGAGAGCAAGGGTCATGTTGAGGTCGTTGTGGTGGGTGAAGAAGGGCTTAGCGGTGGCGCCACCGGCGTTCTTCATGAGAACGGGTGTCTCGACTTCGAAGAAACCAGCGTTGTCGAAGTAGTTGCGGATGTACCTGACGATCTGCGAGCGCTTGATGAGGGTGTCTCTTGTGCGCTTGTTCATGATCAGGTCAAGATGACGGTTCCTGTGCCTCTCCTCCTTATCCTTGAAGCCGTAGTGCTCGGAGGGAATCTGGTGCAAGCAGGGTGCGAGAAGGATGGTCTCTTGTGCGAAAATGGAGAGCTCGCCAGGGTTGCTCTCGTTCTTGGGGTTGGTCTTGCCAGGGTAGCCCTTGACACCGATGATGTCGCCTCGCCTGATGTCGTCGTGCTGGACTGTGAAGGGAACCTCGGAGGTGTTGTTGAGGTTGGTCGCCATGATCTGGCACTCGGCGCCGTCGACGGAAACCTCGTAGAAGCGGAGGTTCTCACCAGAGGTACGGATGTTGTACACACGGCAGGCAATCGAGACCTGCTTGTCCTTGACCTCCTCGCCCTTTGCGAGGCTGCCATACTCCTTCTCGAGGTTGCGAAGGTCGTAGGTGACCGAGAACTTGTGAGGGTAAGGTGAGAAAGGCTTCTTGGAGTCCTTGAGCTGCTTGATTCTCCTGCTGCGGATCTCGAAGTATTGCTGCGTCTGTTAGCGGCGCGTTCCTCTTGTTTGGTCTACATTTTTACATGCGCCAACCACTCACGTTAGGGTTAAGCTGGGCCTCATCGTCGGCGGCACTGGTCTTCTTCTTGGACGCGGGCGGTGCCTGTCTGGTGGCCTCCTTCTCGGCCTTCTGGATGTCCTTCTGCCTCTGCTTCTGCCTCTTCTTCAGCTCGCTCTTGCTGACATATTCGCCAGTGACCTCGTCCAGCAGAGTCTGGGGCTTGGTCTCGGCGGGCTTATTCTCGTCGGTGGTGGTGGTGCTGTCCTGGACAGTTGCGCTCTGCAGCTTGTCGGCGACTTGCTGGACACCGTCCTTGACGGCGTCGACTACTCCTTGGGCAGACATGGTGTGTATGGTTTAGTGGTTGTGGCTTGAATCAGGTCGACCGGAGCGATCAACTTATAGTCGCAAGCCGCTTGTGGAGGGGCAATGAGTCTTAGAATTTCCTCAATGGCGGGCAAAATTTAGGTTGCGTGGGGAAACATCAAGACGAAGCCCATCACAGTCGCGTGAGTACCTGATAGACTCATAGCGATGACTGCATGGAGGAATACTACAACTGTTGATACTTGCGCATTGGCATTACATACTCTGTGTTATGGATGTAACCATGAAATCCTTCCACATACTAATACGGCTCTCGTGACAGATGTGATTCATCGGAAAAGTACCATGCTGGTGTCAGCTGTCCTAAGTCGCGAAACGAGCTCGACGCTGTGCATAGAAGGATAAAATACTCCGAGTCACTTCAGCCGGTGACCACATCACGGCCAATCGAAAAATACATGGATAATGCCCCTGTTAACGCTGCTGCACATAAACCATGTCCTTGAAGGTACCATAACGCCGAATCGCATAGACGCCTTGCTTGAGAACGCGTCATTATCGCATAAGCAAACCTTCAAGATCGAACTACAGCACTCGAGTCAGCTCATACGTGAGCTCTGACTCGGTCGCTCGATGGTCAGTCTCTTCACTCTGTCGCGAGCTCGAATGGGACCATTTCAGTTTTAGCAGAAATCCTAAGAAAGACTTCAGCTTTGGAAACGCCTAAGTAATTCGGTCAGTAAATGTGTGTGAGCGTTTCCAGTTTGAAAAGCACTTACAGGTGGTTCTCGTAGTAGGTGAGCAGTGCCTGCGGGCACTTGGTCCTCAGGGTCTTCATCGGGTGCTTGCTCTTACGCTCGTCATTCCACTGGAGGAAGCCCATGAGGGTCTTGTTGGTCTTGCGGGGCTTGTTCTCATCGGGCTCGTCCTCTTCGACGATGCTCATCACATGCGACACATCGGCTTCCCAGCTGCCTTTGGGAAGAGTGAAGGCAGCTTGCTCGGAGCCAGTACCATTGCTTTGAAGGCTCTTGCGGCCACGCTTCTTCGTCGAGGTAGGAGCAGGTGATTCGAGAGCTTCTGAAGCAGTCCGTTTCTGGGCACCCTTCTTCTTGCCCTTCGAGGGCGGTTCAGGCGCGCCGCCAATGGATGCGTGGTACTCCTTGAGTCTTTCAGATGCGGTTTCGCTGGATCGCAAGTCAGCTGTACTGCAATACGTCAAGGAAAGATATGTATCACTTACAGGTTCTCTTCAGGTTCCCAGGTCATGTCACCTTCGTCCTCGTAGCCCAGCCACTTGACTTTGTATTGGACGGCACCTCCTCGCGCAAACTTGTGTTCGACAATCTTCTCCACCACGTACTCATCCTCTGCCTCTTCGTCGTCGCTTCCTTCATCCTCAGACTCGGGCTTTGCCGGTGCCTTTCCTTTGCCCTTGGAGGCTTTGGCGGGAATCGACTCTGGCACGTCGCTACCGTTGGAGACCGAGTCGTCATCGCTGAGCATGGCTGCGATCTGTTAGCAATGTATGACTGAAATCTGTTTAACGCGCGACTTACGAGGCATATTGGCGATATTGAAGCTTGTCGCGCGTCTGTTAATATGTCTTTGCGCGTAGTTGCGCTGAGATGCTTGGGTAGAGGCGCGTAAGTCGTGATGAGATCAATGTTTTATGCGCCACACAAATACACAGTGAGCGAGCGATTGAGTGCAAGCGAGTCAGATAATAGCTAAGCGTGTGAAGGAAGATGTTATAACGCTCGACGAGTCTCAGAGCTGCCTCCGCGTCGCGTGGAGATCGAAGCGACGTCCGTGCACCCAAGTTTCCCTGTGCCTGGCGGCTGCTTTGGAGGGGAGCTGCTTGAGTGAGCGGCGGGCTTCCGTGAGAAATTGAGAAAGCCAGTCGGCGACATCGAAACACGCCCGCACTGCAGCCCGACTTTCTTGCTGTCCAAGCACATTCACAACACTCCGAATTGCTGTACCAAATACACACATCGATTTTATACGCCTGCAATAACGCCCGGCAAATTTGGGAGGAGAAAGGAAGCGCCAGAAAAAGTAGACTGCCCGCGGTAGTCAACTAGGGAGTCAATATGGGAACAACATGAGTGAGTGAGGACGAGCAAGAACAAGTTATACGCACATGGACAACTGCTGACAATGGCTTGCAGACCTCGATATGAGCAATGGTACGAAGCACCGCGCACAATATACCCCTCCAACACTGACTAACCACTTAAGCAATCAGCTCAAATAACGACCGATGAGACTGGAAGGCCGTTCATTATCGTCAGAGACCAAGGAAAGAAGTCAAGAGTACATGGAAACGAGGCGGTGAAGCAGCACATTCTCGCCGCCAAGTCTGTCGCATCTCTTGTCAAGACCTCCCTCGGACCTCGTGGCCTGGACAAGATCTTGATTAGCCCTGACGGCGACATCACAGTCACCAACGATGGCGCAACTATTCTCGGACAGATGGAGATCAAGGACAACATTGCACAGCTTCTCGTCAGCCTTTCACAGTCACAAGATGCGGAAATTGGAGATGGTACTACTGGTGTGGTGGTGTTGGCAGGCGCTCTCCTCGAGCAGGCAACAGAGCTCATAGACAAGGGAATTCACCCTATCAGAATTGCGGACGGTTACGACACTGCTTGCGAGGTTGCCGTCAAGGAGCTGGACAGGATAAGCGATTCCATCGATTTCGACCGCAACAACACTGAGAACCTCTTCAAGGTCGCTAAGACCTCGCTCGGATCCAAGATTGTCTCCAAAGCACACGACCAATTCGCACAAATCGCCGTCGATGCCGTGCTTTCGGTCGCCGATCTGGAAAGGAAGGACGTGGACTTTGAGCTCATCAAGGTTGATGGCAAGGTTGGTGGCGCTCTCGAAGATACCCTCCTCGTCAAGGGTGTGATTGTCGACAAGGACTTCTCGCACCCTCAGATGCCTTCAGAGGTCAAGGACGCCAAACTCGCCATTCTCACTTGCGCATTCGAGCCCCGAAGCCGAAGACCAAGCACAAGCTCGACATCACTTCCGTGCCGAGTACAAGGAGCTGCAGAAGTACGAGCAGACCAAGTTCACAGAGATGATCCAGCAAATCAAGGACACTGGCGCAAACGTTGTCATCTGCCAGTGGGGTTTCGACGACGAGGCAAACCATCTTCTCCTCACCAACGAGCTTCCTGCCGTCCGATGGGTGGGTGGTCCCGAAATCGAGCTTATCGCCATCGCCACCAACGGCCGCATTGTGCCTCGCTTCGAGGACCTCAGCGCTTCCAAGCTCGGAACGGCCGGTGTTGTGCGTGAGATGAGCTTCGGCACAACAAGAGAGAAGATGCTGGTGATCGAGGAGTGCGCCAACTCCCGCGCCGTGACCGTCTTCGTGCGTGGTAGCAACAAGATGATCATTGACGAGGCTAAGCGTTCGCTTCACGACTCGCTCTGCGTCGTCCGCAACTTGGTCACCGATAACAGAGTCGTTTACGGTGGTGGTTCTGCAGAAATTGCTTGCGCTCTTGCCATCGAGAGGGAAGCCCTCGAGACAAGAGGTCTCGAGCAATACTCCATGCGCGCTTTCTCCGATGCTCTCGACGCCATTCCCATGGCGCTCGCAGAAAACAGCGGTCTCAGCCCCATCGAGACTCTTGCGGATCTCAAGGCCAGGCAGGGCAAGGGTGAAGGCGTTGGCAGACTTGGTGTGGACTGCATGCAGACCGGCACAAATGGTGAGATTATACTTGTCACCCGTCCCAATGACTTATTTTACTAACATCGCACGCAGACATGAAGCAAAACTTCGTCATCGACCCGCTCATCTCCAAGCGCCAGCAACTCCTGCTCGCCACCCAGCTTTGCCGCATGGTGCTCAAGATCAACAACGTCATTGTCACCGGCAGCGAGGACGGGCCAATTCTAGATCATAGAATAAAGATGAAAAAGTGAAAAATGTCGAAACGAATATTTGTTGCATGGTCATTCTGCTTGCTTGTTCACTTGTTTTCGTTTGTGATCATGTGTCGTGTTGTGGATTTGCATACTTTGGCTGAAAGGTGCATAGCGATGGTATAGGTATTGTGCCTGCTTACGAGTTCGGGAAGGCTGACATGTGGAGTATGGACAATGTACATTTGAGGAGACATTTAGAGCTGATCGACGTGGCAAATATAGAGATATGACCGACGGATCCTGCTCCACTTCCATTCTTCGCGATGAGTCTGGATTGCTGTCATCCCCGCCAGCAGGACATCAAAGACGCTCCCAGTAACTTTGTCTACATCCTAATCATAAGATTTCAAAGCATCCAGACCCCAACAGTGAAGCAACTGCACGAACCAGTCCAATGACTGAACGTCGGCAACGAGTCGAATCTTATCACCACAAGACGCCAACTCACACCCAACATCACAAAGTCTTCACGCCACTCAAAAACCACACCACTTCGATCGGACTCGCCTCCCACGAACTTCCAAAACTCCGCCAAGATGATTTCCACCGATCTAGCCTTCACGGTCGTCTCACTGGCACTGCTCGTCTCCTTCGTTATGGCTTTTGTGTTTTACTCAATGTCGTTAGTAACCCGGTCTGGAGCCTTTGCGCCGACTCCAGTCGTGCTCATCCGATGGGAGGAGTATGAAGAAGATCTCGAAGCCCTCTGGCACGAACAGTGAAGCGCTCGTGGGGAGTTGTGCAGTGACTGACTGTCGGCCGCGGGTCGAGTTGAGTCGAGTCGGGCCTCTATAAAGCAGACTCACATTGAAGGAATCTAACGACACCACCCTTCCACACCACTGGTCCTAACTCTCTTCCTACGAAAAGAAAGAACAATCCGGCTAAGATGAACAACGACGATCTGATCTTGATGGTGCTTGGCTTGACGATGCTTGCGATTTGGGTGGTTTGTGTTACTGGGACTACGTTGATGTCGATTGCGAGGTCGATGGATGCTGAACGGGATGGGGTTTCGATGACGGGCTTGAGGGCTGTTTGAATGTGAGACTGGGAATGCTTTGAGTGTCATTGATTGGAAGTGCATGCATGACTGTTAATGAATGTTAATCGTGCCGTGGATAACGTTTGGAAAGGATAGGATCGAGGTAACGCCGGAGGGGGACAGAGCTAAGGATTGAGTATGGTAGGCACAACGGATCAATCACAACCAAGGAAAAAGGGGCTTGCGTCTATACACATCGCAGGATACAAGTAGAGAGACATCTGGAGTGTTGAATTGAGTGGTGACGAACCAAAGACACATCGGTTCACTACATCAACACTAACCCTACTCTGGAACCTGTCATCCGGCAAAAACGCTTGCTTTTGTGCTTGTACGCCACTGGATTAATGTCAAATCGTGTTCTATATGTCTTTTATGTCGTTGTGATCATTCAATGATACTGACCGAGCGCGTAGGGCACCTGCTGGGCGAAACATAAGTGTGCCCTCGTTGATCGGCGAAATGTGACCAGACCTCTAATCCGAAATCTGACAGACGCATGTTGCATTGTATGACTATAAAATATAACGTAATTTTGAGATTGCATGAGAGTCGACGAGTATGTTCTTTCAAGTATGTTCCATCGCATAGAGAATACACTCTACTGTGATTATCTTCCCGTGCAGTCTACAAGTACCTTACCATGGTACCAGCTCATAAGTCTGCACAATCTTGACGCTATGCCAGCAGACATCGATCAAGTCTTACCTTAAAGGATCATCGCGATGATACGTATGAGAGTATAACATATCGTATTCCTCATGATGTACGATGACTGTTCATGCTCAGACACATAGGCGTGGCACCAAAATGATGATACATGTAGCAATCATTGAAATGCCAGACTTATGACGACCGGCTGCGGCTGCAGTTGTAGATGATCTCCCTGATAAGATCACTCTGCGGCCTCGTGCTACCCCAGACGGAGAGCGGGAGGCGGGAGGCGCGAGGTGCATTAGCGCGCGGTCGTAACCGGAAGGTACGATTCGCGATGCCCGCTCCAGCAGCTTTTGGTGGTCTGGCTTCGCTTTGCGCGTTTGCTGCATCCAAATCCCCAGAGTGCAGCACCACCAGCACCATCCTACCACCACCTTCGGCGTTCTCTCTTCAGCCTTGTGATACCCAACGACCCTCTTCTGCAGCATCACTTGACTGTGCCGTGCTGCCTCACGCATAACGATCGCCTCACTTATTCCATTAATTCGACTGGCTGCCTCACGCTGCGGTTTTGCGCGACCAATTCGAATCGATTCGCGACTCACACGACCAGACAGCCTTTCGACCAACAGCATATATCATACCGGGCGATTGGTACATTCTCCGCCCATCCGACATTGCAGGCGCTACAGACCATTCTCGTGATGCGATAGCGCATTGTCCGCCATCCTCTCCGGCGCATTCTAATTGAATTCTGGCCAACGCGCCATGGCCGACAACCGCAGTCTGGACGCCCTCGAGGCGCGCCTTCAGGATGCTTCTTCTGGTATATGTTGTCGTTCAATAGGTCAGCTGGGGCTCATAATACTTACATATATGCCACAGATGCCAAAACCAAGATCGAAACTCTTACCGGTCTTCGCGACGGCCTTGAAAGCTGGTGTCAAGGCTCGACCTATGCCCTCTTCCTTCAAAAGTTCGTCCCAATATGGCTCAACATACTCAGTGCACCGCCGGTGTTCATCAGCACCTCACCAGAACAAAAGATACGGAATTGCGTACTGGAGATTCTTCATCGGCTGCCTATGAATTCAGCCGAAGCGACGGAACCTCACTGCGCTGCTATCGTGGACAAGTGCTTGGAATTGGTCAGGACTGAGAACGAGGACAACGCTGTGCTATGTCTCAAGATCATCATGGACTTCGAGAGATTCCACATCAGAGCATGAGCGGCCGAGCACAACCATTCCTTGATCTGATCCTGGAACTTTTCGACAGCATGCAACAGACGGTTCACGACACATTCGACTCCCCACAGGCGAAGGATGGTTCTGCCCTGGAGTCGACAAACGTCAATTCACCACGCCCAGGATCCCCTGTCGCATCTACAGCCGTTGCGATCGGGACGGACCCTGGAGCTGAGCAGCAAACGACTAGACACCTGGTGAAAGGCATGCAATCGTTCAAAGTGGTCGCCGAGTGCCCCATCATCGTTGTCTCAATCTTCCAAGCCCATCGCCAACTTGCACCTGACAACGTCGCCAAGTTTACTCCTCGAATCAAGGCAGCCCTTCAACTCGAGGCGGGCCCTCAGAAGGCTGCACACGAGGAGGCTCAAGCAAATGGAACCATCTTCACAGGTGTGGCGAAGGAGATTAAGAATCGTGCTGCTTTTGGAGAGCTTGTCACTTCACAGGTCAAGACGATGAGTTTCCTGGCCTATCTGCTTAGAGCGCACCAGAACAAACTCACGGACTTCCTGGCAGAGCTTCCAGGCATCGTTGTGCGATTACTTCAAGACTGCCCTCGCGAGAGATCAGCGACACGGAAAGAACTTTTGGTGGCGATAAGACACATCATAAACTTCAACTTCCGTCAGATCTTCTTGCCAAAGATTATTGAGCTGTTGGATGAGCGTACACTGGTCGGTGATGGATTGACCTCATACGAGACCCTCCGCCCATTAGCATATACCATGCTTGCCGACTTGATTCATCACGTACGAGACCACCTCACACCTGATCAGATTCGAGCCACGGTCGTGGTTTACGTGCGAAACCTGCATGATGATATCCCGGGAACCAGCTATCAGACTATGAGTGCGAAGCTTTTGCTGAACATGGCGGAGTGCATGTCGAAGATCGAGAACAAGCAAGATGCTCGACACTACATGATGCTTGTCTTGAACGGCATCGCCGAGAAGTTTGCAGCCATGAACCGCCAATATCCCAACGCCGTCAAGCTGTCAAAGCAGATCCAGCCAAATGCCGGTATTGACGCTGTACCTGAGAACTACTTGGCCGACAAGGACTCCCCTCCCGATTGGGATGAGATCGATATCTTCTCAGCAACGCCCATCAAGACAGTCAACCCACGCGACCGAGCACAGGACCCTGTGACGGAGAACAAGTTTCTCTTCAAGAATCTGCTGCATGGACTTAAGACGTTCTTCTATCAGCTTCGCAACTCAAACAACCCCAAGGTGAAGGAAGAAATGGATCAGAACAATGTACCAGTCAACTGGCCTGATCTATCATACGGCTTTAGTGCGGAGGAAGTCAACGTCTTAATCAAATTATTCCGCGAGGGCACGCAAGTCTTCAAATACTACAATTTGGAGAAGCCTGAGTCAGACGGCTCGCCAGAGACTCTATCGAGCATGCACATGGCGTCCAGCGGAAAAGAAGAGAAAGATCTTCTTGAGACCTTTGCGACGATCTTCCATCACCTTGACCCGGCGACCTTCCATGAGGTATTCCAATCCGAGATTCCTTTCATGTACGAGCAAAGCTCGAGCACACCGGACTTTTGCACATTCCACAGTTCTTGCTCGCAAGCGAGGCTACGAGTCCAGCATTCGCTGGCATGCTACTCCAGTTCCTCATGAACAAGATCGAGGAGGTCGGCACACGCGATACCCTGAAATCTTCGATCCTCCTTCGATTGTTCAAACTGAGTTTCATGGCAGTCACACTCTTCGCACCTCAGAACGAGCAGGTCTTACTGCCGCATGTCACAAAACTCATCACGAAGTCGATCGAGCTGTCAGTCACTGCCGAAGAGCCCACGAACTACTTCCTACTTTTGAGATCGTTGTTCAGAAGTATAGGCGGCGGCAGATTCGAGCATCTGTACAAGGAAATCTTGCCTCTGCTCGAGATGCTGCTCGAAGTCCTCAACAACTTGCTTGTCTCAGCGCAGAAACCAGAGCAGCGCGACCTATTTGTGGAACTCTCTCTCACTGTGCCCGCTAGGCTCAGCCATCTTCTTCCTCATCTCAGCTATCTGATGCGACCCTTGGTCGTCGCTCTGAGAGCCGGCAGCGAACTTATCGCGCAAGGCCTACGAACCTTGGAGCTTTGTATCGATAACCTCACTGCAGACTACCTGGATCCTATCATGGCACCTGTAATCGACGAGCTCATGTCTGCTCTTTGGGATCACCTTAAGCCTAGTCCGTACAGCCACTTCCACGCACATAGTACGATGCGGATTTTAGGCAAACTGGGCGGGCGCAACCGGAAGTTCATGAGCGCTCCGCCTGATCTGCCTTACAAGAGCTATTCTGATGATGAGTCAAGCTTCGATGTCCGACTGATTGGCGCGGCTCGTACACGCGCATTGCCTGCTCGTCTTGGTATCGATGTTGCGGTTGACAAGCTGCGTGAATCTCCAAAACAAGGTTCCGCGAAGGCATCAGATGAACACCACAAAAAGCAAGCCTTCAAGCTAGTCACCTCACACATCAAGCTCCTTATCGGTAGCGATGAGCTGCCCGAAGACCTTGCAAGGATGGTCCGACTCCAGGCGAACGACACATGTGACAAGAAGTACGACGCCGGTACTGATCTGTTCGCCACTTCAGAGCGCGATAAATCCGTTACCAAGCGCGACGATCAGCAAGAAACGCTCCGCAAGCTGCTCAAAGCTTGTATGGTGGCCGCTTCGATCCCAGTCTTGCAGGAAGAAGCTGAGGCATTCCTGCACAACGTGTACAGGCACTTCATGATCATCGAGCTCGGAACTGCTCTAGGCCAGGAGAAGCACAAGAAACGTCCCTTCGACTCAAGGACTGGCGAGGGTCCCGTGTTCGTCGAGACCGCTATCCTTGCAGATGTCATATCAGACTCCCTAGCATCTGACCATGCTCTTGTCAGAGAAGTCGCCGAGCGTGCAATGAGATCATGCAAGACCATCGCTACTACCATCTTTGGCTCAGAAGAAAAGGCCGAGCATCTTCCTTTCTTCTCACGTCTGGCTGAGACTTTCGTCCACGCTTGCTACGAAGAAGAATGGTTCGTCAAGTCTGGCGGTACTGCTGGTATTAGCATTATCATCTCAAAGATGGATTTCAGTGATGACTTCCTGATCGACCGCCAGCTTGACTTTGTTCGTGCGCTTCTTTATGTTATTAAGGATATGCCTCAAGATCTGCCCGCGAGCATTCGCATTCAAGCCAAAGACACGCTTATCGAGCACATCAAGCGATGTGCTACGAACTACAAGGCAGAGCAGCTCGGCGACAAGGAAAGCAAGATCCAGATTCTCTGCAACCGTGTCATCGGCGAGGTCTCACACATGAACAAGCACGTTCGACATGCCGCTCAAGATGCGCTCCGGACAATCGGAGAAAGCGTGAACGTTCAACTCCACGAAGTGGTCAAGCCTGTAAAGGATCTACTTCTAGCTCCTATCTTCAACAAGCCCTTGCGTGCCCTTCCATTTGCGGCACAAATTGGCTACATCGACGCCATCAACTTCTGTCTCGACATGGAGAACGATGTGCTCACATTCGACGATCCGCTTAACCGATTGCTCTACGAGACTCTCGCGCTAGTGGATGCAGAGGACGACAGCTTGGCCGCGAAACCTTACGAGCATAGGAATTCCGAGGCCATCGTGAACTTACGTGTCGCATGCCTCCGACTTCTGACTACAGCCATTCGTTACACCGCCTTCAACACCCAGGCACAGACTCAGCACCGTGCTCGTATCATCTCGATATTCTTCAAGTCTTTGTACTCGAAGAACAAGGAAGTCGCTGGTGCTGCGAATGCAGGACTGAAGATCGTGCTTGCCGCCACGCAGAAGCTGCCGAAGGACCTGCTGCAAAACGGTCTCAGGCCGATTCTCATGAATGTGCAAGATCCACGGAAGCTCAGTGTTGAGGGTCTTGAGGGATTGAGGACTCTGTTGCAACTGCTTACCAACTACTTCAAAGTCGAGATCGGTACTCGCTTGCTAGACCACATGCGGACGATTGCGGAACCGACCATCCTGCAAAAGGTATCCTTCACTCTGATCGAAGCCAACCCAAAGATGAAGGTTGTCACTGCTATCTTCAGCGTATTCCACTTGCTTCCACCAACAGCTGTGCAATTTTTGCCAGAGCTTGTGGATCGTGTCCTGAAGCTGGAAGGTTCGTTGCGCAGGACTAGAAGCAGTCCTTTCAGAGAGCCTCTTGTGCAATACCTCAATCACTATGCCAAGGAAGCCTGGACATTCTTCAGTGGTGCGTTGCAGGAAGAAGCCAAGGGTCGATTCTTTGCTCAGATCCTTGCCAACGAGTCAAGTAACGAGCTGCGTGAAAAGGTCATCGACGAAGCCGACAACCTTGTTGGCTTGTTCCCCACTGGCGATATGAGCGAAGAGCAGGCGCAAGCTGCTGCCAATGCCATTCACATCGCATATTCGATCTGCAAGTTCGAGAAACAGGCATTGAGACTTCTTGGACATGACAACTTGCGCAAGGCCATTTTCAGCGCAGCTAAATCCTTGCAAATCGCTGATCAACAGAACAAGCTTGCCGGATCGCTTCGTCTTGCGGCTGTACAGGCTTCTGAGCAGATCACTTCCATCATGACCTTGTATCTGCAGCAGAAGCCCAACGATCTTGATGCTTTGTTCGATCTTCTCGAGGCATGCGCGACCGGAGATCTTCCCAAGTTCCCTGAGCTGTACACATATCTATACAAGAGCATTGTCACAAGCGAGTCGGTCGAGTATCAACGATCAATTATGACCCGATGCATCGATACGTACACGAACCGACAGAGCTCACAAGCGTTGAAGTGGTTCGTTTTCCACAACGTTCTAAACCCAATCCTTGCGAACGATGTCAAGCGCAATTGGGACTCGCTGTTTGACGGCAGCAAAGGCAGTGCGCTACTTGACCGTGCTATGACCGACCAAATCCATAACAAGCTCTGGAAGCCTCAATCACACAGCGACGTCACTGACGACTCAACGCAAGGCGTCGACCACTCGCGCATGGAATTGCTGCAGACCACAGCTTTCCTCGTCAAATACCATCATAACATGCTGCAAGACGCCCGTAAGGACATCATCAAATTCGGCTGGAACTACATTAGACTTGACGATGTCATCAACAAATACGCGGCTTATGTGCTGATTGCGTACTTCATCGCCAATTACGAGACGCCCGCTAAGATCGCGCTTCAAGTGTATAGTGCTTTGTTGCGCGCACATCAGCCAGAAGGCAAGAATCTCGTTATGCAGTCATTGGAGACTCTTGAGCCTGTGCTCAAGAAGCGCCTGGGAGGACAGGACGGAAAACAAGCAATGTGGTCGAAGCTGCCACGACGCATCTTGAGCGAGGAGGTCTCGAACGTCGCGCAGCTGACCAGCATCTATCAGTTCCTCGTCCGCCATCCTGACTTGTTCTACGAGGCCCGTGAAGGCTTCGCACAGACGATCATACCGTCGATGAACAAGGTTGCTTCGTTGCCGAACACGTCAACGGAGAACAGGAAGCTGGCTCTGAACCTGATCAGCTTGATTTGCAAGTGGGAAGAGCGTACGGTGCAAGAGCATGGATCGCTGTCTGGAATCGATTCGCCCACTGCTGAAAGAGCCGGCTCGCCACAAACCCAGAACAAGCGCGGCGCTGTTGCACCGCCTCCGATGAGATTGATGCTCATCAAGTACTTGGTCCAGTTCATTGCAACAGTGCCTGAGCGTTACCCTGTCTCGAAGCCGAAGAGTGCCGAAAACCCACAGACAAGCAGCTCTTCCCACCAGCCACCCACTGATACCGTTGTCAAGGCGATCGACTTGCTTCACAGGTTGCTGGCACCGCCCCTCTGGGACGATCTCGATATCGATGCCATGTTCCCCAAGGTGACTGAGCAGATCCTTTGTACCGAACAAAAGCCTGAAGATAAAGCAGAGATCTGGACGACGAGAATTGTCAACACTATCCAGATCTTGAAGGTGCTCCTCAATTCGAGACCAGACGAGTGGGTTGTTGCGCGTCTGCCTCAATTGCAGAAATTGCTTACTTCACCGCTGAAGAATGAGAACTTCGAGATTCAAGATGCGCTCCACGGCACTGATCAGCCTGAGGATCTGTCGCCGAAACTCCCGCCCTTGCTGCAGCGTGCACTCGAAGTCATTCCTCTGGAACAGCCAGAGGACGAGTTGCCGGATGCTGAAAGCCCGACTGAGGAGTTCAAGACCTTCCTCAACACAACCGCGAGCGACGCTCTGAACAACGGTAACCATGTGGCTGGCATCAACATACTTTGGGTATTGGCCCAGCGCAAGTCAGAGGACATCCACACGCATATCGAGGCACTCTTGAAGACTTTCCAGACGAAGCTGGCCAAGGATCACCTCAGCTCGCAATTGCCTCCGCAAGCTGCCGCAGCACAAGGTCTTCAGGCTCAAAACCTGCCTAACGCGCAAGAATCAGAGGTCATTGTCAACCTCATCATCAAAACCATCGACATGCTTTCCGGATGTATCAGCGCTTTGGTCGATCGCAGGAGACCGTACCTCAGCGTGCTCGCGTCGCTTGTTGAGCGATCGAACGACAATAAGCTGTGTGACAAGATCCTCAACCAAGTTGAAGCCTGGGTGTTCAGCCCAACAGAACCTGTTCCCACGCTGAAGGAGAAGACGGCTGTTCTTCAAAAGATGCTTTTGTTCGAGACTCGCGCGGACAACACCATGTACACCAAGTTCATGAACCTCGTCATCCGTATTTACGAAGACCCTAAAATCTTCCGCTCGGAGCTCGCAGTGCGAATGGAACAAGCATTCCTCATCGGTCTTCGCAGCCCAGATATCGAGATGCGTCAGCGCTTCATGACCATTTTCGACCGCGCTCTGAGCAGGTCCACTAGCAACAGATTCTTCAAGCTCATTGCCGAGCAGCAGTGGGAGGTTTTGGGTGACAGCTTCTGGCTCAGTCAGATCATTCAGCTCATGTTCGGCTCCATCGACCAGAACACAACGCTGCACTTGCATCAAGACGACTTTACGACTTTGGCTGCTTCAAGAATCTATGGCACATACAAGGGAGACACCAGAGCGGCCGAGCTGATGCTTGAAGACTCCCTTGAGAACTTGGTTACTAGTGAGAGGCAATTCATGGCGGAAGTGGGAACAGTGAAGGCTAAGGACATTCTTGTCCCACTATCCGATCTCCAGCACACGGATTGGCAGTTGGCACACGATGTGTGGGTCGCCTACTTCCCAATGTGCTGGTCAGTCCTGTCTAAAGACGACAAGGAAGACATCGAGCAAGGTCTCATCTCTCTTCTTACCAAAGACATGCATCAGAGACAGGTCGACAAGCGACCAAACTGTGTCTCAACTCTGCTCGAGGGAATTGCTCGTGCAAGGCCCGTGGTTAAGTTCCCGCCTCACGTTATGAAATTCCTTGCGCAGAACTACGATGCTTGGTACACCGCTGCAACCTTCATGGAGGAGGTTGCCATCAACCCAGTCATTGACATGCCTACTGTCAAGGAGAGCAACTTGGATGCTCTGACCGAGCTCTACGCCAGGCTTGAAGAGAGTGATCTGTTCTACGGTACCTGGCGCAGACGATCGCAGTTCGTGGAGACCAACGCCGCTCTCTCGTACGAACAGAACGGCATCTGGGACAAGGCTCAGCAGATGTATGAGATGGCTCAGGTCAAGGCTCGCACTGGCTCGTTGCCATTCTCTCAAGGCGAGTACATGCTCTGGGAGGATCAGTGGGTGCAATGCGCCCAGAAGCTCCAGCAATGGGAGATTCTGGGAGACTTTGCCAAGCATGAGAACATTAATGATCTTTACCTCGAAGCCATGTGGCGCAACTTTGAGGCTTGGAACAGTGCCGAGCAACGCGAACAGCTCGACAGCATCGTCAAGGCTGTCTCTGACGCTCCTACACCCAGACGCATGTTCTTCCAAGCCTTCATGTCACTTCTCAAGTTGCACAACAAGACTGAGACGCCGCCTGACTTCGCCCGCGTCTGCGACGAGAACATTCAACTCTCTATCAAGAACTGGCACAAGTTGCCGCGTCGGATCACGAATGCACACATCACGCTCCTGCAGAATTTCCAGCAATTGGTGGAGCTTCACGATGCGAGCGTCATTTGCTCCAGCTTGGCACAGACGAACGCCGGAAACCTCGATGTCAAGAGTCAAGAGCTCAAGGTATTGCTAAGCACCTGGCGTGATCGTCTGCCGAACCTGTGGGACGATATCAATGCCTGGCAGGATCTGGTCACCTGGCGTCAGCACATCTTCCAGCTCATCAATGGAACGTACCTCAACTTGCTCCCAGCGAGCACTGGAAATGCGACTGGCAACTCCTTCGCGTACCGTGGTTACCACGAGACAGCATGGATCATCAACCGTTTCGCCCATGTCGCTCGCAAGCACCAGATGCCCGAAGTCTGCATCAATCAGCTTAGCAAGATCTATACTTTGCCCAATATCGAGATTCAAGAAGCGTTCCTCAAGCTGCGTGAGCAGGCTAAATGCCATTACCAGAACAGGAGCGAGCTGACGAGCGGATTGGACGTCATCAACAACACCAACCTCAACTACTTCGGCCCGCAACAGAAAGCAGAGTTCTACACTCTTAAGGGTATGTTCCTTAGTAAGCTCAACCAGAAAGATGATGCTCAGGACGCTTTCGGCACGGCGCTGTTCTTCGACATTAAGCTGCCCAAGGCTTGGGCCGAGTGGGGCAGATACAGCGATCAGCTGTTCAAGGAAAACCCCACGGATCTCGAGCTTGCTGGTAATGCCATCAGCTGTTATCTCGAAGCCGCCGGACAATACAAGAGTGCCAAATCTCGCAAGTTGCTCAGCCGCATCTTGTGGCTGCTCAGCTTGGATGACCCTGAAGGCACCTTGGCAAAGACATACAACAACTTCAAGGGTGAAACTCCACTCTGGTACTGGGTCAGCTTCATTCCGCAGTTGCTCAACAACCTCTCCAGAAGCGGGGAGAGGCGAACATCTCCCAGGAAATTTTGGCTAAGTTGGCCAGACTTACCCGCAAGCACTGCACTTCCAGCTGCGCACCAGTCACGAGGACATGCAGGTCATTCGTCGTGGTCAGCTTCAGAAGGAGGCCAAGGAGAAGGCAGCCAAGGCGAAGCAGCAGCAACAGCAGCAAGGCACCGAAGCTGTCAAACAAGAAGGATCACCGGCCAGACCAGAGAGTCAAGGAGCTTCAAGGCCTGGTACTGCGGGTGGTGGCGAGCAGAATCAGACTCCTGTTGCCGCCGAAGGCACACCACAGAATGGTGCAAACGCTGCCAATGCTACCGCCGACAACACCAACAGTACTACCGCTGCACCTGCGTCTGAGCCACCGCGACCAAGAAAGCCTTGGGAACACACCGAGGCGTTGGTCATCACTCTCCGCACGGCCTTCCCGCTGCTCTACGCTTCGATGGAAGCCATGGTAGAGCAGATCCAGAAGTACTTCAAGTGCCCTCCAGACGAGGATGCGTACAGACTGATCGTCGCCTTGTTGAACGACGCCCTCAACTACGTCAGTCGCTCACCACACGCGTTCGCTGCCGATAGCAAGCTTCCTCCTCAGACGGAGGCGAACATCACTCGCTTCGCCGACTCCATCCTGCCGCACCACATCCGCAAATCCTTCGAGCAGGACTTCGTGTCGAAGAAACCGACGATGAACGAGTACACTATGAAGCTTCGCAAGTGGCGCGACAAGCTTGCTGAACGCCTTGACCGCCGCCCGTCGACATTCCATCTGGACCAGGTGCCGCATCTTAGTGGGTTCCGCTTCGTCTGTTCGATGAGGTCGAGGTGCCCGGACAATACTTGCAACACCGTGACAAGAACCAGGACTTCATTAGAATTGAACGCTTCCTGCCTATTGTCGATCTTGTCCGTGGCGTCACGAGCTGTCATCGTCGTATCAAGATTCGTGGCCACGATGGTAGTGTGCACCCCTTCGCGATCCAGCATCCAGCTCCCAGGCACAGCCGACGTGAAGAGCGCATCCTGCAGCTCTTCCGTATGTTCAATGCTACGCTGGCCAAGAAGAAGAGAGCCGCAGGCGCAACTTGCAGTTCCATCTGCCTGTCATGGTTCCGTTGTCGCCGCAGATTCGCATGATCCAGGACGATGCGTCGTATGTGACCCTCCAGGGTGTCTATGAGGACTACTGCCGTCGCAATGACATTAGCAAGGACGATCCCACAATCTTCACCATGGACAAAATGCGCGCCTGACTGCGCAGAAGCAAGATCAATTCCCTAACGTTCGCCTGGAATCGCTCAACTACATTCAGCAGCGCTATGTGCCGACCGACCTTGTGCGCGAGTACTTTGCTAGACCTTCCCAAAGCTTCGATGCTTTCTGGCTGTTCCGCCGCCAGTTCTCGTACCAGATGGCAGCTCTCACGTACATCACTTATACGATGTACATGACCCATCGCTACCCGAACAAGCTGTCTATTGCTCGGCGCAACGGAAATGTCTGGGGCTCCGAGTTGCTTCCATACCTCTCCACCACGAGACCATTGTTCCACAACAACAACGAGGCAGTACCTTTCCGTCTGACACCCAACCTGCAGAAGCTCATGGGCCCGATCCACCAAGAGGGCATCTTCACCTGTGCCTGATGGCCATTGCTCGCTGCTTGACTGCGGACAGTTCCTACAGCACATCTACACCAACGGCAACTCCTGGTGGCACGATTACACAGGCGAATGGCACAGCTACTGCCGCTGGCACTGGCTCCACCGGTGGAAGCGGCTCTACTCCTCAGCAGCCCAACGGCACGTCCTCTGCCGCCCCGCCCACCGCTCCAGACAACCCTACCAGCTGCGAACTGTCTCACGCTCTCAGCATCTTCATCCGCGACGAGCTCACTTTCTGGTACACAACATCTCACCGCCAGTCGCTGCAACAGAACGAACTGCGCGAGAATGTTCAGCGCAATGCCGAGGCTGTGGTCAACCGTGCTCTGGCTCTGGCTCGTGAACCTGGTGCGAACAACTTACCTGCCAACCAGAGCGTTGTGGACTTTGTGGCTAAGGCGACGAATCCGGAGAAGTTGGCGCAGATGGATCTGCTTTGGATGCCGTGGTTGTAATCTGAATGACAACTGGAGATTTTGATTTGAAAGGGAGTTTGAGGGCAGGATGCAGGGATTTGACGACGGGCTGACTTTAGCGAGGCGTCGGTGCGATGGACTGATGGACAACTATGACGGACCTGGTTCACCTCATGGTGATGGAAGGTCAACTTTGACCACACTTTTTTTCTTTTTGTCTACTGATTTCCCGAGGCGTTTGTGGATGTTATAGTTAGGACTGTAGCGTATATAGCGTCAGGCAGAAGTCATCTGTCTGTGAAGGACTTCGAATGTAAGATTTTGAGCATAGATATAGTCTCCACCCAGTGAACACAGGGATCAGCTTGGGTGTGTCTTGAGCCAAGCTTCATGGCAAAAGTGCTGAAGTCGGCCATCAGAAAGTTCAATTCTGACTATCTGTTGCGACTGTGTGTTTGTCAAACTCAACGTGCACTGGTATGGGAGAGATGCATGGGATGGATGTGCGTTAACAAAATAATTCCTTTGTTTACGATGCATCTTGATCATATCTGTATCTTCAATCTAGCTCAGGTTGTGGGAAAATTCCACTCAAAATGTCCTTCGTTCGCTTCCTTGTTGGTATCTTATGTCAGAAGCCCTGACTCGATGGTACGTTCTTTCGTGCCTTGCGGTTGTTTGATAGCCAACGATGCATTTGTTCAGTATGATAACGCATTGTTCGCTTGCAAAGGCTGCGACCCGGACCTTAATGCTGTTCCATAGAACATTGTTCGACGCTTTAGTTTTCAGGGAAATGATCGTTCTGGTCTGATGGCTCTTTTGCGTTGGCAGCATGACCGAGGCTCCGTCGCACGCCAAACTGCTCATTAGGTGGTTATTCGAGCTGTGCGCTTGACGTGCCGCCGTTGGTTCTTCATGCTTTCCCCGGCGATGAGTTTTGAGTGCTGACCAGTCAAGTTCCTGTGAGTCGACGATCACGTCTTTCCAACAAGGTCTGGACCGCGTAAGTGAACAGGGCGAAAGCAATGATGCTGGCCACCACAAGGGCGGTATCCATGAGGTCGCGCTCTTCGTTCATGTCTGACATGCTGATAGTTTCTGGTGGAAAGGTTTCTAAACTGTCGCTACCTCGAGAGTCTTGAGTAGTTGGTCGGGTTGTGCTGATCTAATGGTTCTGAACTGGAGGCGATCGGCTTGATTTTAAAGAGACCTGCGTTTGCTTCAGAGCTGGATGACTGCTATGGATTGGTACCCGTCAAGAGAGGTTTCTTTGTACAGGGCCACAGAATGTTTAACATCTGCTTGCTGTTTCACGATTTTTTGTATACGGTAAAGCTGTATGCACCGTGCTTGAATCACCACAGCTAAAATCGATTGTATGACTGGTGATCATAAGCGAGCAAACAAGGATGCCTCTTGTCTGCTGAGCCGTGCCTCAGTTGAGGTTGCGTATGGCAGTCGCTACGTCCTTGACACTACCAAGATTCCACACTTTCTTGCTAAGAGCTGCTGCGGTTTCATTTCCCAACACCAGCGATACTTGATCGACGAACTTAGCAGTCAATTGTTCATCGTTCATTGGCACTTGCAAAGATCCAACAGCGTGCTCGATGTGCCTCTCAAGGACCACCCCATTCGAATGAGTGAGACACATGAATGCTTCATCCGCCGCAAGGCTTGCATCAGCCTCGATCTCGACCTTGTCACGAATGTTTATGACCTCGGCCGAACTGACCACTTCATCTGCATACTGTGCTGGGCCTGCTCTCCCGTAAAGCAGACCCACGGCACAGCCATGAAATACGGAAAATTTCCCTTCCAAGCCATCTCGAGGTGTTTTCTTACTTGTCAATTCGACCACCAACGGATGCACTTTGAGTGAGACTTCTTTGATCTCCTCAAGCTTGACTTTATGCGTCTCTGTCAACTCTTTGTGGCATTGGATTGCGGCATCGATCGCCGGATGGCATACGATTCCGCAAGGGAAAGGTTTGAAGGCGTTTGTCTCGATCTCCCACGTGACACCCAAGCCGCTCAACAGCTCATCCAGCCTTGGAGTGCCTCCGCCTGCGACAACATTGGCCCAGCCTCGCTTCGCCTCAAGCGCTTGCTCGGAGCTCGTGTAGCCTTCCCGAGCTAGCAAAGCTGCCACAATCCCATTCGCAGCCGCTCGGCCAGGGTGGAAAGACTTGGTGTCGCTTCCGAACATCTCTCGAAGTCCGGTCACTTGCACGGCCGCTATGCCGATAGCATGAGCCATCTGTGTCTCAGAAAGCGTCATCAGCTTTCCGACGCCTACTGCAACGCCTATGGAGCCAGTGGTGGATGTGATATGCCAACCGATATCATAATGCTCAGGCCAGACAGCCAGGCCTAGCTTGCAGCTTGCTTCAATGCCCGCCACCAGGGCAAGCAGTAGGTCTTCGCCAGAGATGGACCCTTCATACTCTGCATATGCCAGCAGTGCAGACGCGACGGGACCAGTGGGATGTATTATGGTGGCGAGGTGGGTGTCGTCGTAGTCGTGTACATGTGATGCGATCCCGTTGAGTAGCGCGGCATGTTGAAGATCACATTGAGATGAAGTCCCGAAGAGAGCAAGTGGCACGCCCGAAGAGTGGTTCCAGGGCTTTATGAGCTTTTGCCACTGTTGGGTGATTTGAGCCTCCAATCGCGCAGCCGATGTAGTTGTATAAGGACCTTATTGCTGCCTCTCGTGTGGAATTTGGTATGGTGTCGAGCTCGACAGCCCAATTCGCGAGCTTTTTAGTCGCCATATTCGCAGGATCGATTTTGGTTCTGAGTCTTTCAAGGAAGATTGTTCAGTACTCTTACCATGTGTACGTGGAGTAATGGCCGTATCGAGCATTGATAAGCATCTAGTACAGGAAGTCAGATTCCAAGTAGGATCAAAATAGTTCATCAGTAGACCGATATCGGACGCCGATCGAAGTTGTCAATCAAGACATCAGATTTACTTCTCTTCCTGACAAGCACCTTCTTGTTTTCCAACAAACAGGATGTGACGTTTGATCCACGGTGATGACCGGCAGTTCTCGGCTATCACTTCACCGTCCGGAATTTGTTCTCCACTTTGTCCAATCCCTACTGCGGTATGATCGCCACACTCCACATTCATGTTCCTGGACACGATGGGCATTCTTTATTCTTTGAATCGTGTAGCTTTAGGTCTTAGTATACCAAGCGAAGCTAACGGGACCTCCCATCTTGGTATAGGGTGAACATTACCCCGAGATGTTACTAGTATCTTTTGCATATATAAATGCAATCATCCCCAGTAACTAGGAAGTATCAGAATAAGTATCATTCTCAATCTTCCTCTATGGTGCGACGTTATACTATCGGCGGCCTGCTCTTTGCGGGTTTGGCGATTGCACAACAATGTCCTCCAGCCATACAGATAGACCACAAGCCCCAGATCTTCGTCATGTCTGACATCTCGAACGAGCCTGACGATACCCAAAGCTTCATCCGTCTGCTGTTACACGCGGATCAATACAACATTACCGGAATGGTAGCAACAACCAGCTACTGGCTCAACTCCACCACGACGCCTAACGAGATTCTCAAATTGACCAGCGCATATGGCAAAGTCGTCGACAATCTCAACTCCCGCTCTGACGGACAATTCCCGGCAGAAGCATACCTGACATCGATCGTGAAGTCCGGCCACCCAGTCTACGGCACAGCAGCCATCGGCAAACCACTCTCTTCTGGCGCACAGCGGCTCATTGACGTGCTGGATGGCATGCCGGATGACCGAGATCTTACACTGCCAGGCCTGGGGCGGCACGAATGTTCTGGCGGAAGCCCTAGCTCATGTGCGCAGCGCAAGAACGCAGTACGATCAGGACAAATTCTACAAAAAGATCAGAGTCTACGCCATCTCCGACCAAGACAACTCCGGCGTCTGGATCCGCCTCAACTTCCCACAGATCCCGTACATCGCTTCCGTCCACTCATGGCTGCAGTACAAGCGAGCGACGTGGAGCGGTATCAGCAGCAGTGTAGTAAGTCCTTTCCCTAACCACTAAATTGAAGAGCGCAGTCCGATTGCACGCCCCCAAGCACAACGACTGATCACCGCCGCTTCTAGGACGTCGGAGGTGCAGACGCATCCCTCGTAAGCAATGCCTACATTCGCAAGAACTTCCAAATCGGCCCTCTCGGCTCCCTCTACCCGGACATAGCCTTCATAATGGAAGGCGACTCGCCCTGCATCCTACACACGATGCAGAACGGGCTCAACGGCGGACCTCTCGACCACCCCGAATGGGGCGGCTGGGGCGGTCGCTACGCTCTTCTTGATCTGACGCGGCAAACAATGCACTACGCCGACACCTCTGATTTCGTCGTGGGCAAAGACAACGCGACTTGGATCTCGAACCATGCGACGATTTGGCGATGGAGGCAGGCGTTCCAGGACGAGATGAGTGCGAGAGTGCAGTGGAGTGTTCTTGGGCGGAATGAGAGTCGTGCTACTGGCTCGCATCCGCCTGTTGTTAGCGTTAACGGGTCGTGTGGGAGTGAGCCGTTGGAATTGGAAGTTCAAGCTGGCGAGGTTGTTACGCTGGACGCTATGAGGACGTATGATCCTGACGCTAACGTGACGGGCAAGAACGAGTTGCGGTTTGAGTGGTTCCATTATTGGGAGATTACGTCGTTCAAGGGAATCCGAGCGAGGTGCCGAGGCTCAATTTCACTCGTTTGGAGGGCCAACAGGATGGTGGAAGGGTTGTCAGTACGACTTTGCCTGTTACTGAACTGGCGTGCGCCGCGCCTCCAGGGCTGTGGCAGCCTGAGGGCGTGCAGGAGGTTTGTCAGCAGTATCATGTTATTCTGGAGGTGACTGGGAGTGGGACGCCGCCGATTAGGAGGTATAAGCGGGTAATTCTTAAGGTGCAGCCGCCGGAGCAGACTAAGAAGGCGAAGAGGATGAGAAGGGATGAGCTTTGATGTCACCGGTATCGTAGGAAGAACGTACACAGGGCGTAGATATTTGTGCCTATATGATTTACAGATCAACGACTTGGTCCCTTTGCCATTTGTTTCCAACTTCCGTCTGTTTCCCAAACGCCTGCCTTCGTGAAGTCGGCGGTACGGCTGCCTGCCATGTAGCCAAAGCGGAAGAATTCAGGATACTTGGCCTTGAGCGCCTCGACGTCGTTGTTTTCCTCATCAGCATGCTCGGAGGGAGTCAGCTCAGTGACATCTCTTCCTAGAGTGTGCCTGGTCCAAGTCCACGTGTAGTGGTCGTTCAGTGTACCGAAGGCGCCGTCCCAGTAGGAGCGATCATCGCCGTAACCGCGGAAGCGTTCGACGTCGTTTACGAGCACCGATATGCCGTCGTAGGATTGCTTCTTTCTTGGATCGTATACCGGCAACTTTCCGAGATCAAAAGTGATGTTGGATTTGCCAATATCAAGAACTTCAATCTTGGGCAAGAGAGATTTCTGCTGGGCGTTCTTCAGAAGCTCGCCAGGCGTTTGGATGATACTATCGAATCCCCACCTGGCGATGCCGTTGACGAACAGCCCGACAAGAAGACCCTGGTAGATAAGAGAAGGCCTGTTCTGGAAGCAGGTGCCGGGTAGAAGGAGTAGGGCGAGAATGTAGTGATGAATGCGCAGGTTCTCGCCGGGAATGGCAACCAGAATCAGAAGACCAAGAACAAAGAGGGAGTAGATGAAAAGGTAGCGTGGCATGCGGCCTTCCACGCGGAAAGACCAGGCTTGGCCAAGAGCGATGAAGAAGATTGAGAGTACGACGATGATGAGCGCAGGAATAGCACCGGGCTGAGCTTGGATGTCGTGAGGAGTCAGGCGTTGAATAGGGATGCGATCGAAGGTATAGTTATTCAGAGCACCAACCCAAGCGGGTCCAAGCCATAGTACCGTCTTTTCCAATTGAGCAGTGAGTCCCGTGAGGGAACGCTTTACAGTATATTTGTATGTGATGGCTGCACAGAAAGCAGCTGGCAAGAATCTTCCGAATGCGAGTGACAGTAGAGAGTGGTAGTTTGTAAGGTTTGGAGGATCGGAAACCAGAGCAACGTGGAAGAAGAGCGCCACAAAATTCGACCAAAAGAAAACTCCCGGGCTGGCTGTGAAGATGGAAAGGACGGTAGTAAAAAAGACAGTGATAGCCAGGGTTGGCCATCTCAGGTCTTTGCACTGGGACTTTGTACCCGAGAGGAAGCCGAAAGTCCTCGGGAAATAGCTTCGGAATGAGGTCGAGTCGATCTTGTGCTGCTTTTCTCCAGAGAAAGAAGGTTGCTCGCCAGTCAGGGCTACGACACCACATCCACCTTCCAGGTCATTGATGAAGCCGGCGTGGACAGCTGAGGCACAGATGAAGCTATCGCCGCGATAGACAGCATTGTCCACGATATCTTCAGAGAACCCGGTCTGATAGTCGACTGGTCCGCCAATGACCTGAGGCTTGTAAACCAATTCCTTGTCTCCCACTGCATGAGGTTCCAGAGCCAGAATCCTGACGCAATTCGCTGGACACCTAAATGCCAGACTTGAGTTTGAGAAAGGTCGACATTGGTCGCCGTTGATACCGCACTTGTTGAAATCAGACCAGTACGTTGCGCTACAGCTTAGGCGAGTAGGACTGCCGTAGCCTGGGATTTGCGCAGCAAAACTGCTTCTCCAGAGTGCGAGACTGAAGCTCAACAGCCACAACGCATATATGAGCGCAATCAAGAGGACACGGTGTGTCTTCCTGGGCGCCCAACGGTCCACCAAGGCCAAGGGTGCATGTTGGATCTTCGGGAAGAAGGGTGTAATGGTGTATATGCGCGGCGGCTGGGGACCTTTGACCCAGGTCTTTGTTGCAGCCCATGCTCTATGAAGACCTGGCGGTATGCGATCCGCGATGCACTCCTGCCATGATGGGCTTGTATGCCTATGGCCGCCTTCGAGCTCTATAGTCGGCGTCGAGCGTAGTGGTGAGTCTGCGCCGATGCTGTCCGAATCTTCCGGATCATCGTGGTATGGGCGGATGGGCTGAGCCTCGTCGTCGGCATCGGCTGCCTCTTCGTCGATGTGCGTGTGTGGTCCCATGCTCTTGATTCGCTTCGATTATGACAGCCTCTATCCTCTATAGTTCGATAGCGTTGATGCGGTCCAGCGCTTACAACGACGTTGACTACTGCATATCTCTACAAATATATGCGTGCAGAATTGTTGTACAAATAAGCAAACAGCAATTGCAAAGTCAAGAAGTACACGAGAAGTGTAGCAAAGAAAGAGCGATTGCGAGGATCAGTACTGCTACAAGCAAGTCGCACAACGCTATCGATTACCAGTCGGCACAGGGCGGAATCACGTTGTGGCTGGATAGGTCATCGTCTCTCCATGGCGCCACGCGTGCAACGATTCGTTAAGGAAACTGGTTAAGTGTGCGGACACGGCCGCAGCTGTGGCACGCATCTGTACACATACACTGCGAGCACCCTTCGTACGCCATCCTAGCGCAATCATAAATGCCGTGAGTTATACAGCTGCCCTCCACAACCACGTGCGGCGCAAAGTGTATGCAGAGGCCGACAACCGATGCGGCTGTGGCTGGAGCTCTCGCGGGCATCATCGATTGCTAGCCGCCTTCCGGATTGGTAATACGGTGCAAGGACATGTCCGATAACACCATACTTGCTCATGTAGAGCAATCCGTCTGTCGCGACGTGCTATCGCTGTAGGTCGCTTTCTTCTGTTCTCCATTGCATTCATCGTGCGATAAAGCCTTTTGAAATACAACAGCAATGTCGCGCCCATCGAAGCATGCCCTGCCAATGCCCACCGATAGCGGTGATGGTGGCAACGATACTCGCCCTCCGCCCAAGGATCTGAGCCACCACCTGAGTAGGTCTACTAAGTCGCGTGCTGCGAGCTCCATGAAAGCCTTCTACAAGTACTTCGCTATTCCTGGTATCGGACAGCTCGCTGGTGGCCTGCCCAACAACTACTATTTCCCATTCGATCCCTCGAGGCCAAAGTTGCCGAGCCGAACAGATGGCAGCCTACACCAAAACAAGCCCGTGACCCCCTTCAGCTGAGGAAGCTTTGGCTGCACTGAGCTTGAACGACAAGACCAAGACACAGAGTAGCCCTCTGAACCAGCCTCAGAACCAAATCGAGGTCCCACACACTTCCACACAGCAGAACCCGATTAAGAAGATCGACCTGTCAACTGCTTTGCAGTATGGCACTGCTCAAGGCTACCCACCTCTGTACTACTTCATCCGCCAATTCACCCAAGAGAACCTGCACCCGAACTGTCCATACAAGGGCGGACCTGAGGTCATCCTGACTTGCGGCAACACAGATGGCTTCAGCAAGGTCTTGCAAGCCTTCACCAATGAATGGAGCGAAGAGAAGGATTGGGTGAGGGACAAGGAAGGCCTGTTGGTCGAGGAGTTTGCATACATGAATGCCGTCCAGGCTGGAGCACCTCGAGGCCTGAATGTTGCGCCTGTCGGCATGGATGATGAAGGCATGCGCGCTCACGGGTCCTGGCGGTCTGGAGGATGTATTGGAGAACTGGGACTTCAAGAAGGGCAAGAGGCCGCACTTGATGTACACTGTCACGTGAGTCGTGAAGTCCTCCTCGTCGGAAAGTACAATGCTAACAGACACCAGCATGGGTCAGAACCCAACTTCAGGCGTGCTGTCGCTGCAGCGCCGTCGCGATATCTACGCCCTATGCCAGAAGTACGACATCGTCATCGTTGAGGATGATCCCTACTGGTACCTGCAGTTCCCACCGCCACGTCTCAGAACACAACCACGACTCCGACCCAGCCAACACCTCCTTCAACCCCGACATCACCCTCTTGACCACAGGCGAACCCCGCCCAGACACTGGAAGAGCTCAGGCTTCGACTTCCTCGATAGTCTCGTTGCCTTCATATATCAACATCGACACCGATGGCCGTGTCCTGCGCCTTGACACTTTCTCCAAGACAGTTGCACCAGGCTGCCGTCCTGGGTTGGATCACCGGACAGCCGCTTTCCTGGAACGCATCCTGCGCATCACCGAAACTACCACCCAGCAACCCTCTGGCTTCGTGCAAAGCATGATTGCTGAGCTTCTCCTCGGACCCGACCACAGCGGCATCGCCGAAACCATGAAGAAGAACGGCAAAGGCGGCCTGCCGTCTGGCTCCGGCTGGAAAGTCGACGGCTGGGTTCGCTGGCTCGAAGGCCTTCGTGGCAACTACGAGCGCCGTATGAACCACATGAGCCGCATCCTTGACGATGGCAAGTACGCCGTCAAGACCGGGCGCCGCGGTAGTTTCACCGACCTGCTCGCCGAAGACAGCGACGGCGATGCAGACGAGTGGAGTGTGGTTGAGAAGCAGCAGATCTATTCTTTCGACTGGCCCGTCGGCGGCATGTTTATCTGGCTGCAAGTGCACTTCTCCGAGCACCCGCTTTACAAGCACTACGCGAGCAAGAATCAGCTGCCGCGCCTGTCCAAAGCGCTGTGGGTGTGGTGGACGAAGAAGCCGGCGCTCGTTCTCGTCTCCCCGGGCACGATTTTCTCACCCACCCCGGAGATCGCTGCCAAGGAAGGCTGGAAGTATTTCAGACTTTGCTTTGCCGCCATCGATGAGGAGGAGCTGGGCAAGGTTACGAAGAGGCTGGCGGATGGCGTACAGTCTTTCTGGGCTGTGAGAGATGCGAAGGTTATTGAGGACTTGCTTGACGAAGACGAGAAGGGCGAGGCGAATGGCGAGGATGTTGCTTCTTTGGCTCAAATGATGGGTCCCTGCTAGATCTGGGCTGATTTATGACATGAATTTCGATTAAGGATATACGACTGCAAACTTCTTGATCTAGGTTAGGATCAATTTGTGATCATTCTACGGCCTTTGAATATACGGCATTTTGCTCGCTTCACGTTATGGGTCTTTGTTGTAGCAAGTCTGTAGCAGTGATTTGTCGCGTGCTTGTGGCCTGACTCGAGAGGTCAAATCTAACAACCTTTCCATTAGAGCCGTGGCCACACGTGCAAGCAAGACCTTCATGACTGCCAGTGTTGGTGACGATGACATGTCAACAATAAGCGGCGATTGTCACAACCTCGGCCTCGAGCTCTTTCCAAGCGCATCTTCATTTATTGAGTATAACTAATCTTGTACTTTCCGTGATCTGTGCTAAATGTAATGATGAGCATACACATCTGACTGCCACACGATAAGCGCAGTATCATGCTCCGCCGTATTGCGTGATAAGAACAGACAAGAACATCGGGCCCGTCCGGCGGAATCTCGGAGGGCGTGGTCGACAACCCAATGGCCACGCATATGTCAACTCCAACTCAACTGCTCATACAATCAACAACACTTAAAAAAAGTTGCGCAAAACTTCCAATCAGGAACACTAAAGACAAACAAACAACACAGCTTAGCCATGACTTTCAAACACAACATCATCGCCCTCGATTCCTGGGTCACGGTCCCCGACTTCAACTTCCCTTACTCCCTCACAGTCATCAGCGATGGTAGCGCTCTGAGCAGGCCGGAACAGCTTAAAGATGCCACCATAGCGATTAATTCGCAAGTCCCTGTCAATGCCGATTTGCTCGACAAAATGCCTAATTTGCAATTATTCGCTGCTACTGGAACGGGCGTCGATCATATTGACAAGCAAGCGATGAGAGAGAGGGGTGTTACGCTTTGCAAGGTGCCGGCGCAGAATACTGGTGCGTACTAACGAGTTGATCTACTCTTTTTTTGGATTTTGAGTGGCTGGCTGACGATTGGTCGGTTACTGAATTGCAGACGCCGTCAGCGAACACGCATTTGCCTTGGCCTCGGCTTTGACCAGAAAGATCTTCCCGATGCATGAATTGACGGTTGCTGGCGATGTGTGGGCGAAGACGAAGCCGTTGTGTGTTTGGAAAGCCGCCGAGGGTTAATTCGGAAGAGACGCTGGTGAGTTGCGCAATGAAGTTCGTGAAATGCCGTTCGGACTGACAGATCTGATGTGTAGTAAGTTTATATCCTGCGAAGAAGCAATGAGACTGTGACGGTATTCTTACTGATGTGTGGAAAAAGCTGTATCATGGGCTATGGATCGCTCGGTAGGAATTTCGGCGTGGACCAAAAGTGTGAGGCGATTACTGATACATCTCAGGCCGGAACATTGAAAGAATAGGCAAAGCCTTGGGAATGAAAGTGATTATCGCCGAGCGGAAGAACGCCACGACCATCCGCGAAGGCCGGACGTCATTCGTCGACGCCATCAGGCAAGGTACAATCTTCATCGTTGTTGTCCCGGGAGACCACGCAACGCGCAACATGATCAGCACAGCCGAGCTCGAAGCCATGGACGACTCTGCGATTATAGTCAACGTAGGCAGAGGCGGCGTCATCGACGAAGCCGCCATTGTCCAAGCATTGAGAGATGGCAAGATCGGAGGCTTCGCGACAGACGTCTTCTCTCCCGAGCCAGCGACCAAAGAGACTTCGATCTTGCTTGATTCGACAATACCTAATCTCATCGTGTCGCCTCATATTGCGTGGTATAGTGCGAAGACAATCAGAGGCACCATCGAGACGCTCAAGAAAAATATCGAAGGATTCGTTGCTGGCACGCCGTGTAATGTCGTCGAGTAATCGTGCTGGACATCGGGTACGCCGGTCAAACCATTCGCTTCAGATGTCGCTTGCAGGTCACTAAAGTTGTGCCGCAAGGCTGCGAAGATCATACCACTCAGAGAAGAGAGAAGCGAGAGATCAGCCGTGTCAGCCTTCTCACACCACCCACGCATGTGCTTGTGGTGACAAGGCTGCGGGGTTGTGTATCGTATGAGAAGAAGTTCTAGGACATTTATCACTCTCCCAACCAACCCACTTGAGCTAGGCATTGCGTCGTGTCATTCTTGTCAGAACAACTCCCCATACCAGCCCAGCGTTCCCGTCTTTCAAGCCTTCTGTCAAAGCACTACTAACCACAATGACCGACGCACGCTTGCAAGATCGCGTAGCGATCATCACAGGCGGCAGTTCAGGCATCGGCAAAGCAAGCGCTTTCAGATTTGCGAACTCAGGCGCCAGGGTCGCAATCGTTGACCTCCATTCCAATAGTGTTGAAGATGCGATCAAGCAACAGCACGGCGAGACCAGTGCAATTTTCATCAAATGCGATGTCTCTCAAGAGAACGAAGTCAAAGAAATGATTTCGCAAGCCGTGCAATGGGCCGGACGACTTGACATTCTGTGCAATATTGCGGGCATCGCTGCTGAAACTCCCAGAGGGGATTATGGAGCCACCCGCTGTCACACACTGGATACAGAGGTTTTTGACAGAGATATGGCTGTCAACTGTCGAGGCACGTGGATGTGCTGCAAGTATGCTCTGAAGCAGATGATGGAGCAGGAGCCGCGCGAGTCGAATGCTCGTGGTGAGCGGGTGAGAGGCTGGATTGTGAATATGGCGAGTATTGGCGGGTGAGCAGCCCAGCGTCTCAGCTCGCAGTGTTCCACTAATGACAATGGCAGTGTGGTAGGAATGCGTACTATGCCTGCTTACACGCCTAGCAAGCATGCGGTAAGTGTCGTCTTCTGGGTTCCGTATCTGGATCCAGCAGATGTGAAAGATCTGACCTGGAACAGGTCGTCGGCATGACCCGGCAGATGGCTTTGGACTATGGGCCGGATCACATCTACGTCAACTGCTTGGCTCCAGGATGCATTGTGACGCCTCTGACAGCCGCGCTGCTTGCGACGAAAGAGGGTGAAGAGCGGATGGCTGGTCTTCACCCTTGGAATGCTGTCGGGCGTCCAGAAGATGTTGCCAATGCGGCGCTGTATTTGGCAAGCGACGAAGCGTAAGACTCTGATCGATCGGTGGTATTGCGAGACTGACGCTGACTTTATGGCACAGCGCGTTTACGACTGGACATGTTCTCATGGTTGATGGTGGGATGACAGCACAGTGAAGCGAATCTGCTATGAATGAACTTGAAAATGACGAGCGTTGCTGGAAAATGTGATGAATCATCCCGAGATAACTACGAAATTACTTATGTCAATGCTAATGCTTCCAATGCTGCTATATGCTCTTCTTCATCCGTCATAACATCATGTCAGACTACAGACATTGCGAGTAGTAGTCGTTCTGCTTCTTGCAAGTATACGGGGACGCACACTTGGTGGCTCCCTTGTAGTCCTTGCCGCCGCATTGACCGTAATGGGTTTGGGTTGGCTCAGCAGGGTTGGTGCTGGAAGGTGGTGGCTTGACAGTCGTAGATTCCTTGGAGGAGGTGGTAGTGATGGTGGCTGTCTTTGTTGTGGAAGATGACTTGCTTGTGCTGGATGAGGCAGAGGTGGATGTCTTAGAAGACACGGTGGTGGAAGAGGATGAGCCAGAGCCAGAGCCGGACTTGGGGAATGTGGATCCAATGTCACCCCAGCGGACGTTGCTCTGGAGAAGTGTATGTTAGCAGTGCGGCTGTGAGAAGTATGGCATATGTGTTTAGACCTACCCATGTGACGTGAGTGTCGGGCTGGTTAGCCAGGATAAGTTTAGGGTCACCCTCAGTTGCGTTGCAAGGACCTGCGCTGCCACTGTCCATCCAGTTCATGAAGTCGCCATCCGAGTTCCAGATTGAGAAGATCAAAACCATTCCACGCTCGAGTGCCTCACCCATGACGGGCAGGCCACCAAGTCGCTTAGTCTCTCCTGCTCCGGCGTCGCAGTAATCCTGTAAAGTGTTAGTTGTACTGTGATTTGACAAAGGCTCCTGATTCATACCTTGGTGATGCTGGTAAGGCCCTCCCAGCCAGACGAAGCATTTGCAGCCGCGTTCGTAATGACTTTGCCGTCTTGGCTGTAGGAGCGCTGAACGTCAATCAGGGTGCCAGATGTGGTGCCGTCGTCGGTGACAAAGCGAGTCGACACCGTGAACTTCTTTGTGGTATCAATCACGAAACCTGGTCCCGCACCATAGTACTTCGGCTGGCCCAAGGCGTAGGGGTTGAAGCCGCATCCCCACTGATCGCAGACTCCATTGAAGCCACAAGACTCTGTAGAATCGCAACCTTCGATGCTGACAACATCGCAAGGATGAGGAGTGAAACCTGTCGCGCGGCCGTTGGCTTCCAGATGTCCATTTCATTGCAGCATGCTCCGAGTGCATTACTGTTGACGGTACCGTTGAACCAGGTCAGCTTCGGGCACTGTGCATCACAGTAACCTGAGCCATACGCTGCACCGGGGTTGTTGCACTCTTACCGCCGGACATGGCCATCTCCGACAGGTACAGAGCACCGTTCATGCCGCAGGGAAGGGTGGAAAGCTCAACATCGAAGGTGAGCTCTTGTCCGGTAAGCTTCACGTTCTCGTATTCCTGTCCATTGGGATCCAAAAGGTATACGCGAGGCGAGGCAGCATTGTAACCACCGTTGCCGTTTGAAACATATTGGTTCAAGGTGACGGCATCTCCTGAAGTGCGTACACCGGCTTTTGCGTAGTCGACTCCCTGTACGACGCAGTTCTTGCTGCATGATGCACCATCAGAGCAGACAGCACTGGTGTTGCCGACGGGACAAGCAGACCCGTCAATCTGTTGGAGCTGATGGTTTTGCCAGTCAATGACGAGGGACGTCTTCTGAGCAACACATCCGCCTGATGTTGTGCACTTGTATGTTGTCAACTCAGGGTGCTTCTCAGGTGTGCTGCCGGGCTGCTGTGCTGTGACCGAGCGGAAGGCAAGTGCAGCAGAAGCTGCGAGCATGAAACGGCTAGCCATCGGGAAATGCTGCTGTGAAGACAGCTGTATGTGGAGATTATGGGGTGGTTGCTGGTATGTAAAACTGTTCCGCGCGGATGTGCATACTGTTATATGTGCACGCTGCAACTGTCGGCCATGCGATCTTCATTTAACCACTGACTTTGTGGCTACGCAAGCCCAGATCTTGGGACCATATGGCCATTGTCAAAAGAGGACACGGGCCGAGATTGCATAGTCCACTCGAGATTGCAGACTCAGATGCCACACAGCACGTTGGCAACGGGTCAACGGTCACGAGGCTTGCGAACGGCTCGCGATGCATGTGGGTCGGCAAAGCTGATAGCTTAAAAGACAGGCTTGAGGCTCGACCGCAAGATCTTTTGGTCACGGGAGAAATTTAGTGGCGAGTGTATCCAGATATGCAGGTCGTTGCCGGCCGACGAAGGAGGAGAAGAAGATGCCACCAGCTTGAAGACATCCGCCTCGGCATGGCCAGCCAGCCATGGCACACGGAACCAGGCTCAGATGCCGCTTTTCAAAGGGCGATAGCGATGCAGGTCGACAAAAAGCCGCATCTCGTCGAAAAAAATACTGCTGCTCCGTTCCTGCATGGGAAAGGTGGCTGCAGGATAAATGAAAGAATTGGCAAGGGTTTGAAGGAGCCTCTCCACAAAACCCACAAAACTCCACCGGAGTCCCCGCATCACTGCTGCTCGCTCCCACCATTGCGCCTGTAGTCAAGCCTTTAATTTTATGCGAAATATCCCGGTTGACTGCACGGGCAGAGTATGCGGCGGCAATGCGGTCCGCGGACCTTCGAACGTCCTTGTAATCCGGAAGCGCGAACGACGCCTGCGTGGCTCGCGTACAAATTGTGTACCAAGCGAGGAAAATGTGTTAAGGTATTGCCACACTACAGCTAGTGACATATCCAGATACTCTTGTGGCACTGTTGTGAGGTCTAGATCTCTGAACGTATGATGGTAGACTGAGCCGCACTTCGCACCCTGTTTGCGAGTTCGGAGGCCCTCATGGAAGACAAAGCGAGCGTCAAACTGGAATCATATATGTCGATCCGGGTTCTATCGTATTATTACATGTTACGTATATTGTCGCATGAAGCAGACAGCAGTCCCTTTCTACCTCTCAAAGACCACACTGTTCGCAACTCCAGACTCACTTCCACCCGTCTCCCCATACACGCTGGATCCACGTGTTTTCGCGCGGCCTGGTGTTCTTCGGTGCCCTGCCATCCAGTGGCTGCGGTCCTTTCTCTGGGTCCTTGACATCAACGACGAGGCCTCTCTTGTGGCCCGGAGGGTACACAGCTTTGACGCCAGGACGTGGCGGACTGCCCATCCGGATGCCATCGCGTCGGGATCTTCTATTTGCTGCGGATGCGGTCTGCGGAGTCTTGGGTAGACCGGAACGACCGGTGAGCCGGCGAGATGCGCGTTTGAGAGTCTGGCGCATGGTCCATTGACGACGTTTCGCAACGATGAAAAGGATGATGCTTGCGACTATTATACATGTTAGTATGATTCACAGCACGGTTATCGCAAGACTTACTGCCAAACAGAGATACTAGAATTACAACAATCAATATGCCAGCGAGGCCGCCTTTGCTGAGGCGAAAGGCAGCTGCATCTGATCCGGAAGCACCAGCATCGGTGTCGACCACTCCAGCTCCAAGGTTTGACTGTCCAGGCTCATAATATGTGTCTGATGCCGTGCTGGTCGCAGAAGTAGCCTCAGAATTTGTCTGAGATGACGCTGATTCCTCAACAGAGGGTGTGATAGTATCTGAGATCGTCGAAGAAGTAGATGGTCGCGAATAGCTACTTGTTGCGGAGGTCGTGGGCTGTGGCTGATCCTCTTGTTGCTGGCGTTCGGTGCTCTCGGCTTGTGGAACGATGGCAGCTGTTGTGGGTGCGCTCGAGGGAGGGACGGTAACGATCACGGTCACAGTGGGAATATCTGGTGCTGGCGATGGTATTGCAGATGCTAGTGCAGCGGTGAAAGCGAAAAGGAGGAACTTCATGATGCGACTGGAGATACGGCCTGTACCTGCAGGCGACACCTCTGAAAACGTCTTAAATGAGTGTGGTGTTGAAGAAATGTAATGAAAAGTAAGCAGAAATGATCAGCTACAGTGAGAAGGTGAGGAGGTCACAACATGATGGACCTTCAAGGTGGTCGACGGGGCGGTCTCAGAAGCGCCCGACCACCATATGCGCCATGCAGTCGAGTCAAGTACATCCTGGGCGAGCAAGATATGCTCAAGTATGGTATGAATCCTGATAGGCTTGCGAAGTATCATGTCGATGAAGTCGAGTGCTGGGCTTGCTTCGGCGGCTAGAGCGTGGGCGACAAAGTGTGTGATCAGGCCATGATTGGCCGTCGAGGAAGCGCTCTATGGTCCGTGCATCTATGATCGTGTCAACATCTTCCAATCCGCATGCGATCTCAAAGAGACGTCTGCAACCGCAATACACAATTTTCTTGCTGATTAAGATATTTGACGAATGGTGTGCAGACTAGAAGCCGGCGAATTCCCAATGCCACAGCGCATCTACCATCATCTCCGCCTGCGCTCGAGAGATGCGCAGGCAGGAGCATTGGAGATATATTTTTGCTTTGAGCACCTAGGTTCCCACAACCATGGCGAAATTGAGATCACATCCAAGGTCTGATAGAAAATTGGTGATGCGCGACAGCGGGGCACACGGTCTTTTGATGTGTTCACGCTGCCAGTCGTCTAGGGTCAGATACTGTCTCGACAATGCGACCAGTAATTACCCCCTAAACGCCACATGGCATCTCGCACCAAGTCGGCTTCCGGTTCTTCTCGCTTGAGCATCAACTGTGCGCATCTTCGGAGATATGTGCGGACGCGAGTAGTACATGAAGTTTTGTAGCCATGAATGCAGCGCCTGGCGAGTTCATACTCCACAGGCCCTCATCGCACTAACGCCAGATTGTAGCAGCGAGCAACATGGCTCATAGTGGAGTTGTTGCGCGTGTAAATGCTAACAGACGCTTGTCACGAGGCAGCAACGAGCGTCGTGCCTGCCTAGATTTCGCAACTTTATCTCAACTTCACCTTTCCGTGTCTTTTGCGGCGAACTTTCATGGGGATAAGTAGATTCATCTGGAAAGACACCAACGACTGACGAGATCAATGCGCAAATTTCCAGTACGAACTGGGGAATGCACTGATCAGTGTATCACACTCGCCTGGCCTCCCCGATGGCCACACCTGACCCTTCCATGAGCGACCTGCAAGCTCATGACCACCCAATGGAGGAGGAGACAGGCCACCGAGATACCATCTCTGAAGGCTTCTCCATTGAAGCTCCTGTGGCCAATGTCGATAGCGGTATTCCAGACAACAAGCCAGAATTGCCAGCGGACAAGACGAGATTGTACGGTCACATCCCCGAGCTGTGCCCAGCGACGCAGATCAAGACTCATCCGCAAAGTCGTCTTTACCAGCATCCTATTGCAGTCCGAATCTGACTGGGCATGGGAATCGTCATCGCCGTGCTCGAAGCACCCCACCCAAGAAGATGAGAGACCCCCCAAGCCTCAACAAGCCTTACATTCCCTCGACTCGATCGCGGAGACTTTGGGTTCGGGCACACGCGATCCGACGCTTATCGCACTACTACACGAGGTGGTATTCCGCGGCCGACGCAGTCATCCATCATCCAGGTGGATGACACGCACAACATTGAGGACACGACAGAAAGCACGGTACACCTCACTGGATAGTCATTCTGGCCACGACCATAATTATCCTTCAACAAGAGCGACACTAGATGGATCCGACACTTCTATCGAAGGTTGCGCACAGCCTGCTGAGTGGCAATCGAACGAGAGCGTTTCCCGCCAAGTGAACGAACAGATCCATCGAGAGGCTTCGATGTCTGATGACATCGAGCACGTTTCGAGCCCAACAACACAAAGCGAGGATGTCATATACATGGGCGCTAATCCTTCACAACATTCGCAGGCAGCGCTCGACAGCTTCACAACGAGCAAACGAAATATCGAGACCTTACAACGCTCCTCGCACATCTCGAACGCCGCTGGCACCCAATCAGTCCGCGGCTCGCTCAGCAATGCAGGTGATGACTTTCAGTCGCCGGGCCGAAAAATCACGCAAAGTCCATTCCCCAGGAAGCCTACACCAGGGTCGCGCATCCTGTCACGCGAACGTGCAAGTCGTCCTGAGCCTACTGCCGGCGGTGTGAAAGAGCTGCTCGAAGTTGTAGAGTACAAATTCAAGCAGAACGAACAGCGCTTACGTCAGGCGTTCTCCACCGACAACGACCGGACACAGACCGAGCTCCAGCAAGCCTGCGAAGAAATGAAGAACTGCGGTCCCAGCTTGCGGCGCTGGACGAACGTTGCAATCGCTCTGAAGCCGCTATCATCAAGTACAGGAGCCAAATCCGCAAAGCGAAGAGTCTCCAAAAGTTTCTCGATGGTCTCGGTGTCGACCTTCAGAGCCTGAAACGGTCGCATGATCTGGAGAAGGACAATTTCGCAAGACGAATCGAGGCAAGTGATACCGAGATACAGCGCCTTGAATCAACGCTGGCTGGCAAGGACCGTTTCGAGAGCATGCTATCGCACTCCAAGACCTCGCTGGAAAAGCTCCTTGAAGCAAGAGGATATGAAATACAATCTCTGGTACAGCATCGCGATCTACTGAGGAACCAGCTCGACGAGAGGATTGGCCAACTAGTCGAGGAACGCGACAATCGAATGCGACTCGAGCAGCTTGTTGTCGAGCTGCGTAGTCGCGAGAGCTTATCTCTGACCAAGTCAATCGAGCAATGCGTAGAATCACTAGCACCTAAGCTCGGAGACCTTGGCCGACAAGATGATCAACTCCTTCTCAGCATCGCAGGCATCCAAACCGCTGTCAATAACTTGACTCAGCGTCCGATCACCAACCCAGATGATTTCGACACGATCAAAGCCGCGGTCCATGATCTTGGTCTCCAGACTGCGCAGATGCTTAGCACGGATTCAAACAGCCACTCGATTGTCGCAGAGGTCTGTTCGTCTGTCGAAGGTATCATCCAGAATTATGTAGGAGTGGTGCGTCGTGAGCTGGACCGTCTAGAGTCGTCATCGAAGCAGACAGTGGGTGAGGCGTCGACAAAAGCAACGTCTGAAGCTGAGCTGCAACACGTTTCATCCATACTTGAACGCACTGAGTCTCAGCTTGAGATGGCCAGACAAAGAGAAAAGACGCTATCAGATGCACTGGCGCAAGCCGAGGGTCGCATCTCAGCACTCGAAGCCGCATCGACTTCCACAACGACTCTCGATACAAGCCAGACATCATCTCACGAGGTTGAGAAGAAGGTGAGCCATTCTGCTGTCATCATTTCTGTGCCGTTTACTGACCAATCTCTAGATCAGCGAAGCAGTTGCCACGACTCGCAAGGAATTGTCCGACAATGCCAGAACATTTATCGCTCAAGAAAAAGCAAAATATACCAACGAATTGAAGAAGGCCACGAATGATCATCGCAAGGCCGCCGAAAAAGCAAGAACATACGAGGAAAAGACCATCAAGCTTCAAGGCGAGCTCGATGAAATGCAATCGTTGCATGCGGCTAGGGATGATCGACGCTCTTCCCTTCAAAAGCGCGAAGTCGACCCAGATCTCGACGTGAAGCTCGCCGAGGGGGAGGCCGCAAAGGCCAGGATCCCAGCTTACGACAACAAGATCGCAGAATTGACACAAGGGATCGAGCAACGCAATGTCGATCTACTGCATGCACGATCCATGAGGGAGCAGGCTCAAGCAAAAGCTGAAGAGGAGCGCCGACAAAAACAATCCGATATTGATGATTTGTGCCAAAAGATTTCTCAGGTTGAAGAAGAAGCAAAAGCCGTAGAGGCTAGGATTACGCAGACGAAGATCGATGCAGAACGGACAATTTCTACTGAGCAGGAAAAGCATCGGAAAGAACAAGAAATGCTACAGCATCGCCTTGATCAAGCCCAGTCGGAACTCCAGATGAGGTCGGAGGAAGCAGATGACGCTCGTGCGTTCATGGAACGTAACGTAGCCCAGCAACAGGAACTTTGGCACACCTCAAATGCCGAGCTTGAAGCCAAGGCTTCGCGTTATCGGATCATGCTGGAAGAAGAACGTCAAGGGCTGCAAAGGGTGCGAAACAGTCAGGACGACCTTCGGGCTGCAGTCTCAAAATTGGAGGCTGAAATCAAGAAGCACCGGCAGCAGGAAATTGATTACAATGTACGCGAAGATGCCAACCAGGTCATCATTGCCGACCTCAGGGCCCAAGTTGATGCCTCGAAGAGCAAGATCGCGGAGCTACAAGCAGTCCAGCAGCGCTACCTGCGGGAGAAGGATGAGCGTCTGTCACGCGAAGCTAAAACAGAATCGACTTTGGACGACCTCCGGAAGGAGCTTGCTGCTGTAAAGTGGAGAAAGGTCACCCTCGAGTTTCTCAAGAACAGAACCAGAACGGCCAGGCTCATGTCCGACACAGTGGTAGCGGTCTGACGCAAGACAAACGCAACGAGCGTGGCGCAGCACAATCTGTGCCCGACGGTTTGCAGGCTATTCACACTGAATCATCGCAGCTACACACCGAAGGCCTTCAAGATGGCCGCGAGTTGTCCAAGCAGCAACGCCGTCTCACAGTTGCTGTGCCTCGCATGGAATCGCAGCTCTCGGAAGTTCCTAAACAACGCAAGAAGGCAGACCGCAACACCAATACGATTGTGACCTCTGGAGTCCGAACCGTCCATGTACCGGCTCTTGCGACGCATGCCCTAGACCCATGCCCTATCGCACAAGACGCCGATTTCAGGATCTACGAAGACCCTCATGACTCGCCAAATCATGGCTTGGGACAAGACAGCACTGTCAACGCCAACCAGCGACTCTTCCGCAAGCCTGTGCCATTACCCAATAGCGGATCCAAGCGCTTGACACGTACGACCTCTGATAAGTCAATGGAAGGTCGGTCGATAGCTTCCCGCGGCTCGCGGCGCACCCCTGAGAATTCCTTTGGTCAATTCTCTTCACAGATCTACAAGACGCCAGAAGCATCGAAATATCCATTTGGTAGCTCTCCAGAATTCATGAACCCTAACACGAAGACGAAGCGCCGCTACTCCGGGAACAGCAACGGCACACCAAGGGATGTGAAATCTCCAGCGATTTACCACCCAGAGACATCCCTGCCGGATCCTCGCATTGTAGCAAGGCCCATCGTGGGCAGTCGTGTGCCTGAGAAGCGTGGGCGGCAAGATGATATGCTGGAGCCACCGACAAAGAAGAAGAGCGCGATATCGGCGACGCAGTCCACAAGCGACCGGACGAATGACGACACCTTCCTTGGTCGATCTTCACAGTCTGTCAGCAGTCTACCGCGCATGAGTGACTTGAACGTCGGTCGCATCAGCCAGCTGTCATCATCCAATATGCGGAGTTCCGCCGAGCCCAGACGCATCACTCGGAGCCAAAAGAGTACCAGAGGTAAGCGATACTGACGATACTGATTAACAGATCTGTAATCGTGAACTAAAGTTTGCTTCAGGTGATGCTTTCCAAGCTCGGTTCAGTCAGGAGCTTCGTCGCCGATCTTGACGGATATGTCGCTGTACGGTCACACAAGCTAAGTATCTTATTGAAGGAGAAGATTTTGCTTGCGACGGAGAACGGATTATGACACAAGCAATTGTGTCGAGTTGACTGTTTGGTGAGGACAAGAGAATGGGTTTGAGAAATGAGAAACTAGGCCTATCAGGGCGTGGTAGCCTGACGCTGTGCGTATAGTATATTACATTCTTCGACATATTTTGCAGCGACTTCCTCCCATTCGGCTGCATCCTGCAAGTCAAACATGACAGAGTGCATTGACTTTCAAATGTGCTCACGAGATCTGCTGTCAACTTCAATCGTCTTAATACTGACATTCATCAATGCTGATGTTGGTTGTGTATAAAGTCAATGTTCGAAGGCAGCCAATAGGATCGCTAGAGGTCAATTGGCTCGCACTAGGAGATACGCTCCGGGAGTATGAGTCGACATCACGGCTGCCTGTGACTGTATGCTCTGAACACTGTTGGTAAGGGATTATAGCATCATACTCCCTTCATCAGAACAGTGTAGTCCAATGCTCTTGCGCTCGGCCATCACAACTTAATCCATAGCAAACAATATCCCCTGGCACCATGCCTCCTACTTTGCTCGGGCTACCACGCGAGATTCGAGACAATATTTACGAGTTTCTAAGCAATGTTCCCGAACCATCTGGTGACCCGTTACCTCTCAGGGGCCTACCGAGTGGCACACGCAGACTCACGAATGGTGTTCACTCTCTTCTCGGTGTCAATCGACTTTTGCGGGAAGAGGCTCTCGATCACGCGAAGAATGGCGATACATACCTTGTCAGCCAACGATATCGTGCGTTCGCAGGCTTAGATCAAATGGTGCCATGGAAGACCGCGCATATCCCGGCACACGCGCGAAGATTCTATTTGCGCATATACATCGCCATACCCGACCGTGTGGCGAGACCGGTAACACGAGCGGTTGACAGGATATGGCAAGAATCACGGTCTGCCAGAACGCACGGCGATTCCTGGCGAACGTTATGTCCGAAAGTCTTCGACGTGCTCACATCAATGTTACGAACCTGTCTTGAGCTGGAGGATCTTGTTCTGGAGCTTGTGCTCAGGCGGCAAAACAGCGCTTTCGGCCAGGGTCGCGAGTCGGACGAACCTTTAGGCCTTGACGGCTGGAGTCTCAACGACACATGTAGATATGAGACGGAGCGAGTCCTGCGAGAGCTGCCTCGACTACGCAAATATGCGATCGTTGGGAGCGAGGAGACTAGGCTCGTACGACGTAACGCTGGGGAACAGTGGATCCGTGCATGCGTTATCCCTCAGTGCGTCGACACATGTCATTGCTATGAGTCCTTCGGTACGACTTGTGAAGAAGACATGGCGAATCTGTTGGGAGATTTGACTCCGAGGTCGTATGGTCCATGGATGAGTTGTCCGAAAGAGCACGATGGGAGATGACGCTGGTTGAGATCAAGGGAAAAGGGACGGCCCCGGGCTGAGCATCAACGTCAGGAAATATCATTAATGTTCGCACAGTGCTGTGAGATATGCATTTGCTTCCCAGATCCGTCTTTTCCCAGCAAATAAACAACTAACTCCCAGAGGAGCTGATTCCTCCGTTCCCATCGCCGCAGCCTCACATTTTTGCCTGCTGGCTGCTCACATTTTCCAGAGTCGCTGGCGGGGATTGAGATGCCGAGCCGCCCGCAGTCGCGTCACCCTACACCGCCATCACAGCATGCGCTCCCTCCTTCCTTGCTTGCTCTGCAGGGGCTGATAGCGCAAAGAAAAATCCAGACCCGGCTTCAATTGCGATTGAGACTGTTCGAGCTGGTATTATTTCAGTTAAAAATACCATCATGTGTATCATATACAGTGGCTTACAGGATCTGCAACCAATATTTGTATCAGGGTTGGCAGCAAATTAGCAGCGTCTGGTCGTTGAGTCATCTCTCGCAGGTTGGAAGAAGTGGACGGCGCTTGTGATTGTCCGTTCTCCAAGGTCGAGGGCGTCGCATCGGAAGCATGTTGACGCTGGCGGGTTCGATATTGTGCATACGCCAACAAGACGCTGGCCATTGCGAGTAGAGTAGCAAGAATACCAAAGACGGTGGTCAGCACCGCGTCTGACATCCTCGGCATGGATGTGAATGATTTGACTCCTGCAGATTAATTCATAGCAGAGTCGTCCGGTAATATATCATCATCCATTTCCCGGCATTGCAGCATTACAAAATCCAGGCATACATCACGAGAGGTCTTCGACGTGAAATGTCACGAAAGTTGCCGAAACACGTATGCAGTCAGAGCTCTCACTGCCTGGATTTTGAGACTCACGGTCTCTATTGGTGTTCGCGAACATATCTTTCATGGTGCTTCATTTGCTATACGCAGAGGATCCTTGTGGCTGAACACTGTGGTTCTTTCAGGGATCTGATGGCGCGGCTCGTTAGCCGCCGCATTTTGGGCTGTCAATGCCTGGTTTCCGTCGATCATCAGCTCTAGCTCGACTCTTTGCATCAACATGGGCTTAGCGAGTGCCAGCACTGCCTGTCTCTCCGTAGAATATAGTCTAGGCACTGCCTGGAAATACCCCAGGTCGATACTGCCAATGAATTTATGGAGCCGACGCTCTGTTACCCAACAAATCCCCTCCTACAATCTCCACTCTCCAATACACGTACTTGATGCAAGACTTGAGCGCAAGTCTGCCAACGCCGCCAATCGTACAAGCTATCATTCCATATACTCGCGCTTCCAACCCTCGCGGTACATCGAGGAGACTCTGGAACGAAGGCCTTTTCCCATGAGATTTCGAAGATTTTGTACAGTCCTCCTGCATCGAGGAACACATTGCGGCTCCGTCGTTCTTCAATGCTTGGGTTTTGGCCTACGCACTCTTGAACGAACCAGATCCTTACGGCAAGACCGAGAACGCGTTGCGATTCGGATCATACCACAGTAAACATTCACTGCGCTAGGCAATACCCTCGCGAGGACGGCATTGGCGGGCTCCAGCTATTCTGATGCCTCAGAAACGATCCTTCGTCAATCATCATGTTCTTTCTCCAAGCCCCAATGTGGCGGCTGAATCATCTGAGAAACAGTCCTGCCGCGGACAAGAAGTCAAACGAACCCGTCTGGCCCTCAAGATCGGCATGCAGCGTGCACTAGACATCAGCATGCGGCATGATCGCATACCATCGACCGCCGAGTATGCCTCTGATGGAGATGGCCACAACTATGTCGCCTCGACTGTCGGATCCCAAAGCATTACCGAGCGCAACGAGGCGAGCGGCGTTCTACATCGAGCGAATGTCGAAGAGAAACAGCGACAGGTCGGCAATTCTTATACTGCTCCATACGAGTCACAAATGTCTGTCGAGGACCAACTTACGTTCCTCAATCGTCAGTCTGAGCAAGCTCGCAGGGATAAGGAGAATGAACAGCGGAGGGAGTTTGAGCAGCGTGTGAACTCATTTCTTGATGATGCCGATCTGCCCCAGGAGAAGCGAGAATATCTTGCTAAGGCTCTCTTGCCAGCATCTAATAGTCAACAGCATTTCCCTTCCCAACAATCGCTGAAAGAAACTGCGCATCAATGTCTAGGACCATCAATAGAAGAACCGGGTCCTCCGACGATAAGCCCGCCAGCCACACCTAATACCTTCCGCGGACGTACACTGGAAAGAATCGAACACGATCCTTTCTCCAATCAGAACGTCCCCCGAAGTCGAGCATCTTCGGCGTCTTCGGCGCGATCAATGATCGATGAGCGTCTGGAGTGGGCTCATCAAGATCGTGTTCGATCTGCCAGTAGAGATAGGCCGGTATGCCAATCTCCTTTTCGGGAGCACTCGCCATTTCACGAAGAGTATGCTCATCATTCACGCATGGCGTCGCTATCACGCCGAACGTATGTATGCGAGTGTTGCAAGGAGCCCAAGAAATTCGATACTCCAGATGACCTTGAGTACGCCCCAGCAGCACCCGGTTGCGTTGAGGGGTAGCCAACTGATTGATCGCAGGTTTCATCGATCTAGAAGACCCGTAGCGTTCCACTCCTTTCTAGAGGGCTACAAGCTAGAGAGCGAAGTCAAAATGAACTCGCATTCTGCTAGACCTTCTCGCAAATCTTGGTCCTGCGCCTTCATCAATGCAGAAGACGCTTTCCACGAATCCAGGTTAAATCTAGTAACTTGTTACCTTTGTGATGCAGAAATTAATGATGGCGTAGGTGACCGCGTCGACCATCTAACTACTGCCCACAGGTTTCGCGAATGCAATCTGGCATCGAAGTTCTACAATCTTACACGCTTCCGCGTGCACTTGAGCAGATTCCACCGCGCCAAGAAGAATAGGTCTTCTATTTTCCTCGAGTCAGCATGTAGGGCGAACAAATCACCTCTGCCAGACAGTATTTCAACTTCTCACGACAGCGTTCAAAGAGCCGAGGTGGCTCAAGATCTATCTCCGTGTAGTATCAGCCAGGCAAACCCGCTTGCTGTAGACCCGGCGGAAACTATCTCTAATTATCTTGAGGATCATGCTCTGCCACGACCAATCGCGGTCGAACCTCTGTCTTCATACTCGTCAGCATCCTCGTCAGAATAAAGAAAGCCTACTCTCGGAAGTGCGCGGCGCTCAGGAACAATTTCCAAGCGCTTGCAATAATTGTCTTTCGCGGAGCACCACATGCGACGGTGGCGGGCCTTGCAGCCAGTGCGAAATGATCAGCAAATGGCCAGGCCTGCAAGCCGTTCAATGCTCAAACAATCGTCAACGACGGCACGCTACAGACACAACACCACGAGCGATAGAGGGTATTCGGACTTGGAAGTCTGAGGTCGACCAACCTGCACCACTTGCATCAAGCCCACCAGCAAAGACAACACGTCTACTGGCCTCATTCGGGTGTCAATTTTGCAATCAAACCTTTGACAGACGATTCACTCTCGAGAACCACGAACGCACGCACACTGGCGAGAAGCCGTTCCTCTGTAGATTACCAGAATGTGGCAAGAGATTCGCACAACAAGGCGTCAGGACTCGGCACGAGAAGACATGCGAGCACAATGAGAATCCAGAGAAAGCGACATTTGTGTGTGGAGGGGTTGGCGTAACTGGCTTGTCATGGGGCTGTGGCAGGGCATTGCCTAGAAAGGACGGGCTTCTGGAGCACCATCAGAAGAGTGATAAGGGCAGACGATGTATTGCGCAATGCGACGGGATTGTTCCATAGGAAGATCTTGGCAAGGGAAGCATTTTGGCTGCTTGATCAGGCGTTGTTGAATATCATCCATATACCCGAAGTGACAAGACGATCCTTATTTCGAATCTTGATTGTAATTTACAGTTATTTGAACAATGCTGGAATAATAGCACATCTCTATCGCACCCTGCAATCGAGTCTCCTTTTGGTGCGTGATGATGGCATCAGGTTGCCATGATCTTCGTGATCGAAGCCTTTCATATCACCACCGTGCTCGTCACGTGCTCTCCGGCGGACCATCCGATCTCCTGAGTTGCACAATCATTGGGGTGCAGGTCTTCGACCCATAGGCGGTCTGCCACCGGGAGCTCTGCCACCAGGCGCCCTACCACCAGGACCCCTGCTCCTTCCGCCAGGGCCACCAGGACCAGCAGGGCCGGCAGCACCGCCAGGACCAGCAGCACCAGCAGCACCCGCCCTTGCCTTGAGCTTAGCGTCTTTGGCCGCCTGTTTCGCCTTCAAGCTCGCCCGCGCGGCCTTGCCTTCGTCGTACATGTAAGCATCGATGCGAATCTTGTCACCGAAGTCCTTGATGCCAGCCTTGCTGACGTAGACCCTGTCTGGGCTCTTCCTCCTTCCGGCGATTGCGGTCCTGGAGCTGGGAACTCCGTTTGTGTCCTTCAGCACACTGTAGTAGTTGAGGAGGTCATTTGTGACTTGTGCGGCAGTCGGAAGAGTCTTCACGACTGCTTTGTTGTAGCTGTAGGTGGAAGTCCTCCATTCCTGGCTCCGGCAGGGCGGGCGAAGCGCACCCAGAAGACGAGTGATGCTGCTGTGAGGTGGAGGCGGAGGGCGTGCATTCGGGTTTGAAGGGTGGTGCCTGATCTTTGACTTCGTGATGTGCAGTAGAGGTGCGCCGGCGGCACTTGTGGGTTGCTCGGTCGGGTTTGAGGGTTTCTTTGCTTCCAGTACGGTTGGCGCTGTCGCGTAAGCGCGTTGTGCAGGCAAAGAGGGGGCAGCAGCCCTCTTGACGAAGGTCCGCGCAAATGAGCAGCTTGGGCAAGCCATTGTCGTGTGTGTTGGGTATCTGACGCCTGTCAAGCGCCTGTCGTCGCCCGCGTCCAGCGTGCAATGAAGTCCAACTTCGGGAGTGAGTGACCCGATTCGGAAAGAAGCCGCAGACCCTGTTCTGTCTCTGTCAAATTGGCCCATCAACTTCAATCAATATATTGATTGATCGACACTCCCGCGGCGAATTCGAGGTCGCTGGCGTCGCCATACCAGCACCACCACGAGCAGTCGCATAGACATATTGTCGACACCATCGCCACCATGTCAACAGCTCCCATTGGTCGCGCCGCCCGAGCGCTGGCAGTCGATCTGCTCAACTCAACCACCCAAAGACCTCTCCAGTCGCTCCTCTCCCAGGTCTACGGCAAGCCAGTCGAACTCAACCTGGTCAAACTCAACAAGCCTCACTTGAACTCGGAGATTCTCACATCCCTGATCACACAAAAACTGCGTGACCGCCGCAACACACCCCGCCGAGTCATCCGCGATGTTGTCTGGAAAGCACAACTGCCCACAGCCCAGTCGCAAGTACCCTCACAAGCCGACCACGCCGCCGCCGCCATCAAGGCTCTCTCCAAGGATCCCTCCACCTCGTCCCTGGCCCGCGCAAAGGCTCCCATCGGTCACGTTATGCACGCCCTCAGACTCAAGCAAGTCAGCAGCATTCGTGTCGGCGCTCGTGGTCGTCTCGGCAAGCGCATGACCGCCAACAGAGCAGAGAGGAAGAGTGCCAGAAAGGGTCTCACAAGCAAGGGCCCCGGCTACGTGCTCAGAGGTGTCAACAAGAACCATACGGATCACACTTTCCAGGCAGGCAAGAGGAGAGTTGGTGCCTACGGTATCAAGGTCGCGGTTGGCCACTCATGAACGTGATATTAGCAATGGAGTTTGGATTCATTTTTGGGTTAAGGGAGAAGGCAGTGAAAGAATATGGAGAGGACGTGGGATGGGACGTAAGTCCGCATACACACCGAGATGGACGTCGAGGAATTGCAAATGGAGATGCAAAAGCACGATGGCTGGCAGATCACTTCTCCAAACATGACCGTGTGAGAAATCCTCCAACTCATAGAGGAGGCTGTATACATAAGTATGCTGTACTATAGAAATACTGATTTTACATTTTTCTACCAGTCCCTCCCTCGCCTTATCTGACCATAGCCGGGACAAGATGTGCCAGGATTAAGCCCTACTGACTTCACCCTACAAACATGTTCGAACACGATCGAAATCTCTATGTTCTGAATCTCTGGAGACAACTTTCAACCCGACCACAGCGAAACGACATATGAGAAACTGTCACCATGTATCTCGACCACACCGAAACCGCCTCAGCCATTGCACGCAGCTCCAATCGAACACCGACCCAGCCACAACTCCCAAAGTCTCGCGTGAGAATCGCGTGCATGCATGGAACCCGTAGCCAGATGTTCGAATTCTTTGTTCGCCAGGCATCGTGGCACTGAGACTTCGAGCTTTTGTCTCTGATTCGGGCACCTTGAAGCAGTGTCTCTCCCTTCTCGAAATAGGTACCATGTCTCGATCCAATGGTCGACATGACATGATTAGGATAAAAGATGCGGTATTCGCTTTTGGACGGATCTACCGACCACCCACTCCGGTGTATCTGAAGCACTTGTCAACCCGTTCAATCGTCTGCCACCCTGCCGGAACACCTTTGATTGCTTCAACATCGCTCCTTCGTCTTCCCGCAGGACCATCTTGACTTTCTGCCCACGTCCCGGAACAATTTCAGCGACCATGCCTTCTCGCGGGATCAAGCTCGGCGGGACCGAGAATATCCATGTCTGCCCGGCTGTCGAAAATCACCAGCAGTGTGGCAGCGATCCTCGCTGGGTCGAGGAAAGCTGGTCAGCGGAACGCATTCGCGGTCTGCTGCGTGCACGAGCCGATCTGGATTACCGCTACGACTCCTTCGACCGCGAACACAGGATTTCTAGGTCCAAGGCGCTGATGCATGGCCAAGTGTGTCTTGGTCACACCGACCACGTCAGACGCCTGCATACCCTGAGCATGATCCGAAGGGATGTTCGCAGTGATTTGCGTGGTCCACGGTACCCAACCAGAAAGAACCGGACAAGCGCCAACAGGAACCGAACTGCAAGAAGGAGAGTCTCTCGGGTTATGCGATCTGTGTCTCCTGAGCAGGAACGCGCTGCTCTCCCGGGTGTTGAGAGAAATACTGTGCCCGTCCGCGTGGATCGCGTAATGGGTGATCCGATCATGCCACAGACACCAGTACCCAGCAGTCAACTGAATGAGATGATGCTCCAAGCACATCTCCAGGAGTCTCAGGACAGACAGATACATCTACAGCACAGCTGCTACATGGCCAGCGTCGAAAACGCTGACTTGCGACAGCAACTCTCTCGGGTTCAATCTGACAATGCCGGGCTACAACGTCAGAACTTGCAACTGACGGCAAAGAACGATCAGCAAAAGCGAGAGTTAGACCAGGCGCGAGGCCTTCTGCGTGACACTGCTAACGCCTCTGCTCGAAGTGCCCAAGATCTCTTAGACTTCCTGGCAGACAACAACGCTTGAGACGGTCTACATCGCTCCCCTTTCGTGCCATCCTGTGCAGCTGGACTGTACTGTGGTGTTCTTCGATCTCGCAATTTAGTCTCATTTCATTGGTTGGCCCCTTTTGGTTCAATCGTGTGACATTTCGGCTTCCTGCATACTGAGCAATCTCTGCGCAGACAACCCGGATCCTGGCCTCACCATCACATGCAAATCTTGCTTGCTGTTCGCTCTGCTCTTGCTTTTGACCGATGGGGGGAATATTTTTTTCCTGTGCCCGCAATGGCCGACTTCGTTTGACGTGCTTCTCCCATGACTTCCCTCAGCGTGCCCGATCGGGTATTGTGAAACGCCTTAGCCAAATAGGGTCTCTTCATTGGAACTGCGTCCCATCCCATCCCATGTGGTCGAGCGCAGCAGTATAATCAAGTACATGAAAATCATATAAGAGTGCTTCGCCTGCTCTTTGGTTCTACCTCCCACAGCCCCACCACGCATCGCATCTTCCTAGCCATCACATCCCACGACCGCACTACACTTTGCCTCTACTCCTCTGTTTGCACCGTCACACAACACTTACCATGGCGCCAACGACCACCGAAAAGACCGTCAACATTCTCTCGATTCGCGACAACGATTTTCTCAATAATAGCCGGTGTCCCATACGTTACGGGAATGTGCGTTGTTTCTGCATGTGCTCTGCCGCCCGCGTACGTACGCTTGATCTAGCGTATGCCGCTACTTGCAGACAAAGGATACTTCGGGAAGTTGACCAAATCAAGATGATTCAGCCCAGGCCCGGCGACAGTTCTCCAATCTGGACAAGACTTGAACGCAATGTTGGCGCAGTGATTGACAAGGTCTTGTGCAAGTGGCACCAGGCTCAACGCAACATGGCAGTACGCCAAACAATGGAGTCGTTGAAGAAATCGTGTGGGCCTCCCACATCGACCACTACCGCCATGAACTCCGCTTCGCCCTACTCACCTCATGTCCATGACCAAGTGTTCCAGAACAACATCCGGACGACTTCACATTATCCGACTGGCCCATATCACCGCGTCTCACACAACGCCGACCCAGTTGTCTCTCAATACCCATACACTGACGTGTGCCAATCTCCGTCAAATGTAAACATGCCAACCTCAAGCTCCTCGCGCGCTCATGCAGCACCTCATGTTGCAACTCCACCACCATCACCCGCCAGCTCAGCTCATGCTCACCACTGGCTACCCCAGCCGATCAGTATCACGAACAACAACCACGTCTATCCCGCCACGCCGCATCATCAATTCTACCTGCAGTCTTCGTTGGCAAGTGACAGACGTCCCGCTACAGTCCAGCGTGATTCGTACCTGCAAACTCACGTCAAAGCCGAAGGAGACTGCCGATGGACCAAAACACAAGCGTCGGCCGGTTCCACTAATCGCAAGTCCGTCACAGCCTCACACCCAACCCGCCAGCCGACAACGCCGCGTGTACCAAACGGCTTCGGTATTCGTCCACCTAGTGGTAGCCACCGTTCTGACGTCGAACAATCTCACTCACAGGCTATCGACGACGAGCCCTCGCCTGCCACCAAGCATATCGTTACACCTGACCTAGACACAGACTTTGTTCAGAATCAAGAGAGGTTCATGAGGTCAGAGCTCCGCGCTGAAACCTTTGGCAACAGTCTGGAGGCATTGAAGGTAAAGCATCACACCACTTTAGATGCACTCGGTGAGCTTGAGCTTGCTCACAAAGCACTTCAAACCGAGCACAATGCTGCCCTGGTTCAGATCGGAATACTGCAAGATGAAAAGGCAGAATCGGATGCTCAGGTTCATGACGCTGTCGTTGCCCCTGTGAAGCTGCGGGATGAGAACGAAGACCTGCGGGATGAGATGGAAGACCTGAAGGGTGAAGTCGGATGCCTCAAGGAAAAGGCCGAAGACCAAGAGGACGAGATTGAAGAACTCAGGGCTGAGATCGGACGCATGAGGATGGGCAACAGGGCCTGAGGGGTGATTGGAAGAGATGGAGAAACAGCAGGAGATTGTTTGACATCTCGTCAGAGCTCGCGAGCAAATTTGTTGAAATCTCCATCGTCATCATCTTCGGGCGCAAGATTAGTTTCGCGATTTTTTCTTGGTTTGGATCTCATTATTAGATTAGCTGATACTAGTAGTCTCACACCTTTCGCTAGCAGCAAGACGTTGATCGTCGAGCATTTTCCATAGCAAATCAAGTCTCCAAATTACTCTTTGCGGGTAATATGCGATTCCACCCGCAGCTTGATGACGGACAAAAGCCTCTTGAGCCCAATCAAGTTTCAATGTGGCTCATTTATGTCTAGTGTAGCTGGAGCGTTCTATAATCAGCATGCAACGATTCGCTACAAGGTAATGACTTTCTCCTGAGTTGTGGCTGGCCAGTCTCACATTTTGGCTTCCCACTATAGCTTGCGATAGCTTATATGCAGGTATCCTGTATGCTGGTCTCATCCCTGAAGATTGCTTGCCATTCACTTGTCTCAATACGCCTTCACTAATTCAGACGACACCGCAGCATAAAGCTGTCTTTCCATACACTCCTGGCTCTATCTTTTCCATAACATACATCAACTTGCTCTTTTGAACAGCACAGCTTCCATCATGGCCCCAGCTACGAAGCCATCAAGCGACACCATCCTCCACGTCTTCAACGATGACTTCTTCAAACACAAACACTGCCCTATGCGCACAGACAACGTGCGCTGCCGCAACAAGTCCACCTGCGACCGCGTCGATTTCGGAAATCAGGCAGGTCCACAGCATGCAGTCAAGCTGCGCGATCAGCTGATGCGGCAAATTGACCTCCTCGCGCAACAGGAGCCCACCAGCGCTTCTCCTGCTTGGTCAGGGATTCAAACCAAAGTGGAGATGCTTATCGACTGGGTGTTGTGCCAGAAGCATACGAAGCAGCGCGATGCGGCGATCAGCATGACGATGTCGTTCCTGAAGCAGGACTGTGGAATATTCGTCGAAGATCATCAGAGTGCTCAGTCGCAGAAACAGCGTCCTGTTGACAACTCCAAATTCGCTACCATGCCTTCGACCGCTGAGTGCTCTTCATATCACTCTGCGGCCACTCATCTAGCGACACCGCCCGTGACTCCATCGACAAAAACCCAAGGACAGGTCCATCAACAGCCTTTCGTCTTCACAGCTGGAGTACCCTTCAAGAAGAGTTTCCCTGCTGGCCGTCCGCTCGATGGGCCTCAGCACGATCCGTTCGTCTTTCCTATTGGTGATCATGTCAAGCACAACTTCAAGACCGAGCCCGGCACCGATGTTCGCGCTGAACCGCCGCGTGGGTTCACCAGCAGCTCTCAAGAAAGACATACGACAAAGGCGTCCGCCGACGCAAAGTCCAACAAGCCGCAGCCAGCGCCATTCGGTTTCAATGTTCGCACTCCACCCAGCAAGCAAAGTGTCACAGAGCTCAAGCCGCATCCAGTGCCATTCGGGTTCAATGTTCGCACTCCGTCCAGCAAGGAGAAGGGCACTGATCGGAAATCAACGCAGCTGCCTCAAGAGAAGCCTACCAAAGTGGCCCAGCCATCTCTCACCGCTCACGCAGACAAGGGCGCAGCTCCCAAGCTCAAGCTACAGTGCCAGAGATACCTTTCGGCTTCCAAGTCACGAGCGTAGCAAGCCAGACCTCGATCAGACCAAGAACGCCACCCAAGACTCCCGTCAGCACAACAGCTCATCACGACAAGCGTAGCGACAAGTCCGCGAATCGTCAGGACACGCCGAATGGAACACCACGTTCGCAAAATCGACGAGATGGTCGACAATCTTGAAGCGATGCAGCTCAGCCACAACAAGGTTGAGAAAGAAAAGGAGCGCTTCGAAGCAAGATGGCGTAGAGCTGAGGATCGAGTCGGAGAGCTTGAGGATGAGAATGAGGATTTGAAGTCCGAGAAGAGCGATTTGAAGGAGAAAGTTGAGCAGCTGGAGAAGGAGATGGCTGCCTTGTGGAAGGTTGTTGGAACTCGTCAGTAGTCGGGTCAATTGTGCCTTGTTCGAAAATAAGCGCAAGTTCAGCCGGCCAATGGTCTTGTGATTGAGGGCAACGTGTGGACAATGACACTTAGCCGTCCAGATCAGTCGTTTGCATCTTATAGATCATCAATAACCACGCATCATGCTTTGACGTCCTGCTATCTTGGCGACTCCCAAGTGCGCGGCGACTTCACTTTCTATTGTTACGCTTGTGTTAATATGCGTGTCAAAAGTCTGAAGGCGTCGGTGGACAAGTGAAGGAGAACCACGAACTGGGTGTCGCAGATGTAAGACTCTTCACTTATGACATGTGACTTAGCATGCCACTCATCGCTCGCGTCATCCACGCCGGTGCGGCGCTCTAACACCACCTGCATAATCGCATGATCACACAGCAATCTCAAAACCCCAGACCATCACGCCAATCATGGTCGGGATAGACGCTGGCCGCGAGTTTCGCGAACTCCACCACATCGACCAATTCGCACTCTGTGGCATCAGTCCAGCCCTGAAGCTTACTTTCCAAGAGTTGCGCAAACAAGCGATCCGCGTTGCAGTCCTGCTACACGACGACTTCAAGAAACCGCAAGGAGTGGTGCCGCCGTTCTCGAGCGCGGTCGCAAATGATTTGAAAGGTTGGCTGCAAGCACAAGTGAGGCGGGAGGAGCAAATCAGGGCCGTGAAACTTTTTTACGCCAACAGTACAGGCCATCGCGGTCTTGTTTGGTGGCCATATCTCAAGGGGAAAGATGGCGTCTTGCTCGCTCGCACTGATCCGGCGATATGGCGGCGCCCGGGACAGCGCCCGATACCAATGCAGGATGACGCCGTCGGCCCAGAGAGGAAGAGAAGGACTTATGCATCTACACCGGGGACTCGCGAGGAGTTTCATCGACCAGAACGCGCTCCAACGCCACCGCCTTCCCCGGCTTGGTCTAGCCACAGCTCGTCCAGCATTGGTCCCGAGAACGCAGCAGCGTACAGCGTTGAAGACCTCTTTGCGCTGGCGAAGATAGCCGGTGACTCCACCGGTCATCGGATCGCTGTTGCATGCCTACCCGAATATCAGGGACGAATCGTTACCATCCGCCTCGATGCTTCGCGCCGCTTGACATACCGAGTTGAAACCATCGATTTCAGAGGCCGTCCTGTGGCTCATGAGAACATTAGCGCAGAGGAGGTGACTTTCGAGCGACTTGCGCAAGAGAAACTCGTTTTCCTCGGACAATTTATCGGTGCGACTGACGCGAAGCTTTACCGTTTCGCTTGGACCATGGACTTCGACTCTGGTCAGTCATCCGATGACAGTGATTCTAGAGTATGATGTTGGCGAGTCGTGGACTGCGATGAAGGAATTGTATGCTCATTGATCGCTGAGGAGAAAGGTGTTCGAAACACTAAGAGGTAGAATGGCTCGAGTTTGTGTGTTGACCTCAAATCCTGTGAGAATGCCCGCTGAACTTACGTATCTTTCGAGATCCGGATCGTTGCTAGGGAACACGTGTGCAATGATACTACATGTATGTACGAAAGGAATAAATGTACCAGCAGTTGAAAGTGATGTCAGCAATTTAGAAAGCAGATAACCCCATACCCTAAATATTTCGACACGTGACAGGATTTGTAACACTACTTGTAAATCTATACCTTGAATGCTGGTCGCATGTCCAAGCTCTGGCCATAGACGTGGTCTAACAACTGTCTGGAAGTGCGATCGAATGCACAAATGAACTGGTGGAAGCGGACCTTGTCATCAAGCTCACTCTGGCCGAGCCACAAGCCAAGGCCGTCTCTGCATCTCGCTTACGAATCACCCTTCGTGAACCTTGAACCGGTGAAGGGACTGGACACTAGCAGAAGAAGCTTGATCTCAATGCAATGCACATTGACTCTGACTCACGATCACACGATGCCGGATAGACTCAAAGCATCAACCCGCTCACGCCGACGGTGGTGCGAGCAAGTAGGTAGTGGAAGGTAAGGTAAGGTGACTCAAAGAAGCTCTCCGCAAAGGAAGGTGTTGGTTTGCACGCGCACTCACGCACGCCAGCCGTGATGTCGTTCGCAGCAGCGTAGCGCAGCTCGCACCAAGATGCAAGCAAGCAAGCAAGCGTTGGCTCGAGCCATCATGACTCTTGCGTGCAGGTCTCAGCCCTGTGCTGCGCCGCGCGAGCATGGTTTTGCCCGTCCCCACTCGCACGCGGCGGCGCTCGGTCGTGCATGAGGAAATCACGGTGTTAAGGCTGAGCTGAAGCACTACTTTACTACTACTGCTGCGCCGTTGAGTTTCACGCTATCACGATACCAGCACAGCCGCGATGGGGAGTGCTTGCGCCTCGTAGGGCAAGCCAACCGTGCCGGGCAATGGATGTAAGATGGTGGCTTTAGTGATCACGAGGTCTGACTCGGCCGGCTTTGAAGACATGAGCCGGGCGTGTGGTGAGCCTGCCGAGCCTGCCTTGACAGCTTGTAGGACGGCGTTAGCAGGCAGCATGTAATGCTGAACGACCGACGAGACGGAGGTAACGGCTACGTCTGCCTTGCCAATAGCATAAGGGCAATGGTTCACCGGGCTTACCGTCTCGGCTTGCGAGGGCCAAGGCGCCAGCCGGCGTGGAGAAAGAAAACGGCCGTGAAGACCGTTTGGCGGGACGGAGAGAGATGGGATGACGAAGAGGGTGCAGGGTGGTTTGTTGACGTGCATACGACGACAGATGCGGGCTGGTGATTTGACAGAGTCACGACAGCGTGGCCAGTAGTTCCGGGCGGAGCTCTGTTGATCGCCTTTAGGACTCGGCATGGGCCTTGTAGCTCCGGGTGTGGTGAGGATGTGCCAACGGCTTGACACGGCAGCGTGGTTGCTCCGTGGTTGAAGCCTACCACCATACCATTGACATGTGCCAGAGGGAATGGTGGTGTGAGGCTGCCTTTCCACAACGATCGAGGCCACTGGAGGGAGAGGCCGCCCTGTTTGACACTCAGCATGCATGATGCTGCCTCGTTGCGAAGGCTTATCTCTGCCTCAGAGCTGCAGCGGCGGACCCTCTGACGCGCCTAACGGTGCTGCGGCTGCTGCTCAGCCCGTGACGCCAGCCAAACCTTGGTTTGGCCTCATCTCTTCGCCCCCACCCGTTCAGATCGCTCGTTCGCAATGGCTCTGCCTAGCCATGCACGCCATGCTAGCCCTCCCTCGTGCCGGCAGCAGTAGTAGCAGCACGCGCGCACATAGCCAGAGCATCGCCACCCTCGCGCGCATTGCAGCGTCACCGGCCAGTCACCACACACCAGGCGGCGTCGCAATCGAGTCCGCCGGCCCAGCCCTTTCGAGGGACCGTGGCTCCGTGGTTGCCTAAGCCCCTCAAGACCATGATAGTTGACCCAAGTACTTGCGCAGTAGTGACAAGCAGCAGCAGCTAGCTCCCCGTCTATATATCTTTTCCTCCCTGGCCCGTGTTGTCGCCTTGCCTTTCCCTCTCTCTCCTATCGCACTCAACTACTAAAACCATTCGCCGCCTTATAGCACGCCTTGAACGCATCACTGCCCAAGCGGTTCGCCATCACATCGCCGCCGCCAGCTCTGCCACACTACTATTGGCCCAGCTTGCCGCCTAGGCACGCCAACATCAACACCATGCCGGCCTCGCGCCAGACCAAGCCTATCATCATCGCCTCGTCCAAGCCAACGCACAACACTTCCAACCTCTCACCATCTACTCCACCATCACCAAAGCAGGTCCGCTTTGCGCCTCGATCTACTGAAGTTGCCTCTCGCCCTCTCACAGCACAAGAGGCATGGTCGCTTTACCACTTTGAGACTCACGCTCGTGCCTGCCAACTATGCAACAACCGTCTACCATGCGACGTCGGCTATGGCCTTTCGCAAGACGTCCGAGTCCACGTCGTCTATTACAGTGGCGAAATCTGCAGCACCAAAGCAGACAGCGAAGGCAAATGGGTCCGTGTTGAGATCCCTCACGGCTACGATTGCACCAAAGACATGCTCGGCGTGAGGCGCAAGCGTGTAAAGAAGCACGCTCCCATCGTCAGCTACGACACAGACCCTCGGCCTTCACGCAAGCGTGAATCAAGGAACGATGTTTACGTTGAGCCGGCGCGGACGCACAGAGATGATGAAAGGCGCTCACGGCACAAGCCAGAGCGATATGAAGTCGTCGAAGTGACTCCACCCACATACGAGGCAGGCGGACCAGTGGGCCTGCCTGACAGGACCAAGAGGGGCAGTTTGTATGAGAGTGATATGAGGCGACCACGACGGGAGTACCGCATCGAGGAGCGGGCGCCCGAGAGGAAGGAGAAGATTGATGATCGAGAATGGAAGCAGTGGGAGAAGGAGGAGCGTCGAGAAAGGCGACGAAGAGAGCGTGAGTGGCGGGAAGGAGGTCGTTGAGGTGATTGGACGAGTTCTCCTTGTTTGAGGGCTGGTCCCGCTTTTGATGTTTGCTTGCTTCTTCCCCTTGACTGTTTGGGATTGGATGAATACGGAAAGATACCCAGGGAAATGATTCCCTCGTGCCATGAGACGACAATGCGAATACGTCAGATATTTTAGCAATGAGCATTAATATCATCAAGCTCGATGGAGCTTTTGAACGACATACACATTGCCTTCACAATGCCTCGGAAAGGTTCTTACCATCTGTGTCTCATAGAACATCAGACGTGACGCGGTATGGCAGCCATGACCTCCATCGTTCCTGCCGTTGTCCACTTTTCGGAAACGCAATCAAACAAGACGCATCTAAATCCGCATTTCTCCTTCACTGTCCCACGATACCGAAGCGTCTCCGAGAACATCACTTCCATCCAAGATCGCAATCTCATTCCCCGAGTGGACATCCGGACCATCGTCTTCCCAATTCGTTATCCGGAACAAAAAAGGCCACGACGATCCAGCCTAACCGACCACGTGCCGATTCCTCACGTGTTGCTCGGTCGAGCGCCGAGTGTCCGAGGATGCAAGATGCAATGCGCCGGCTTCATCCGCAAAGGCAACGCTTTCTACGACGCTGGATTGGTCGGTCGCAAACACGGAGAGGTCGCCGGCATATCACTGCTTGCTGCTATGGACAAGGCGAACGAATAGCCCACAGTCGCCAGTAAGCGATCCGATTATACGCTATTGGAATGAGTCAACCGGGACAATTCGAAACGCCACTCCGTGTGGCACATTGGTGCCTGAACCTGTGCCTGTGGAAGGTGAGCGAGTGCCATCCTACGCAAGAATTACCTGATCGTAGGCAGTACAGGATTACGACGAATCCAGTAATGTTGGCGTTCTGGCACGACAAATACAGGTCACGTTACTGGGCGTGTCTCCGGTCGACACCGACCAACCGGAAAGGGTCAGCGAACGAGCGCTCGAGCGCAAGCTTGCTCCCTTGAGTTTAGATCTTTCCCCGCATCATGCGGAGAAGGTCACGGGCGGTCGGATGGGCATCCAGAGCTCGAGCAACCCTCACAACAGAGCAACAGCACACACCGGACAGCAGAGCCGTGTTGCGGCGGTTCGGAGAGGCGGTAAATCGTACCATGTACCTCAATAAGCCGCTCTATGTACCTTTGCAGGTGCTCAACAGCATCTCCAACCATCGCACAACCAACGCATCCACGTTTCGGTTGACCGTCGAGTTGGGCTAGCATTGACCATTCAGCTGCAGACCGTTGAACTAACCAGCACCGAACGCGGGGGTTCAGACGATGACCTGGCTTGCTGGCTGGCGCAAACATGTGAGTATGGCCTGTTTCCGCACTACTGGACGTAAACGTGACGGGGCGGGGATAATCGGACAGATGTGAGGTGCTGTTTGGGGCGCGTACAGGTACCTTTCCGAGGGTATCGGTCCCCTCATAGGCAGGCACGTATGTGCTTGCTTGCTTCCCATCCGCAGGAACGCAACTCTACTTTCTTCTACACCTCGATGCCCGTCTGTTCTTCGTCGTGTGCTCACCCTACTTGCGAGAAGTTGAGACGACTGACCGACTAGAACTGCTTAGCAGGGTTGCACGGCTGGTTGCTGTACACATAGAAGCAGCGAGCTTGACCTCCACTTACACTCGTCACCTCACGGCAGGTCGGCGCCTTGTACGATCCATCTGTCACCTACTTCGACACCTCACCTCTAAACAAAATGAGCTCCGCTGTGGAAGCGGCCAAGCGAAAGGCCGACGCCGCAGTCACCGCCGCCAAAGATGTTGCCGCAGATGCTGGCCCAGCAGTACAAAAGGTCAAAGAGAACCCCAAACAGGCTACGCAAGATGCTCTCCGCTCGCCCTTCGTGCGTGCAGCTCTGCCTTTCATCAACGGCGGCATTGCGGGCATGGTCGCAACGACTGTCATCCGCCCGTAGACATGATCAAAGTCCGCTTGCAGCTTGCTGGCGAGGGTGTCAAGACCGGACCCAAGCCCACTCCTTTGAGTGTCACACGCGAGGTGATTGCAGCAGGCCGCGTGCTAGATCTCTACACAGGCCTGTCGGCCGGTCTCCTTAGACAGGCAGTCTACACGACCGCGCGCATGGGTCTCTTCGGCACATTCATGAACAGTCTCACAGCCCGCGCCGAAGGCCAGGGTCGCAAGATTGGCTTCTCCGAGCGTGCAGGTGCAGGTCTCGCCGCTGGTGGTATCGCCGCCATGGTGGGCAACCCAGCAGACTTGGCTCTCATCCGTATGCAATCAGACGGCCTCAAGCCACGCGAGCAGCGTGCAAACTACCGCTCAGTCTTTGACGCTCTTACCCGTATCGCTCGCAACGAAGGTGTTGGTGCCCTCTGGAGCGGCGCATACCCGACCGTCGTGCGCGCAATGGCACTTAACTTTGGCCAGCTCGCTTTCTTCTCTGAAGCTAAGAGCCCAGTTGAAAGACACCAGCTTGGGTCCTCGAGCCCAGACCCTCAACAGCATCCGCCGTCGCCGGTTTCTTCGCGTCGTTCTTCAGCTTGCCGTTTGACTTTGTTAAGACTCGCTTGCAGAAGCAGCAGAGAGGACCAGATGGGCGTCTGCCTTACAAGGGCATGGTCGATTGCTTCGCGAAGGTAATTAGGGATGAGGGACCATTGAGATTATACCGCGGCTTCAGCACATACTATGTGCGCATTGCCCCACACGCGTAAGTTGACTCGTTCTAAACGATGAACCGAGAGGATCTTGACTGACTGTTTTGCTTGTAGTATGGTCACCCTGATCGTCGCTGATTACCTCGGCTTCATTACCAAGTGAGGCACCTCAGCTGTGAAGGAGACATATATGATTGACGTTATTTTCTGGTTGAGATTGGACATACTCAAGATCTGAGTGCTATACTCAGCAAGAGGCGGATAATACAGTATACCTTACCTTTTGTCCGAGGGTAGAAAGAGAGTAGGACAGTTGCATTCTTCAGCGGACCTCGAAGTTTTGTTGATAGAGTGCGTACGGCGTAAATGATATTGTAATGACTGTTAACGATCGTGATGACTGAGTGTATTTCCTTGCAAATACATAAATTCATGCTGAAGCATCGAAGTGATGATCGTGTCGAGAAAAGTGACTGCTCATCAAGCAAACGCCAGAACACAGGGTCCAATCGCGCTTGCCGATCATCCAATTTATGTGCACTTTCACGCGACGCGCCCTAAGCACTGAACTCTGCAACACCACGGAAACATAATCAATCATGCCTACACGAGCCCGTCAATCAACAGCATCAGTCGCGCCGTCGCCGTCACAGCGCTCTACCGCTACACAAGCAAACTACGAACGCCCCCATTTCACCCTCAACCCAGATGCACAACGCGCCTTAGCGGATCTCACCCGCAGACACAATCTCAAGCAACTCGAAAAGAAATACATCGATTCAAAGGATGCGATTCAAAACTCGGCAGCCGAGATCAACGAGCGGCTCAATAACAAGGAGGTTGCTGGCAGAAAATTACGAAGTCGCCAGCAAGCGTCGCAGAATGCCGAGGCCGATGCTGTTATGCAGACCGCTGAGCAGGAGTTGGAGCAGATGAGAGCAAAGGTTGAGAATATGACCAAGCGCATGGAAGAGGGTATGAGGAAAATGATCGATGGAAGATTGGCCGTTGAGCAGATGAAGGACGCTGTTGCGTCTGCTGCCGATTCCGCGAGGGCAGAAGCTAGCACCCAGGCGAGCACGCTTGCGACTAGGAGCCAAGCAAGGAGGCGTAGGGGTGGGGACGATGACGAGAACGAGGAAGAGGAGTACCAGGACTTTACGCCTACAGATCCGGCCGGAGGCACTCAGGCTGTTCCCAGCGTTAGCGAGGGTTGGACGCGGAAGTTGGACGACGAGAAGATCAAGTACCAGAACCTCACTCTGGCTCAGCGATATGCGAAGAACAATGACTACATCGAGTTCAAGCAGATTGTGCACGGCTCGCGTTACCCCGAAGGCGAGGTGGAACTGCCTCATGCCAGCGCTTGGTTCGACGAGAACGGCGCTGCTCCACAGCCTGGCGTCACAGGTGCTGGCGACGACGAAGACGAAGACGACGACATTCAAATCCAGCGGACAAAGACCAGCACAAAATGTCCCCTCACGCTGCAGGAGTTCAAGGATCCATTGACAAGCTCGAAGTGCAAGCACAGCTTCGAAGCCAGCGCCATCACCGAAATGATCAACAACTCTCACGAGACGGTAGGCGGCCAGCCAGGCCGCGGTGGCAGGACGAATGGAGGCCAGAAAGCGGTCAGATGTCCCGTTCCCAGCTGTGATCACATGCTCACCAAGAACGACCTGCACAAGGACAAAACTATCATGTATCACATTGCACGACTGCAGCGGGCTCGTAGGCTCGAGGAGGAAGAGGATGATGACGACGAGGGCGATGGAAGCAGTGGGAGGCAGAGGGTGAATTTGATCGAGAGTGATGCTCCTGATATCGACGATTATGTTGATGAGCCTCAGGTGATGAAGAAGGAGCCGAGAGGGACTGCGAGGTCGAGAGCCAGTGTTGCTCCGAGGAGCTCGAGGGCTGAGGGGAGGGATGAGGATGGGGATATGACGATGGAGCAGTGGTGATGATATGAGAGGATTCTGTAGATGGGTGCACGCTGGATGCGAGCATATTTCACGAAGTTTATGAATGGATGCCATGGCTATGAATGGAGCTTCTGCTGAAGACATGCATACCTCATGGGAACGCCGATCTCGTGGGTGGCGGAGATGTATTAAATGTGTATAAGGTACTCACACAAGCCATACCTCAATGCATCGATTTTTCATACCATGACGTGCAGATGTAAGAATCCCAATCAAGTATACGACACATTCTATTCAGATTGTGTCGCCTGCACGGTCAGTCTGCGTTCTTCAATTCCCATCTGGTCCCTTGTCTTCAGCCATCAATTAAGTTCGGCCCGGGAGCGGCGACTAGCTGCATACCCCAGACGGGTTGCTGATGGTCAATCTGGGCTTGGCTCTCAAAGGTGTCAAGTAGCTCGAATGTTCCATACACCGGCCCTCTGCTGTATCCTACCACCCGATCACCACCTTCTGCATCTCCATTGCTATTGCACAGTGCATTGTGCAATTACCATACACCACCGACACCCCTACGACTCGTGCCATTGAAGCATGATCTGCTAAGCTCTCCACACCGAGCTCAACTTACCACCTGGTCACCTGTCACTTCGACGGATTATTCTACCGGTCGCCTCTCCTTGTAATAATTAATCCTATTACAAGACCCCGTATCAACTAGACAACATGTCTGCTGAAGGATCAAACGGCGCTTCCGCTGTCGCGGACGTCCCGACTTCTGCTGCTGAGCGTCTCATGCAGCAGCATGCTGCCGACGAGGCTCACAAGGTCACGGTATGTTCATTGCTTTGGCTTGCTCTGTTCGCTATGTCAAGTTGGCCAAAATGGTCATGATTCAATTGCTAATGCTCTCTCCGGCAGGTCGAAGATGTCCCTGACGAGGACGGTCCTCACCCCATGCCCTCCGCTGCACCCTCGCTGCCCATCTCCACCGACCCCTCCCGCGCTCACACTCCTGCTCAGGATACCAATGTCTCCTCCAAAGCAGCCGGCAAGCAGCCTGCGCGCGAGAACAAGCTCGACACCCAGTCCGAGGAGCTCTTCCCGGCTCTTGGTGGTCCCAAGGCCGCCGCCCCTGCCGCTCCTTCTATGTGGTCCCGCAAGCCTGCCGCCGTCGGCAAGGCTCCCAACGGCGCCTCCAATGGCCTGAACATTCCTCTCGCCAGCAACGGCACTTCTCGCGCTTCTACACCCGCTTCTGGCATCCAGACACCTGGATCGGCAGTGCCTGCTCAGCGCGGCCAGCCTCAGATGAGCCTTCCCGGTCGCCAGTCTGAGCAGATTGTCCTCCACCCCAGCATGCTTAAGACCAGAGATCAGCTGAAGAAGCCTGTCTCGGAGGTCATCAGGGAGATCAACAAGAGGAGCAAGGCTAAGGTGGAGATGAAGAACGGACCCAATGGCGTCCTAGTGTTCGAGGGTACTGGTCCTACCGATGCCGTCAGAGTTGCGCTCAAGGATGTCGCCAACCAGATTTGTGCTGGACAAAACATCAAGCTTCCCATTCCTGCCTCCATCCGTGGTAGAGTTGTCGGCAAGCAGGGTGCTACGATCCAGGCCATCTCCAAGCGTACCGGGCCCGCATCTCAACATTTCTCGCCAGGAAGCTGCTGAGATTCTGGAGGACGATGACTTGGACCAGACTGTCGACGTTCAGATCGAGGTGACCCTTTCGCTGTCCAAATGGCCAAGCAGGATATTGAGAAGATTGTCAACGAGCACACATCCACCGCCAGCACTCGTCTGAAGCACATTCCTGCGGAATACTATCCCTTCCTGGCCGCTCCTGGTAACCAGCGTCTGTCCGCCCTTCAGCAGGGTCGCGACATTCGCATGCAGATCCCGGAGTACACCACTTTCGGCCAACAGGCTCCTCAGATTCCCGCGAGCCGCGGCCCTGCGTCTTTCTCGCCACAGGCTGGCTACCCCATCCAGCTCTCTGGCGACCGTCAAGCTGTCGCCGAGCTGAGGGCTGAGCTCGACCGCCAGGTTGCTGAGCTCCAGCGCCAGCTGACCATGGAGGCCATCGAGATTGAGCGCAACAGGCATCAGTTCGTCGTCGGCGACATGGGCTCCTCGATCAACGACTTCCTCGCCGAGACTGGCTGCTCTGTCATCCAGCCTCCTGGTGGCCACGATTCTGACGAGCTTATCATCGTTGGTCCGGCTGACCGCATCGACCAGGCTGTTGATAAGATTCAGGACCTGGCCATGCGCATGTCATCCTCCACTGCTGACATCGTCAAGCCTCATGCTTCTGCTCCTCGCGGCGGCCAAGGTCACGCTCGTGATGTCACCAGATACCTCCAGCGCCGCCAGGCCATCCAGCAGATCGAGAAGCAGCACAACGTACGCATTGTCCCCGAAGAGTCTGGCTCATGGCAGATCTTCGCTGCCGACGGCAAGAACGCTCTCAAGGCTCGTGCCGACATCATGAACTTGATCAGCGGCCACCCGCCCACTCGTTTCTCGCCGCTTGAGATCGATCCCTTCTACCACGAGCACATCCGCTCAAAGGCTGCCCGCGATGTTCGTGACCAGTACGGCGTCCATCTCCTTATCCCGGATGAGTTCGACGATGCGCCCGCTCTCCTCGTCTTCGAGGACCGTGTCCCGTCGCCTGAGTACGACCTCCCTCGCAAGGCACCCTCAGCACAGGATGCCCAGGCATACCAGCGCGCCCTGCAGGAGGCCCAGCAGCACATTCTTGGCCTGATCAGTGGTCAACAGCAGATCGTTTCCCGCGATGTCGAGGCCCCTGTCAAGTTCCATGACAAGATCAGGAGACACGTTGACCGTCACCACCAGTCTCTCGGACAGGATCAGATCCCTGCCCAGGTCGCATACGGTGGCGCAAGACAGGCACCCTCTGCTCCCAAGAAGGCTGCTCAGCCTACTGTCAACCTCCGTGGACCCCAGGACAACGTTGATGCCCTTGTCCAGAACCTGCTTGCTTTCATCGAGCAGGAGAAGCAGGACGAACTTGAGCGTGGTTTCACCCTCAACTTCGACTTCCCTCAGAAGTTCGCCAGCCACTTGATCGGTCGTGGCGGTGAGAACATCAACAAGCTCCGCGATGAGTTCGACGTTGACATTCAGCTTAATGAGGGCAACTGCGAGATCAAGGGTCCTGAGGCCAAGGCCAACGCCGCAAAGAAGCACATTCTCGAGGTTGGCAAGAAGCTCGAGGATGAGGCTACTCACTCGCTCAACATTCCCGCCCAGTTCCACCGTGACTTGATCGGTCCTCAAGGTGGACAGGTCAACCGTCTCCAGGACCGCTACCACGTTCGCGTCAACTTCCCTCGCTCTAAGCAGGCTGGTAACGAGGATGAGTCTGGTGACGCTCCTCGCCGTGGTAACCAAGGCCCGAACGAGGTCATCATTAAGGGCCCGAGCAGAGGCGCCGACGCGTGCCGTGACGAGCTTCTCAGCTTGCTCCAGTATGTCAAGGACAACTCTTACACCGCTACTGTCTCTGTTGCGCAGAGCCAGCTTCCTTCCCTGATTGGTTCTGGCGGTCGCGAGATGGAGGCTCTCCGTCTCGACACCGGCGCCATCGTTGACGTTCCCTCTGCGAAGGACGCTTCTAGCGCAGACGGCCGCGCTGAGGTCAAGATCAAGGGTTCCAAGCAGGCTGTTGAGGCTGCCAAGAAGCTTATCGAGGAGAGGGCCAAGGTCTTTGATGACACCATCACCAAGAACATTGAGGTGGACCGCAAGTTCCACAGATTCATCATCGGTACTGGTGGTAAGTTTTGCTTTTCATGCGTTTGACAGAGTATCTGCTAATGAAACACAGGTTCCAACCTCACCTCTCTGGTCGAGAAGGCTGGCGGTCCTACTGACAGCAGAGCTCGTGCTCGTCTCGCCCGCTTCCCCAAGACCGATGCTGAAGGTAACACAATCCGCCTCGAGGGTCCCAGCACTGTCGTCGAGAAGCTCGCTGCTTCTATCCTCGCTCTCGTCGCCGAGCAGGAGTCCCAGACCACCGAGATCCTCGAGGTCAAGCCCGACAAGCACCGTCTGCTCATCGGCCGTGGCGGTGAGAGCCGTCGTCAGCTCGAGCAGCAGTTCGGCGTCACCATCAACGTCCCTCGCCAGAGCGAGACTGGCCCTGCTCGCTCGCAGGTCAAGGTCGCTGGTCAGCCTGAGAACGTCGAGAAGGCCAAGGCCCACATTCTTGAGCTTACCAAGGACGTCGAGGGTGAGACCATCCAGGTTCCTCTCAAGTACCACCACGTGATCGCAGACAACGGCCAATTCTTCCGCCGCCTGCGCTCCGACCACAAGGTCAGCGTCGACCACGCTGGCCAGAAGCCGCCCGCTCGCCAGTCTGCTCCCGCACCCAGCCGCGGTGCTGCTGGTAGCGACATGCCGCTCATCACCGACGACGCCACCGCTAGCTCTAACACCCACTCCTTCGAGGCCCACTCTCTGCACACCTCGACCGAGGAAGGTGACATCCCTTGGGTCCTCGTCGGCCCTTCACCCGAAGCCATCTCCGCCGCTCGCGCCAAGGTCGACAGGGCCATTCAGGATGCCCAGAAGCAGGACACCGTCGGCTACCTCATCTTGCCCGACCCGCGCTCCTACCGCCACGTCGTCGGTCCTGGTGGAGCTGAAATCAACCGCATCAGGAAGAAGACCGGCACCAAGATCCAGGTTCCCCGCGCGCAGAGCGAGGGCGAGGCGATTGAGATTGTCGGCTCGAAGAGCGGTGTCGAGGAGGCGAGGGATATTATTTTGGAGATTGTAAAGAACAACAACTAATCAGGGAAGAAAAGGTTATGTTGATTGGAGAAAAGATGTCGCATTTTTGAAGTGATTTTGTCTTGAGCGATGCTGCGTGGGGAGCGATTTTGTGTTTTTTTCTCTTGTCGACTTTTTGTGTATGATTGTGCTCTTCCTTTTTTGTTCATCTATGATCTGAGCTGGTTGTTGTTGTTGTATACATACGGGCCTTGTGTTGTTCGAAATATTGACCTTTTCTTCGGGTTAAGAATAAAAGTCTATGGGTTTTGTAGTTGCTCGCTGATTTGCTACGAAACACCTGCCAGAACACCTAGCTCAGCAGTCTTGAATGAAATCACCCTCTGTGTTACACTCGTTGAGGCATTCTCGCTGCCTTCGAGCTTAATTTCCAGTATCGCCGTCGCTCGTTCCTAACTCTAACGCAAGGCTGAGAGCGGAAGCATGTTAACTCCTACATTGCTCTAGTAACGGAAGTGAGGCTTGAACTTAATTCTCCCTTTATGCAGCCAAATAAATGAATCGACTTGGTCTATTTGCTAAGTCACTGTTTCAGGTCTAGCTTCAAGTACATCGCAGCGTGGGATGCGAGGCATGATAATACCTGCCATCAAACGATTGGTCAAACTTAGGCAGAGCAATCAGCTGTGGCGCCTTGTTGAACTGGCACGGCAGTATGCCAAGCTACATGACCGAGTAAAGACTACCGGTTGCCGGGCTGCCGGCTTCATTGGTCCTTCGCATCATTGAATATCCAGCCTCTACCTTGCGGATCAGCGATGTATGACAGATTCCGGAAGTTGATGGACGAATGTCGCTCTTGTATTGCGAACTTGAGGGCAGCAGGTTCCCGATAGGTGACGAGGCTCTGGTCTCAACGACCGCTTAGCCGTTCAGTAAACGCTGTGGCGTTTGTTCAAGGTTGTACAGATTGATTAGATGTAGCTATGAAGCTGCAGGGAAAGCGTTCTCGTCGCTTCCGCGCTCAGTCTTCCGCATCTTCGTCGCCCATTGCCATGAGATATACAGCCTCTCATTTTCGTGTTGTGGGCAAATACATCTTTCATCCACAGCAAGCAACACTTGGTGCACCCCTGGGAAGATGGGGCCCTTCACCCCTACCTCAGCAGCAGCGTACCCTTATGTGTACATAGTCCAGTGCTGTCCGACGCTGCCTTTGGTCTTACCGGACAGTGTTGAACGACGTCCTTCATGGTGGCTGCGCGAATGCATGGTGACTTGTCCTCCAACTGCCTTTCTTCGAATATTGGACAGATATACTCTGGCCTGGTGTGACACATCGGACAGCTGTTGACGTGGCATGTACAGCTGCCCTGCATATGCGACACTAGACTACTTTGAGCCGTCGGACAGCCTAACTAATAGGAGGCATGGAATTCAATTAAATTCCAGCTGGGACTAGGCTAAATCTAGTATAGTGCGGGAGTGTATAGCCAGAATTTAATAAGATTCTAGTAGTAGGATTCTAGTCGTTTAGTAAGTCTATATATACTAGTTAAGAGTAGTATTTTAAATTTTTTTTAGTTTAGTTAAGTAGTTAAATAAGAGGAATTTAAATATAAAGTTACTTATGCTATAGAGCTAATCTAATATATAAAAGTAGAAGTATTATAACTTATATAATACTTTAATTAGCTTTTATAGATAGTAGAGGAATTTCGAGAGTTCTAAGAATTATTTAAGTAAGTATCTTAACTCTATAAAAAGTAGGTATAGTATAGCTCTTATACTCTAAAGTAAAGCTAAGTTTCCTTCTTAGCTTTCTAAATATTCTTCTATCTATTCTTCTACTTACTCTTTCTAATATATTTAATAATTATCTTATAAAGTAGTATTTAGTACTTAGTCTTTATAGGCTTATTTCTATTAGAAGTAGTAGTCTTATTTTAGATAGTCGTACTTTATAGCTTATTATTAACTTACTAAATACTACTCTTAATAGTATAAATAACTTCTTAAGTTCTTATAGTATATATTATTTTAGTAGCTTTAGCTTTATTTAGATTGCTTAGAGTAGTAGCCTAATTATAATATACTACTTATAGAGAAGTAATAAGCTTTATTCTTTATATTTATTAGTTATTAATATAATAAATATACTATTTAAAGTAAAGCTAGTATTTAATTAAATTCTATTTAATATAATACTATATATAGAAAGTACAAAGTAAAATTTAATAGAATTCTAGTAATATCTAGAATTACTTAGACTCTTCTCTATAAATACTAAGTATTAGATATTATATAATAAAGCTATAACTTTACTTTATATTTTACTCTTACTATTAGCTACTTAGTAAAACTAATCTTTAATTATTAAATAGTATTTATATAAAGAGAAGAAGTATTTTATATACTCTATATTTATTAAAGCACTAATTATACTAAAGTACTAAAGCTATAAATACTTCTATAATCTTAGAAATAATATATTTCTTTCCTTCTTCCTTTAAACTTAATTTAATACTTTTACTATAATATTAATTTTCTCTTTCCTAACCAATATGAGGAATGGAATCACCTAACCAATATGAGGAATGGAATCACCTATGAGGAATGGAATCACCTAACCAATATGAGGCCTCGAATCGCGTAGGATTCTGTCCGAATCCGGCTTTAGCGCATTAGGGCTTCACTCAAAGCGGTAAGGCGGGGCTGTTTTCGCGTTGGATTCTTGGATGCGATTCGGCTTCTGTGCCTGTACGAAACAAACATGTTCGCAATCTGAAAATTGGATAAAACCATTCAAAAGCACTCTGGAAATGTACTAAGACTATTTGCAAGAATTTAGAGCGCGTATGTGTGGCGCAAAAGCCGTACAAAACGGCTAGATTACAGTGTGGCGCGCCCGCTTCGACGTTGGAAACGCGACAACGCTGTCAACTAAACAGCAAGGCAGGCAGGACCCGCCCGCATCTATCAAGCTCTAAAGATGCAAAACGACGATACAAGCGAGACAGAAGCGCTAGAGACTGGGTCGAAAATTACGACAGAAAACGCCGGCCGATTCTTGGAATATCACGAGAGGTACGGCGTGTTGATTTGCTTGAAACACGGCTACGCAGTACGCAATCTCGCCGATCATCTAAGCAGAAATCACACAGGCAGCAAAAAGGAGCGAAGCGAAGTGATCAAGCGCTACAAGTCTCTTGTATTGAATCACGCAAGAGATGTTCCGCTACCGCCGCCGTTAGAGCAGCCGTTTTCGGCTCTGAGCAAGCCGCAAAGAGGGTTCATCTGTCAAGAGCCGGAGTGTCAGTATATCAGCATAAATCGGGATGGTGTTCGAATACACTGTAACAAGCAGCACGATTGGAAGTCTACTACACAAAGACGAGAAAACTGGCATACAGTATGGGTTCAAACGTTCTTCAAGTCAGCAGGTTTACAGAAGTACTTTACTGTTTTATACACCGAAGAAGAGAACGCCGGTAGACAAGCAAATGAGACAGAGGTTGCTCTAATCGTTGAAGACCGTACTACTGAAGTAGACACAACAGACGACGCAGAAGTCTCAGCAATCACAGCAGACTGGAAGAGGCAGGACGAGAAGCTAAAGGAGGAACTTGAAGTGGCAGATGCTGAGACTGCAAAGACAGATCACACTCTCTAGTTTAAGAAGACTGGTTGGCCCGAACACATCGCGGGCTGCATGCTGAAGCATTTGAGTCAGGCGAGCCGATTACCCGATCGAGATGAACAGACGCTTCTCGCAGCAGTGAAGCTGAATGGCACTCTGATCGAAAAATGCGTCAGGGGTCTTGGCTCGCTCGACAATAAAACTCGGCGCTGGCTCAGAAGCGTAAAGCACTCAGAGATCGATCAACGGCCGCTAGCAAGGTTACAGAATACCGAAAGTCAACAGACGTACGCCGTGTATATAGCACGGCTACTCTGTTACAGTCTGAGAGTGCTACAGAGCTGCGAAGACAGCGAGAGGCTAGAAGAGACAGCCGACGGGCCGGAGAGCGATGTAGGGGATAATAGCGATTATGCCGAGAATGACGAAGAAACACAGAGTGACGACGAGACCGACTTCGGCTCTCAACCCGTAGCCGATGTCTTCAAAGATGCCCGCAGGCTTTATCCGTGGCAGGATGTGTAGAAAGACTTGCTGAGACGAGTTCGCGAGAGTATCGAGAACGGCTAGGACGAGAAATCTCAGCTCGACGCTCTACTGAAATTCTACGAGTCGCTAATCTTTTAACACGTACGAGGAGATACGTTTAAGAGTGCGATCTTACACTTTCTTACCGTATTAGGCATCGATGAAGAGACGAGACGGCTCCGATAGGCGAATGGTTTTTCGTATATGCTAGCGGGCGTCGTATACTACATACGGGTGATCGCTGTCGAAATCATACTACCTTTAGAAGAGAGAGAAGATCAGGACGACGAGGACGATAAGCGCTTCAGGCAGACGAGAGACAAATTTTTGGCAGACGGCACGTATAGCGTAATAAGCAAGGCTCTTAGCATTCTAGCTTACGGAAAGAGCATCGCTATAGATCACAGCAACGCCGGCTCGATCT